>JAJHSJ010000002.1:91199362-91830859 GCA_021015155.1 Magnolia officinalis
AAATAATAAGTACATCTTAGCAACCATTAATCAATACATTTCCTTTACTGGTATCTGGTATTATACTAGTATGAAGGAAATGCTTGGAAAACAATCAGTCATGTGTATGTTTTCATGTTTAATAGTGTGCTTGTTTGCATGCAAAGGGTACACCATAAACACATCCAAGCAGAATTTCAGTTTTTGCAAGCTGTGTATACTCATTCTTGTGTATATGCATATCCACTTGGTACATGAGTGTAGTTATGTGACACTAACATACGGGTAGGTGTGTAATTGTTATGGCGGTTTTTGTCTGAAGATATCTTCTAACATCAACTGTGGATTTATGTTCCAAAACAAATGATTTTCAAGTTTGCAATGGGTGTCTCATTGTTTTTATTTATTTATTATTATTATTATTATTTTTTTACATGTCGATACATCTTTCTTTTAGTTACCAATGCATGCTGAATTGTTCTCATTGTCAGTGGTTCCATTTTCCTCATAGAGATGGTCCTTGAGATTATCTCATGATTTTCATCACTGTTTTGCAACATCATGCAGGTTTTCTTGACATGTTTGGTTTACGAGAAGCAACATAAGCTGAGGATTATGATGAAAATTCATGGACTTGGAGATGGGCCATATTGGCTAATTTCATATGGCTACTTTTTTATTATCTCATCTATTTATATGATATGGTTTGCTGTTTCTGGATATATTATAGGTAAGTTATGCCCATGACATATTTTAGTTTCATATGCTAATATTGGCGTTGCATAGATATTCATTCTCTTGAACTAATCATTCTCTCTCTTTTTTCTTTTTTCCTTTGTTCTTTTTTGTAGGGTTAAACCTCTTCCGGCTGAATAACTATGTCATCCAGTTTATTTTCTATTTTGTTTCTTTAAATCTACAGATCACTCTTGCATTTCTAGCAGCTGCAGTGTTTTCAGAAGTAAAGAATGCTACAGGTTTACCTTTTTCCTTCAATAAAAATCAACGCCTATGTGATTTAAATTGAGCCTCAATGCCATTTAAATGGATACTTATTTGGAAATGTATACAATTGTATTCATTTTACGCTAATTGAGGTCCACTCTTCTTCAGTTTTGGGCTACATGTATGTGTTTGGATCTGGACTTCTTGGTGCCTTCTTTTTCAATTTTTATATCGAGGATACAACCTTCTCAAGTAAGATATCGGAAATATCTGAGAGATTGTAAATTTGAGTTCTGATCTCTCTAAGATGCTATGGTTGAGTAAGATTTATTATGTTTGTAGGATTGCGGTTGATGATTATGGAGCTTGTGCCTGGGTTTTCGTTGTATCGGGGGCTATATGAGCTGTCCCAATATGCATTGGCAGGGCATTATCAAGGGACTTCTGGTATGAGTTGGGAGAATTTGAATGACGAAAGCAATGGCATGAAAGGAACTTTGATCATTATGAGTTCGGAATGGCTGATTCTGCTCTTTTTTGCTTACTACCTCGATCAAGTGATTTCTGCTGGGAGAGGAGTAAGAAAACATCCGCTATTTTTCTTAGGGGACTTCAGGAAGAGAAGCAAGAAGGTTTTTAAAATATTAAGCATAAGACATAGAGCGACTATATTTGTTGATTTGGAGAGTCCTGCTATTGATGATGAGGTAAATTCTATCTCAACTAGTTTGAGAATGGATTTCTATGATTGTTTATTTCTAGAATTTGATCTTTTTGATTGGTGTGCTTGTTAGTATGTCTAGAATCTTGGGCACATTTACTTCACCATGTTAAAGGTTGATTTGTTATCCACATTAGGTGTGGCATACGTGCACATCAATCTTGATAGTCCAAGTTGTGGGCTCATGTAGGTGTAATGGCCGTCACCATAGCTAGGGGAATTTTCCCAAGCAAAATTGTCATTTTATGCATGTTAGGCAAGGGGCATTTTACCAAGGGCAAAAATGTCTTGTTCACCTATTGGTTGTTGAAGTCATGGCATGTTATAAAAATGTAAAGAGATGGTCTTTTCTCTTTTGAGCTTAGAAGTATTTTCCCTTGTGCTAGAAAGATGGAGAAAGAAGGAGAGAGGGTTTCTCTCAAGGGAGAATTTTCTCCCATGTGTTTCTTCTCAAATCTTGTAAGGTGGAGAGAAGAATTGGGATGAGTTTCCCAAAGGTTCTTTTAGTTGCATTAGGAGAAGTGAGGGATGTTTCTTTTTGTTCACTGTATGTTAGTAATGCTTCTCTTGTCTCTTGTATTCTTTTTATTTTGCTAGTGGAATAATTTGTCAGTGTTTCCTCGTGGATGTAGTCACGTTGTGACGAACCACATATATCTTGTGCGTCCTCTATGTATTTCCTTGTATATTCAAATCTATGGTGATGGTCATTTCACATTTATCTTGGTACAATCAACTGCACACATGGTCGAAGTGCTTCCACAAGTGAGAGCTCAGTTCATTTCCCAATTTGTGGATGGTGATCCTTCATTTCCATTGCAAAATATGGAGAGCATAGCTTGAAAGTCACATTGAAGATTGAACAGAGGACCTTAACCATCTTATTTTGCCAATCGAATTTAGACTGCTAAGTTTTTTCATTACCCATTGAAAGGAATAAATAGCCAAACCCAAATAATTGGGACAAGACATTGATGATGGTGATTTAATGGCCGCCAATTGGAAGGATTGGATCCTCCAGTTACTGTGGTTCTAGGCTCAGATCCATCTACAATTCCCACAATTTGGACTGATTGGATTGATGAATGCATGGTGGATGAGATAGCCCTTTCTAGTACAATGTAACTAGCAGTTTCCTCGTAATCATCACTATATAAGCTAAAAAATATTGTATTGACTTCATCGATTTTTATTTTTATTTTTTGTTTGCAGGGGTATAGAGTCGAAACATTACTAACAGAAGAGAGTAAAAGTTATCCTATTGTCTGTCATAACCTGAAGAAGGTGTATTTGGGGGAGGATGGAAATTCTAAAAAGCATGCTGTTCAAAGTCTATCCCTTGCTGTGTCACTGGGTGAATGCTTTGGTCTGCTTGGTCCCAATGGTTCTGGAAAGACAACCTTTCTCAAGATGGTTAGTATTGCATGTCATTCAAATCCATGCATCATGCATTTTCTCCAATACAAACATGCATGCATATCTGAGGGCTGATCTAGTGCCTCTGGATGCAAGGGAGGTATTGCACTTCCATGTCATTGTTGCTAACATGACATACGTGGACAAGATCAGCGTCGTCCAGTCAATAGGTCCAATAGTGAATGGTCCATAGACAAAAATACAATGTTTGGATGATTATGACCTTTTAACGGGTGCCATTATTTGAACATAAAAGATAAAAATCAGTAATAAGTTGCATTTAGTGATAAGTAGCTCATTTATTAGATGGTTGGGATAGAATAATCAAGGAAAATTTGGTCAATAGCGGAGGTTGTGTAATGCATCATACAGATCATCATATACATGGAAAATACTGAGGAATGTATATTCCATGCCGTCGGATGCATTGTGTGTCATCCTAGAACACCTTGCTCGATAACCAAGTTGGCAGTCTTCCCACTCTCTGAAGGTGTGGCTGGGGATCAAGTCATTTTACCATATGATTGAATCATATGTTTAAATTATTTTCATCAGAATTCTCTTAATTGAATCCTATAAGATTTATGCAATTAGGAATTAGAGAGAAACTTGTGGGATTATTTCAAGCCTAATTGCCAATAGTTTAATCCAATACTTGTTTAATAGGTTTCAATAAAACAATTTGCAAGTTACATATGTGGTTCTTTTGGTCTTCGTTAGGGCATGTTGTTGCCACGGTTAGCAAAATGGCATATAGCAAAAACACGTTACAGGAATTGTTTGCGTTTAATCCAGCCTCGATTGTCAAAAGTGCAATAAAAGGTTACATGAAAAGAAAAAAAGGAACACAAAAATTCGAAGAACGAAAAGCTCAGGTTTAATACAGTTTGGACTTGAAAAAAAAAAAAAAAAAACAGAGAAAAAAAATGGTTACATACGTGCATTTTGTGTACACGTCTCTATTTTTTAAACGTTTAATTAAAATTATAAGTGTCTTTTTTTTTTCAAAAGTACAGAGCTGAAAATGGAATTTTGCTAACAGAGGTTATTGCTTCTTTTATTGCCTCAACTGAATGGTTTTCATTTGCTCTTTCTACAGTTAGTGGGCTTTATGAAACTCATCTGTTGGTTTTATTTGTTTCAGGTGACTGGGTTTCTACATCCCACATCTGGAACTGCATTTATTGATGGTATGGACATAAGATCAAATATGAATCAGATCTACACAAGAATTGGAGTTTGCCCACAACATGAGTAAGAAGGCCTCACAGCCTTACCCGCCCCCCCTCTCCTTCTCTTTTTTGAAGGTGAATCTTTTGAATAAGGAATCAACTCTTAGAGAAAGAAAAACAACCAATCAAATGCTTTTATACGAGGATCCGTTTAAAACTAGAATGCCCAAATTGTTCAGATACTCAAATAAGGAAATGGGTTCCCCTGGTCTCCAAAACTATCTAGTTTTGAAGTCTATACCTGTTAGTTATTTTCAATTTAAAAAGTGACCCTTACTAGCTTGTCTACCAGCTAAAGTTGTGAACAGTTCGGAATTGTTCTAACAAGATTATGTCGGAGAGTTGTAGCCAATCCCCATGAGACTCCCAAATATTTATCAGTTGATGATTCTACTATTGTCTGGTGTTAAAACTTAAGATGAAGCCTAAACATTTTGCACAAGGTGCTACCTTCCCTTAGCCATTGTTTTATGGATTTTTCAACCACAACAATGAATTTGGCACAATAATGGCATTACGATAATTTATAATCTGTTAATTACATGTCTAATCTTATTGTACATGAGTCTAATCACCCTCTCCCATGTTGACGCATGGGTATTATACATGCTCTACCTTTTAAGTATGTTCTTATGACTCCTTCAAAGGATTTAGTGAAAACATGAGTTAGCTTCACTTGGCCGAATTACTTTCTTTTTTCCTTGTAAATCATCAAACATGAAAAACTAGTCAAGAAGTTTTCATGAACAAAGTGATAGTCTATTTTACATGTTTATTCTTTTGGTGGGATATAGGGTTACATGAATGGTGGCCTTATTATCACAATATTTATCCAATTGGGCAATTAGATGATTTGTTAGAATATGTAAGATCTTGCTTAAAATAATGAGAGAGTTATTAATTCCATTGAAAATATGTCACGTGCAAGCTATGACTAAAAATAAAACAATAATTGACTAATTGTTTAACAACTTACAAATGATTGCTTTACATTCCTCAAGTCTAGAAAACTGGTCAAGCCACTAAAACAAATAATTGTATGAGTACTTGAGGATATGATCTTTAGTTTGAAGTTTGAACTATAGTTGCACGAAGCATGAAGCAAAGCAGCAATGGATTCAGGTGCAGGAGGCGGGAAGTGTCCATCTTAAAATGTTAGCAAGTATAAATAGGCTACGAAGTAGAAGCGGGAGCACGAGTCTGAAGCATGATTCAAAGCAGGAGCGGTGTCTAGTTAGAACAATCATGCAACTAAGGATTGAACATAAATAGTCAATCCTAATTTCATGTTAATTTATCAAAGACATGGTCCAAAACAAGAAGATGCAAAAGAAGGGAATGGCCTGGCAGACGGGTTGGCCAAAGAAGGGAGTGCGAGTCAAGTGGACCGGATTTTCCGGGAGGCCTTTAGCTTGCCCCGTCTTGTTAAGGGCTGGTATCTGTTAGATAAGGCGGGGTTGGGCTCAATTAGAGAGCATTGATAGAGTTTCGTTGTATAGGATATGATAGGCGGGCCAGCCTTCTTTTTGTAGCTGGTCTTCACCCTAATAGCCTTGGCCTGTTTTGTCTTGTTTAATCAATGAATTCATAGAGATTTTCAACCAAAAAAAAAGAAGAAGATGCCATGATCACGCAGTTAGATCTTCAACCAAGTAACTATTTGTAATAGTAGAGGCGAAAGAGAATTCATATGCTGCTGCAACAGAATGAGCAATGGCAGGTTACACTATTACTAGGCCATATTCTCAATTGTATACCACGCCCCACAACCAACTTCCATGGGGGTCCGCTCTATGGCAACATTCACTCCCAGTAGCCCTTTCCAACCGGCATCCACCAGACACGGTGTTGGCTCCAAACCAAATGTTAGGTACCTAACCAACATGCCAAAAACCCAAGGATGGATAGAATGCATCAATCTAGGCCTTCAAACCACTATGAATTTCTATGGGTCCCTCAGGTACCCATGGACCCAGGTACCTGTTGACTACCCTATTCTAGAAGCGTCCAATTACTCTATATATGCTGATGGGGAAATTTCTAGAACATATATTAGAAGTGAAGATCAAGTTGTGGCTACTTATGCCAAACCGACATGGAAAGAAAGATTTAGGGTTTAATGATGAGACATAACTGCTGGATTTGCACTCAATTTTGAGTTTGAGTTTTGAAGACTACATGAACTGAATAGAAATTTAAGTGGATGATGTTACAAAAAGTTTCAGTTCACTTGTTTTAGTCTTTAGTTGGAGCTTGATATAATATCACTTTGAAATAAATATTATTCCCTTGACTAATATTTGCATTTTAATGCAGCTTGATTTGGGAGAATCTAACTGGAAGAGAGCATTTGCTTTTCTACGGTAGACTGCGAAACCTTAAAGGCGCAGCATTAATACAGGTAAGATGGCTTGTGCTTTACTATTCTGTTTCAGATACAGTTCTTTGTTTATCTTGAATTATCATTGTGGAGATATCAGGCAGTGTGGATGTACCAAAAAATGAGAATGACAATGAATATGTGTGGATCTGTGCACATTTTGCACAAGTGAAACGGTTTCTTGAGAAATGCAGATGGCAGGATGTGCTCAAATGCCATTGATCTGCAAAAAGCACCTGAAAAATGCGAATGTAATGTGTGACAATGGGTCAGACCTGTTATCATCGGATTCTCAATTTGCGTGGTGGATGGACAGTTCAACATTTCAGTTATGCCCAGAAAATGTTCATATGATGGTCGGTTTGTCATTGTATGATTTACATTAGCTAACTTGAAATCTAGATATGAACATTTATCACTCCTAAGGGTGCCCAATGGGAAAAGTGCATGTGGTGAATTGATGATTGTGAAGACTACTGACTAGATGCTGTTTGACTTGGACGGACTAATATGGAAGGAATTATATGATCCCCAAGACAAGGCATATACTCAAGTTTTCAGTTTGTACAAGTGGTACCCATGATTCATTGATCCATACCATTCACACGCATAAACAAATCCTAACCACAGATTTGAATAGCAATGCTATTTCCGCACTCCCAAGAAACCTCCTTGGGTGTATGTAGGTAAGAAGCCCTAAGATAAATGTAGCAATGGTTATTTGATAGAGTGGCTAGGCTTTTCGAATTTGGGAACTTTTGGTGAGTGATCCAGCCACAATGACCCATCATATCATAGCCATGGACCCAGTTCTATACACAGAAAACCCAAGTATGCTGATTTTACAGTGCCTCCTAAAAAGTAACCTGGAAATGAATAAGCCACCAATACTAACGGTAAACCGTATATTATAATTCTTGATGTGATCATGAAGGACTGGACAATTCTCCTTCAAAACACGGGCTCATTGATTTGTTTTGAGCTACACAGGCAGTGGATGAATCCCTGAAGAGTTTGAATCTTCATGAAGGCAATGTTGGTGACAAGCTTGCTGGTAAATACAGTGGCGGTATGAAGCGAAGGCTCAGTGTTGCAATTGCACTTATCGGAGACACACGAGTATGTACAATAATCAGGTATCTTATTGTGAATACTAATTCAAAAGACAGGAATCCTCACTTCCAGTGTGATGGTTTTCTGTAGGTTGTCTTTATGGATGAGCCGACTACAGGATTGGATCCAGAGTCAAGAAATAACTTGTGGCAAGCGGTTAAAATGGCAAAGGCAAACAGGGCCATTATTCTTACAAGTAAGCCAATCTTTTCTGGTTCATATGATCATAGTTGGTAGGTTCTAAAATGAGCAATGATACAGTATCGAGTGGGACCATGTATTATTAATGTGGACTGTTGGATAAGAGCACTCCACTGTGGATTGCCCATTGCCCCCGATAGCATCCTTATCAGACTATCAAAACCATTCAAATGGACTATTTCTACTTCTACCATCCATTTTGCATGCTCTTAGTGGTTTGGATGTGATTACTAGTTGTGTCTATTTTTGGTCATTTGCAATCTACGGTGGATTCCTCCTATCTACTTGATCATAGATCATTATGAAAGTAAGTTGGAGAATCATGCTGCTTTCCCATTTCATCTTTTTATTTCTTGTGAAATTGGAGCAGTTATTAGTCATCATCAATGCACTTTTTTAGGAGTAGCAGTGATTGCAAGCAACTTTTTTTCACATGAGTTTCATCAAGGCACATTGCAAACTCATACAAGGTTTGGAGGACCCATCTAGTGGGCCACACCGTATTTATGCCATGCCCTCAAATCAGACCAGTGGAATGATCCTAAGTTCTTAATCTGAAGAATAAAATACAGTGCCTGTTTTTGGTCCTTTTCGGATCAAGCAGTTAGGATACTCAATGTCCTGACTTTGGAGCATATCCCCTGCATGGTGCAGCCACTGGATGAGTAGTTTGGATCCTGTAAATGTTAGTAAGGAATCCCAACAGGAACATGTGTGCAAGAACATGTGCAAAAAATCATGGGCACTATCATTCCTTCTTGTTTTGTATCAAATGGTTCTGTCGCAAAGTTGTGAGGATTTACCAAAACCAATGATATAGAATTGTTGTTAACTAAAATAAGATGAACTCGTTTTTTAGTGGCATCCAAACAGGGCCTAAATGTATCCACTTAAATGTCCATTGTGACTATGAATTATCCATGGAGAAAGCCTCTCATGCAAGCCATTTCGATGTATCATTCCAGGCATTAAAAAGTATAAGTTCCTCCAATTCACAATAAAACAAAATTGGATATAAATACTTGTAATGGTGAATCATATCTTACTTACAAGATTCAAACTAGATAGTTTATGTTTTGGATTATATGCCCATGTAAAACAATAGTATCTTCTCTTTTGGGTCTTTTTGTTTTTTTCTTTTTGAAGTTCACGTGTCCCTTTTCAAACAACTAATGAACTAATGAGACTGAAGATATGAAATCATCTATGATAAATTTAAATTTCTGTACTTCGTCCCATGCATCTTTTGTGCTGCATATATTGGGAAAATGATACAAGGAGATGAACTGCAGAATGCAGCAAGATTTAACTAGCCCTGTACATGCGGGCCTCGATAAAGGGGCATCAGCTGCATCACAGTAACTACTACTGTTTTTTCATAGTGTACTTAATTTGGTAAGTAGAAACATAGCTTCGCCACATTTATTTGAAAAATCCAAATAATTATGGTTTTTTTTTTTTTTGGAAAATTTAAATTACAACTCAGGGTGACTACTATTACCAAAATAGCTTTAGTTTTTCTAAAATTAATATATATCTTAAGTTAGTAGTTAGTACTATATACTGCCAAAATAACTTTTTTTTTCTTGTGCTTCTTAAGCATGAGTCCCACAAAAAAGGCTCGGCCTCCTTGCTTGTTCTATTTATTGGTTTTCTTGCCTCCTCTTGCTGACCCCGAATTGCTACAAGAAGGCTAAGATGATGACGGTTATTATTTTCTTGTCCACTCTTATGTTCTATATTTGTTTTGGTTACTCAATTTCCATCATTTCCCCAGTCCCATGCATCTCATGGAATTATTTCTTTGTATTAAACAAAACGAGAAAAGATCTAGTGCATAGAAAAAAAAAAAGTATGTATGTAAAAAACCATTTCTTCAGGATTCAATTAAAATTATGTATACACACACCAATTAGATAA
Source organism: Magnolia officinalis (assembly GCA_021015155.1). Taxonomy (NCBI): domain Eukaryota; kingdom Viridiplantae; phylum Streptophyta; class Magnoliopsida; order Magnoliales; family Magnoliaceae; genus Magnolia; species Magnolia officinalis. The sequence goes on from JAJHSJ010000002.1 coordinate 91,209,270, forward strand.
AGTCTAACTACTACTAATGTATTTCCTGTTTTAAATATATTAGAAGATTTTAATGTACGATATGGATTTGGATGGCAGCACATTCCATGGAAGAAGCTGAGTTTCTTTGTGACCGTGTTGGCATTATGGTTGGTGGCAGCTTGCAATGCGTTGGCAACTCAAAAGAGGTAGTTAGCATGACTAAACACTCACGGTGTGTTTGGATGAACTAATGAATTGAATTGCAATTATTTAATCTAACAAAGCAGAAATAACCAAATTGTGATTTGATTAGAATTCATATTGAGGGTGTGGGCTCTAAGATGCAGTTCTGTTACTTTCAAGTTGGACTTGAAAGAAATGTAATTGCGGTTTGAGAGTATGGATGCTATGAAACATCAAGAAATTTGTCACCTCCTCTTCTTTCAAATGTTTGCAATTCATTTCACTAGTGCATCAAAACACTGTTTCATGAATTAAATCTATGGCAGCTACAAGTTTCTTCTCGATATCATTTCCTTCTTAACCATAGATGTAGTTGACACTTGATCTGTTTGTGATAAGATAGTTCTCATTGTCCATTTGGATCACATCAAAGAAAGTATTAGTCTGATTCATCAATGCTCAAAATAATTTTCAGAAAAATACAGACTCTAGTGTGATTGTGTCGAGCCATGGTCACTTGAGCTTTTTGCCAACTACTTTCTTGATGCTGAAAACTTTTTTTGTTTTTTTTTTTAAAAAGGAAGATTTCATTAAAATCTGAAGATGTACAAGTATCTCAAGGGGGCCACACAAAAAGCCGCAAGCCTCCCCTGACCCGAAGGGACCTAAGTATGCACAAATCTTCTACAAACAAAAACACCCCAACTGGGTGGCGGCGCATCGAAACAGGCACGGAAAACTAAGAATCCCTCAGGTAGCCTAAACCCACCCTGTCCAATGATAGAAGACCTCTGGTGGTGGGGGAAAGCGAGGCTGCAGAGGGGTAGGACACGCTATCCTGGGTTGTGCTGGCCCTCCTGGCCAGGTTGTCTGCTACTGCATTAGCTTCTCTGGGGGTGTGGGCGATGGAAATGTTCATACGGCCCCTGAAAGCCCTCACTCACTCAAACCAATAATGTAAGGACCAAGAGCGGCATGCGTTCTTGGAGAGGATCTGCACTATCGACTTGGAGTCACACATCACCTCCACCTTAGTGAAACTCATCTCAGCACAAATGGTCAATCCCTCATAGATAGCACGAAATTAGGCACAGGAGCTGGAGCCCGAGCCATAACCAGAGGAGAAACCAACGAGGAAAAGGCCCTCAGAATTTAGCCCGAGACCCCCACCCCCTGAAGGGCCCAGGTTCCCCAATGCTGAGCCTCGTCATTTAATTTGATCCACCCCAACTGGGGCCTCACCCATTTCACCACTATGGGGTGTTTAGGCCTAGAGGCTGGATTGGCGATGCGGACCTCAACCAACGTGGAAGCTAGACGACGAGGTAACACCCTCGGAAAGGGAAGAGACGCACCCACCCTCTCAATCCAGCGGTGGACCTAGAGGATGAGCCTCGAAGGGCTGAAGATTGCATTATCGAAGCGGGCTCTATTCCTCTCTGCCCAGATCTCCCAGAAAATGAATGCGGGCATGAGGGCACGCAAGGTCCGCAGACAGTTCCCTGAGTGTTGCGTGGTCCACCAAAGAGTGGCCCTGGCCACAGCCGAAAATTGGGCCGAAGAGTGCACCGCAAAAAAAGGCTAGAAATGCTCCCAAATGTGAACCGCGGAAGGGCCTGCCGAGAACAGATGGTTGATAGATTCTGAATTCGGCCGAAGAGGAGTGGGGCAGCACCAACACTTGGACGCCATCTGGACACCCTTCGCTTGGGTTCGCTCATCAACCGGGACCGCCTTGTGGATAATCTTCCAAGAGAAGAACGCCAGCTTCTCTGGAATCGCTGGATGCCACACCCATTTAGCCCATTGCACCTTTAGGCTGGCTGGACATAATAAATTCCAAGCCGAGCTAACCTGGAACTTGCCCGACGAGGAGGGGACCCACACTCGTTTGTCCAAATCTGAGGAGGTGCAGAAGCCCTCTTCAACCACGTGGTCCACGATCACTTAGGGAAGCAACGCACGGGCAGCGTCCCGATCAATCCAGCCGAGCGGGCCGATGAAGTCGCGAACCCTAGGGGATGAGGGGGAGGCAGGACTAGGGCCCATTCTGCAAGCGGACCAAGGCCATACCAAAGATCTGTCCAAAAATTTTGCTCGCCCAGGCCCATGATCCAACGCGAGTTGGATAGCACTTCCGGGAGGAAACTACATATCTGTTTCCAAGCAGGGGACACGTGGGGGGCTCGGCTGGTCCCGCTCGGCTCAGTAACATCGTCATGGTACGTGGCCTTGATGCATTTCGCCCAGTCACTGTGATCTCCTCTGCAACCAACAATCCCGGCCAGCTTCATCTTGAAAGCACTCATGGCGTGGGCCAAATTCTTAATGCCAAGGCCACCCTCGTCCTTGGGGCGAGACACGCGATCCCAACGCAACCAGTGGCATTTTCTGCGGTCCCCATCCCAGCCCCAAAAGAAGTTGGCACAGGCCCTCTCCATGTCCCTGAGCAGCGATAGGGGGATTTCAATAGCCGCCATGATGTGGGTCGGGATACTCTGCAGCACATGATTGATGAGGGTTGCTCAGCTAGCCTGGGAGAGAATCCTAGCCTTCCAACCAGAGCTACGCTGCTGGAATTTTTCAACTAGTGGTCTGAAGTAGCTCCTCAAGGGTCGGCCTTTGAAGATCCGGACGCCCAGGTAGGTGAAAGGAACTGCACCACGAGTGAAGCCGAGCGCAGCTCTAGCCCTGGCTTCAGATTGGGATGAAGAGAGAATAAAGAAGCTTTTCGCTGAGTTGATCTTCTGCCTAGAAGCTGACTGAAAAAGCTGGAGGAAAGCAGCGATTTTCCTTAACGTGACCCTCCCACCATTAGCCAGCAGGAGCGTGTCATCAGCAAACAGTTGGTGGGAGACGAGCACGGTGCGTGGAGAACGGGGTGCAATCGCCATTGATGAAGAGCTGTTGACACCCTCTGCTTAGAACCTCTGAAGCTATAATGAACAACCCCGGAGAGATCGGGTCACCTTGGCGTAGACCTCTAAAAGACTAGAAAAATCCCCCGGGTTCCCCATTGATTAGAATTGAGAACCAAGAGTTGGCCCAGCAATTCTCAAGTAGATTTATCCAGTCAGGCATGAAACCGAACCGATGAAGGACTGATTTGAGGAAGCGCCAATCTAATCTGTCGTAGGCTTTCTCCATATCAAGCTTGATGAAAATGTTGCCCCCTCTTACTTTCCTGTCGATATGCCTGAAAATTTCTTGCACTAGAGTGCAACTTTCCACGATAGATCTCCTTGAACGAACGCTCCTTGCTCAGGGGAAATGATTTTTGGAAGGACTTTGCTCAGCCTATCTGCAAGCAACTTGGAGAAAATTTTGTAAACACAGTTACATAAGTTAATGGGGCGATAACCAGAAAACTTTTTCGGGTTAACGGACTTAGGGATGAGGCAAATCAGAGTGGCGGAAAAAGCCCAGGGAAGGGGGGTCCCTTTGAAAAACAAAAGGGCCGCCTGGACAATATCCTGCCCAATGATATCCCAACAACCTTGGAAAAAACCACCGGTGAAACCGTCAGGGCCCGGCACCCCGTCTAGCGGAAGGGCCGAGAGGACCTCATCAGCTGAAGGCTCGCGGAGAAGCTCCCTATTATCATCAGGAGAGATGAGCAAGGGAATGCAGTTGAGGAGATCCTCATGCGCAGCCGTAGGCTCAGCCCTCAAGAGAGAGGAGTAAAAATTAGCAGCAGCCCTCTTGATCGAGTCATTGTCAGCTGCTTCCGAGCCATCATCTAGCTCGATGTGATGAATCATAGATTTCCTAGCTCGGTCCGAAGCCAAATTGTGGAAGAAACGCGTGTTCCAGTCACCCTCTTTCTTGATGCTGAAAATTTATTGTTGTTATAGACTTACATTATTTTCACCTTTATTATATATTACCATTGTGGAAACCACAAGCGTGTTTGTTTTTTGTTGAAATATTATAGAAAATTGTTAAGAACCTAACCGATATGTCAAAAACCCTAGGATTGATGGAATAAAGTTAGGCTATTAAACCCATGGGATCGTAATATTCCACCATGCTCCACAGCTGATGTCCATGGCAGCCCACTCTGTGGTGGCACTCACTCTGGCCTCTTTTCCAGGGCATGGAGGCTACACTCTAGTTATCCAGGTAGCCCTTTCCACAGGTTGCCCCTTTCGTGACTCGGACACAGGATGGGTGTTGGCTCTGATACCAATTGTTAAGAACCTAACCAATATGCCAAAAGCCCCAAGACTGATGTAACGTATAAAGTTAAGCTATTAAACCCTTGGGATCGTAACAAAAATGAACATGGAATTCACACAAAATGGATAACTGTGTGATCCATAAGGAAATCTATGCTTGCTCTATAGTGCAAATTTCCATGGATTCATGTAGAAATGTTAAAAAATCAACAGCCAATGGTCTATTTCCTTTCAGCAGTTGGAAATTAATTCATCAACTTTTGGGCTACACTGATTTCCCATTTTTGACAGATTATCTTGGAAGTAGAAAATGGATTCCACACCATTTTTTTTTTTCATAAATGGCGTCAAAATAGGATTTTGCACATCTTTTTCATTCCAAAGGTGTTGAAAAAAAAAAAAAAGGAAAACGAGGAAAAACGTTAGGTCTTGTATACATCGATTATCATCATGGAATTGGCTTCTAAAAGATTTTTAACAAATTTATTGTTTTCTTTTGAGTTTTTTTTCCCCATTTCAAGGGATTAATCCCCATGAAATGAGCTTTGTAAGGGTTGTTTGGGTAGGGATCCCACACAATTGGGATTAAAGCTAATCCTGATCTTGGAGGGTCCTATGTAATAAAGCACAACTATCATATTCTCTGCATGACTGCAGAATACATTCAAATCCCTCAAATTCCTCAAATACACATCCTCCTCTATCTGTTTCCTTGATTGGGGATATTATAGAATCTAATAGATAAGATATTATAGAATTTAATAGATAAGATATTATATAATCTAAAAGATAAAATCTAATAGATGTTGTAATAATATAGATCCTAAATTAGAGGATCTCAAACTTGTATATATGTGTATGGTAGTAATACAGAAAATTCATGCAAGTTTTCCACATTTTACAAACTTTGTTACCATGCCCTCCACATAAGATTCATCACACTAAACTAGTGCTTTCCTCCGCATAAATGTAATTAGCAGCATTTTTAGCTTTTTATTAAACTTCATTAATTGCATTTATGTGGGGTCCTTACTCATGGCTCAGTGGTAGACCCCGTGGGTTTCAACACTAAGGTCAAGGGTTTGAGTACCCATGTGGTGTGTGTGGGTGTAAAAAAAAATTTGCATTTTTGTGGAGGAATGTGCCGCTTTAGTGCGCCGATTCCTATGTGGAGGCCATGGGACCTCCCAAAATCAGGATTAGACTAAATCCCGATTCTGGAGGATCCCATACCCAAACAAACCCTATTTCTTTTGGGATTATATGGATGCTCAATCAAACTGAATTTAATAATTCAATTTAGTAAAAAGTAGACAAAAGTGGGCTGGCCCCAGTCCATTCATAGTGAGGTGCAGCTCCTCCAACTGCAAATCACTATCATTTCAAGTCCAACTTGAAATTTGCAGATTTGCATTCACATGTTTGGTTACAATTTCAAATTAAAATGGTGCCACCCCTACTTTGGCCATTTCCAAGTGATTTGAATGAATTGCAGCTCAGTTCCATGATTCCCACAAAACACCTTTATGTAGACTTTAAGATCTTTTTCTGTGTGTCACAGCTTAAAACAAGATATGGAGGATCATATGTATTGACTATCTCAACAAATCCCAATCACGAGAAGGATGTCGAAGACATGGTAAGCGGCCTCTCTACGAATTCGGTGAAGATTTATAATGTCACAGGGACACAGAAATTCCATCTACCTAAGCAAGACATAAGAATTTCCGACGTATTTCAAGCCATCAAAAACTTTAAGAGACAAGTCAGGATTGACGCATTCGGCCTAACTGATGCCACATTGGAGGATATCTTCACCAAAGTAGTGCATGATACGTCGTAAAAATAAACCCACCTGATTTGATATGTAACATGTTCTTTCCAAAAATCAAAATGTCAGCATTTCTACATGATGAAGAAAAAGCAGAAATGCAATTTTTTAGCTCCTGGTCTACCCAATCAGGTCCATGCCTCAAACTGTTGATGGGCCCACTCAACACCAATCTGATCAAGATCAGATGTGGATAAATAAATGTACGCTGAAGATCTGATGCGTATATAGACCAAAATATTCAATGTATGAATATACACCTAGGACGCATATTATGTATATCGAATTGGGTTTTTTTGTCCTTCCCCATGTTATAATACAGATTGAAGAACTCTAATGTGAACACTGGATGTAGACTGTTGCATTGGCTGTCACATTGGTTGTTATATTTGAGGCGGAAAATAGAAAATAAATCACTTAAAGATAGGCTTAAGGCACGTTACGATGTCGCTATCTTTAAGGCGATATTCGCACCCACCCTACTGGTGATTAAACCAATTTGTAAGAGGGTTACAGCAAATCCGCCTCCAGGATACAATAAGCCTCTTCTCCAAGACCGGAGAATTGTGGGTTTCAGCCTGCAAAACCGAAAAATCGCACCCCGAACACACTTTTACAGCATACAACCCTGACTTCTGTGCTGTTATAATTTACCCCCTGAAAACTGTTTGTAATTTACTGACTGAAAATTATTCACAGTTTAGCGCCTGAAAACTGTATCTTTCCAAAAACGAAAATGGTGAAGAAGAAGAAGAAGATGGAGAGGAGATTGTTGGAAATTGTTAATTCGGATTGACCCAAAGATGGGTTTATATAGAATCACAAGAGATGCTTAAGGCCCTTTTCATGAAAAGACATCTTCTTCCATGGTGTCTTTTCATCAATGGTGGTGTCTTTCCAACAATGGCATCCCTCCATTTCAAATTCAAAAGATGCTCCCTTTTCCAAGAGGCATCACCATTCACACCAACAATCACTAAAGCCACAACCCTTCTTTTCCCAAAATTAAAATTTCTTATTTTGAGAAAAACCCAACATTGGTTGCATTGCACCATGCTCTGATACAAGTTGTAATCTGTCAAAGAATATTTATGTAAGAGAGGATGTCTAACAGGAATTTAGTTTTCTCTATTAGACTGTCTTCTCTCTCTCTCTCTCTCTCTGCTTAGATAAATAACAATGTTGGTTCGGAAACTCGGATCTGACTCAGCTTTTTGAAATGGTTTGAGACGCTGATTTTGTTAATTTAGTGAAAATAGAAATGATTGTGATTTAAGGAGGGTGTTTGGATGGAGGAAAACAAAAATGTGGATACAGAAATGTAACCTGGAATTGTCGTGAAATGGTAAAACATGATTCTTCTTTTGTTGTTTGTTTGGATTGGATTCTTGTTTTACATGGATTCCATGTACGGCCACCTCGTTTGTCTTTTGTGCTTTATAAATCGATTTAACATATTTTTTTTTTTTGGAAGAAATGAAGCCAGTAGAAAAGCTGAGAAATGGAAATTGGTTTACAAGGTTCTTTCTTTCTTTCTTTCTTTCTTTTTCTTCTTTCTTTCTTCTTCTTCTTCTTCTTCTTCTTCTTCTCTCTAGTGGATAAGTTTTCCATGGAAAATGTTATCATTTCCAGAAGCTGTTGCTATTAACCAAATGCATATAAGTATATATGGGTAGTGATCCAATTTGTACGTATGGTGGGCCCCACCATGTGTGGACCACATGTGAAAATCACCTTAATTGGAGAATTCGTGTCCAATCAACACACCGTTCCTGGTTGAAATTGTTGCCAAGATCTACGGTGAGTTCAAGCTCAATTCTAAGTTTCTAACAATATAGAGAACTGAAATAGAGTTTTGATTACACATGAAGATCACGGGTGGGCCCCATATATAGGAGATTGTAAAGAGCTAGATATCAGAAATAAGTAGATAGCCACTTCGAGGGGGCCGAGTCCTCCTATTATGAATAATGAATAAACTTCCGGATCCATTTTCATTAACAACAGCAACTTAAATAACATGACAAATAACCAACAGCCCATTACTTACTGAAATTAAGCAATACGTAACCAACAGCCCACTACTTACTGACATGACAAATAACCAACAGCCCACTACTTACTGAATAGTAACCAACAGCCCACTACTTACTAACATGACAAATAACCAACAGCCCACTACTTACTGAAATTAAGCAACACATAACCAACAGCCCACTACTTACTGACATGACAAATAACCAACAGCCCACTACTTACTGAATAGACTAAGTCAAATAAGCTAAGCATAAGGCCTCACGTCCCAGGCCAAGCCCATAAGTAACAGGCCCATGACAGAGATGAGTTATTTGGTAGGGTGTGATCATCCATACACGTGCACACAGAAACTATACACGTGGTGTTTGTCTATCGGATTAAACAATCAAATAGTGGACCCCACTAAAACCATGATCCTAAGTGGACATCTAACCAACGGTTGAAATGGAAGATATTATGCGGTCCATATTCAACAAAAGCATTTAAATAAGGGAATATGGTCAAATAATCCCTTCGGAGTTTGATCTTATCGTCCATCTAAACTCAGACACGCTATTTGAACTGTTTAATTAGAGGTAAATGCATGCTACACTTATATCCACTGTGATCCATTTTTGGGCAATTAAATAGTGTCTAAATAATATGATTTCAAAATCATTTGAAAGTTCATTAAATCATCTTTCTAGCGAGCATAAGATTACCAAAATTGAACATATAACGAATGAGTTATGGCTGTTTTTTTAGATCGATGGCCTACAGTGAATATCAGCGATTCATATTGATCTTAATGAACTTTGGACCCTTTTTTAGATAATTAAATGGTGTCCAAATAATATGATTCTAAAGACATTTAAAAGTTCATCAAATTAACTTTCCAATGAGTATAAGATTACCCAAATTAAACATGTAGTGATGGAGTTATGGCCATTTTCTTCAGATCGACGATCCACAGTGAATACGCCTATTCACAATGATCTCGAAGAACTTTGGGCCCACTTTTGGACAATTAAATAGTGTCCAAATGAGATAATTCCAAATCCATTTGAAAGTTAAAAAAATTAATTTTCTAACGAGTATAAGATCACCTAAATTGCATATGTAATGAGGGAGTTATGGCAATTTTCGTTAGATCAATGGTCCATAGTGAATATTTGCGATCCACGGTAGAAATATCAGCAGTTCACTCTTAATATCAGTGGTCCATAGTGAATACCGGTAGTCCAATCTTAATATCAGTGGTACACGATGAATATCGATGATTTATACTAAATCTTGGCGATCCACAGTAAAAATATAGGCGATCTACCTTGAATATGGGCGATTTACAGTGAATATGGATGATCCACAGTACAACATTCATTCATTACAACATACTTCCATTTCAACATTCTTTAATTACAAAAATTTATTCATTACAATAGTCATTCAATACAACATTCATCAATTCTAACGTTTATCACATTCATGCATTACAACATTATTCCATTATAAAATTCATGTATTACAATTAACATTCTTTTACTACAAATTTCATCCATCACAACATTCTTTCATTATAAAATTCATTATTCTTTCACGAACTCTCACAATTCATATCAAATTATATATATATATATATATATATATATATATATATATATATATATATATATAAAGGAAATCAAGAAAAGACGGATGAAGAATAAAGGGAGCCAAAAAAACACGTCTTCTCCCCTGGTGGAAAAAATCAAAGAAGAAGGAAACAACCAATTGGCCCTCATGCAAAAGGCCCCACATTTTCAACATATCCATATCTTATGTGGGGTTTATTGGGTTGTCTTCAAGCAAATCTATCACATCCATATGTAGGGGGTTTTAATTTCATGTCATTGGCCCAAGTTTGAGGGCAAAACTCATCATAGGTGGACCACATATGAGAAAACAGTTCAAAATTAATTCACAACGTTAGTGTACTTGTGGGTCATGTTGAGGGTCAAATATTGCATATCAGACCCTAGTTACTGCTTGGATTTATGAACATGATGCCGTTTAATGGCCCGCTTTTATCGTGTTTGTGATGCAGAGTGTATTTGCAAGCATGAACTGAAAAAGGGAGTTTAAATCATGGATTTAACGTTCTAAAGTCACCAGAGCAAGGGACGGACTCCAGGGGACCAAGATCAAGAATTTACACACCAGAGATCCGCAAAAAATCGAAAAACTGAAGCTCAAGTGGCCTGAAAGTCATACAAAATGCAAGATCACAGGGTTCCTACCATCCGTTCTGCTCGAAACTTTATACATGAGCTGAGGAGCATAAATGAACCATACACGTCGAATTGCAGCTCCTGGATCTCTGTGGAAGTGGCCCAACGAACAGATCAGCCCTTAAATCCTTAAGTGGGGCCCGCTTGATATCTGAATATACTTCAATATCATTCTCAATGCCTTAAAGTGGATGGGGAAAAATATGGACGGAACGGATTTCTCGAAAACGTCACAGGGGATCCCACATGTACACATGCGTGTACATGGTATTTCCTTCACCGGCCGCACACCGGTCTTCAAGAACTCGGTCAGCGCTGGCTGACCGAGAATTTTTTTTTAAAATTCAAAAGACATAACAGCGACTAACGCTGCTCGTTTGATTGGTCGATGGTGGGGCCCACCCCTAGTACATTTTACCGATCTGATCCATCCAATATTCTTGGGAGGAAAAACCGACCGTACAAATGGGGATTTTTCAGTCCCATGCACGTACGGACAAGAAAATCACGATAAAACACTGGACGGACGGCAGAGAAAACAATTCAATAGGCCGCACTTAAATCGATCCAAAATCGATCATCTCTCAATGGTTTTTGGAGAGAAGACCAATGGACGGTGTGGATTTCTCACCCGACGTCGATCTGGTGTTCACCCACATCACAGCACCGACGCAGAATCTCCGTTTCGCAACGGAGCCTACGGGTGGCTGTTGGTGGGCCACCATCAACGATCACAGGTCAGATCCAGACCGTTCATTAGCTCCATGCGGCCCATATTACCACTGCCAAGGTGGCGCAATTCCAAGAAATGGCAGAGAATGGTTTCTGATCGTCCAAACACATGACAAATGGTGCAAAGGTTTGATTTGGTGGGCCACAGCGTAGGCGATCCAAAACTGATCGTGTCTGACTGATTTTTCGAAAGGAATTCATTGAACGGCTTGGATTTATCCATAAAACATCAAAGTGGACCCCCACCAGCAACGTCAGCGATCTCCGTTCGCGGGCGTCCGCGAAACCGGCTTCTGTGGGCCCTGCTGCGTTCGATTTCTTCCATCAGATCAACGATCCGATCCGTCCAAAGGGTGTACAGGTGGACCTCTACTTCAACCAAGGAGTCTGAATGGCTTGGTTCATGTATGCACGGCCGCAATTTGGCTTCCAAAGCGCAATACAGTGACGCGTATCTGTTACTGCGTAAACAGATTTGCATAAACCTCTGCGTAAGGAGAGTCGGTTCTCCGACTCCTGCGAGGTCTCCAGCAACCGGATGGATCTCCTGGCTGTTATAAAAGGGGAATCACGTGGAGCAGCCGCGGGGGCTTGGGCTTGGACGTCGGGGCAGAGGAGGTTCGGCTGTGGCTAGACGTGGAGCACCAGCAAACAGAGACAGAGAGGTTTTTTCTATTTTTTTTCTTTTCTTTTTTATTTTTTTTCTATGGATTCTAAGGAGAGTAGCCCATTCATGTCTGGCTAACCCCCTTAGCTAGGGCTAAGGGGTGAAGCTTGTAGTGGGATGAGAGATTAAATTTTATGTTTATAACTTGGTTTTAATTATGAATTTAACTTTGATATTTGTTTTATTAAGAGAATATTTTTTAGCCTTTAATGGTCTGTTGTGACTGAAATTACAATGGTTCTACAATGGCTTTGAGTATTTTCCTTGCCTTTTAATGTTTATGACGTTAGGAAGCCCTGTTGTTCACCATCGTCTCCTGGGCATGGTTGGATGTCAGTCCCCTTCCTAACCTTCATAAACATGTTGACTGGTTGGTAATTAGTTTAATTCTGTTGTTTGCTTTGTCTCCTGGGCATGGTTTGGTGATGGAATCCATTCTAATTCATATACCTCTCATCTCTTGAAAACTATATCAACATCAATTCATTCATTTCCATGATTTGTGATACATGCATAAGATCTCCCTGATCTCTACAAGTGGATCCTCTGAATCCCTAGTTTCCTTTCCTCTGAATTTCTTAAAAGTTTTAGATTAATTATTTCACAATTATTTCTCAATTGTTATTTGATTTAGAATTCATCTTAATCTAGTTCTAGTCCTAGTTAGTTTCAGACTACGTACAGGTTTCAGTCCCTGTGGATTCGACCTCGGTCTTACCGAGATTATTACTACATCACAACCCTATACTTGGGGAGTGAACAGGTCACAGATAGCTTCGAATATAAAACTGAAAAAACCCTTCCATCGGTTCACAATTGTTCGATTAAAATTAATAGATCAAATCAGTCAATGAATGGGCCAAATTTCAGTTTTGAGTGGGGCTTAAATCCTTTTAAAATGACCTCTCTTTTCGAGACAAGAACCCTGTACAAGGTGCACCTGTGGCATGGGATATTTTTGCCCATCAAAACATGAAAAAGTGAATTCAAGGCTATAAATTCTTAAGTACGATCATCATGGGCTCCTGCCATGACCATATCAAAGTAGGGGGCAATTTGACCAAGACAAAAAATGTCACGCCCTGAAATTTGGATACAAAGTATGCACCCTCAGACCCGAGTTACAGCACATGACTTGTACACCATTCGTACCAAGATCATTCATTCGTACCGTTTTCTAGGGTCTTTATTAAAATGTACGATAAGTTTCCAAACTCAAACCTTTAGCAAAACATCTCACATTCATTTATTTCAATCACATACACATATATCCACCATCATGATCATTTATGGACATTCAATCCACATATTAATAACATTCATGAAAGTTAAGTACGGTACCATAGCCCACCCATTTGGGGCTATATTAAACCATTTACTAACAAAAGCTTTAACTATTCATAATTTTCAGTTACTCAACTTAAAATTTATTCAAAGACGCAATTAAAGGAATAACATGAGTCAATTTTAGTGATTTAACATATTCAACTTGTTTTCATCAGGATAGAGTCATAGCCCTTGTGAATTGTCCACTGGTTCACCTTCCTACCCTGAAACTTGAGCAGTTGTTTCATCGTCCACTAAATTTGTACAATTTTTCCATCAATAATATGTCAACTGGACAAGCCCTATGAGTGAACCTATCATGGTTTATGCTCATCATAATTAAAATAAAAATGCATGAATGTCATGAGATGCATGGATGTGTGAATGCGTCAAGTGGGTTCATCAATCCACTTGCTTGAATTGGATCCCATTAACCTACATTTGCTCCTTTTTGGGGTAGGCTTCCACTATCTTGGTAGACTTCTACATATTGCGAGCATCCATAGATGGTCCCCTAGGTCATTTAGGGAATACCCCTAGGTATTTAGCACAGTTATGCAAAGAATGACATGGATGCATGAGAATGATTTATGCATCATGTTAACAATTGTCACATATATAGCAGTATATGTCATTTTAATTTTAAGCAGAATTTAATACAAGAACTCAAAATCAGCGAAAGCAATCAGATTACAAATTTAATCACAATGGAGAGGAAACATGTTGAGATCACTCACCTGAAATCTGGTGATGTGGATTCCGATATGTTACCTCAATATCATTCGGCTAGTAATTACATAATTACATAGCTCGATTAATTTCCTATTTGCGTCTTTCTAACCTATTTGATCAATTCACCTTTGATTAATAAATTCTAAATTCAGACAGCCTACACAGAGAGTTCAACTGTTAAATTCTGAATTCTCGTAAATTGCATACTTATATTTAGTCATCTTATCACTTGAGGTTCATTTGATCAACCAAGCAATTTGATCGTCCTGTTATTTTTAAACGATCAATGATTGTCATCAATTTAATTCACAAAATTTTAAAAAATCAAAAATTTTAACTTTTTAAATTTTCTTATTTTTCTTATTTTAAATGATCCACTGATCATATATGATAGATCTAAGTCATCCATTAACATCACAAAAGCTCAGACTAAGAATGAGTCAATAGATCGATTAGATCCAGACCATTTATGTTTCCAAAAAAACTTATTCAAAAGTATAATAAATATGATCCTAACCTTTCATCCTTGTGGCCCATCAAATGGTTAGATCCACCCATATTCTCTGGATAATAATTTAGATCTATTCCAGAATAAGCATACGTAATGGGGATTTGATCTGATCTATCCGATCATCATTTAGAATCTAAAGTATAAATGAGTTTTATAGTTAAATCTGATAAAAATGGCTCATCCATTGATCAGATTGATCTAAAATTTAAGGCATTGATATCTTTTGGCGCTTAGGATTAAATGATCCATTCATATCTATCTTAACACAGTCGGGTGCAAGAAATTAAATTTATTCCTAAAATACTATTGTCTTGCATAAATTAGGAAGAAATTAACAAAATAATATTTAAAAAAATAAAAATAAAAATTCGAAGTATTAGGGGTGGCAAGAATCAATCCCTCAACCAAGAGTGTCTCCACCAACTAAGCTATTGATTTATTTTTAATTTTAATTAAAAATAAAAATATTTAATTATTTATTTTAGTTTTAAGTGCACTAAAATTTAAGGTTATTATAAAAAACTCATTCCACACTTTGAGTTATTTAATACTATGGCCGCCTACAATGCTTGATACACAGGCACTTAAAAATTACGCGCGGCATATATTATCTCAAATTAAATCTACTAAAGATTGTGGAACCCACAATTGCCGAGTTACAGATTACATAACCAACCAGATCATTTGAATGATCCTAACCTGTGAGTCACTTGTTTTTTGAAATAGGACCATGGAAAATTTTCAGTTTAACCATCTAAAGTGTCCACCAATCTGATAGTCAGACACTCAGACAAGCTTAATTTTCAATTATGATACATCTAAACTGGGTTTTGTAATTTGACTTAATATTCTTGTATGCCCTGGCATGAAATTTCAAAGTAATTTATAACTGCGTGTGTATCATCCATCACACAGGCTAGAGTATCAAAGTTTTTCTCGTATTTTTTTTTCGTGTGCATGGTAAACCTAGGGCTGTACATGAGTTGAACTGAGTCGAGCTTGGCATAGCTCAACTCGGCTCGGCCACTAGTTGACCCAGCTTGTGTTATAGACAGATGTCTTAAATCTGTCTGGTGGTCTGTCGATGATATCGACAGGACCGTCGATAATATCGAGACTGTCATCGACAGGGTCTCGATGCCATCGATAATTCACAGTATTTTTCACCCCTGGTCGCTGGACAGTTTTGGTCCTGTTTCGATATCATCGAAGGACCGTCGATGATATCGAGACTGTCATCGAGTGTGGCTCGATGACATCGATAAGTTCGGCTGATGCGATTGCGGAAAAGCAGATTTTGCGGATTGTGTTTTCTATTCCGAGTCTGCTTCTTTCTAAACTTATATAAAGGGGTGTATGCGGGATTGGGATGTATTTTAAGGCTTTCTAAAGTAGTTCCAAGGGTTCCTAAAAGGTTTTTTTTTAGGGTTTCTAAAGGGTGTAGCAAGGGTGAGATTCGAGGTTGTTCGAATCGGGTAAGTCCTCTCTCTTTGTAATTTCTATTTTCATAGTGGAGATCTGTGCTTTGTGCCGTGGTTTTTTGCCGCAAGGGTTTTCCACTTTAAATTTGTGTTCTCTTGTGTGTGCTTGCTGTCATTGGATTGCTATCCTAGATCTAGATCTGTGTGATTCCACAGGTCAAAATCCCCAACAAGTGGTATCAAAGCAATTGGTTGGGGGCACAGATCTGAATCTGTAGGATTAGTAATAATGGCGAGTGTCAGGTATGATATTGAGAAGTACTCAGGGAAAAATAATTTTGAGTTATGGAAGATCAAGATGATGAGTTCCTTAATTAAGCAAGGCGAAGATGGTGCTCTTGAGGAGCGAAAGTCTACTATGATTGATGATGATTGGAATACTCTTGATAAGAAGGCTTTATCGTCGATCCGTTTATGTCTCACGGATGAGGTTCTCTACAACATCATGAGGGAGAAAACTGCGGCTAAGTTATGGGCGAAGTCAGAAGATGTTTATGCGAAGAAATCCTCTAAAAATCGTCTGCACTTGAAGCGGCAGTGGTATAACTTCAAGATGGCAGAGGGTGGAGATCTGGAGGCTCACATCAGCAACTTTAATAAATTGGTTTACAAATTGCTGGATATGGAAGAAGTGATGAAAGATGAAGAACAGGCATGTATGTTGTTGAATTCTCTCCCGGCGTCTTTTGAGGCATTCAAGGACACTATGTGTAGTACAAACAAAACCCTGAGTGTCGATACTGTTATCTCGGCTCTTCAAGGGAAGGCTATGAGACAACTAAACAGCGACATGGGGACATCTTCTGATGCACTGTTTACAATGGGTAGTAATTCTGGACAAGGTATAAGTTCTTCAGGTTCTATATCCAAATCTAAGGGTAAGGGCAAAGGAAAGGTAAAGCGCTGGAACTGTGGGAAGGAAGGACAAGTGAAGAAGGATTGTAGAAATTCTAAACTGAAGAGAGAAGATTCTGAGGCTTCATATAGGGAGACTAATGTTGCCACGTCAGATGGATCGAGTTGATGTGATGGTGATGTTTTATCTGTGTCTATTATCAGGCGGCCATACGATGATCATAAGGATGAGTGGATGCTAGACACAGGGGCATCTTTTCACATGACTCCTCATCGGAGTTGGTTCGCCAGCTATAGCGAGTGTTGAGGGTCAAATATTGCATATTAGACCCCAGTTATTACATGGATTTACGACCATGAAAATGTTTAAAGGCCTATTTAAATCGTGTTTGTACTGCAGGGTGAGTTTAGGAGCTTGGACCGAAACATGATGGTTAAAGCATGGAGTTAACGCTCTGATGACACCAAAAGCAAGGGACCCCAGGGACCAAGATCAATTGATTTACATGCCAGGGATCTGAGGAAATCGAGAAACTAAAGCTCAAATAGCCTTAAGGATGTCCAGAATGCAAGATCACAAGGTTCTCACCATCTGTTCAGCTTGAAACTTCATACATAGCCTGAGGACCATAAATTAACTGTACACGTCGAATTTCAGCTGTTCGATCTCTGTGGAAGTGACCCAATGGACAGATCAGCCCATAAAACTGTGATTTTGGGCCCACCTGATATCTAGATATGCTTCAAACTTGGTCCCAACAGTTTAAATGAGGTGAAAATATTGATGGATGGATTGGATTTCTCATGAACATCGTAGTGGACCCCACCTTGAGTGGTGTGTGTATAGGGCACGAGAACACTAGCTGTGCACGGCAAGACCAAAGACGGTCAAACCGCCTTTGAACGTGAAAATCAGAAGAGGCAACTTCCGTGTTTCTGCCTTTCGCATGTCCGTTCGCTAGGACTGGCGGTGGGCCACCATGATCATCCAAATTGTAATCCAAGCCGCTCATTATGTCCAGAAGGTCAGATCGACCATATAGAGGAAGCTCTCCCAACCCCATGCTCGCATACAAAAAGAAATACTGACCGAGTGCAGGTCGGACGGCAGATTGTAAAATCAAGTGGGCCACGTCAGAAACCATCCAAAATGGACCAGATCAGACCGGGTTTTTGAGACCAAGATAATGGACGACATGGATTTTCTAATCACGAAGGACTATGGGCTCCACAGATCACGCATAGCGATACGCAAAGGCTCTGTTACGCAAACAGAGCCTGCGGGCAGTTATTGTGGGCCACTCTCGAGCTCGTTTAAGATGATCCGCTCCGTCCACCTTGATCAGAACGGAAAACCGTCCGTAGGGACGTTCTTCTCCACGCCGTTTGTGGATGCTTTGCACACCAGGAAAAGACGGAAGATCCGTTCATTGGCGCTGGTCGTTCCTTTATGCAGGCAACAGCTACGTAAACAGCTGTTCAAGTTCTGTTCCGCAGCTGACTCCATCTCGGACTCTTGCAACTTCTCCACCGACGGGCTTGCTCTATAAAAGAAAGAGAAGGAAGAAGAAAAAAGGATCGACAGCTTGGAGGAGGCAGCAGGAAAGCTTGGGCCGGACGGTTTTGGACAGAGGGAGAGAGTAGTTTCTTCTCCTTTTGTTTTATTTGTTGTTTTTTTTTTTTTTCTACTTTGAGATTAACCCGTTCATGATGGGCTAAACCTCTTAGCTAGGGCTAAGAGGTGAAGCTTGTAGCGTGATGGGATGACTCTTTGCTTGTGCTTTTGTTAAAGACTGAATTAATGTTGATTTTAGTGTGATTTTAAGGGAATGTTTTTAGTCGTTAATGGTCTGTTGTGACTGAAATTACAATGGGTCTGTGATGACTTTGAACATGTTTCTTTACTTTTTACGACGTCAGGAAGCCCTGTTGTTCATCATCGTCTCCTGGGCATGGTTGGATGACGGCACCCTTCCTGATTCTCATATATCGTCTGATTGGTTGGTAATTAGTTTAATTCTGTTGTTTACTTTGTCTGATGGGCATGGTTAGGTGATGGAATCCATTCTAATTCATATACCCTTCATCTCTAGAAAACTATATCAACAAGTAGTTCAGTTATTTTCCATGATTCGTAAAGCAAGCATAAGATCTCCCTGATCTCTACAAGTGGATCCTCTGAATCTCTAGTTTTCCTCCTCTGAATTCTCTTAAAGTTTTAGTTAATTATTTCACCAAATATCCTTCAATCTACACTTGATTTAAAATTCATCTTGTTCTAGTTCTAGTTCTGGTTACCTTCAGATTACGTACAAGTTCCAGTCTCTTGGGATTCGACCTCGGTCTTACCGAGTTTATTACTACATCACAACCCTGCACTTGGGGAGTGAACAAGTTTTTGGCGCCGTTGCCGGGGACTGACGGCTACGTATTTCTGAAATTAACTGGTTTTAGAATTAGATTAAGATTAGGATTTTACTAACTTTAAGTTTAGGTTTTTCTGATTTATAGAAACTAACCTGTTTTCTTGTTGTAGGATTCTGAGGATTCTAAGATAGAAACTTCTAATTGGGTGATATCTTTCTAATTTCTCTACTTTTCTATTTTAGGCTTAGGGCTGTATTTTCTATTTTTAGGAATTCTTCCCAGTTTAAAAACTAACTTTCTATTTCTATCTTAGAATTTTCTAACTTTAGAATATCTATTTTTAGGAACTAATTTCTTTTGTTTTCTTTTGCAGGATCTTAACATAGGAATTTCTAACTTGGTAACTTCCTTCTAACTTCTCCTCTACCTACTTTCCATACTGCTGTAGGACCTTTTCTTCTATTTTCTTAGGATTAGAATCAGAGTTGGGGACTCATCATGTATATGCACGAGTGGGAACATCAGTATGCTGAGAAGAATAATCTATATTGGGATAATAATTATGATAGAAATCAACCTATGTCTCAGAATTTTCCTGAAACAATCATCGAGAACCGACCAGAGTATAACGCTTCATCGGTTAAGAAATCCTTACGTGATCATATGCAAGAGAACAATTACACCCCACGGATTAACAAGACAGTACGTGAGTGTTGGGGTTATCATAACTATGAGAGTGAGAATTATTATCACTCATCCGAGAAAAAGAAAACAATGCGTGATTATATTATGAGTGATAATATGTATTACCAACCATCAGATTCTCCCACACATGATCCGTATGACTCTAATCAGTGGAACCATCAATGTCGGAAAGATTGTGACGCCTCGGTCACTGCTTCATGTGGGCGGGCACACGGCGGGCACACATGTGGGCGGGCCCCCAAGTGTGGCTGGCAGGCTACTGTGCTGGGCGAGCTACTGTTGCAGTTGACTGTAGCGTAACTTGTCCCACATCGGAAGAGTTGTCTAGAGTTGTGGTGGTTATATGTTGGGTTCCTCCCTTAACAGACATGACGCGTTTTAAACCCGTGAGCTTCAGCAAAGCGGACAATATCATGTGCTGTGGGGGTGGGCCTTACAAAGATGAACCAACAACATGTTATAGTGATAATTCTCTTGGATCCCCCACCTTTGAGATTCAACCAAAATCGATCCAAGAGAATTCATCTCAAAGTGACACAGACTCTGCTGCGGACATGAGAAAATTAATAGAAGAGCTTGAATCATGCCTTGATAGGTTAATTGAGGCTAATGCACCTCAGCCTCAACCGAATCTAACTATCTATACACAACCTCATACATATGATCATGGAACCATCAAAATTGGGAAGTTGAATCAATAATGCATCATGATAACGATTCTCTTGGGTCCTATACCTCAGAAATCCAACAAAGAACGATCCAAGAGAATTCACTTCAGAACTCCATACAAAATCTAGAGCTAATTCAACAAAACACGCTCCAACGATTTCAAGAACTTGTAAAAGATGTACAACAATGGAGTTCACGTGATGCGACTATGGAAAATAGTACAATTGAGAATGAAGAGTTGGATCGTATTGATAAGCACATGGTTCAATTTCCCGATGAGTCGATCTCGATGACTATCCAAAGGAATGATCAAGAGACGTGGGTGTCTTTTAAATATAGTGATAATGACACACCTTCCTTACATGACACACAGGATCTCAATGATAAGGTAGAGGTTAGTTTATTCAAACCTCAACCGAATTTAAGTATAGAATGTGAGGAAAGCGATCCCATCCCAAGTGTGCACTGCATGGAATTAGACGATGATGCGTAATGGGATGATGATCATGAATGTTCAGCCCAAATTTCCCTGGAATCAATCTCAAGTATGGTCCAGGTCAGTGATCAAGAAGTACATGAAATGATCGGTCAGAAGGATCTACTCCACTTATCTGACATGCCTGGTTTAAATGTGGAGGATGAACCCCTTACAATCGACTCTTCTAACTCTTGTGAGACATGTTTAGACCACTCCCCTGAATTGAATGATGATATGATTCGGGAGAAGGACGAGTTGCTCGATACAACTCTGGAATTTGAAACCACCCAGTTGAGGCCATCATCTGAGTTGTACACGTTTAAAAATTCAACGCCTCGATTGAGTAGTAACAATGAACAGAGTGATCACATCGATGATTCCCCTATTGATTTTCAATCTGTCTGTGCAGGACTAGAGCAAGAGAGCGTACATCCGTCCACTGTCAAGGATGATGGATTCCTTGGGTAGATCATCACGAGCCCCAATGTGGAAAATCAGTCACACTCAGCTAAACTTCCCAACTCTTGGGATTGCTTGGCACTCTTTGCAGATTCAAATGATCCCATGTCAAAAGATAAAGTGGATGCTTTGCAAGACAATATCTCGGTAGTCATCACTGACCGAGAGAACCCTTACTCAGAAGCCCCTCCTTCCCCAGACTCTGAATGTTTACCATTAAAGGAACATGAGCTGAAAATTAAACCGAAGAGTGAAACTTCGAAATATGTTGAGACTACATCACTTGTTAAGAAGTTTTCTAAACTTTATTTACTCATAGTCTCTGATTCACCATGGGATATTAACGTTGAAACTTCTTCTGTCACAGGTGAATCGTATATACTCTGGATACCTCGAGCACTTCAATGGAAAATTTCTTATGAGGTACATAAGTCTCTCTGGAAAGTCATGCTCCAGGGCGCCCAAGCCTATTGCAAAAAGGGCTTTTGGATGATCCTGTTAAGGAACTTACTGAGAAACTTATCAAGATATTGGCCGAAAGAAGAACCTTGCGGCATGATCAAGTAGTTTTCCCCTACTTTCATAGGATTAGGGTAGTTTGTTTTATGCTGTTCTAAGTTAGTTTGCTTTCTACATTATTTTAGAATAGTTGCTTTGGTCTGACTGAAGACGTTAAACTTAGCACTCCTGAGAAGCAACCCAGCTTTTCATTCCATTTCATTTTCTAAGTTAGTTAGTTCAATGTTTGTGGGTAACATTGCTGCAAACCCTCACGAGACTACAACTCGTCCACTAGGGGCAACCTAGGGGTTTAAAGGCTTGTTACATACGCTAAATGCAATCGAGAGCACCTGCGAAAGTGGTATAGGTAGGATCTTCTTTTTGTGATTTTATTTTTGTTATTTTGCTTTTGTTGATTTCTCTCTTGTGCTGATTCGCTTCTACGTTGATATTTTTGGGAAAGCCTCTTGATTTTCCGTCCAGGTACTATCTTTCCATCCCTCCTCTTTTATTTTTGTTGTCCCATGTACATTGCATGCTCATATCTTTTACATTGAGGACAATGTAGATTTTAGGTTGGGGGTAGGAGATTATGTTTCCTAATCAGTGTTTTCTTGGTCTTGAGCAAAAATTGTGAAAATTTTTAATTTTTCTGGCATTTCTTGTGAATTCGAAGTGATTTTGACGGCCATCTAAGACAATTACAATTTCAAGATACATGATGTTGGTAATTTATGACTTTTGGATTCAGTATCTGTTAGATTTCATAGTTAAGTTTGAATTGGTAATCCAGAATTAGAAGTTGTAAACATTGATTGAGTCATGATTTCACATGTCACATCTCACTTTCACATTAAGGTCTCAGTTTGATATTGAAGGGTTAACTTAGTAATCACTAAGCATGTAAGGAACCAGCCTGGAAAATTTGTCTATCATGATCAATTGAAGAAAAAGAAAATGACTAGCTAAAAAAAAAAAAAAAACAAATACCTTTGGAATGGTTGGGCGAATAATCTTCACCATAGGTTTGCTTCCTATAGGTGTAGATTTAATTCCCTATGGATGATATGTGAAAAGGGTTGGGTGTACAGTCTTCACCATAGGTTTGCTCCCTATAGGTGAGGATTTGATTTCCCCTCCTTGGCGTTACTTTCAATGGAAAAATCATAAGCAGGTAGAATGAAAAGTTGATCTGCGAGACACGTTTAGTTTTTGGGTGTCCTGAATGCTCTTGTTGGTTACTAATAATATCATTCAATAAAGAATTGAATTGTAATGTCGATAAGCCAAGATTTCACTAAACATTCATGAAACTCAATGGTTAGAATTTTTCTAATTGATGGATTAATGCTTAGAACTTGATTATGAGGTTTACCGTGCACTTGAGACCAGAAGAAAGAATTCCTAACATTCATGAATCTTAGATTTCTCGTGTCTGGATCGTTTTTCAAAATATCACTCGATTTCATAGAGATTGTCCTGTAATTCTCAACTTATTTTTCGCATACTTCTTTGCTCGGGACTAGCAAAATACTGGTTGGGGGTCGTGTTAAGGGTCAAATATTGCATATTAGACCCCAGTTATTACATGGATTTACGACCATGAAAATGTTTAAAGGCCTATTTAAATCTTGTTTGTATTGCAGGGTGAGTTTAGGAGCTTGGACTGAAACATGATGGTTAAAGCATGGAGTTAACGCTCTGATGACACCAAAAGCAAGGGACGGACCCCAGGGACCAAGATCAACTGATTTACACGCTAGGGATCTAAGGAAATCGAGAAACTAAAGCTCAAATAGCCTTAAGGATGTCCAGAATGCAAGATCACAGGGTTCTCACCATCTGTTCAGCTTGAAACTTCATACATAGCCTGAGGACCATAAATTAACCGTACACGTCGAATTTCAGCTGTTTGATCTCTGTGGAAGTGACCCAATGGACAGATCAGCCCATACAACAGTGATTTTGGGCCCACCTGATATCTAGATATGCTTCAAACTTGGTCCCAACAGTTTAAATGAGGTGAAAATATTGATGGATGGATTGGATTTCTCATGAACATCGTAGTGGACCCCACCTTGAGTGGTGTGTGTATAGGGCACGAGAACACTAGCTGTGCACGGCAAGACCAAAGACGGTCAAACCGCCTTTGAACGTGAAAATCAGAAGAGGCAACTTCCGTGTTTCTGCCTTTCGCATGTCCGTTAGCTAGGACTGGCGGTGGGCCACCATGATCATCCAAATTGTAATCCAAGCCGCTCATTATGTCCAGAAGGTCAGATCGACCATACAGAGGAAGCTCTCCCAACCCCATGCTCGCATACAAAAAGAAATACTGACCGAGTGCAGGTCGGACGGCAGATTGTAAAATCAAGTGGGCCACGTCAGAA
Organism: Magnolia officinalis; assembly: GCA_021015155.1. Taxonomy (NCBI): domain Eukaryota; kingdom Viridiplantae; phylum Streptophyta; class Magnoliopsida; order Magnoliales; family Magnoliaceae; genus Magnolia; species Magnolia officinalis. Next base: position 91,233,579 of record JAJHSJ010000002.1, read on the forward strand.
ACCATCCAAAATGGACCAGATCAGACCGGGTTTTTGAGACCAAGATAATGGACGACATGGATTTTCTAATCACGAAGGACTATGGGCTCCACAGATCACGCATAGCGATACGCAAAGGCTCTGTTACGCAAACAGAGCCTGCGGGCAATTATTGTGGGCCACTCTCGAGCTCGTTTAAGATGATCCGCTCCGTCCATCTTGATCAGAACGGAAAACCGTCCGTAGGGACGTTCTTCTCCACGCCGTTCGTGGATGCTTTGCACACCAGGAAAAGACGGAAGATCCGTTCATTGGCGCTGGTCGTTCCTTTATGCAGGCAACAGCTACGTAAACAGCTATTCACGCTCTGTTCCGCAGCTGACTCCATCTCGGACTCTTGCAACTTCTCCACCGACGGGCTTGCTCTATAAAAGAAAGAGAAGGAAGAAGAAAAAAGGATCGACAGCTTGGAGGAGGCAGCAGGAAAGCTTGGGCCGGACGGTTTTGGACAGAGGGAGAGAGTAGTTTCTTCTCCTTTTGTTTTATTTGTTGTTTTTTTTTTTTTTTCTACTTTGAGATTAACCCGTTCATGACGGGCTAAACCTCTTAGCTAGGGCTAAGAGGTGAAGCTTGTAGCGTGATGGGATGACTCTTTGCTTGTGCTTTGTTAAAGACTGAATTAATGTTGATTTTAGTGTGATTTTAAGGGAATGTTTTTAGTCGTTAATGGTCTGTTGTGACTGAAATTACAATGAGTCTGTGATGACTTTGAACATGTTTCTTTACTTTTTACGACGTCAGGAAGCCTTGTTGTTCATCATCGTCTCCTGGGCATGGTTGGATGACGGCACCCTTCCTGATTCTCATATATCGTATGATTGGTTGGTAATTAGTTTAATTCTGTTGTTTACTTTGTCTCATGGGCATGGTTAGGTGATGGAATCCATTCTAATTCATATACCCTTCATCTCTAGAAAACTATATCAACAAGTAGTTCAGTTATTTTCCATGATTCGTAAAACAGGCATAAGATCTCCCTGATCTCTACAAGTGGATCCTCTGAATCCCTAGTTTTCCTCCTATGAATTCTCTTAAAGTTTTAGTTAATTATTTCACCAAATATCCTTCAATCTACACTTGATTTAAAATTCATCTTGTTCTAGTTCTAGTTCTGGTTACCTTCAGATTACGTACAAGTTCCAGTCTCTTGGGATTCGACCTCGGTCTTACCGAGTTTATTACTACATCACAACCCTGCACTTGGGGAGTGAACAGCGAGTGCGATGATGGACAGGTGTTTATGGGCAATGGCTTTGCCTGTAATGTTGTTGCTGTTGGTATGGTGCACATCAGGATGTTTGATGGGGTGGAGCGCACCCTGACTGATGTCAGGCACGTTCCTGATTTGAAGCAGAATCTGATTTCTTTTGGTGTGCTTGAGGTAAAAGGATGCAAGTCCACAGGTATTGATGGTGCTCTTAAGGGGGCACGAGTAATCATGAAAGCACAACGACTCGGTAACTTATACAGGTTGATCGGGAGCACTTCAAAAGGTGGAGCTGTAATGGATGTAGCGGATTCCACCTCTGCACGTGTGTGGCATGTTGGGTATGGCCACATGAGCGGGCAGGGCAGGAAGGCTGAGACGTGCGGACAGGGATACAGAGCAGGTGGAGCAGTCACTTGTGAGAAGAATCACACGACATGATCACAGGATATCGGCGAGGTATATAGACGACTCCAATATCGCAGGGGATTCATCTTCTATTCAGATGGCTCTAGGTGAGCCTGGTGCTGAGAAGTGAAAGGTGACTATGGGCGATGTGATGGATTCATTGTACCAGACTGACATATGGGAGAGTGGAGCTTCCATTAGGCCAGAGAGCGGTTGGATGCATGTGTATCTTCAGGAGGATATAACATATATACAGGGTGAGGTTGGTAGCGAAGGGTTATACTCAGAGAGAAGGGATTGGCTTCTCAGAGATATTCGCGCCGACGGTATAACAGGTGTCTATTAGATCCGTGATTGGCGCTGGTTGGCCAATGTGATCTTGAGCTGGAAGGATGAATGTGGAGTCTGCACTTCTGCAAGGGAAAGTGAAGAGCAGATCTACATGAAGCAACTAGAGCGGTTCAAAGTTAAAGGGGCTGAGAAAAGACTTTGCAGGAGGTCGTGGTTCGACCTGTCGCCTAGGCAATGGTTTGATTCATTCATGATGAGTCAGGAATTGATGATATGTAGATCGTCAATTATGACATGTCTAAAATCAATGTACTAAAGACTCGGTTAAGTGGGACATTCAGGATGAAGGATCGGGGGGCTACAAAGATGGTTCTCAGCGTTGAGACTGAAGGAAGAGTAGGCTTTGGTAATCACAAGAAGAATACCTTATGTGTAGGTATTGATCAAGGATGTGATGGGCCAGGTAAAGCCGGAGAGCGTTCCCTATGCTTCTCTCCTCAAGTTTTCCTCAGGACATGTCCCAAAACAAATGAGAAAAAACAAGATATCTCATGAGCCTTATTCGAATGCGGTTGGCAGTGTATGTCATGGTCTGGATTAGACCGGTTATTTCACAGGCTATCAATGTTGTGAGCAAGTACCCCGGCAAACAATATTGGGTAGCGGTGAGATGGTAAGAAGATTACGTCTTTTCTTTTGGGAAGACAAGAGCAAAGGTGGTTGAGCATGTGGATTTAGATCCGGTAGACATGATTAACAAGACTGTTCTTGTAGAGAAGTTCAAGTTATGTGCAACTTCTCTAGGCTTGGCGATGGCGTAAAAGGAAGATGGAGTGTGCACGAGAAGCTATGATGTGATGAAGAGATAAGAGGAGAACAAGAAGCTACACGGATGAAGATTGAAGACATGGAGGAGATTGTTATAGACAAATGTCTTAAATCTGTCTGGTGGTCTGTCGATGATATCGAGACTGTCATCGACAGGGTCTCGATGCCATCGATAATTTACAGTATTTTTCACCCCTGGTCGCTGGACAGTTTTGGTCCTGTTTCGATATCATCGAAGGACCATCGATGATATCGAGACTGTCATTGAGAGTAGCTCGATGACATCGATAAGTTCCGCAGATGCGATTGCGGAAACGCAGATTTTGCGGATTTTATTTCCTATTTCGAGTCTGTTTCTTTCTAAACTTATATAAATGGGTGTATGCGGGATTGGGATGTATTTTAAGGCTTTCTAAAGTAGTTCAAAGGGTTCCTAAAAGGTTTTTTTTTAGGGTTTCTAAAGGGTGTAGCAAGGGTGAGATTCGAGGTTGTTCGAATCGGGTAAGTCCTCTCTCTTTGTAATTTCTATTTTCATAGTGGAGATCTGTCGCTTTGTGCCGTGGTTTTTTCCCGCAAAAGTTTTCCACGTTAAATCTGTGTTCTCTTGTGTGTGCTTGGTGTCATTGGATTGCTATCCTAGATCTAGATCTGTGTGATTCCGCAGGTCAAAATCCCCAATAGCTTGAACTCGGCTCGGCTCGATCCTCAACCTTGACTAGCCAGCTCGACCAGTAGCTTGAACCAGTTCGAGCCGAGTTTGAGTATGTGCGATATTTTTTTCAAACACATTGAGTGCATCTTTAATTTCTCATAGTATGCAATACAGTAGCAGCAATTTTCAAGTACTTCATCAAACACTTAGTAGACAACATCAAAATCAAGATATGAGAGTAGTTTCATCATTTAATGTTTTTTGTAGTGATTTGTTTCGTATCCATACCTTCCTCACTATCAGCTGATCCTGTGGAGAATGTATGCACACGAAACAACATTTTGTTAAGTCATTTCATCAGACACTTGGTGAGCAATGTCAATATCAAAATAACCGAGTCGCCGAATTGGTTCGATTCGAGTCGAGGTTTGATCCGAGTTTATTCGAGCTCAGACAAGGTCAAACTCGAGCTCCAAAATTCACCTCGACTTAGCTCGAACTCAATTTCGAACTGAGTTGAATGGCGCGGTTTTCAAACGAGTTAACCGAGTTCGTGTACAACTCCGGGTAAACCCAAGGTTGGGCGGCCGGCTCGTTAGCAGAGCTGGTAGAGACGGTAATAGTATGTATGAGGTTGGGTGCATCTTGTACCAATGGTGAGATCGTCCATAAGTGGGCCCCATTTATACAATCATCCATACATTGCAGCTGTTCGCGTAGTATTAGTATGCTACCCTCCCACCCAAACCATACAAATCACATTCGCCGATATATTTTTTTTTATTATTCGAACCTTCTCTCTTGGACGCGGATTTCCTGCGAAAGTCTTTCCCAGTAAGTTCCTGCACAATGATGCTGGGTGGGGCCCGCCACCATGTTTTTTGGAAATATACTCCGTTCATCTGTTTAACTAGCTCATTTTAGGAAAATCAACCAAAAATTAGGTGAATCCAAGACTCAAGTGGGCCACACGAGAGGAAACAGTAGGAATTTAGTGAGAACTGTTGAAACATTCTTATGACCATAAAAGCTTTATTTCATGCTAAATTTTTTGTATTTTCACTTCATCCCAGTGTTAGTGACCTTATAAACGGTTTGGATGGCATATACACATCAAGGTGGAGCCCAAGAAGGTTTCAACGGTAGTTATTTCTTTCCCCAATTTTCCCTCTGGTGTGGCCCACTTGAGTCTTGGATCCACCTCTTTTTTGGTCGATTTTCCTAAAATGAGCTAGCCAAACGGATGAACGGAGTATATTTCCCAAAAACATGGTGGTGGGCCCCACCCAGCATCCTTGCGCAGGAACTTCCTGCGAAAGGCTTTCGCAGGAAATCCGCGTCCTTCTCTCTTATCAAGGGAATGTTTTTTCTGATTTTCGAACGGTTGGGATTATTAGAAGGTGGGCCATGTTTACAGTGGCCCTGTGCATGCAAACGGATTCTCATTGTCTTCCGGAGTACCAATGTTTTATTTTATTCCTATTAATAAAATTCCATGAATTGTTGTTCTCTCCGGCAAAAGGAGAGAATGGAGGAAAGCGAGAAGGAGAAAGAGAACGAAGTAAAAGAGATCGAGGCCTGCAGCGATCCGTCTGCTGGAAGCACCGGCGACGAATCTCAACCAAACCCTAAACCTAGATCTGTCAAGATCATAGCCCCAGAGATCGAGATCCATCTCTTCCGCTGTGGCAAAGGTCCGATCGATGTTTTTAAATCGAGGCTCGGAGGGTGGGATCAGGATCAGCTGGAAGTCCATGACATTCTGGAAAAGTACGGTTTCAAATCCATCTTCGCGTTCAATCCCATCTCGGGAAGAGGTGTTTCGATCCGTTTCAACCCCCGGAATGGAAGATCGTTTCTTCCGTACAGGGACGGATCTGTAATTTACATTGACGGAGAGCCAAAGGTAAATTAATTTCTTGATTTCTCTACTCTTCTTTCTCTTTTTTCACAGAATTTTGTTTCTATTGTAATCTATATTTTCTTTACACTCTTTAAAAAAAAAAAAAAAAAAAAAAAAAAAACTGTTTGAATTAATGGGATGAAATTATAGATAGATTTAGGAGTTGAAATTTGATGAAATATGTTTGATATTTGGAAATTGGAATTGAAGTAATAGCTTGGGAAATTATTTGGAAATTTGGAGATTTAATGTTGTCCACTAGTAAGTTTTGGCTAGACACCTATCTTAATTTTGAACTATTTAAAAGATGGTGGTGACTCTTCAAATGTACGCATTGTTTTGGTCCAGGCCGTCCAACTATCCAACCCAACGGGGGATGGAGCATAACCAAAAAATTGCACTGAGAAGATAAGATTAACCATCCGATTTTCCCTTTTGACTTAGTATGGACCACTCACCATTTTACCTTTAACGATCCATTTGATAGCGCCATTAACTGGGTGGTTAGGATTGCTTGATCAGTATGATTTTAGAGATATGCTCTATCCACAATGGGTGCCACAATCAAGGTATTTAATAATTGTAATGGTGGCACAATGGCAACCATCTTTACCATTATGATGTTAAATTAGTTTTTAATTTTATTTGTTTTTTTTTTTTAAGCAACTAACTGAAAACTACATTAATCAAAAACGAAAGGAAATACAAAGGGTCTCACCCACATCGTTGGTTTTAGGGTTACAACTAAGTCGTGCTCATATCTACATGCATAAGGAAAGCATGGGTTGTAGGGCTTTCTATGTGTAACCTTTGTTTTGAAAACTTGTTTTAGTTCTAAATCAGAAGTAAAGTAGAGTTGAAATGTGGTTAATATAGGACCTTTCCTATATACCTATTGCTTAAGATTTCACTATGTAAATGGTGGTCCAACAAGGTGTGAAGCACTGAGAGCGGGTGAGTTGTAGGGCTGCTTGGGTGCATTGTGGCGCTTTAGTGATGTACTTGGCACTTGGGGACATGCACATCCCGGGGGGTTGGGCTGGGCTATTGGGCCTCTATCATGACCCAACTTTTTTTTGGTTGGACTTATTTGTTGTGCCTCAAGCCCAATGAGGTGGATGACTAGTCATAAAGTTTCCAAGCCCACCCGGTGAGCCGAAAGGTCACTTGACCCAGAAGTATCCTGCATACTACACTGTATTGGGACTATATATTTTATTACCTGCATGGTTAATATCCTTCTATAAGAGAAGATGGAGATAGGTGTTGGAACCACTAACCTATATCGGCTTTGTAACAGCCGTTACGAGCCATTTTTTTCCAGTAACGGTCTTTATGGCCCTATAACACATAATGGTTCTTGCATCGCATGTGAGTGTTAGGGGTGTGCAACCCCTAGTGGGGTCTACTCACTCGTGGCAAAGTAGAGGGCTGTCAGTCCACCTCTCACCTCTTTCCCTCCTATTTAGAGAGAGAGAGAGAGAGAGAGAGAGAGAGAGAGAGAGAGAGAGAGAGAGAGAGAGAGAGAGAGAGAGTGTGTGTGTGTGTGTGCGCGCGCGCGCGCGCAATAAAGGAGGAAGAGGAGAGGAGAAGGGGGTGGGCTGGCATGCGTGCTTGAATGATATTGGGTTCACTGGCTACCATCATTGTCATCGAACCAAGTGAGTGAATTGGCTTGTCTTCTTGTTGTGTGATTGATTTAAGTGAGCCGCCGCTTTTCATGTTTTGGCTCCCCGATTCGATTGTTGTGTAATTGTGTCACTCAAAATAACCGGGAATATAATGTGACATATTGTTAGCATGCGCTCGACAGTGAGGAGGATGAGTCACCTCCATTTTTAGATGTGCTAAAGTAGCGTAACAATTAATAGACCTTTAAAAAAAAAAAAAAAAAAAAAAAAAAAAAAAAAAAAAAAAAAAAAAAAAAAAAACATAGCAATTAATTGTTTGTTTGCTAATGATAGTGTATTAGCAATGTTTTAAAATCTGGGCCAGACTTGTTTATGTCAGCGGTTTAGTCCTGAATCTCGCCAATCCAATGTTCACTTGAGTAAATTTATAAAATGGAGTTGATCATGGGAGAAAAATATCTGTAGTAAAATGATTAGGATCATGATTTCTGAAACAGGAGGTCATCGAATCGACTCTACTAAGCATGAATGACTTGTATATCTAAATTTTAAAAAGGAGCCAGTCAACTAGTACCCCTGCCCCAATATGTAACCTAGTTGCTTAGACTAGATGAACTAGATGGCCCAAATAGATTCTTCCCACATTGTTCCTCCAAGTGACCTCACCTGTTATAATTTGTAGTTTCAGTCCAAACTAGTTTCATCCACCGGTCTGTCCAGGTTTTAAGATAATGGTAATTTGGTGTTGAAACTGAGGCTGACGATGTTGGATTTGGTTTTGAAACACGGTAGATTATAAGATTTTCTAAAACTAGTTCATTAATTTATCTAGGATATCTGGTTAGATCATCCCATGCTCCTTCAAAAACAGAAAAAATCTATTTCTACATATACTTTATGTATATGACTGTTGATCATTGTTGATGTTGATCTCTGAACATACGAAGTCTCACCTAGATCTATCCTAGATGAGGAAAGTAGAGAGCTCACATCAGAATCCTAGTAAGAGCTAGGTCTAATGTGAGCCGTCACATGTAATGAGTAGACATGATGAAGAGTGTGGGCGTGGCCCACTTCTCCTTTCCTCTCTTCACTTCTCTCCCTCTTTTGGCTCAAAGTGGAGACGTCCCAAGGGGCAGAAAGTGAGGATGTCGAAGCCCTCTCTCCTCTTCTTCTAGGATAGGACCGTATATAGGAGATAGGGTTTCAGGAAGACGCGCATAGTATGGTGCTCCACAACCCTACATATATTTGTGTACCCTAATGTGAAGGATGTTTGTTAACGTTACTAATCCATGTACCCCAATTGTTCAAATTCCTTTACTATACATGGTCACCATTCCTAGGAAAGTCCTATGCTACCAAAGTATGGATCAAAACTGCTCTCAACCATTGGATTCAGCACAATTTAGAGCAAATCAACAGTTAAAAACAAAAGTTAACGATTGAACAAAAAATCAAGGTTAACCAATTAGAAGCCTCAGAGGTGTCGACCAGGCTCTAGACACTTATGGACAATCCAAACCTTAAGATCAACCAGGTTTGGGGTCTCAGAAGTGTATAATAGGTCTGTCTTGCCAATGAACACCCAAGGCAAACAGATAACATGTTCACATGGTGAATTCGCAGTATATCATATAATCATATGCTCAACCACAAGGTACGTGCTTGGATTGTCTTATTTGCCCTCCTACATTGAGTCTTGCTTCCAAGGAATATGACCAGAACATTTTCCGATGTTTGTAAGGCTGTAAAGGGCAACTCGAACCACATCCATGAGATTAAACATGCTAGGTCAAATTGACATGGCGGACACCAATGTATGCACAATAAGAGTCTAAGCTATCAAAACCATTAGATCGGGCTTCACACTACGCTATCTGAACTATTGGATGCAAAGCTCACATCACCACTGCGCTACACATCAAGTGTTAGCCCAATCCGATCTCAAACAAATGAGATCCATTTAATACACGATCAATGGTCCATATTAATCTAGGACATATCCATATCACTAAGGTCAGATCCACACCATCCATTCTCTTCATCATGTTGACCTACACCTCCACATGAAATTTAAGGTCAATCGGACCTAAAACAAGCAAGATAAGGCCTGATCAAGTTTTGACTCATCATAGTCATCCAATTGTGCAATATCTAGAGGTGTACACGAACCGAGCTAGCTCAGTTAGCTCGCTCGACTCGACTCGAAAAAGCTTGACTTGACAGTTCGAACCAAGTCAAGCTGATTTTTGGAGCTCAAAAACGAGTTCGAGCCGAGTTCAAGCTTGCCTCAGCTTGACTCAACTCGGATCGAATCCAGCTCGAACTCGACTCGACTCAGTGCAGGGGTATATATACCCTTAGGGAAAAAAAAAAAAAAATCCAATCCTACACCTTTTACCTTTACTCCTTTTCCCTTACCCGCACGGCCGCACGAACCCTAACCCCTTTCCCTTACCCGGCGCCCCTAAACCCTAACTCAAGCTCGAGCTCGAGCTCCCCTCTTCCGGTCTTCCTCCCTCTCTCTCTCTCTAGTCTCTCCCTCCTCTTTCAGGCACTCACCTTGCCCTATCCGGCGCCCCTTACTCGACTGTGCGGCGGGCCTGTGGCCACTGCCCTGTCCAATCGCCCGTTCGACCGTTCGGCGCCCCCCTGCTCGACTGTGTTGCGGCAACTGCCCTGTCTGGTCACCACATCGACTATTTGGCGGTCCCTGCCCTGCCCGGTTGCCCCTGCCCCTGCTCGACTGTGCTATCATTTACAAAGTCTAAAGGAGATGCTTTCAAAGGTAAACTTACCACTCATAAGTTTGAAAAAGATAAGTTGAAGGAGTGGTATGCAAGGCTTATAATTATTGATGAGCAACCATTTAAAATGATAGAGAGTAAAGTGTTCATAGGATACAATAAATTCCTTAATTTTCAAGTTGAGAAGGTTTCCCGTGTTACTGTGAAGAGGGAGTGCATGAAGATGTACGCAAGTGAGAAAATGAAGTTGAAAGGGGCACCGAATAGTGGATGTGGCGACCAAATAGAGCAGTTGCTACAGCACAGTTGAGCAGGGGGGCGCCGGACAGTCGATTGGACAGGGCAGTGGCCGCAGGCCCGCAGCACAGTCAAACAAGGGGCGCCGGACGGGGCGAGGTGACCACCTAGGAGAGGAGGGAGAGACTAGAGAGAGGGAGGGAGGAAGACCGGAAGAGGGGAGCTCGAGATCGGTTTAGGGTTTAGGGGCGTCGAGTAAGGGAAAGGGGTTAGGGTTTGTGTGGCCGTGTGAGTAAGGGAAAATGAGTAAAGGTGAAAGGTGTAGGGGTTTTTTTTTTTTGAAGAGTATATATACCCCTGCACCGAGTCGAGTCGAGTGAGCCAACCGAGCTAGCTCAATTCTCATACACCTCTACCAATCATACCCCGACTTGAATAGGCTTGTAATTGCACTAGCTCCATTAAATTCTCATCACTTGAGGATGTGTAGATGGAGATGCTCTTATTGATCATGCTTTAACTCTCTTTACGAGGCTATTACATTGCCACTAAAGTAGGTGTAGCTGGGTGTCTTTATCAAAGTCTCTGAAGTACGCACGATCATACATGGGATCCATTTAGTTTACTCGAGACATAAATATGTGGTTGATCTTAAGGTTTAGACTGCTCATCTAGTGTATAAAGTCAACCGGTAAATCTGAGGTTTCTAATTGGTTAATCGTCGGTTTTCAACTGTTAACTTTTTCTTTCAACTGTTGATTTATTTTAAATTGTATTTAATGGAAATCCAATTGTTGAGATCTAATTTAATCTATACCCTTGGTGGTATGGGAATTGCCTAAGGATGGTGACCACAGATACTAGAGGGATTTGAACAATTTGGTTACATGGATTAAGTAAATTAACAAACATCTTTCATGGTAGGGTAAACAAATGTTCGTAGGGTGCCGGAACACCATATGGTGTACATCCTCGTGAAACCCCAGCTCTTCCTTTATAAGGTCCTATCCTAGAGGGAGGAGTGAGAGTTTGGACCTCACCACCTTCCCCGTTGGGACGTCTCTACTTTGAGCTTAAAAGAGAGAAAATTGAAGAGAGAGGAGAACTTGGCCACGTCCACACACTCTGTTGTCTCTATGGACTACGCATCATACATCCCACATGTGTGGTCCATCTTAAGACGACGTAGGTTTAATCTGGCTCCTATCAGGATTTTGATGGAAGTTCTCCACTATTCTTATTTACGATAGATTTGGGAAAGACTCCTTGCATTGGGAGATTGACAGTGGCAATGATCAATGGTGATATACATTAAGGTATATTTAGAAATAGATATTATATTTTTATTTTTAGGAACGTGGGCTGATCTAGATGGAGATCCTGTGGTCTTAGTTTTAGAAAATCTTAAATTCCTTTGTGTTTGAAAACCAAAACCAGCAAGTGCTCTAGCATGGTACTCAGGCCATCATTATTAAATTAGTTGATCAGTGCTAGGATGGATAGACCATCCAAATGCTCAGCAATCAAAGGTTAATAAGTTGGGCCATGCTGGGGCAGACACAGCAACCAAATACTCAGCTCACTGATGTCAAAACTGGGGCTGATGCTGGGGCAGGCACAACCCAGGCCCTTGGGGCTCATCCCAGATCTGACCCAAACTGGGGCAGTGCACTAGCAAAGTTCTCAGACTACCATTGTTAAATAAGTTAGTTGGGGCCAGGTTGGGCAGACCATCTGAATAGTCAGCCATCAAAGTTAAATAAGTTGGGCCATGCTGGGTGAGACACACCAGCCAAATACTTAGTCCATCGATGTTAAATAAATTGGCTGGCCCTACTTGTTGCACCTTTAACCAATGCAAGTCCAGATCCAGCCCAATTAGTTATTGGGTTTGAAAGTCAGGCCCTTGAGGCTTCCCCCTTCCCCTTTTGTTGACCAATGATGGGTGGCTGTCGTTCGAACTTGGGGACTGCCCAGTTTTCGTTTTTTGGCACAGAATTGGGGCAATTTTTAGCTGGTTACAGCATGGCTTGTGATAGTTGATAATTTGAGTTTTGATACTGTTGCATCATTTAAGATTTAATTTCTCTTATCCTTTAACGTTTTAAAGAAAAATAAGGGATTGTTATTATATTGCTTTAACTTTGGCAGCTTGCTACTAACATCTTCGAGGCTATCTACAAGGATTTTGAGATGTTCCCTTTTCCATTCACACCATTCTTTTGTCCAAAATCTGAATGTGCAAATTTATTTTTATTGGTTATACCTTGATATGTGAGTTGGCACATTTTAAATAACTTGAGCTTTCTTTTCATTTCTTTTTTCTTTTTTCTTTTTTCTTTCTAAGGTCAACAGAACTGTATCTCTCTCAATGTGTTGCATTCCCTTGGTTGCAGGATTCCATGATCAAACCCATAACGAAGATCCTGCTCGGCACAGCAGTGTTAGCACTTTTGTTGGCAGTGTTTCTGAGGGAAACTCCAGAATGGTTGAAGACCTCAAACTTCCTAGGAGGAAACTTCCCCCCTTGGATTATTGCTTGCATAGTCATTGTTTTCACTCGGCTAAGGAAGAGAACAAGGGATGCATTCAAAAAGTTTGGTTGGTGAGTAAATGCCATCTTTAACTGCTGTTAGTACTTTCACTTCTTTTTTTTTTTCAGTGACCATGGTTACTTGTTTAATGCTTGCTAAAGTTACAAGCTGTAGTTTGAGAATTGCATGCCTTGTAGAGCTGAACAACCGAAAATGCTAGCCTGTAAAATGTTTTTTTTTTTTTTTTTTTTTTTTTTTTTTTTTTTTTTTTTCTGGGAAGGAATTTACTGCTTTCTAGACATTATGGGATGACAAAGATGTCATCGAATCTATTTAATCATGGGAAGTGGTCGGACCCGCAGGTAAGCCTACAATGATGACATAGCAGCCCGGCCTAATTTCATGGTTAAAGGATCTCCCAACGTATCAGCATATGCTCAGTGCAGTTGACCAACGAGCACACTTTATCTATTGCTACTCCTAATCCTATGTCACACGTCCATCATTTCCATGCCCTCATGACATGGACTTGCCATTTTGGAATTATTTCATAGAAAACAAGAGAAGAATTGTAAAGATTTCTAAAACATTTTGGAGTTCTCTAGTCTTTTTGTGTGTGTGTGTGTGTGTGTAATAGATTAATGTAAAGAATTCTAGAAACTTTTCGGAGTCTTCTTAGCTGTTGGATGATTGTTTTGTATATCATCTTAGCAATTTATATAAAGAGACCAGAAGCCATATAGTTCTGTAGGGATCCTCATTTATAAAGCATCCAAGAAAGTTCCCTCTTGTACTAAGCACAATACGATACAAGATCCTGTCTTCCACTTTTTATTATGCTCTATCATTTATTCTAGTACTTGGTACTTAGGTGATTGGCTTTCTCACTCCTGATCATACTATAAGGGCCTGTTTGACTTACCGTATTTACCAGGTATCAGAATAAAATAGGTAACCATTTTTTTCAACATGTTTGAAAAATAAGTCATCATTTTTTTCAACATATGTTTGAAAGAGGGGGAATTTCACCTTGAAAATGTTGCTTCCAAGCCAAAATCCGTGGGCCCTTCCAAAATGTATGCCGTCCATTTGATTTTTCAGATCATTTTAGGGCATTAGCCCACCACGCTATATAAAACGGAGGGGATTGAACGCCTACCATTGAAAACTTCTTGGGGGCTACATAAGTTTTGGATCAAGCTGATATATGTGTTTTCCCTTCATCCATGTCTGTGCAAACTTATAAATAGGTTGTATCTCAAAGAAATATCATGGTGGGCTCTATGTTAGTTTCAATGGCAGACGTCCCCACTATCTCCCGTGTGTGGTCCACTTGAGCTTTGGATCTGCCTCATTTTTGGGCTCATGCCCTAAAATTATCTGGTTAAATGAATGGACGGCATGGATAAATCACAAACACAACCAGTGGGGCCCACAGAGTTTTGGCACGTAACCTTGGACAGCCTAGTTTTCGAGTGAGAAAGAAACCCAAAACTGAGTTGATGTCAACATCTTACCTGTGAAATTGCCATTGTAATTAATAAATACTGAATACGGTCAAATTACTTAGTAAATGCAGTAAATCCAATGGACCCTAAGTGCTGCATTGTTTATGCTTGGGAAGTGCTAGCTAGAGGTGGGCACGGGACGACTCGATCCGGCTTACTTGACTCGTCCGACTCGTTTAGATCCGACTTGACCCAAGCCAAATGGGCGAGTCGGTCTAAACCGAGTAGGCTTCGCCCAAACCGAGTCAAATTCGAGTTACCTATTAACTCGATCCGGTTAGACTCAACTCGATCCGAAACCCGACTCGACTGGGGTTTGGATTTATATAAACCTAATTTCTATCATCTTTGGCCCTACCTTGACCCGATCCCAAACTCTCTCTCTCCCTCCCTCATCCTCCTCATCTTTCAAGCCCAGCCTCTCCCTCCCTCCCTCCCTCCCTCCCTCCTCATCTTCGATCCAAGCCCGGCAACCACCCGCCACCATCACCACCCTCCTCTCTCTCCTCTCTACTCTCTCGGTCTCTCCATCCCTCATCTCTCAATCTGGCTCGGTGCCAACTCAACCCGACTCGGTACTTCTAATTGGATCGGACGGTCTGGTCCGGACCAGTCCAGGCCAGACTCGACTCGGATTGAGTCAGGCATGCTGGACTTGGTATTGAGTCGGATCGAGTTCAGATCAGGCCTATTTCAAAACCGGATAGAGTGGAGTCAGCCCTAACTCGGTCTGACTCGACTCGATGCCCAGCTCTAACCCTAGCCATCTATGCTCTGCAATCCGGACCGTTCATATGAGGCCCGTGAGCATATAGCCAGAAAACCTCACGGATGAGAAGATCTGCCCAATTAATTTGAATGACTGACCATTTTCTTTTAATTGTCGCTGGTGGCCACCAATGGATGGTTACGATTATCTGATCAGTGTGATCTGGCCCAAGAAATGTTCTGTTAAAAGTTCGACCAGCGGTCCCCATTCAATATACTTGTGTGGCCCATCAGATGAGCTGGTCCGCTAGATTTCTAGCTCTGGGAATGAACGTGGTGGGTCCACCTAATGAGAGGCTCAGATCTTGCATGTTGGCAGATGAAGGCTGAGAACGCACACGGTGGGAGTGGAACTGCACTTTGGTAGTGCAAGGGTGAAAAGGTCAAAGTAGCCATCTACTCTCTTGAACATCATAGCCGCTCATTAGATGGGCCACATTAATATGTTGTGTCCTGGAAGTTATGCCAGTCGGATCACAAGATGGGCACACGTCTACCTTGCATTTGACGTCTACCTGCAAGAAGTAAAAATATGTTGTAGAATTTCTAATACTAAAGGTTTAAGGACTGTCCACCAAATCAACTTGGGCTCTACTTGTAGGATTCATCTGCACCCTTGATTCTCGTTGGTGTAGTGGACAGTATAAACACGTGGGGCCATGGTTCATTGACGCAGCCGTTGATCTGATGGACCCTATTTATATGGGGCTGCCCAGAAATTCTTCCATATTTTAGAATGTTTTAGCCATCTGATCTATGGCCTTTTCTCCAAACCGTCTATGCGGTTTTTCACTCGAGCCTACATTTTTAGGTACTGATCCGAAAGGTTGACTCCTTATAGTACGTGAATTTTTATTTTTCTTTTGCCATCTTCACTCCGCAGTGGCCCACCACATCAATAGTGTTGATTAGGATTGTATAAAGTGTGAGAAATACATCCCTTCCATATGTATACCCGGCTCATGTTAAGATGTGAGCTGAAAAATGAAATAGATCCAAAACTCTTACGACGCACCACGGGACTGAAAACTGAAGTAGATCCAAAACTTGAGCCATGAAAAGACAGAAAAAGTGGATTTGCAAATGCCTACGGTTGAAATCTTCCAACGGCTCATCGAGATGTTTATATGCCATCCAAAATATTAACAAGATCATTCTTGATGGGATAACTGAAAACACAAAAATATTAGATTGATCCAAAAATTTTGTGGCTCCACTAAGGTTTCAATGTTCAATCTTCACCGTTTCTGGTCGTGTGGTCCATTTGAGTTTTGAATCTGCCTCATTTTTAGGCTCATGTATTAACATGATATATTATGGGTAAAAATGGACTGACCAGATAAATACACTCGAAGACTATGGATTGTTTGAGGGCTGAAAAATCATATTGACCTCGGGCTCAGGTACTAACCTCGGCCTTGGGTACCAACCTCGATCAAAGAACTCAACATCGGTTACCAACTTTGGAGGTCAGCGTCGGATACCAACCTTGGCCTCGAGAACCAATTTTGTAGGCCGGCCTCGGACATGAGAAATTTAGGAATGTAGACCCCACCTTTTATCCAGCTGTTTTTATAAAGTAATACAAACTTTGTTTTGCAACTTAGACCTGCTCGTACGGACAGCGAAATTGAGGACGAAATACCCCTCCCTTCCTTTCGAAGACGAGCGTTGTCGCTCCTCCAACCGAGGGTTGTACGAACGGCTCAAAAGAGATCAAAGTTACAAGGCCCCACAGTTATGTATTTATCATATCCACAACGTTCATCCATATTCCGAGATCATTTCGGAGCATTATCCAAAAACAAAAAAAAAAAAATCATATCCTAAGATCAACTGGACCACACCACAAAGAGCAGCGGGAAAATTGATTTTCACCGTTAAAAATTTTGTAGGGCCCACCATAAATTTATTTTCCATCCAATCTATTCATAAGGTCACAAAGGCCTGGATGAAGAGAAAAAACAAATTTCATAATGATCCAAAACTTCTGTAACCCCTACAAGGGTTTCAATGGTAGACGTTCAATTCCCCACTGCCTTTTACAGTGTGGTCCACTTGATAGTTAGATCTATCTTATTTTTCATCCCAAGCATTAATATGAGCTCGCCAAATAGATGGACGGTTTGGATATAACACAGACCTCATGATGGGACCCACAAAAGCAATAAAGCCAAAAAAAAAAGAAGCCGCGGCACTATGTTGATGCAATCTGCTGCGGTTATAGCTACGGTTTTAATCCATAGCCATATTATATCCAACGTTGCAGCAATTTTTTGGCAAACTCGCTAGATAGTTTCTAGACTATCGAAAGTTATAGCTACGGTTATAATCCGTAGCTATAGGATCCCTTACAAGGAAAACTTTTTATCCCTTACATTTTTCTCTAATACATGATTACGTAAACATGTAAATATACATATATGAAAATATTTTTCTATCTTTTAATTCATTTCTTTGCCTATTTATTTAACAAACATATCTCCTAAACTAGAATGATTTACTTAACGTAGCACATATGATTTTGGAGTAGGAGAAGCTAATTTAGCCAACCAACCTAGTTGTTTTCCAAGATTCCATCGGGTCGATGGTGGAAAATCCATTTCATTCACTTCGTGGTCAATTTCAATCACTTTGCGGTCAAATTGAAAATTGAGTGGGACAAATTGGAAATCGAGCGGACCAAACTAAAAATTGAGCGGGGCAAACATGAAATTGAGCGGGGCAAACTAGAAATTCAACGGGGCAAACATGAATTTCAACGGGGCAAACATGAAATTGAGTGGGGCAAACTAGAAATTCAGCGGAGCAAACATGAAATTAAGCGGGGCAAAATAGAAATTGAGTAAGGCAAACATGAAATTAAGAGGGGCAAACTAGAAATTGAGCGGGGCAAACATGAATTTCAGCGGGGCAAACATGAAATTGAGCGGGGGCAAACTAGAAATTTAGTGGGGCAAACATGAAATTGAGCAGGACAAACGTGAAATTGAGCGGGGCAAACTAGAAACTCAGTGGGACAAACTAGAAATTGAACGGAGCAAACATGAAATTAAGCGGAGTAAACTAGAAATTCAGCGAGGCAAACATGAATTTCAGCGGGACAAACATGAAATTGAGCGGGGCAAACATGAAATTGAGCGAGGCAAACTAGAAATTGAGCGGGGCAAATATGAAATTGAGCTGGGCAAACATGAATTTTAGGCGGGCAAACTAGAAATTGAGTGGGGCAAACATGAAATTGAGCGGGGCAAACATGAATTTCAGCGGGGCAAACTAAAAATTAAGCAGGTCAAACATGAAATTGAGCAGGGCAAACTAGAAATTCAGCGAGACAAACATGAAATTCAGGGGGACAAACTAGAAATTGAGCAGGTAAACATGAAATTGAGCGGGGTAAACTATAAATTCAGCGGGGCAAACATGAAATTGAGCAGGCAAATATGAAATTGACCGTGAAATGCATGGAATTGACCGTGAAGTGAAGGAGAATCGCTAGGATTCACCATGAAATGCATGGAATTGATCGTGAAGTAAATGAAATGAATGAAATTAACCGCGAAGTGAATGAAATGATTTTCGACCATCGACCTGATGGAATATTGAAAAATAACCAGGCTGGTTGGCTAAAGTAGCTTCTCCAACCCCAAAATCATATAGGGTATGTCAAGTAACTAATTTTGTTTTAGAAGATATTCTTATTAAATGAATAAAGAAAGAAATGAAAAAAGAAAAAAATTATATACTTATATATACATATTTATATAAATATGTATTAGAGAAAATTGTAGGTATAATAAAGTTTTCCATGAAAAAAAATAAAATAAAAAAATAAAAAAAATTTGGATTGACCGACACAGACTACAGTTATGGCTACAGTTGTTATCCGTAACTATAGGTATCGAAAATTGTAGGAATTTGGAGGCAAACTCGCTGGACAGTGCTAGACCTTTTTCGATATATCGAGAAATAGCTACGGTCTTAATCTATAGCCATAGAAAACACCGTAGCCAAGGTTTTTTTTTTCGTTGTAATCGCCACCGCCTTTTGTGAGTCCCATCATGAGGTCTTTGTTATATCCAAACCGTCCATCTATTTGGCGAGCTCATATTAAGGCTTGAGACAAAAAATAAGATAGATCTATCTATCAAGTAGACCACACTGTAAAAGGAAATGGGGAATTGAACATCTACCATTGAAACCCTTTTAGGGGTTATAGAAGTTTTGGATCATTATGAAATTTGTTTTTCCTCTTCATCCAAGTCTTTTTGACCCTATGAATGAACTTAGACGGGGAGGATTTCTCACAAACATCACAGTGGGCCCCCAAAAAGTTTTTAATGGTTGATGCTCATTCAACACTGTTTCCTATAATGTGGTACACTTGAGATTTGGATATACCTCATTTTTGGTCTCATATCATAAAATGATGTGAAAGAATATATGGATGGCATGGATGAAAGGAATACATCATGGTGGGGCTCACAGACCACCGACCATCCGCCATGGCTGGTGGCAGGGGGAGTACCCAATCCGTTTCCATGAAAAGGAGGGGTATTTTCGTCCTGGAATTCGGTCTCCACATGTACAAGTCTAAGTTGCAAAACAAAGTTTCCATTGTTTCATGAAAACAGCTAGATAAAAGGTGGGGTCCACAGTTCTAAATTTCTCCTCGGATATTGACCACCACCTCGAAATCAAATATACTTGCAGAATCTCTCACCTAAAACCCCTCAAGACTATTAGACCCAAATTCCTAGCCTGACTTTGGCATCGGAGGGTCCTATGCTCTAGCCGGGTCTCCTTTGTCTTCTTCCTGTACAAGTCTTCGAATGTCGGAAAAGGGTAGATCAGATTTTTTCATCAACATGATCTATAAAAGAAATGAATGGAGTGGATTTCTCGCAAACATCACGGTGGCCTCGTCTAGCTTCTGACCACAGGAACTTTCAATCGGCCCCGGATCAAGGCCCCACGTGTAGGGATACTTTTGTTAATTTAACCTCAAACGAGACCCAAGTGGATCTTTTTCCATTGAAGATGCTTGGAGTTGGGACCATGGAGGTGCTATGGATGAGGGGGAAAAACATTATACTCTGGTGGAGCATGATGATATATACAGATGCACTAACAAATTGTATAGGTAGAATACATGTGACTCAAATCCAACCGTCAAAATTTTGGGACCCACAGTAGAATTTCATAAACCAACGCTTACACTAAAATAATGGTCAGAACGGACAATATTCAACGGTCCAATTCAAGTGATACATGTCCATTAGTTAATGGTTAGGATCTTTCAATCAATCTGATTTTGAGGTTTTGATCTATCTACAGTGGAACCCACGATTTGGACGTTTTGGTTGTAGTTCAATTTGGAAGTGCATGGGTATACTTGATTCACATTAGTTAAGGGCCCTATCTGCATGGGCACGTGGCTTGTTGATGTTTAAATCTTTTTAGATGCGACCTTCCATCCACTTTCCTTTTTTCAACCCTAATAAAATCTACTTACCAATCTAAACTTTTACCCCGACAACTTAGTGGACAAAAATATCTCTACTTTTTCAGCTGCTTTTATCTAAAATTAAGGATATTTTTATCCAAAACTCTCTTTCCGTGCTTGAAAAATTTACTTTCATAACATAAGTTTTCGCCTGTTCAGAAAAGAAAAAAAAAACGCATAAAACAAGCGTCTACAGTGGTAATTTTTTCTTTTTAGATTTGAGGAGTTATTTGATGCTCTGGTAGAGCGTGGTGGTCCATACACATGCACAAGAAAACTGTAAACGTGGCATATAGTAATTCAAATTAAGCAGTCTAAATAGTCAAATACATAGTAGATGCAGCCTAAATCCAAAATGAAATTGATCAGGAGATTCTGGCCTCAGATTAATGGACATTCATTTCTTGATTTTGGACCATTAATCATTTTCCATTTAACCGATCGGTCAATTAGATTCATAAGCTCAGTGATTCTTTTGGGTTATGTCCCATCTATGGCACGGTTTGATTTGAGAGACGTACATGCCAAGTGTAAAATTTATGTTTCCATGATTATGGAGGAGCAATCTGCTAGAGTATCATAGTTTCTCTCTTAGATCTCTGTGAAAGTTCTCACAGATCCTATGACAGGAGGCACCCATGTGATGTGCTTCCTGGCCGTTGATTTTGTTTCGAATGTCACTTATGGCCATGCATTGAATTTTCTAATAAGTCTGATTGTTGAAAGATAAATCAATATTTGTGACTGGGCCCCACATTCAGGCAGACCTGATTTTACCCATCACCCCCATCACATGTAATGTTGGGAGATGGCTCTAATGGGGAACCGGAGTCTGGCCCGCCCTTCTCTAGCAAGGAAGGGACAAATCTGTATGGGAAGCCACCAAGGTTTATCTGTTTATCCACACCATCTATCCCTTCTCTTATATCATTTTAAAGTATGAGCCCAAAAATGAGGCAGATCCAACGGTCAAGTAAATCACAACAAATAATAAGCTCAGGTTGCATTAAATGCAAGAGTCATCTCTGGTGTGGTCCGCTTGAGCTTTGGGTCTGACTTATATTTGGGCTCATACCTTGAAATGGTTTGAGAGAAGAGATGGCTGGCATGGATAAACAGATACATCATGCTGGGCCCACATTTACGCTGCTGTTTGATGTACTCATTATCCATGGCTTATACCCCATGATCTCTAGCCCCTTAATGAATGATATTCAATATTAAATATCAAAGATCAGATGAGTAATATAAAAGCAAAGATGTCAAATATATATTAATTTTAAACATTTTTTGAATAAAATTATCTCTAATGCAAAACCATGATTATCTTCTTCACTACACGAAAATACACACTAATACAAAAGAAAGCCCAATAAAAATATAAATTATCAACCATAAGGAAAGAGAACATTAACATGTTATGATACCTTTAGATCGGGTGAACTGGGCTTCAATGACAAAAGGATTTTCTTTAACACTAAGGTCTATATAAAGAAAAGAAAAAGAAGTGTCTTAAACCAAACCTCTACAAATATTTAAGTTATAATATTAATAAGGTGTACTAAATTATTACACTCTCTCATAAAGGTGTATGCGAACGGAGCTAGCTCGGTTAGCTCGCTCGACTCGACCCGAAAAAGCTTGATTCGACTCAGTTTGAAGCTGAGTTTGAGCTGAATTTTCGAGCTCGATCGAAAATGAGTTTGAGCTGGCCCCAACTCGAATCGAGTTGGGATCGAACTAGTTCAGTGACTCGGTTACTTTGATATTGTTGTTGCTCACCAAGTGTTTGATGAAATGATTCAAAGAAATGTGGTTGGTGGCAACGAAGGTATGTATATGAAACCAACACCCCTTTTTTTCTTGACTTCTATGTTTCTTAGAAGGTGTTTGATAAAATAGCTGTAAAACTATTGCTATTGTCTTAAATACAGTAAGATTTTGAAGGTGCAGTCCAGGTGTTTGTGAAAATGTTGCAATGGTGAACTCGGCTCGATCTTGGCTTGATTCGGCCTGAGTTGCTGACCGAACAGAGTCGAGCTAGCCAGTCAGGCTTGAGGATCGAGCCGAGCTAAGTTCAAGCTGAGGTCAGCCAATGGCCGAGCCGAGTCGAGCTGAGGCCAGCTAGACTCGGTTCAACTCGATGTACACCCTTACTCTCTTATAATAATAAAATTCAATTTACACTATCTAATTAGGTAGATTCACTAGTGTGAAGTATCTGAGACTATAATATTTTATGAGAGAATAACATCGCGCAAAATTCACAGGTGAATTAAAATCGAATCATTCCAATCTTCAACTGCTTGTACTAGACCATTAATTTGATCATCTTCAATCAGGCATGTTTAATTCCACCTATACAAACATATAAATCCCAGTGCTCCTATCATAACAAACATTTGTTTTTAAGATTAAATCATTTATCAAACTTGATCGATCAAAATTCATTGAAAATAATAACATAAAATAAAAATTTCTAAAATAGTTTACAATAAAATGTAAGGTCCATTCAATCAGGTGTCCAAACACAACATAAATCAACAATATATAGGTGGGCGAATGTTTTAATTTCCATCTTATAATTACTTTATTGTTAATTTGAATTATTGATATATATTACATTCTCTCCCTTTATTCTAATAAGGTTTCTCTCCAACAATATTTCCTGGTGGAGAGTACAAACATAGAGTGAAAGTACCATCCTGACCACACAAATTCTGGGCGCACCCTAACTCTAGGGTCCGGTTCCACACAACCTGAGTGTACAAACCACAAAGGTGTTTTGGTGTACACGAGTTTTTGGCATGGTTGTAATACTTCTTCTGCAACACCCACGAGTCGACTGCTAGTTGTGGACTCACACGGTCACTGTTCCACGCTTGATTGAACCCAAACTCGTTCTCGATTTGTGTTGGGTCCGTGAATTTGCAAGCCTTCCGTACTAGATGGCCCACCTTCACGGCCATTTTTTGGTCCCAATGAAGTGGACCCACGCCAACTTCAGCTCTAGCTTGGTTGTGGGCGGCGAGGAAATCTGCAGCTGCATCTAGGCGGTTTGATTGGTTGTGGTCTGCGGCGAGGAATGGGCTAGTGCAGATGGTTAGACTGACCCAAGCCAGCAGGACTTTGGTTAGTGTGGGTTGCATGGAAAGGGCCATTTCAAATGAGTTGGGTTTGGGTGCATATTTTCAAGTTTGAAGAGGGTCTTATTTTATAGGCATGCTGGGAGGGGAGTGTGAATTACAAGGTCATAGACTCATAGTGCATCAGAAAGTTGTATCCTGATGTGCTGGCTTGTGTAATTGTAGCCCATTTTTAAGATCCAAACCGTTGATTTGATAGAACACGTCATGGATGGGGGATAGCCTAAATTTTCTTTAAGTTAGAAGAAATTTACCCATTGAGAAATGGCCTATGAGTGGACCGTTAAGAAAGAAAGCGTATATTGTAGGATCTTTTTATATAATTGTATCCCATGAAATCCACGTTGGACTAACGGACAGTCTAGATCTATCGATTGGATTGTCTAGGTCTCCACAATAGAATGTCGTAGGCGAAAAAAAAATCACTAAATCCATGCCCTTATTGGATCATCATAAACATTTATGCAATTGTCCGAGTGAATGGTATTCGATGGTCTAAATTCAAGTGATAAATGTCAACTGGTTAAGATCAGTCAATCAATCTGATTTAAAGCTTTTGACCTTTCCACAGTGGACCCCACTATTTGGACGGTTCGATTTGTGTCACATATATTACACTTGAACAATTTGAGGGTTTATGGGTAGATCAAATAACTCGAGCGGGTAGACATGATAGCTGAATTCACGTTAATTAACGGCCCCTGTCTCTGTATCTGCGCATGTGACTTGTTAGATAAGAATTATTTTATGCTCTGCGGAGTACGACGCTCCATACACACGCACAAAAAATGCACACGTGGCATATAGTACCTCAAATTAAGCGGTCCATATAGTCAGATACAATGTAGATGGACCATGGACCCGAAATCAGATTGATTAGAAGACCCTGGCCTCAGATTAATAGATATTTATTTCTTAATTTTGGACCATTGGCAGTTTCCATTTAGCTGTCCACTAGATGTCAAGCAATCTGAGAGAGTATTAAAGATTTTCTTTTCAGGATCTCTATGAATGTTCTTACAAATCCCACGACAGAAGTTACCCATGTGATGTGCTTTCATGGCTGTTTTGGTTAGTTGACTCGGCCAGATTTCATCAAGACTCAGAAATGAAAATTCTGGTTTGTAGGTGACTCGGTCATGACTAGTTCTAGACTCCCCTAAACTAATTAAAATTAGTAGACCATGGTCTGTTAAGTCTTGATGCGGAATTGCTAATAGGACCTTGCTATGTATTGGATATGGAGTGATGCCGTTGCTATAAAATTCGGATGCCGGAATCTTCCTTTCCTTTACACCTCTTTAGAGAAGATATGATGGGGTTTTACTTCTGTTGTTGGTGTTGGATTAGGGACCCAGCTCTGTTTAATACTAGTGAGGACAAAGGAGTTTGAAACCCATCAAAACTCCTCTCCCTGGAAAGCTCCACAAGCAGTTGGGAATCCTAGTTCCCTTACACTATTGAAAAGCTCCACAGGCAACTGGGAATCCCAATTCCCTTATACTACTGTGTGAGTAGCAGCACACCACCCCTTACACGGATTTCTGAATGTATCACTACTTATTGGGGCCCGCTGGTGCACCCAATCACATTTTCCAACCTTTAGGTAAATTTAGACCGTTGATCAACAAGGCCGACCTTATAGGATTCTTACATGGTCATTCCAATCTGATACGTCACTGTATTAATTAACTGGAAGGAAGTATATGTTTACCTACGTCAGTTTTACTTATCAGACCCTTCATTAGCTGGGCCAGACCTGATTTTTCGGACCCACCAAATAAACGGGCACAAACCAAGCAACCTAGGCTGAGTCATGAATTTTAGGCCCAATTGAATAAATGGGTTAAGGATCATTCCTGAATTCCATGCTTGAGAAATAAACAAGGCTGCCCAGCATGTGCTTGCTAGGCCTGAGTAAGGTTAGGTTCATCCATTTACATGGAATTATTTAAATGTAGAGCGAGAAAATTTATGCTGACCACTTCGATATCTTCTTTCTTTTTAATGTTTTTTTCTTCTTCTTCAGTTTCGGTAATCAAATAATCGATATACATTCACCTAATCAACAGATGACTACAATGGAGAAATAGACTGACGGTAGAGAAATAGTGGTGAGCATGACAACAAGCTACGACCTGCATTTTCACAAACATCACCTTAACATCATGTATTTTTCTTTCTTATTTTGGGAGCACATTTCAACTCATTAATTTCGGCACATTTCAACTATTAATGATGATTTCAGGTGGTAATACTCTCAACTCATACCAGACCAAATAGAGGGTTGGAATTGAATCTCACTACTCAAAATGATAGTGTCGTGGAAAAACACTAGCACTCCATTGATATAGGACAAGCAAAATCATAAAAAGAAAAGGGCTAAACAAAAGGCTAAAAGACCAAATAAAAAACAAGAGAAAAAAGGCATGTAGATTTAAGTGGTCCAACAGTATAGTTGCGTTTATGGGTCAAAAGAACAATACATGATAAAATTTGACGTCCATTCAATCTATTACCTTAGATAAGTCTTATGTGCGTCATTACCAATGTGTAATCATTTAGTCTTCTTCTAACCAATCTCTTGATTTGGCCACTTTTCTAAGGTGCTTTTGACCCCGTCAAATATGTTTGTACAGCCCTAAGAATGTACACCAAAGTTGTATCACCTCATCGTGACTTTGCCACGTAGTGTAGAATAATGAGTATACAAAAATCACTTATGAAATTAGCATACTCGCAAGTGACTGGATTGGAATTGATTCATTACTTATAGGTAATTGGTCTTATAGCATTTGTAGTTCAATTTATATATATCGTGAATGATCAAACGTTCATTGCCTACACGATTACTATTTGGAATCCATCTTATCAACCAATGATTTATCCCTCTTGCAATGAATAGGTTTATGAACTAAGTACATAATTGATCAAGCTAATCTAAGTGAGATCTTATCCTTAGCATTTCATAAATTAGGACTAAGAGTGTCAATGAGCTAGGTTGGCCTGCCAGGCTTTCAAGTTGGGCTTGGATCGAAGTATCAACCCTGAGGGTTGGGCTCGAGCTTAAAAATCTAGCTCGTTTACAAGTTGGACCGAGCTTGAGTCGAAATAGCTGAAAGCCTATAAGCCTAGCCTAGCCCATTTCTCACTCTTATTTGTTCTTCAACCATCCACGCTCTCGTCTCAATTTCAAATTCAAAATTGAAAATATTCCCTACCATTTTCATACTCTCTCTCTCTCTCTCTCTCTCTCTCTCTCTCTCTCTCTCTCTCTCTCGTTAGGGCACTGTGGAAGGAAACCCTGAATTCGAATCACACGACATAAAGCGATAAATAAATTCACTATAAAAACAAATTACAAGAAATTAGATGAACTTACAAATATGAAACCCTTCAGAAAATACTAGCCTTTCTCTAGAACAAGGGACACGGATTGCGTCCTAACCCCGCCCGGACGGTAATCCGTCCAGGCAGGGCTCTGTGGGGCCCACCGTGTTGTAAGTGTTTTATCCATGCCGTTAAACTCTTTTTTCCAATAATTTTAATATGTGAGCCAAAAAATGAGGCAGGTCCAAGGCTTAAGTAGACCACACCAAAAGAAGTTGCACTTATAATGACACCCACCGTTTGCAACCTTTCTAAGGGCCAACGTGATGGTTTTTTTTTTTTTTACCATACAACGTATCCTTAAGGTCATTTAGAAGTAGATGAAGTGAAAACACAAATATCAGCTTGATCCGAAACTTCTCCAGCTCCCAAGAAGTTTTTAATGGTAGACGTTTAATCTCCACTTTGTGGTCCACTTAAGCCTTGGACTTGCCTCATTTTTTAGCTCAAATATTAAAATTATCGGGAAAAAGAGTTTAACAGCGTGGATAAAACACTTACAACACGGTGGGCCCCATAGAGCCCTGCCCGAACGGATTACCATCCGGGAGGGGGTAGGACGCAATCCGCTTCCCTAGAACAAGCCCCTCTCTCACAATGATACCCTAATCTTGCATTACACTCATATATATATATATATATATATATATATATAATATATATATATATATTATATAATATATATATATATATATATATATATATATATATCGAGCAACCCTTAATCAATCGACCCCCCACATGCTTGATTAATCGAACATGCTCAAAAGTATCCAGCTAATCCATATAAATATGGCTCAGGCTCGACTTTTTTATCCCATCACAGGCCTGACCTGAGTTTGAACTTACGTTGAACAATTCTACTTTAGCTTATAGGAAGCTTGGGCCAGCCAGTTGACACCCCTAATTAGGACGAGTAAGAATACCAAACGGTCATTCCCAAATGGCCAAATCTCATCTATCAAATGACCCTGACCATGAAGATAATGTACTATTTCCTGCACCACCGTTCAAAAGAGAATCCCAACCCTAAACGGGAATGGACAACAATACAAAGAAGAGTTCAAGCATAACAAATAAAAATTAAAATAAATAAATAAATAAAAGAAGAAGAAGAGGAAGCTATGCAGGGCCCACCGTGGTGTTTGTGTGACATCCACTCCGTCCATTATCTTCTCCAGCTAATGTTAGAGTGTGAGGAAACAAATCAGGTTGATCCAAAACTCGAGTGGCCCATAGCATGGGAAACAATGGACATGGAATGTTGAACATTGAACCTTCTTGGCGTCAACGTGATGTTTATATGTTATCCAAACCATTCATAAGGTGTGTCCCACTGCGATGAAGGGACTAAACAGGTATGAGCCTGATACAAAACTTTAGTGGGCTCCTAAATGGCCTCAATGGTAGGCATCTCCCTCCACACTTCTCCCCCATATTGTGGCACATTTTTAAGTTGCGGTTTGGCTTGATTTTTTGTATAATGAAAATGCTTTTTGGCCCACCATGTTGTATATGTGAAATCCACTCCATCCATCAAGTGATAACTCTAGTTTTAACTGCGCATACAAAAGATCATCTCCATTGAATACATGTGCGCCAAAAGAATAGGGGCAATGTAAAATTGTGACTAAAACCTCAAGATCATGCATGGTTGACCTATAGGATTTTGGATCAAGCTTAGTTTTGAATCTTTCCTTTATCCACATGATTCAAACCTGATGAACGGGTTTGATGAAAGGAAAAAAAAAATTAAAAAAAAAAAAAACCATGGTGGCCGCACACATAAACCCATGGTTGATCCCATTTTCCCTATGGTGTTGCCCACCTGAGTACTGGATCTGGCTGATTTTACTTACCTGATCCTAGTATGAAGAATCCCACCTGATGGACGGAGTGGATTTGACATCTAAAACATGGTGGGCCCCAAAGAACCTGAGTATTTTCCTCGCTGTGTGCTGCAGAGGATTCCTGTCCGTTAAGCTAGACATCTACCACAACTACTGTAGGCCGCGCATAAAACACCCAATCTCTTTCGGCCCATCATTTTGTTTTTGTGAAATCCAATCCGTTCATCCGGTGATAGCCATTGTTTTCACCGTGCATGCAGAAGATCAAGTTCATATGGGCGAGAATAACGAGAGTATTTTATAAAATACTAAAGCTTCTATGTTCACATTATGTGGCCCGCTTAAGTTTTAGGTCAGTTTGATTTTTGTATCTTCCATTAGTCGTGTTGAGTTTTTTTTTTTTTTTTTTTTTTTTCATGTTGAGTTACTTGATGAATGGGTTCGACAAAAGATGCACATCATGGGGGCTCCACAAACAAACCTACGGTTGGTATCCCATTGCTATTGTTCCTCGTGGTGTGGCCCACCTAAGCAGTAGATCATGATGATTTTTGGACCGCCTATCATCAAAGACTAGTGCATAATGGTGTAGTTCTGGGGTTGTCCATTCATCCTGGCAATACACTTATTCTTAATGAATAAGATGCTGGGAATCCGCATGGCTTCCGCAAATTCAGATCACATGAGATTAAGCAAACACAAACAAGCAATCACAAAGTACACACAACTTTACGGGGGAAAACTCTTGGGCTTCCAAGCCAAGTGGAATTAACATTTAGGCTTCCAAACCAAGTGGGTCAAGTAAATTAAAAGCAATTAAAAGTAATTTGGACCATTAAAAAATATGCACCAATTAAAAGCAATTAACATTTAGACTTTCAAGTCAAGTGGGTCCAAGTACATAGATTATAATAGATACAACTAATTGAGCGATTAGTATATATGGTGAGATATGAAATATCAATTGTGTGTATGTGTTATAAATTAAGTGCATAGCATACAATCTATTCATGCATTCATAATTAACAATTTAAACAAAAACATAACATAAATACATCTACATAAGCAATAACAAACACAATGATGTATAGTGATTCGATTAAAAACCTACTCCACTCCCGGCGGATACACTCTCGTTGAGTGTACCAGATTGCACTATCTCGGAGATTTTTAATAGGTTCACCTTTAACCTTTACAGACATACATTCCAGCCGAAGGCTTACACAAGGTCTTACTCATGTACACTCCTGTTGAAGGCCTATATAAAGGCTTATACACGTACAATTTTGTCGGAGGCCTACACAAGGACTTACACTCGTACACGCTCATGCTTGGTGGTGGTACGATCATATACAAAGACCTACGCAAGTTTGGGTCACAAACTCTATACTTAATCCTACACAAGAAAAAATATGTGGACTATAAAATAATAACTTCGTCAGTTAAATTGAGCCTCATTGATACGTCTTGCTTGAAAGCTTCTTTAATTTTGAATCGGCTTCTTAATTGCTCACCCAATCTTTGAAGTCATCTTTTTCTGCTTCATTGAATCGGTTACCTTGTACTTAATGCTCCAACGAGGCTTGGGATGATGGTTGAATTTTTTACAATTAATGAATAGTTGGTTTTTAAATGGGGATTCACCTGAATGGGCATTCTAGAGGATTTAGACAAGGATTTGCTTATAAGTTTAATGTTTAATCTCTAGAAAATAGAAGAGAATATGAGCATCATTATAATGGAGCTTGGAATGCTCATTAGATTTATTAATCACAATAAAGGTGTCATTAATCTCTTTGGTTTGGAGTCTAGAAGATGGATAATGAGTGGGGAATCACTTAGGCTTTAATTGTACCAAAAACTCATCCTTTTGCCCAATGTCTAAATACTCTTTTATAGAGAAAAGATTTACAATAACTATAAAACGAGCAAAAAAAAACGGCTAATTCGATTCGATAGATCGAGCTTTCGATCCAATCGAGAAAATCCAGGAATGTGCAGTTTAGTCGTTGGACTGCTTAGGCCAACTTTGATCGAATCAAGGATGACCTTCGATCGAATTGAGTCCTATCGACGGGCTGTTGATCCAATCAAGATCCACTCTAAACTGCCGAATTGTGTTGTTTATTTATCAGCAGCTTTGCACCTCTAAAGCCTAACTAGTCATGATCAAATAAAGGCCCCTATGGCTATGAGATGATCGAAACAAAGGTATACCTATTAGGGAATAGATCATCCAGAGGCTAAAGTTGTTTTGGACCTAAATGAGTTTAAGGTTAGGGTCATCAAGGTACCTCAATTTACCTGTTTTTTCACTCCTTGATGCTCCAAGTATATATGTATCTTCGGTTTTCAGCTTCCAAGGGCTCAACCAACTCACTGACACACGTGATTAACAAACAAATGCACTTATACATACGTGCCTTTGTCAATTATATGACAAAAACTAACGTACACCTTGTCATGATCCATACCAATAACAAATCAAAATAACTCAAAATATTACATGTCAAAATTACAAAGATTTATAAAAGAAATTAGATGACTTAAACATGTAAACATTTGCAATGCTCCTCGTAACTTTATCAATTCCCTACAATAAATAGAACCTGTAATATAATATTTAACTTATTTTGGTGGAACTTAATCTCTCCATTTTTGTTAGTAAATTACAAAGAGAATTCCATGAATATATAGTTATTAAAAAACAGGGCAATGCCGACAGTTGAAAATCGTTGGTGTTAGCTTTCCCAGACGGCGTTTAATTGTCGGATGGGCCGTTAGGAAAGGGGGTGTGGCGTTGCCGACGGCTGTTGTTGACGGTTATCAGCGTAACAATATTTTCTTATTTTCCGACAGCCTATCTAACCAATGCCGACAACAAAAAGCCGTCGAAATTTATTAAAAATTACAACCTATACTCGACCCAACCCATCTCAACAGAACCCAAATACACGTCTCGACCCAACCCAAATACAATGAATGATCAAATGTCAAAAAATGAATGCAAAGAGCAAGGTAGTTAACATCCATTGATGAAAATCAGGTGCTCAATAAACTAAGTGGTATACAAATCGATACTCAAAAGGATGAAACAATACCTGATCTCTTTTTTCCATTTTCAATTTTTTTTTTTTTTTTTAAATAACATAAACCAAGATCTTTAAAAGTAAGACCTACATGGAAGAGAAACTCCAAACCACCCAACCAAAACATATAACAAAATAAAAAACCAAAACTAATTGACATGTTAGGATTAATTTGTAAAGTACTCCGCCAAATCAAAGAGGATATTTTGGAAAGAGCTCACAAGAAGCGGTTACTGTTAGACAACATAGTGATTGGGATGAGTTCTTCTGATCATCTGGGCCAGGCATGTGTGGGTAGAGAAATCAAATCAAGGACAGTGCAGTGAACCTAAAACCACAAGCATGGGTTTATTTGGTTTTACAGTCTAATACTACAGAGAGGATCAGGAATGAGTAGGAAACTATTTGACATGAGGACTTGTATACCATCTTTGGCCCTTGATTCAGTCGAAGTTGATTGATCTAAACCATTGATCATATTCGCCCCAGGGTAGATAAACCATGCCCCCAAGTCCCCCCAGATTGGAGTATCTCAAACTCTGAATTGTTGGCCTTGATACAAGTTGTTAAGAGGAGATGCAACAACAGTCCACAGTCACTGTATAAAAGGCATAAGGTTGGATTTTACTGGTTTCAGCTTCCAATATGCGAGGTTTTTGGAGTACGGTCTATCCGTGGTGGGGACCAACCAAGGTATTAAAAAACAGTTACGTAACGGTAATGGTTCGGGTCATTGGCCAATTGTGCAATATAATGATGAATAAGTACAATGAAATCAGCCAATTGTGCGTTCAAATATGCTTTATCATAATTATTGAAAACCAATTTCAAACAAAATATACCATTCAACACAGTGCTTGTGGACATGCAGGGCATTGGAGTGGATTGCTTAATCTACTTGATATGCCTCAATTATTGTCCTGTTGGAATGATGCAACATCGGTCCAGAAGCCGGTAGACCAAACAGAGATTGAACAGTGAGATTGAATCAAATATTGTATGTAGAACAAATGTTGCGTGATTTTTTTCGGTCAGTAAATAAACAAATGCAATGTGAACTATGAACACATTGTACACAACAAACATGCCATTAATAACCACTTCTAAATAAGCACATTTGCAAAAGATTCAGTTTAATCCAGATTTATAATCAGAGACACCAATACACATTTTGTGGAATTATCAAGATCTGAATCCACCAGTGTGAGGACCAATACACAATTTTATGGTGTGGCCCACCTAATGGTTGGATTGGCCTGATTTTCAGTTTGCATGATCACAAAATAGTAGGATGGTCCTTGAAAGAGATGAAAATCTCTAATACATAATGACTTCATGCTAACAGTAATTATGTATTAGAGTTCAAAATCTCTAATACATTATTAGTGTTAATAAAATGAGATGAAATCATTTCAGGTGTCTGCCAAACAGGACCTGAAGAATTTATCAGTTGAGTTCTTTGCTGTTTCTATTCTAGACCAAATGAATTTTACGAGAAGAATTTCATCTTCCACAGACATTTCAGAGCAGCAAAGCATTTTCAAGTATTACAAAGAGGCGGGTCAAGACTAGTATTTCAAACTAATCTAGTTTACAAGCAAAGGTGGAGATGCAGATTCCAAACGATCTCAAGTCGCTAACAAAGGAAAATACGAGGGAGAAAAGAAAGGGAATCATTCCTCATGTCCTCCACTTGTCTTGGACCATAAAATCTTCAACCCTAACATCTTATAATTATTCAGCATACAAATACATGATTAGAAAGATCTCTGAATAAAAGCCCAAATGATTCTTATTTATTTATTTATTTTAAAGAAGAAAAAAAAAAAGGAGCAGACGAAATTCAAAGAACATATAGACAGAACCAGGTATAAAGAACAAGGAAAAGGTAGGTTATATTCTTTTTTCCTGACCTTCATGAAGAGTCATAGACTGCAAGTCCAATACAAGTCCTTTATGTGGCAAACTATTGGGAGTTGAATTTTCCATACCTTTCAACCAATTCAAATATGTATAAGAACTAAGCCTCTGAACATGGAAAAGTACTTATTGTCACTTCTTGACAAATACATAGAAGCTGAATGTATTCATGGTCTTGGAACATAAATCTTTGGAACCCCATACACTAAACTACGCCTCTGATCTTGGAACATAGAAGCTGAATGTATTCATGGTCTTGGAACATACCTTTCAACCAATTCAAATATGTATAAGAACTATGCCTCTGAGCATGGCAAAGTACTTATTGTCACTTCTGACAAATACATAGAAGCTGAATGTATTCATGGTCTTGGAACATACATCTTTGGAACCCCATACACTAAACTACAGGAGGCTACAAAAGAAAAATGGAGAAATGCTCGAGTGGGCTATACATATGGGAACCTTCCCTGTAGATAGCGGCAGTCAGAAACGAGGTATTGATAACATTAATCTCGACCTTCTGTTCTATCCAATGTACCTTTCATAAGCCCCTTTCAGAAAATCAAACAGACTGGATAACATCAGCCCTTTTAATATAAATGTCCACTTTCCAACCCATGGATCAGATGATTACCATCACCTAACGAAAGAAATTGTTTCGAAACCACAAGCAAAACTCAAGCTGAGGATGACACCACCAATTGATGATTGAAATTGATAATTCGACCTATTTTTTTTATTAATTATAAATGAATATGTCTATCCATTTTTCATGCTACGAATCGGATGGGAAGGACCATTTAAGATGAATGGACTTTTCGATATGGCCAATGAAGAGTAATGTAATACATAGGTACTTACCATGCCATGGTATAGATAAGTATTAATACAAGGATCATGCAACTTGCAAGCACAAGCATAGAACTTATGGATTGTGCAAGTACAGATGGATAAAGGTGTGTGCATTTGCATTGCAAATTTATATAGGTATTATAGCAATTACACATCCACAATCTGATAAAAGGAAAAGGCAAGTACCTTCCAGAGTATTGTATTATATATGGCCCTACCATAGTCTGATTCCTATGGCTCTACTTTATCATCTGTTCATATGTACTGTATTATATATGGCCCTACCATAGTCTGAAGTCCTTTGGAAATATCATGTTGAATATCTGAAGAAATGAGCTTTATCAAATTAAGTTGAGAACGGACTAGGTAAAGCACTTTTGTGCATTCAATTTGAATAGGATCTGCAGAAAGATGTCGCAGTTCCAACCCATGTTCCTGTTCAACAACAAACACAAGACCTTGATAAGAGTTGCAAGCTTCAAACAAACATTCCACCAGGAAAAGAATTACTTCTAATAGAGACAAGAATATCTCAAGTTTAATTAGATCAAAATTGATTCACACTAAAGGCCTAGAAGTTTCTTGGATAGACATGTTTGCTAGTAACTTCTCAAGCAAACTCAAACTGAGATTTTTCATAGATGTTGGCATGTTGAAAATATCAATGCAAAAGAAAATAAATTTGGTTGACAAGATGGGTTCAATGAAGATCCCGAATCAATCAATCTAAATTCTGAGAATGGATACAAAATAAATCGAAATTTTGGGAAGAACCACATGAATCTTGTATGGATGAAGAGATGATGAGAAGAAACTTCACTTATGTGGAGAAACTGAAGAAAATTATAAAGGAGTTCATAAGTGAAAAAGGGCAGGTCTAAACACGAAAGCCATTTTAGCCAACATGTAGGATTGTGCAAGAACGTAGTTTGCTTCCCACAGCACAGTGGCGGCAACTATATGTCCAACTCAGAGTTAACCTTCAAGATCCATGGTCCTTAGATAAAGTGAAGGGTGAGAAGAAAAGTGTAAAGAGATGGACAAACATAGCCAAACATAGCTGTTTTAAACTTTGCATCCTAGGGTATGTGAATAGTAAGAAAATCAGTTCAGATACCACTTAATGTATGGATTGAACTGAACGCATGATCTGTAGGATAAAGGATAGGTACACATATATAACCCCAATTTAAACTTTTTTAAAAGGAGCAAAAGGAATAACTAAAATCTAGATGTTTAATTTTTCCTGGTAGCAATTGCACCTGTTGGTCCCAAACTTGGGTAAATGAGGGTTGATATCAGCTCGGCGGCTGTCATCAAACTTCTGCATCAGAAAATTTCCAAACGATGACCCAAAATGGTATCCAAAGTTTCATATCCCAGCCAAAGGTACATTTAAAATCTGATCCAAACAGAAGAGTCCTTCCCAAATCAACAAAGCAGGTCAAAACAAAGAAAGAATCAAAACAACAAAAACCCACTAGACATTGAACTAGACAAGACGATTGATTAGCTTCCAGAATTCTCCCAAATTTCCAATTATCATAAGTCAGCCTCCTGATGCTTAATATAGATAGCAGGAAGGGAAAAAAAAAAAAAAAAGAAGAAGAAAAAGGCAAAAGATTCTTCGAGCTTGAGCATTCATCAATTTCATGAATTGGGATATAAAAGTACAGAAAATAATAATTAAAAAAATCAAAATATAGAGGAATTGAAACAGGGGTCAGTAACTCACCTAAGGCAGACTGCAAAACTGGAAAAATGGTGGAATCCAAACAGCCCAGATTGAATATTGAACCAAAAGAGAAAGCTCTGCTCTGGTTGCATCTAATGTACTCATCTTCAGACCTGAAAACCCGTTGAACCAAGTTAATGGCTTTTAGCATCTTAACCTTGGGAAAAAAAAAACACCCAGTAAATTAAGGTAGTAAAAGGTTAACCCAATGGAAGATGATTCCTTAAATGCCATAATGCAATCAGATGGCTAAAAGGGGCCCTCCCCCACCTTTCCATCAATGAATGCACTCAAATTTCTGGAAGATCTTCCAATGGATTTTCACAGTTCCAGTGGAAGGAGGATCCTACATTTATCATTGATGCTCGTATAGATGCTAACAAGCTTGCAAACCATGTGATGCAACCTAATGCATGAATAATTGTGACTTCAAATACATCTTGTGATATTTTTTTCTTTCGTTCTGGCGCTTCTCTTTATTAACAAAAATCCTTAGCCAATTATCAAATAAGGCATGAAAAGAAATTTGTATGATTTTGTATCACTAGCCAGAAACTCCCTATAACATTTATGATTTACCTAAGAAAAATAGAAATTCTAAGTGCATAAAAAAATCTAAATTCCATAATCCTTCTAATGATGGGAAAAACACTTAATACCCATAATTCATATTGGATTCAGTGGACATCTTACGGACATATTTCACAACTATAGAAAAATTAACCACTGATCTCAAAGCATACTCAGTTTTCAATTCATTTCAGATTACATACTCTTAACATTGTTAACCTAACAAAAAGGATGGGAAACTTATTGATTTGACTTGAATCTTCCTCAATCACCTTTAACCAACCCAAAAATGAATTAGGAAGTGGAAAGGCACAGCCCATGCAAGGGCTTTATATAACTTGGTTTCCATATCCATTAATATTTTAAAGTGCCCTTCTACATTCCAATATCCATCAGGAACCTTAAATCTAGGCAAATTTGCATTCCTAGACACATATAGCTGTGAAGATACACGGAATAATAATATCTAGTTGGCAGACTAATCATTTTGGAAAGGGGAAACCTACAATCCATGACACAATATACTTAAAACTTGTGGGATGCTGAAATCCCATCTAAGTTCCCTATATCTGATGAGTGAAGTTTATCAATTACAGGTAACAGTTCATCTGCTGACAAAAGAAATAGACAAGGGATACACCTAAAAAAACAAAAAAACAAAAATATATATCAAATGAAACTTTCGTCCTTTTTTTTCAACTGTATGGTGGCTCAAGATCAGTTAGATTTTCAATAGAAAGGTATAGTAATGAAGAAGAGGAGACTGAGCAATTCGAACATGGTATTTATTTAACTTTTGTCCAACTTCACAATGGGACAAAGGTCTTCAAACGAGTCAGATTCAGGTGTTTGCTTACCTGATTGGTTTTTCTGTAACAGTGAGATTACATCACTCAATTGGAATGCAATTTCTGTTCCCTGTTTTTTAAATGCAAGTTTCTGTTCATTTTTCATGAGGAAATGCATGGTTGCTTCTTCGAGTCTATCTGAAGGCATGTTCTGAGCTTCAGTAATTCAGGAAATCTCCTCATTTTTACTGAGACAAATTTAACTGTGTCATCTTTGAGCTTCAGAGATTCTGATGGATTGGTATTGATCCCTGTAGTCAATCAATGTAATTAGAGCTGGATTTTGTTGTTGAGAATCGAAATGGACAGATATGAAATCCAGTAGGCACGAAATAGAAAAAGAGTGAGTAGATTTACTTTACACCAATAAAGCCTCTGCTTCCTACACTATAACTGAATTAAAAAAATAAAAATAAAAACCACGACTAGATGTCTGTATTGATAGGAGTTCTTGTGCAATTTCCACATATTAATGTGGGACTAAATCTAGAAACAATTGAACACAACATACCTTTGCCATAAAAACAAAAGGAGCCATTGAGGCAAGGGATTTGGAGCAAGGATTTGTGAATCCATGGATTCCAAATTTCCCATGTTTGTTTTTGTTGGGGATTTGCCAAATTCATACATCCATAAACCCATGGATATGAGGCAAATCCGAATTCTAAAAATCTACAAATTTGGCAAATCCTCAAAACGTGAGATTATTTTAAAAGCCAAAAAAAGAAGTTATTCCCCTGTAAATTGTAATAAATTCTCCCCAACATCCATGGATTTGTGGTTTAATTCCCAAGCAGTGGACTTTGGTATTTGCCAAATCCAAATCCAATGCAAATTCATGAATTTTACAAGTTAATGGATTTACCAAATTCACATTCTCATTTCCTTTATCCCAATCAGGTGAATTTAGAATATGAAAGCAGAAATACAAGAGACAGAGTGTTACATATTCGAACAAGCCTCGAATCCACTTCATAAGCCCTGGCTATGCCCTTGAAACCCTCAGGAATGAATTAGAAAGCCCTACAACTCTTTTACTCCTACCCAAATCCCAATTACACCCAATGTATAAAGTATCATACAGTATCACAATCGGAATAGGAAACAAATCCCGCACTTACGCAATTCTATGCTACGTGCGTGCTCGATAGGACCTTCGATGGGACTTCGACCTTCAACGACATCAAGTGACAACACCAAAACATTTCAGCAAACAACATGGATTTTTTCAATGACATCGAACACTTGTCGATGGCATCGACCACTGCTTGATGGCACCAAGTGGTCTGTTGATGGCATCGACGGACCCAATTGCTTATAGATTTAATACATCAACAACAGGATTTACCTATAAGTTTAGTGTCTAATCTCTAGAAATTTGGAGAGAACATGAACACATTTATAATGGAGCTTAGAATGCTCATTAGAGTGATTAATCACAAGAAGGATGTCATGAATCTCTTTGGTTTGAGGTCTAGGAGAGGGATAATGAGTGGATAATCACTTAGGCTTTAATTGCACAAAAAACCCATCCTTTTGTCCAAGGAATGAATACCCTTTTATAGAGAAACGACTTGCAATGGCAATAAAATGGGCAGAAAACGACTAATTCGATTCGATAGATTGAGCCATGGATTCAATCAAAGGTCCTTCGATAGGATCGAACTGGCATTCGATCTAATTGAGAAAATCCTGGAATGTGCGGTTTAATATTATTTAGGGCAACTTCGATTGAATCGAGGACCTTCGATTGAATTGAGTCCTATCAATGAACTGTCAATTGGATCGAGATCCAATTGAAACTGCTGAATTGGGCTATTTGTTTATCATCAACTTTGTATCTCTAAAGCCTAATTAGTCATGATCAAATAAAGGTCCCTGAGGCTATGGGATGATCGAAACAAAGGTTTACTTATTAGGGAATAGATCATCTAGAGACTAAAGTTATTTTGGACCTAAAGGGGTTTAAGGTTAGGGTTACCAAGACACCTCAATTTACATGTTTCTTCACTCCTCGATGCTCCAATTCTTCATGTGTCTTCGGTCTTCAGCTTCTAAGGGCTCAACCGACTCACTGACACAATGACACACGTAATTGGTAAACAAGTGCACTTACACATACACTCCTTTTACATGTGACAATCGAGCTACATATAATTCCATGGTCCACCAAATATAGGTTTCACTTAATACAATTTTTTTCTCAAGGGAAGAATTTAATCCCAAACATGTATTGGATTGTCAAAATACCATGATATTTTAAAGAATATAATCATTGTGTAATAATAGTGTTAATTTTGCCTAATGCAATTCCATACCATTTAATCCTGCATTTTTAAACAGGCCCAAAGATGAGCTTGTTTGGTGCATTGTATTAGATGGGATTAGGTGGTATGTAATTGTATTTGGCCCCATGCAAATTTCATCTGGTGTTTGATAACAACAGGAACTATTGGATTAATCTTGATATTACATATTCTAATACCAATGGTGAATACTGTAGGATTTCTGTGGATTTCAAAATCTACTACAATTGTGGGCCCTACATTGACACGTGTGTTTTATCCACGCCGTCCATCCATAAGTGCCTTTTACACGTGACATTCAAGCTAAATATGCACACAGGTAACCAAACTCACCTATGAAATGTGGTCCATTGATTATAATTTCATGGTCCACCAAACCCCCTTTTTTTTTTTTTGGTTAGCTTGTTAGTACACCCCATTGTCAGATCACACTTCACTGTTAGCCACCCCCACTAGGGATCGATACCAAGACCTTAGTGTTGAAACGAGGTATCTTTCAATGGTCCACCAAACGCATACTTCACATAATACAATATATTTTCCAAGGGAAGAATTTGATTCCAAACATGAGATTTGATCGTGAAACATATTATGGTATTACTAGACATGTAATCATTACACAATAAGTCCATTTAATATCATTCCATCCCATTCAATACCGCTGTCCAAACAAGTGTTTCCTAGCTAAGAATTGAAGAGATTGGATGTGAGAGAACTCTAAATACTCCAAATCTTCTAAAAAAGCTCTTTTAACTCTCACTTCAAAGCTCTGATATCAAATCCACTCACTTAGGCCTGGACTAAATCATCTTGATTCGAAAATGGCAGTGTGGATTTTTTTATTTTATTCATTATTATTATTATTATTTTTACACATGCACACACCCCACACACTCATGCTGTAGTGGAATATCACCACCTATGGGTACTCAAACCCTTGACCCAGTGTTGAAACTCCTAAGAGCCTACCACCGGAGCAAGAGTAAGGACCCTAATCCTATCTAAGAGTGTTGAAACTCCTAAGAGTCTACCTCATGGCAGTGTGGAGGTGGTTTTGAACTCTCTTTGGATGAAGTGGTTGAAATAGAAGCTTGAAGTTAAAAAAGAGTTTTTGGAGTATTTAAATTACTCTCGAATCCAAATCCTTTAAATTCCTAGCTACCAACCACTTTAAAAACAGGTCATAGGTTTGCGGCCCACCCATTCACACACGCCTATATAGAACACGTGTGGTAGATTTGAACTCTCAGTTATGTTCTCTTCACTCCTTGTGTGGTCCACAAATTCGAACCTAAACTGATAGCTAAAACCAACCTTTCTGTACATAATCTGTTTTGTATGCTGTGGCCCACCTTAGGATTTTTGGGCCAGAATGATCACACGGCATCGATATTCTATACGGTGGCTATAGCTTGATGAGTTGTTCCAATCTTTCACGCGCGAGAATCGACTGCGCTTCAGCATACTACACTCAAATGGCAGAAATGCCCTCTACATAGCAAGATAGCCAACACGCCCCCGTCATAGGAATTAGCATAAAAGAACAACAAAAGTACCACATGACTTTCAAATCATTGCATTAAAGCATCAAGGACAATTTCGTACATTCGTAGAACGAGTAATAAAACGCGAGGTAAAACTTTGATACTCTGGTAGAGTGTGATGGATGGATGATACACAGGCACCGAGAAAGTGTAGATATGGCATACAAATGATTGAAATCGAACCGACCAAATTACGGATCCCATTCTAACCAAACAACACATCTGATAACATAATTATCGGATTGGTGGACATTTATTGGACGGTCAGGATGAAAATATCTGACCATACTACGAATCAGAGGTTAGGATTGTTCAAGCGGACTGTGCATAGTTGAAATAGTTTCCACAGTTTAGATGGTTTACTTTCAATTGATGTATACCACGCATACAATTTCTATGCGGTTGTGTATCAAGCATCACAGGCTGCCAGAGTATCAAATAACTTAAGAACTCGAGATGGATCGAAGTGCGAAATGCTCACACAGCCAAACCCGGTTTATTTGCTACTCGTTTTTTTTCTTATTCTTTTACCAAACGAAAACTCCATTCGATCTGCTTGCAGGCTTTGGATCCTCTTACATCTCCAATCTCTTTGGAGAAATCGAGCGATTACACGAAATGGGTTTTCTTACAATCATCGAATTCCGTTGAGATTTGCCAGAAAATTACATTTCACCCATCTTTTCTCAGATCTCACCTCTCTCTCTCTCTCTCATTTCATTTTCGCCGTTGTCGGTGGAAGTTTTGTTGAGAGAAATCAATGATTTTTGAGAAATGGTTTTGCCCATGGATTGGAATTGATTGAGTTTTGGAGATAACTGGCATCGGATTCTTCGAATTTCGATAGATCCTGGACTTTGCTTTGCCTGGTATGGCTTTGAAATCGGAAATCGAGAGACCCTTTTTGGTATCTTATGTCGGGAGGTGAATTTGGGGGTACGGATTCCGGAAGTATGTTTTGGAGGGAAAGAGATAGAGATAATAAAGAGCTGAATGGTGGCGGCCCGCCTTGCGGACAGGTCCGGGTCCTTCTTGTGGGAGACTCAGGTACTTCGTTTCGAATCTGTTGTCGTTTTTGTTCCATTCTTGTTCTTTAAATCTAAATTTAGAGTAGAGTATCTGAACGGATTCTGATTTTATTATGCCCTGTTTGAATGACAGTCTAAAAATTAGTTTCTGAAAACTCCATTATGTGGAACCTCAGATTTGGGAATGCATTTTCTGAAAATCCATCTTATAAAGAACTTGCATTACAGTGTCTGTTTTTTTTCTTATGATACTGTTTGGATGCCAATATTTGAAGAATCATTTTATGAAAGTCAATGCATCGTAATGCAGTTATCAACAACATTTATAATTAATGCAATGTCTTAAGATCTCCTTAGGACTAAGGGATCGTTTGGCACCATGGATTTGGGGGGTTTGAGGGGATTCCCCTGGTATGTTTGGCACCATAAAATAAGTGGGGGTTTCAAATCCTCTCAGAGAGGCGGTTTGAAATCCAAGGTGAAAGCTTGGATTGCATCTAAAATCCTTCCAAGAGCTGCATGTGTAACATGTGTGTCACTAGGCTATTAATCTATTGGGCACATGGCCCACTTATGATATCCCAAAACAATCAGATTATCAATTGCATCACCATAATTACTTTAACATGATAATCTGCGCCGTCCAAACATTGTCCATGTAAGTCAACGGTTAAGAATCATTGGTTAGTCACTCAGATGTGATCTTGTGCTTGTGGCCCATCCGAGACTTGGAATTTCATCATTTTCGGGCAAAATATATATTTCAACGGGCTTATTCTAACCATTGTGTCAAACATTACACACGTACACTAATTAGAGATATTAAAGTTGATTTAGTAATTAAATTCAAACCCCTGTAAATATATTATGCATAGCTACTTTTGGATTACAGGGGATTCTGAATCCATGGTGGCAAACACATCAGGAGGATTTCAGATCTTGGGGGTTTCACATCTAGGGGTTTCTGAATCCAGGGGGTTCCAAATCCACGCTCCCAAACTGAGCCTAATAGCTTTGATTGGAGGCTAGGATCTTCCGGTCTGGATATATTCTGGGCATCGCTCATTCACTTTTATTTGCTACGATTAGAATGCTACGAAGAGAACTACAGTGACATTCCACATTCGACTAAAAGTTTGCTAGCTCTAGAATTCTCTCTGTAATTAAACTAATTGAGAGATTAGGGTAAATTCCCTTCTCCCTTGTCCATTTATATTAATAATGCTATATTCTAATATGATAGTCTGCAGGACTACCCAAAAATACAGTGTTTTGTACTTCA
Source organism: Magnolia officinalis (assembly GCA_021015155.1). Taxonomy (NCBI): domain Eukaryota; kingdom Viridiplantae; phylum Streptophyta; class Magnoliopsida; order Magnoliales; family Magnoliaceae; genus Magnolia; species Magnolia officinalis. Next base: position 91,277,404 of record JAJHSJ010000002.1, read on the forward strand.
ACACTCCCCCTCAAGTTGGAGCATAAATATCTGTCATGCCCAGCTTGAAACATAGTAGAGAAAATTGTGCACATGGTAAGGACTTAGTGATGATATCTGCAATATGTGTTTTGGATTGAATATAACCTGTGCTAATCTCCTTGGAAGCAATCTTCTCTCGGATGAAATGACAGTCAACTTCTATATGCTTTGCCCTCTCATGAAAGATTGGATTATTTGCAATGTGGGTCGTTGCTTGATTATCACAATAAAGCATCATCGGGCCACCAAAAAATAACTAGAGTTCCTGTAATAAGGACATGGCTCTATACTCGGCCCATACACCAGAATGGGCTACCACATTCTGTTTCTTACTCTTCCAAGTGACCAACTTCCCGCCAACAAATGTTCAGTACCTTGAAGTAGACTGCATAGCTGTAACCGAACCTGCCCAATCAGCATCAATAAATGGCTTTATGTGAAGATGACCATTACCTCAATATAAAATCCCCTGGCTAGGTGCTTTCTTCGTATATTGCCTCCCAAGGAACTCTCGGTTGGTGCATGTATCTACTCACAATGCTGATGATGAATGCAATATCTATTCGAATGACTGTATGATATATTAGCTTGTAACCATCCTTCTAGATTTACCTAGGTCATCAAATGTTGGACAACCCCAAGTGTAGGGTTGCGAAGTAGTATATACTCGGTGAGACCGAGGTCGATCCACAGGGACTGGGAAGAACACTTCTAGAACTAAACTAGGTTGGTTAGCTCTAACGAATTAAAAGAGTTGTAAAAACAATAATTAACTAACAACTAAGGATCCAGTGATCCGCTTCTAATCAATCTACAACGCTAGCTCGTTGATTCAACTTCGATAACTCAATTGGAATTGAATAATGATTCCTTCCAATCGGAGGATAAAACAATTAATTCAAGTATAATTCACCACAAGACATGAACTTCAATTGAATGATTCTCTTATGAAGAACAAAGTGATTGATCATAGGGAATTCCAAGCATCTATTGTACTTGTAGTTTACAATAGATTAAGGGATTTTATGGATCAACACCTTCACAAAAACTAGCTAATTGATTGCAGAGAATTCTAAACATCTACAGTGCCCGGAGTCTACAATGGATCAAAGGATTATACAATTCAATAGCAATTCAAACCAATAAAATTAAAAATTCATCTTTCAAACTAATGTATTGAATTAAATAGACTAGAACATTGTAAATTAACTAGAAGCTTCACCCCTTAGCCTTAGCTAAGAGATTAGCCTACCATTGCGCAATGGAAAACTAAACTCAAACTAGAAAACATTAAAACAAACTACAAGCAGAAGAAGAAATTGAAGAAGGAAGGCGCCGACGAAGCTCCGCCCTAACTTTCTCTCTCTTCAATCCTAGATGATACCCTAATTTGGGTTTGGAACCCCTTAAATAAGTGTTTCCACCGACTTTGCACTGATTTTGGAAACAAGTTTCTCAAATCCACACAACTTACGCAACCTTCGATAGAACTCTTCGATCGAATCGAGTGCAATCAACAACCCGTCTTCGATCGAATCGAAGATGTGTAAAATAGTCCAACATGCAAACTTGAAAATCCGGAGTTTCTTGATCGAATCGAAGACAACTTTGATCGTATCGAGCCCCATCGAATGACCGTCGATGGAATCGAAGTCCTATCGAAAATTCCTGAAAATTGCCTTTTAATTCTTCAAAGCTCCTATTTGCTAGATCTTGTTCTCCATTAAGCTTTAATCTTCATAAATGTCTTGGATCTTCTCTATCTTCCATCCAAGGTACTTGTTTCCTTTGATCTTCAACACTTCACTTCTTCAATTTCTTCTCGTGATCTCTTTTTAGGCTTTAAAACTTCCATCTTAGCTCAGATTTCATCTTAGACTTAAAAATTCTTTTGCATATTGAAAATTTATCTAATCAGGCCATTTTAGCATTCAAATGCAAGGGAAAAGGATGCAAAACAGGAGATAAGTATGCAATATTTAACACTAACACACCCCCAACTAGCATTTTGCTAGTCTCGCGCAAAACATGTGAAAAGATCTAAAAAATCCAAGACCAAAAATTCATTTCCGAAGAACAAATTTTGTAGGTTAATGTAACCTTAAAGCGACCCAAATAGCTGAATTCCAAGGCACAACGCTTTTAGGACAATGATAATCTAGATTCAAACACACTCAGTAGTCAATCAAATTGATGAGTTCAAAACATTAATCATCTAGTGGAAAAATTCCAAACATTGAAAACCATGATGCTTAGTGAAATCCGACTTTACACCAATAGGGGACCACTTCTTTGCCATAATGATAACACCAACAACTACCCAAGGTGAATAGATCAACCAAAGATTGAGTCAAAACCTTACTATCCATTCCAAATTTTTTCACATCGCCGACTTTCACACTATTCAATCCTTTTCTTCTTCTTTTTTTCTTCACTTTTTAAAAAAATGTCCATATATCATTCATTCCTTTTCATGGACAACTTTTTTTCAATTTTCTTCTTTTTATATTCCATTCTTTTTCTCTTCTTTTCAAACAATAGGTAGCCCTTTTTGATTCATTCTTCTTCTTTTTTCAGAGAAACAAACTAGATAGTCAAGGTTTCGCAGGCTCGGTTCCTTACTCTAGGCAATCATCAAGTTAACACATACAATATCAAACTTAAACCCTGGCAGTGTAAACTAGACGTGAATTGTGAAATTCATGATTCATCAATGTTTACAATTTCCATAAGAAAACTATTGAAAAGAACTCAATTTTCGATCTCGACTTTAAATTCAATGTCACTACGTGCTTTATCATTCTAATCATTTAGACTACTTCAAATCACACGATACACACAAATCAAGCTTCCAATTTTGTTTATTATAAAAAATTTAGCCCTTGGCCCAAAACGACAAAAATGATCAACAACTTGAAGAATTTTCCTCAAGAAACTCGCCCTCCAACCTAAATGACACATTGTCCTGAATGTAGAAATATCATGCGGTAATAACAATATGAGAGCAAATCAAATGTAACAAGTAGAGGGTAAAGAGTACCTTATATGATGAATAGCGTAAACACTTGATTTCTCTTAAGTCAGCGAAAAACAAAGAAATAAAAGACAAAAGAACAAAGCAACCTAATCTACTAAAACCTAATCTACGAAAGCGTAGGAAAGGGATCTCCATCAGACTATGAGGCAATCTTGATAAACAAGATCTTCTCAAACACGTGGCTTCATCCAGTACCCAGTAGATCGATGCCCCAATAGTCTAAAAGCCCGATAATCACAAGTAGAATTAGGAGCATCTTATTCCTATGAGAGACTTCATATAATTGTTCATCAGGGAACATGTCTACCATAGGCGTTCTCTCCACAAAATTAGATGGTGCAAGGCAAGTGATTGACCGCTACATTTTTAGGGACATACCTCCTTTCAGTTTGATCGGACACCACATTTTCAATTTCTTCCTCACAAATTTCCAAATTAGGCTGGGGTGCCTCGACATATAATATATCCACACTTGTTGGGAAGGGCTTAGAGTCCCTCGAGGCATTCACTGTCTAAAATCATTTCATCATTAAAATCAACATAGTGGGCCAGACATACTTCTAAGGGGTTGGAGCATAGTGTTGAAAGGAACTCATCCTCCACAATGGATTCAATCATATCAACTTCGTGGATGTCATCATCATCCCATTGTTGTTTACACACATTGAACACATTCAACTCTAGCGTCATATTGCCAAAAGAGAGTTTCATGACTCAATTCCTGCAATTGATCACAACGTTTGAAGTTTCCAGTAATGGACGTCCCAGGATGACAAGAATTTGAGTGCTTGCATTCATAATCGGTTCGGTGTCCAAGACAATGAAATCTATCGGGAAGTAGCATTTATCAATTTGTACCAACACATCTTCCACTACCTCTCGGTATTTTCACTGAGCAATCAACAAGTTGTAAGGTTGTCTTGGTGGGTTTTAATTCACCAAGTCCAAGTTGCTCGTATACCGAGTAAGGTATGAGATTACTTGCTTCCAAGTCTAACAATGCTTGTTCTATCCGGAAATTACCTATAATGTAAAAGATGGTAGGGCTATCCGGATATTTTTATTTTGGGCGAGTGTTTTGTTTGATTATAGTACTCACTTGTTCCGTCAAGAAGGCCTTCTTTTGTACGTTGAGCTTTCACTTCACCGTACAAAGATCCTTGAGAATCTTGGCATATGGCGGTATTTGTTTTATGACATCCAACAAGGGTATGTTAATTTTCATATGTTTGAAAACCTCCAAAATGTCTTGATTGTTAACCAGCAGTTTGGATTAGAGCAATCGTTGAGGTGACGGGGCTACAACTTTATGACCGAGCTCGGGCTCTTTTTTTGGTTGAGCATCGTTAGACTCATCATTACCCTTAGATTTCTTAGATTCCTCGGGTTTCTCAACTTTCTTCGGAATTGCTTTATCATTCACTTTACCACTTCTATGGGTGGTAATAGACCTAGCATGTTTGACATTTGGTTGAAAGAATTTGAATCAACCACCTCATATTGGCATTTGGGGTTCGGTTGTGGTTGGGCTAGAAATGTCTCTTTTTCCCAAACATTGAGGCGAGATTCAATTCTCTCAACTGAAGTTTTGAGCTCTTGCAAGGTTGGCATGGTGGACTGATTGATTCGCGTTTGTCCATGCATGAATGCTTGCAATGTATCCTCTAGGGTCTTCTTCGATGGGGGCACATGAGGTGTACTAGTAGAGGGCCCTTGAGAATTGTTACTAGCGTTCGGCCGTTCGTAGTAGGTCCGTTTCTCCAACTGAAGTTGGAATGGTTCCGTCACTCAGGAGTATACGTGTTTAAATTTGGGGCACTGAAGGGGCGTTGATAAGTGTTCATGGCATTAACTTGAGCTTGCAACACCTCTTGGAACGCAGGAGTTGTAGGACAATCCTTAGCTAGACGTGTATTGCTCTCACATATACCACAAGCACTTTCAACAACCTTACTGGGTTTCACCACATCGCTTTTCCTTAATTCCATGGCGTTGACCTTTCGAATGAGACCTGTTATCTTTGCATTAACATCGTCTTCTTCTTTCAGAATGTAAATTCCTCCATTCTCCTTGGGCACAGGCTTGGTATAACTAGCTTTATTGGATGTATCCTATGATTGGGCATTCTCAGCTAGAAGATCAAAGTAATCTCAAGCTTCGTCGGGATCTTTACTCATAAACTCACCATTGCACATCATCTATACGAATTGACACATATTCGAGCTCAACCCATCATAGAAAAAGCTAATGACTCGCCATGTTTTGTAGCCATGATGTGGCAAGTAAGCAAGAGTTCCTTAGACCGCTCCCAACATTAGAAAAACGTTTCATCCACCTTTTGGGAGAAGTTCATAATGTTGCGTCTCAGTGTGTTGGTTTTGTGAACTGGGAAAAACTTTTTCAAAAATTCCTTAGTCATCTTAGCCCATGTCCCGATAGATCTCGACCGTAAGGAGTGTAGCCATGACTTGGCTCTCTCCTTTAGAGAGAAGGGAAACAACTTTAGTAGTCTAACTACGCCTTCAGAGACGTTGTTGTAATGCAAGGTAGCCACAATCTCATCAAATTCTTTAAGGTGCAAGTATGGACTTTCAGAATTAAGTCCATGGAATTTTGGAAGCAACTGGATAACACTTGGTTTGCAATATATGTTACCTGTGTTTACAGGAAAAACAATACAAGATGGTGTGGTTGTTCTTGTAGGTTGCAGGTAATCACGCAACGTCCTGACCAGCGACATGTTGTGCACCTCGTTCTCATCAAAATTCGGTTCGTTCTCAGCCATAGTTCTAGTTGATTCACAAGCACTCATGTATTTTCTAATATGGCGGTGAATAGACAATCCTTCAACCAATCCTCATTTACTTAGAAGACGAAGTGTGTGATCACTTACCCACTTGGGCATGAACACAAACAAACCCTAAAATTAAAAATCTAACCTTAGAAAAGCAAAAATGCAGAAGCAAAATCCTATAGTGAAACAACTAATTAAGAAGCAATTAAAAGAGAATAAGGGAAGGATGTTTACCAGAAGGGGAGACACTTGACTCAAACAAAACCCCCTACAAAACAAATAGGAACGTTAGTAACTATAATCTAGACAAATAAACTACTCTAAAAACACAAATTCTGAAAATGAAAGCCTAGGAACTAAATCTATCCTAAAGCGTTCTCAACGCACAATCCTCGACAACGGTGCCAAAAAATTGGACAACCCCAAGTGCAGGGTTGCTATCAAACGGCACCCAAGTTTTTCTAAATGTGATTTTTCTTAAGTTTTTTAAAAAAGCACGATATCACTAAAGTTATTTCTCCCTCTCTACTAAAATATTCTTGTGATCGTAATTTTTGTCCACTTTGTGATTTGGGCGTCGATCTGTAATTGATTTGATAACCGGGTTGTACCAAAGACTCTTCTAGTTGTTGATAAGTGCATATGGAGTAATTTGATGAACATGCATCTAAAGTTCACAACGGAAGAATGACATTTTTCATACTTGATGTCATTTATGTAAGCGTAGGGCTGGTAAAAATTCAAGATGTGTGACTGAAGTTATATTTTGTCTATCCTCCTCTTCATAATTTATACTGTCTCCTCCATGATGTCATCACTTTATATGAAAAGTAGTGTTGTCAAATATAGAAAGCATGATTTTCTTATTTTCTTTTTGTTAAGAAAGCTATGGTCAGGAAACCAGTTGGAAGAATTTTTAGTACCTTCGGTTTAGATGACTTGGGAAGCTTGGACCCCAGCCCTGAGGATACATGAGGATGATACAAGTATCCTCAGGTCAAGGATCCTATGATTTGTCTCGTTTACTGGCTTTCTTTCTTGTATTTCTCTAATCTGTTATTGTTGAAATTGAATGTGACCATTATCTGCTGGCAGGTGTAGGAAAAACATCACTTGTTCATCTGATTGTTAAGGGTTCTGCAATTGCTCGTCCTTCTCAAACTGTTGGATGTACAGTTGGTGTAAAGGTGAGAAATTTCTTTTCTTCTATGTTTCTAGAGATTCTATGCTTTTGCTGCTATTTGTATATCTTTTGCTGAGTTCCTCTTGTTTCCTTTTATTCAGCACACCACTTATGGAAGCGCTGGCAGCTCATCTAATAGCATCAAAGGTGATGTGGAAAGGGACTTCTTTGTTGAACTCTGGGACATTTCAGGACACGAGCGATACAAAGATTGCCGATCTCTTTTTTATTCACAAATTAACGGTGAGTTAGATTACCCATAACAAATGGTACAAGAAAAGAAAATGCTGTTATACTTAATGATTTCTACCTCTCCCATTGGAGCTAAAGAAATGATGCAAGAAATGCATGCTTGCCGGATAGATGTAGAAATGTGCCATTGGTAACCTACTTTCTGATTATGTCGGCAACTTGAGCCTCTTATTTCTGGTAAATGGCATTCTTTGTACTTTTACATTTTATCAACACAGCCATCTTATCTTGCTTATTTCCTTTCCCTGAAAACTGAACTGGTTGAAATGTGTGAGAAGTGATGTAAATTACATGAGGTCACTTGCATGCAGAAATGTATTTTTCGTTAGTTTGAAATCTATTATTTTTTACCGTAGAGGTGTGTAGAATACCTCTTGTAAACTTAATTATCTACTGGATATCTTTCCCAATCTGGAACTGAGTAATGACGAACATAAAGCACTAAAAATCGTTAAATTCCTTTCTGTGGTGCATTTACTGATTCTTCTTATCCCACAAACATCATCTATATGGTATTTGTCAAGAGTTTGCATGACTCTCAAAATGATGGGGAGATATATAAGCTTACTCATTCTTAATTTTATGGAGTCATTTCTTAGTAGATGAAGCTGTCAGACATCTTATGTCTTGATGAGATCCAAGGCTGAATGTCCGATGACTTTTTGACTAAGAACTAATAGATAGACCAGTTCTTAGTATCGATAATATTGGCCAATATCAGCCGATATTATCCATGGTGTGCCTTAACGGCTGTTACGTTAAGGTTTGGCAACCGTTACACATTACAGGGTCCTAAAGGCCATTATGGAAAAAATGACCCGTAACGAAACAGGTTTTTCGGGGGGTTTTTTTTTTCCATAAAAAAAGGAGAATGTAACGGCCTATATCATAATGATGCAGGACAATTAACCGCTTGCTCTAAAAGCTTAAACTAATAGAGCATGGCGAATCAATCCCGTTATCTCATAGCCCAGGCCCCACATCTCAATGGTTAGGACCTCGGCCGACCCCCCTCATGGGCCCCACTTCACACGGGTTCCGCTTCACACGAGCCACCCGCTTCACATGGATGGGGGCCGCCTCACATGAGCCACCCGCCTCACACCGGCCGCCCACCCCGAGTGTGCCTTTGCATCCCACAGACCACCCCACTCGAGCCCAGTGTGAAAATGGCCCTGCATTAATCACCTCTGTTGAGGAGTCTCGAACACGAGATCTCCCTCTCTGATACCACTTTGATGCAGCACAATTAACCACTTGCTCTAAAAACTTGAATTGATAGAGCATGGCAAATCAATCCCTTTATCTCATAGCCCAGGCCCCACATCTCATGGGTTAGGACCTTGGCCGAACCCCCTTGTGGGCCCCACTTCACATGGGTTCCGCTTCACACGAGCCACCCGCTTCACATGGATGGGGCTCACCTCACACGGGCCTCCCACCCAGAGTGTGCCATTGCATCCCATAGGCCCACCCCACTTGAGCCCGGTGTGAAAATGCCCCTGCATTACATAAGGTAACAGTGGTGGTCGTTATGGCCACTGTTACCGTTACGGAATACCTTGATATTATCTGTATTGCATGTGCCTGAACAAAACAACTAGAGAACTATAAAATTTCCTTGATGCCGATAATATTGCATTGTATAGATGATATCATGTGATATTTCAAGTTATTGTGAGATATGATTTGGATTCCTTTATAGAGTTCCCCGATATTGTCGATACATGTGATTGGTATTGACAATATCAAGGCAACTCATGGGAGGTCAAAAAGCAAAACACAAAAACAAAAAAAAACAAAAAAAATTAAAAAGATTTATTTTTAATGGGAAATTTTGGGGGGAATCTCTTGGTGGGATATAATAGTCTATAACATACATTGCTCCTTTTGGAGCTTTGTGCTCTCATTGTTGGTCTCAAGCCCGAATAAAGGAGGAGGGTTGCCTCAGGTTGGTAGATGACGTCAAACTTTTGCCATAACTTCCATCATGGATTTGAACAATGTGACATTCCAAACTCACCCTTGATAGAGTGGAATGGTGGAATAGGATTCATGTAGGGATAAGGCTTAGATGATTATGAATCTCTTGGTGGGATGTAGTGGGCACTTGTATTTTTCTTACTTTTTGGTTTTTGGATGTATTGTTTGTGTTTTGGCACTTGCAATGTATGATTAATGAATCAGATGAACTCTTTTTTTGATATAATTGCATAATATTTTACAGAAAATGCACTTGTTCAAAGGAGCTTATTATGCATTGTTGTTTTTTTTGGCAATGTTTATGCATTCTTGTTTTTTTTTTTTTTTTTTTGGCAATGTTTAAGCATTCTTGTTTTTTTTTTTTTTGGCAATGTTTTGAGTTCCTAAGTGTGTAATCATGTCTTTGTAACATCTCTTGAAGTTTCATTGAAAAATTCTATCAATTTCTCAATGTTTCTTAATGTTTCTCTCAGGCAATGATACATTCCCTGATACATGTGACATTTCCCTATGCTATACCAATATGTTTCCGTATCCCAAGGGTGTAATACATGCATACCGATACTGAAAACACTGGATAGACCCTAAATAAGGGCTCAGTGCTTCGTCGCTATATTTACAAATATTTCTTATGGTATTCTATTTAGAGAAATTTGATAGCTACTTGGGGGAGCAAAATTCACTTGGTCTTATAATCAAAATCCTCTAGTCATGAATTTTCTTGATCCTCTCCTCATCACCCCATCCTTTTGAAAACATGTCTCCTTATGTGACTCGGCATGCCCATCCCAAAAGATTATTTGACCACAATCTGATTTGCCTGTCCTGAGTTATGGGGTCCTAAGCTTGTCCGTTTTGAGATGATGTGGACAGATCGTGAGTTTTTCATTCCCTGGTTCAAGATTGGTGGCCTGAGTGTTCGGTGGATGGTGACAAAGTGAGGAATGCGATTTTCTATTCCAAGGGTTACTAGGCGCTTGGCTTGATTTTCCATTGGCTTCTTCCATATTTGTAGGAAGGTGGTTGAACTGGATTTGATGACTATGTTACGTGAGTCTCATGAAAGGGCCTTCATTTGCAAATCAGTTGGTGCCTCTTTTATCTCTCTTATCCCTAAGGAGGAGGGAACTGAGGAGTTGTTCAACTTTACACTCATCAGCCTTGTTGGAAGTGTCTACAAGATCATTACTAAAGTCCTCTTGGCAGATTGAAAAAGGTGGTTGGGAGAATTATCTCATCCTCAAAGTGCCCTTCTTCTTGGTAGGTTGATTCTTGATGGGCCTTTTCATTCTAATGAGCTTGTGGACGACTATTCCAGGAGAGGGCTGTTGGGTTACCTTTTACATTTGGATCTGGCTCAGGCGTATGATTGTGTTAATTGGAGGTTCCTTTTGGTATATGTTATGCCGTATGGGGTTTGAGCTAAAGTGGTGTTCTAGATTAGAGCCTGTATTATGTTGGGGTGGTTTTCGGTAATCATTAATGATACCCCTAAAGGCTTTTCAAGGGGCAACGTGGGATTCGGCAAGGAGACCCGTCTCCTCTGCTTTTCTTGATTGTGGCTGGGGCTTAAACCAAAATGCTGGACAAGGCAGTAAGTGCTGGGATTATCAGAGGCATGTATCTGGGTAATGGGGAGGGCGTGGTGTCCCACTCTCAATACAAATGAGAGTTGCTGCCTTTTGAGATATTTTGCTTCGTTTTGAGGTTGTTTCTTGAATGAAGGTCAATTTGGTTGTGAGCATCATTGGCATCAATCATGGCAGTGGGGAGGTTGAGGCTATTGTGAGGGAGGTGGTCTATGGGGTGGTGTCCTTCCCTATTTTGCATCTTGGCATCCCAATCTCCATTGGCAGGCCCGAAAAGGATGTCTAGGATGCTATCATTTAAAGGTTTAACAGCAAGCTTGCTTCTTGGAAGGGGAAGCTCCTTTCCATTGGTTGCAGGGTCACTCTAATTAAATTAGTCTTAGCAAGTTTGCCTGTTTACTTGTTGTATGTCCTGAGATGCCTGGTGGTTGTGGCTCCAAATATCGAGTTGATGCGGAAGAAGCTTCCATTATTAAGTAGTGAGGGTGGGTGTAAATTCCATTTAGTTGCTCAGTCCGAGGTGTTTAAGCCACTGGTTTCTGAGGGTCTGGGAATTAGAGATGTCAGGATGTGCAGCATTTTCCTTCTCTAGAAGTGTTGGCTTTTGGGAAATGGAGATCCATTGTTGTTAAGGAGTTCGTTGGTACAAAATGTTTAGTTACGGACAATGGCTGGGATATCAATTGTGCTTTGCGCAATTCGGGCTCGCACATCTGGAGACCAATTTCCAAGGCTCATCCCTTCTGCCACAGTCACTTCATTTCTGAGTAGGCAATGCACATGGTATTCTACCTTTCCTCTCTGTGAGTTATTTGAAGATCTTTATATTATATTGTCTCTTGAAGTGTTCTAGGCACCTTGTTCTAAAGAAGTGGCAGCATTGTGTGGTGCCTGCTTTTCAGGAGAAACCTAAAAGATGAGGAGATTGGGAGCTTCCATGAGGTAATGAAGTTTCTCCAGGGTGTGTACCATGTACCTTCCAATGGGGGTTGTGGATATGCATATCTGATCCTCGGAACCTTTTGGGGCTTCTTTAGTCTGATCAAATGATGAGGAGGATTTCTGTGGTGGCTCTGAGGTGCTCTGATCCTTATCCACAGATTTGTAATGCCCCTGTTCCTCTGAAGGTCAGAGCGTTTGTGTGGCTTGCACGTACTGATAAGATTCTAATAGTCGACCACTTGCATTATAGGGGTACTGCCATTCCAAACAGATGTTCTTTGTGCTTCGCAACTGAGGAATGTGTTTCCCATTTCTGTTTATTCACTGCAAGACAGTGAGAGATGTTTGGGTGTAGATTTGGAGTGCTTGGGTGTTTCTGAACCTCGTGTCTGATCTGGTGGCAGTGGTCTATGTCGACGTTGGGGTCCATTGGGTGATATCTGTGAGATATTGTGCCTTCAGTAACGTGGGTGCTGTGGCTAGAAAGAAACAAAATAATCTTGGAGGTGAAAGTTTTGTCCATGCTCTCGATATCCTCTAATATCCTTTGGAGTATCAGTATTAGGCTTTTGGTTGGCCGCCATTCCAGCAGTTTCTCTACAGCTGGGATTCTACTCTTCAGCTTAATCAGAGTCCTCTGTGTGGGATAAGACTAAGTGGTATCAAACTCACACACCCTTGGTGGGTACATGTTGTTGATGGATTCAGACAATCCATTTAGTGGTCCACCTTCTGGATGAGCCATAGCCTGAAAATTCATGCTGATTTGAACTTCATAACTATCCGATGTACCACACATTTTTGGACAGACTAGAAAATCTTAGGGCAGTGGCCAGAAAAAACTGTAGATTGAATGGTTGGAAACAGCCTATTGCTGCAATTCTTTGACTTGTGTGCATCCATGAAGTGGCCTAGCAATTGATCAGTTCATATGGGTCCCTACTAATGGCTCAATGGTAGATTCACAAGAGTTTCAACACAGAGGTCATGGGTTCGAGTACCCATTGTGGTGTGTGGGTGTGAGTGTGTGTGCGTTTAAAAAAAATTTGATCGGTTCATATAGATTGACACATGGGATACCATTTACTAAAGAATAGCTGTTGCAGTTGATCTGTTCCCCCCCTTGTTTTAATCTGATGAAATTGCAATGACTGTTTATCTTATGTGGCATATGAGGTTATTCAAGAAAGAACGATGTATTGAAATTGTTGAATTGAGCTGTTTTTTGCTTGACATTCATGAGCAGGCGTTATATTTGTTCATGATCTTTCCCAAAGGAGGACGAAAACAAGCTTACAGAAGTGGGCAGCTGAGGTGGCAGCAACAGGGACATTTTCAGCTCCTCTAGGATCTGGTGGGCCTGGTGGACTTCCTGTTCCATACATAGTTATTGGCAACAAAGCAGATATTGCCACTGAGGGAACAAGGATAAGCAGTGGCAATCTTGTTGATGTTGCTCGGCAGTGGGTTGAGAAGCAGGGCTTACTTCCATCCAGTGAAGAACTTCCACTGACAGAAAGCTTTCCAGGAAGGGGAGGCCTTATTGCGGTAAGAACTCCCCATCTTAAAGCTCATATCTACGTTTCCATGCCAGATCATTTTGGTTTGTTATGTTACATGTTATTCTAGTCTTCTTTTTTCCATCAATTCATATATGTTTATGTGTTTTGAGTTGCGAGGGAATTGTTTAAAGATAACAATTGATTTTAATGGATTGTGATTGAGCAGGATATTTGTTGTATCCAATGTTGTCACATCGCATATGTGATCGTGTGCGATCGCATTTGCCTATGGCATATGTGGTTGCATATATATATATATATTTCGATTTTTTTTTTTTTTTTTTAATCAGAAAAATAGGGGGGAAAATAAGAAAAAAATGAAAAAAAAAAGAAAGTAAGGGGAACTTTCCTAAGTTAATAGATAAATAATTTTATATGCCCTTGCAATACATTTGAGTATAATAAAACCAATTAAACAATGAATTAAACATTAAGTCATCAACATTCGACAGTATAGTTAACAAATATCAATTAACAGTTAACATCAACAAACTTAGTAAGTAAACAAAATGAAGAAGCTATTTATTTATTATTGATCTATTATAACTTTATAACAAAATAATAGTAAATGGTAAATGGTTATGCCACTATATACATTGATCTATTCGCCATTGTGGCATTTGATCACCACCACCATCGTCATCATCACCATTACTATATCATTCAAGTCATTTCCTTTTTCCACATACACTTCTTCTTCTTCTGTTTCTTCATCATCTGTATGTACTAATACTTCATCAATATTCAATGGTGAATCTTCAGCTTAATCACCATCATCTCCTCCTTCTATCTTCTCAATCTCTTCAACAGATTGATTGCTACTACTCGCCCCCTAGCTCCCCCTATCATTCGCCTTCGTGTGGAAGTAGAAGTACATTCTCCAGGTGTCGATCTGTATGCAACATCTTCAACTTGCGCCCATGTCAGGTCCTCTCCAACAAATATTGGGTCCTTCGTCTCTTCGAGCCACTTGTTATCTGCATCCAGCTCATCTAAGCAAATAGAGTCAAAGAAACTAGGCTTTTCTTTCCTAGTATGAAATCGTTCTCGCAATTTTTGATTGTATTAGATGAAGACCAAGTCGTTGAGCTTTTTTTGCTCAAGGCGATTCATTTTCTTGGTGTGAATCTGCATGAAAGAAAGCGCATTTAGCATTATCTATTTAGTTAATTAGCTTACACTTATAACTTATAAATTGAAGTTATAATTACTAAACTTACTGCTTCGAACATGCTCTAGTTGAGCTCGCAACCGCTAGCTGAACATGTGAGTCCAAGAATTCTCATAGCCAGCTTCTTTAGAGTTGGATCCTTCCAGTTCGGGTCCACTCCATAGGCAGCCCACTAGTCAACTAAGAAAAACAGTTTTAGTAGGTTAGACTTTGTAGATTACATTGTAGAAAAAACTATTTATAAGAGAGCTGAGACATTCATACTACTTACTGGGCAATTTCATTGTTCGATGCCTGATGACGATATCCCTTGATAATATGCCCTCACTCTTTGTATAGAAGTCCAGTAAAACTGAGATTCTGTCCTATTCTTCTCTATCTGGAATCATTCTTTTCAACATATCAATAAATCCAACCATATGCATAGTAAGTGCTTCTGCTGGATTAAGAGAAGCGAATAAACAGGCTGAGTTAAGGATGTAAGCAGCCGAATACAATGGAGATGACATTTGGCTGTCCCATCTTCTATCTATAATATCTATAATTGGCTTGTAATCACGCTCTCTATAGTTAAAATGGTTCATGATCTTATTTCTCGCTCTCTATCACATCATATGTGTAACCCATTGCAGACTTCTCATCCCTGTCTACCAATTGCAACACAGTGACTAAGGGCTCGAATGCTTTTAGCGCCTTTACCATTTGTGTCAAAAAACTTTGCAAAAGGATTGTTTGTTGAACCTGTTTCCCTTCAGCCTTCTTCGACTAAGGCTCACTTGTAAAATTGGCCGGCACTACAAAGCTTCCAAGTTCTAATTTTTTTGCATGTAATCTTTGTAGTGTTAAGAAGGCTGTAACAAAACAGGTGACCGCTGGACGAAGCAAGTTACCCTTAATGTGTTTTCTCATTTGACTGAGAAGAATGACGTGTTTATATATAAAGACCGTGATTCTTCTAGCCCCTGCAATCACATTTAAAAATTACCTACCTATATCTTCTAACATTAGATCAACACAATGGGCCGCACATGGAGTTTAAAATAAACGACGCCTCTTTTCCATAAGAAGACGACCGGCCAATACATATGAGGTTACGTTGTCTGTAATTACCTATATAATGTATTCCTCACCTATTTCCTCAAATACATTATCTAGTAAGCTAAACAAGCATTCTCTAGTATGCGAATGACCCGATGGATCCACGGACTTCAAGAACATTGTTCTAGCTAGACAATTTACCAGAAAGTTAATTAGAGATCGACCGGATCTATCGGTCCATCCATCGGTCATAAGTGAACACTCATATGTTTTCCACGATTCCTTATATTCGGTTATAAAGGATCGTGTATAATCAACTTTGGCTTTGAGGCACGTCTCCCTCATTTCATGATATGAAGGAGGTTTAAGTCCAAGTCCTAATTGACCTATAGCCTCAACCATAACTTTGAAGCTTTTCGATTTAACTACGTTGAAAGCAATACTGGTTTGGTAAAACCACTTAGCAATATATTGAAGAGTGGTATTCCTATCTTTTTGTTTATACCGATTTTCTAAAGTTGTTTGAGCCAGCCTTTTGCCCTGACTCCTTTGGTCGACCACATCCTCGGGGTGTGGTCTAAAACATCTATCCATGGGCTCATGCCCTCGGGCTCTTTTCGAGGCTGTTGGTTGTGGTCCAGACCGGTCTGTTGAACTAGGGGGAATAGGACTAGCTTCATCTACATCAACTACGTTTATATCTTCATACGCGCCTTGTTCCATATATTCCTCATGACGTACGACACTATCGCATCTCTTTCTTGATTGTTTATTCATATACTCCATGATCTCCCTTCGGATTTCTGGAGTAATTTTGTTGCATGCTTTTGCATTTGACCCCAGTAAATGTGCAAGGTGTTGCTTATGCCGCGCAATGCCACCGGAACCCACATACCCACATAACTCACATACTATGTAAGTCTTATCCATAGCACTACGATAGTGCCCATACTTCCAACCTGGGTCATTCAACTTGGGTTTCAAAGAGGAAGATTGGGAAGAAGACATGGTGTTAGTATGTGTATTGATTCTTCTTGTTATAACTTGTAACTTGTAAACTAGTAAAAACTAAAGTAAAGACTAAAGAGATGGGAGAGAGAGAGAGAGAGAGAGAGAGAGAGAGAGAGAGAGAGAGAGAGAGAGAGAGAGAGAGAGAGAGAGAATTACAGAAACACAAATTACACAATTTAAAATTCAGAAATATATTCTTCACTTCTTGTCTTCACTCTCGACTCTTGAATGCTGTAGACTTGTAGTCTTCTACTCTTGTTGCTCTTGCTCTTGTAGAATGTAAATTCTTTCATTTGAGTTTGAACTCTTACTTGATTCTTGAAAGTTAAATCTTATGGATCTTCTTGTAAGTCGTAAGTAACAAACTAAAAAAAATAAAATGTTTTGAGTCTCTTGACTCTTGAATGTAAAGAAAGAGAGATAGAAAGAGAGAGTGTGTGTATGAATATGATTATTATTTATTTATGAATGAATATTTTGTAACTTACTAGAGAATGAATATTAATAAATAAGAGAATGTAGAAAATGACATGAATGAGAAATATGAGATGTAAAAAATGAAATGATATTTAGAAGAAACTAGAAAGAGATAGAAGTAAAATTAGAAAATGAAATGTGAGATTGAATTGACTTAAATTCAATTTCGATGTATTCTTGCTTGCTTTACTTTCTTGAATCTTGAAAGAAATATGGAGCTTCGGCCTTGCAATTACGTAAGAGAGAATGAGAGATTTGAGATTTTGAAAGTGAGAGAGAGAGAGAGAGAGAGAGAGAGAGAGAGAGCGAGAGAGAGAGAGAGGAGAGCGAGAGAGAGAGCGAGAGAGAGAGAGAGAGGAGAGAGAGAAGAGGAGAGAGAGAGAGAGAGGCATGTAGTATTGCAAATAGGAGGGTTTGAATGCCTTTTTATAGGGGAAAAAAGGCAGATTTGTTTTTTTAAAAAAAATAATTTCCAACGGTCAGATTTCTGACCGTTGGCCAATATGCGATCGCATATGCTGTATGCGATCGCATATTCTCGCACGAGTGGCATATGCGATCGCATATTCTCGCACGAGTGGCATATGCGATCGCATATGTGCAGAAATCGCATATGCCACTGTCGCATATGCGATTTCTGCTCCTTTGTGCGCATATGCGATCACATATGCGAATGTGGGGTTGCACATGACAACACTGGTTGTATCCTTGCCGTACCTTCGATCCTTACATAGTACAACCCAAAAGTAGATAATTTTTCCCACATTAAGGATAAAAAAGTTTTCTTCCATTTCTATGGTTAGGTTTCAATTCTTATTTGTTTTCCTTACCCAAGATAGTTTAGAAGGCTTCTAGTAATTGTTGTTGCAACTTATGCAGAGCTTTGGTAAGTCCATAAACACCTCCACACACAGCCACATGTGCCAACTTGACATTCGTGGGACATCTGAACCATGCATCAGGGGGCCTGACCATGTAGATGATCTGGCCCAAAGTTCAGTTTGGTCAACTCATTTGGTGGGCCATGCATGTACGGTAATGAAGGATGGCTTAAAAAAGTTGCCAAGGTCCACACTCAAGGCTAAGGTGTGACCTGTTTGGTGAGGGGGTTGCCTTGATTTGGGCCAGGTCGATCATACAGTGAGTCCCACCTGATGCATGGTTCATATGTCTCTCATTTGCTGCCAGTTTGATGCAGGACATGAAATTAAATATGACATGCAAGATTTCAAGCTTTAGATTAGACCAATTTTAAACAATCACAAAATTCCACGTCCCACATACGATCAAACATTCAACAAGGGGAATCTATGAGGGTCCAAGCCTACACACGCTTAGGGCTGGATCAAATAAAATTATAAGCCAAACAATGCCCAAAGGAGTGTAAGATTCATTTACTCTTGCAAAGGATTGTTCCCCAATTCAGGAGATTCACCATGTTTCAATTCGGGGAAAGTCTAGGGTTTGCGAAAGTTGGAAAAACTTGGAATTTGGGATTATTTAGGGTTAGGGTTAAGGATTTAAGTTGAGAGAGGAGTGAAATAGGAGAGAGAATAACCCGAGACAGTCCACACGTGTGGACAGCAGCCCAACCCAGATGCACGTGCGTGGGTTCCTGTCCGCACATGTGTGGGGCCCACGAAACTGGAAACAGCCAGCTAGGGGTTGGTCGGCCAGGGGAGGTCCACCCTCATGCCAAGTTTCATGTCGTTCTGCGGTCCGGAGTGTGTGTGGTGCTCCGCTGAAGTTTCGGCCCCCTGGTGGGCCAGAATCTGAAAATCTGCTGTAAAGGAGAATTTGAGTGCAAAGAAAAGATAAATTTGAAGATGGGAAGGTTGTGGGAGATGATGGATGTGGGGTGTAGAAGGTGGGGACGATTTGGGATGGTTGTGGTTTCGCATCACGGTAGTTAGCCCTTCGAGGAAGGGAGAGTTTCGCACCCAATTAGCTTCTTCAACTCCGAGGAATATAGAAGAAAAAACGCAGAATTTTATTCATAAACTTCAATGAAAAATAAACCTACATGGGGTTGCTTATTTATAAGAAAACCCTAAACCCCAAAAGCCGCGCCATGTGCGCACACTATTACTTAGAGACGAAGTAACAAAAATAACAACTAATCAACGCAATCAAAACCATTCATGATGTTTCTAATAACGATAATAACCAAAACTCAAAATCCTAGATTATCTAGGATAGTGGGCCACGATCATGAGATCCAATGGTGGAATCCCTATGATGATTGGGTCCACTCCAATGCTCCATAGCACAGCCCCCTAACTAAGAGGTCCTCCATAGATGTTGTCGTCGATCCAGATCGATAGTGGGGCCTTCCTCCTCCTTGAGTATGTGCGTAGGGTGGGGGGCATGCGCGTGCGCATGATGTCCCCATCACGGTTGTGGTCCTTTGGAGGTGCCAAAGTTCCTTTATTCGCAGTGGGCTCTGGATATTGAGATTCTTAAGAACTTCTTGTTGATGTTAAGTCACCCCTTAAATCTAACAAATCCATGTTGCAATAAATGGAGGATCTTCTCATAGATCCATACCAAAAAAAAAAAAAAAAAAAAAACCGGGACTCTCTAGTGAGACCACGTTCCCTGTTTGTGACAAACAAGGAGCTTCCCTCTTGTGCACCGAGTTTGTACAGTTGAGGCCGATGGTTGGCTTATCCAAGCCATTGATCTAATGGCCTTCATCATGGATGGACAATTCCCAAATATTGTCCTGAATTGGTCAACTCTTAACCTTTGGATTGTTGGCATGTAAATTCATGGTAAAAATAAATACACCATTAGTCCATATTCAATGGAGAAAGGATCAGGGATTTGATGGCTAGGATCTTGCAATCTTAAGAGATTTGGGGGTCGTGGTCCATCCATGATGGGGCCATCAGATCAATGACCTGAACAAAGCAACCATGGGCCCCACATATACAAACTTGGTGCACAACAAGTTCTCTGTTCACAAACTGGGAATTTGGCCTACTTTCTCATATTTTATATGCTACAGAAATTCTAACTTCAACTGTTGCCTGCTTAAACCAGCTGATTCCTTGGCGATTAATGCCTGATCTCAAATCTGAAATTAGAGAAGAAACTTGATCAAGATTCAGTTGAACAGTTACGTCTCACTATTTTTAAAGCCTGAGAAAATGAAATAAATAAATAAATAAAGTTTTCAAAAACTCGATTATTTTTCCCTTTTTTGAATGTCTAAACAAGATGAGTTGTCACTATTAAAGTCTGTTCAAAGATTTTGGAAAAAACTTGGTCCTAATTCTGCTCTAGTTAAGTTTATAAAGGTTTGGGCTGTTCAAACTTGTATGCAACACTGCGACAGAGTATTCTCTAGCCTTTCCTACCTTCCAACCATTTCTTTCTTCATAGATAACCGAGAAATCCATCAAAGGATCAAATGGTCAAAATATTAGAAAGGAGGGAAAGATATCCCAAAACAAAGAGGAGACTGCAAAACTCCTTTTGCAAGACATTGGCCAGTTCATTATCTTCCCTACTGACATGAAAGCAGATGTTTGAGGTAAGCTAACAGGGACCTGCTTTTTCCCGTCTTCAAACTTAATTTCTTGAAATTTTCTGAGGTTTAAATTGGAAAACATCCCTAATGTTGGATGTTATCATTTTCGATGGTTTTCTTCAATTTATTCGAGATTTTAGGGGAACATTTTATGATTTCTGACATAAAATTCTCTAAAATTTTCAGAGGAAGATGGTGCATTGCGACTTGGTTACAGAGAAATTGTAGTGTGTTTAGATTTTCACTTTGTACAACTGATCCCATGGTTCAACAATCCACACCATCGATAGGATAGGTCAAGCATTCTGTTTTTGCTTCTAATGGAATCAACAACTTCTCATATCTACCTCTATGATGAATAACTACAGTTTCTTAACCAGTCTATAGCAAATTTCAAAGGTTTCATAGACAATTCTATGTATTCCAAATGTTTCCCACCCTATTGTTCACTTTTTTTTTTTTTTTTTTTTTTTTTTTTTTTTTGTAGCAAATCCAAACTTTCACATCTGGCTTTTTTAGTTTCTTGCACATTTCTGCGTTTGTTTTACAATGCATTTCTTAGTAGGTCTGCTTCACTTGCATGTTTAAAGTTTCCAACACTTACTGGGCACTGAGTTTCCTGTTTTCATTTCACACTTCGCTTCCCGTATTTGTTTTGCACTCAGTTAACTGAAGTTTTGTGCAAGAACAACAAGTGGACTGATTTCTATAAAGATGTCCTGACATTGTACTCTAAACAAATATTTATAACCTCTTTAAGATCCTTACTTGGATCCAACAAGTTAAAACAAGCAGAAACTACCTTGATACAAACAACCATCTAATGACAGGACTACTTCTGAATTTTCTACTGTCATAATATACTAATAAAATGCATACTATACACCTGTTTACATGACCAAAATTAGACCCTAAAAATATTATTTTAAGGATTGAATTTTGTGAAAATAGTTATAGAAATGGGTTGTGGTTATATGGATATAGAAAAGAGGTTTTTTTTTTTGGCATATACGTCCCCCCCCTTTTGGCTATACAAAGACAAAAAACCCCTTTTCATATTTGTAAATAACACCTGTTTTGCCCGGTATACACAAATCTCGAAACTATCAATGCTGAGATGACAGCTTTACTAGGATTAGTTAAGCTACCAAATTCCAGTGGGGTAGCCCAGATGGCACATGTCCTAAAGAATTGACCCATCGAATGGTTCCCACCTGCGAGTACGTTGTACGTGTCTGCAAGATCTAAGCCATCCAATGGGTTGGCCCCACCATGTAGATGGCAGTGCTTGTAAGATTTGAGCCATTTAACAGGTTACCCCAATGTTGTCAATATCATACGATTTACGATTTGAGTCAAATCTTAAGCAAAGTGATTTGAATCCCACCTTTGAATCCCTTTTTATATGAATCTTACGATTTTATGATTTGAATCCTACGGTTTACGATTCAAATCCCGATTTACGATTCAAGTTATACTTGTTCTTTTCTATTTTAAGCTTCACTTGGCTTTCATTTTATGTTTTTGAATTGGTGGGGGATTTAAGAATCATTTAGAAAAAAAAAACCCTTAAAGAAAAAGAATCATTTAGAAAAGGTAAATTATTTTATTTTAATTTTTATAAAAGATTAAATGATATATATTTTCTTCAACTTTAAATTGTAGAGTTTATATATATATATAATATATATATATATATATATATTATATATATATTGATTTCTTACTTCTTAATTGGTTAACGCACCAAATTGATGTTGCCTTATCCGGAATGTTTTTATGGATGGTTTCAATCATGCTGACTTACATATATTGTGGAGTGGTGGTTAGAAATCAAAATATCTTTTTTTTTTTTTTTTTTTTTTTTCTTTTTGTCGGTCAATAGAATCAAATGCTACTTTTCCAACATGATTTTACAAGAACATAATATTAAAGGATCCTTGTATGTTTGAATGAAATTTTTTAAAAGACTTGAAGATAAGAATCCTTTAACACTATTATGACATGGTATTAGTTGGTGGATATTGATGGCAAAAGGATGATTGCTGAGTTTTTATTTTTTTAAAAATTTATTTATATTTTCATATTTTTAAGAAGATCATAAAAAATCTAATGGTTTACAATACGATTTGCAATTCGATACGATTAAACTCTATTACGATTTGTTATACGATAACAATTTTAACAACATTGGGTTACCCCAACCTTTAGATGGCAATCTCTACAAGCTCTGAGCCATTTAGCGAGTTAGTCCCACCCAATGTTTTAACTTTCAACGATATCGGCCTATATATCCTACAATATATCTTGTATTTCACTTGTGCGATACGAAACGCATAGGTAGTGCTGATATATCCCACATGTTTGATCTGGTGAGCATTTTCAATTTTTTATCCTTTTTTTTTTTTGTTGAAATTATGTTAAATCAATGTCAAATGGTTACAAATCCATTGGTTCTTCATGTTTTGTATGAAAAATCATGGAGTTGGAGCTTTGATTTCAATATCCATTGGTTCTTCATGGTTTCTCTTTTTATTTTTATTTTTCAAAAATTTCCTTCATCCAACGGTTAATTGAGACTAATTTCAAAGTATTTTGGAGTATTTGATGAAATGATCATCACGTTCACTAATTTCGAAATTTGAGGGTAGGTGGTCTGATGTGGGGAAAATTGGGAAAAATTTAAAAATTTCCCAATTTCTCCCAAATTGCTTGTAATGTTGTACTCCAAACATGAAATCAAGCTTGTATGAGGACCGATCTACCAATTTGTTAAGTCCTTGTCAATTTTTGGAAAATAAAAATCATTTTTAATTAAAAATTATTAAAATATTATTTTTTTTTCAAAATTTCTTTTCAACCAGCTATCAATTGAGACTAATTTCGAAGTATTTAGGAGTGTTTGATGAAATGATCATCACATACACTCTAAATGTTATGCATTCAATTTGAATATAGTTGTATTAGTTCAGTCAGACAATGCATAACTTAGGACCATATACAATGGAAACCTATTATGTGCACTTCTTTTTTTTGAGATGTTATGATTTAAAAGTGTGTATTAAGGTCTTTTTTTTTTTTTTTTTAATAATCCATGAAGTTTCATTGAAAAATTCAACCAAATTTCCAATGTTTCCCCTTGTTTCCCAAAAAGTGCGATAAATTACTTGACACAAACGATGTATCCCGTGCGATAACTGAAACGTATCGGTATCTGTATCCCAAGGATGTGATACATCACGCGATACCGATATTTTGAACACTAGCCCCACCATGTAAATAACGGACATGGTATACTTGCGAAGAATGCTTGTCTATTTTATGCGTTATGACCCACCTGATTATTTAACGAGGTTGACTATGGTGACACTATATCGTCCATGCCTTCCATTTCAAGACAGCAATCTACAATAATCCCGAATTGGGGCCCATCAATTAGATGGTTTGATCACCTAACGAGGTTATCTAATGGTACCAAGCAGTATTCATGTTCTCCTGCTATATGTGTGGTTTGGATCATACATTGTGCTATGGACTACTAATGTTGAGGACCGATAATTGGATAGTCCTTATCCGAGCTAATCTTGTGGTGAGTGATGAGGACATCACGTCACGTACACCCTTACGTACGTATGTAATGTATCAGAGGAGGCAGGTCGCACCCTGTGGTTAAGTGAGTACCTGTGATCATGCTGAAGACCCAATGTGCATGTGCGAGCATCTGGAAGACCCCACACTGGGAAGATGCACATGGGCTGCTTTATGGAGTGATTCAGACTGTTGGATCGGAGGGACACGACGATCGGGCCATTGGATCGCATGGATTACATGATCGGGCCATTGATCGTTGATCGTCCACATTAGTTTTAGACTTTATCATCTTTTAGGATTTAGTTTTTTATTATTTTATATTTGGATACATTATGAGTGTTTTGGTTGATTTTATTTAGACTAGGGCTATTTTCGTTAAGATTCACAAGACGGGGATTATTGTAAAATTTGAAACTTCTTGGATCTATAAAAAGAGGGGGGGCATGTGACCTCTCTCCCATTGGATTTTGTGATAAAAAAAGAGAAAAGCTCTTGTTTTCTTCTTCCATCTTCATGCAATTTGAAGATATTTCCATGCGATTTGGAAGGAAGATTGGTGAGAGGCTAATCTTCATCAACGGAGGTGCGATGTCTCCATCTATCCCCACACCATCTTCTCTTCTTTTTTTTTCCCCCATTCAGGTATTTTCTTCAGATACGGCCACATGTGTGAATCCCACCTGCCCCTTTTGGTTTCCCACCATCATTTTCAAAACCCATTTCTTCCATTCCCAAACCCTAACCCTAAATCTAAAATTCCTAATTTTCCTATTTTCCCAAATTACCCAAACCCTAATTTTCATCCTAGGTTATATTAGGTTTCCTATTTTGAAATAGACTATACCCTATGCTAATTGGATGTCCCTACATCCATTAGATCCTAGTTTCTTTTTATTTAATAATCTTGTGTTACGATGTTGGTAACTTAGGTTAGGATTATGTATGATACTCTTTTGATATTTCATGATATTCGTGATGATTATAGCGATGTTTGTTTGTTTGTTTATTTTTTTTTTTGTTAAATATCTTAATTTGGCTACTTGATCTCACAAGTTAATTGGTTCATGCATTGGTCCTACATCAGTGAGTCTGCTGTGAAGATGGCCCAACTTAATTTGGGTGGTCCTCTCACCAAGTGATTCATGACACTCGTACCAGTGTGGCGTGTGCAAGATCTAGGCCATTCATGACCATCAGATAACAAACATCCGATGCAAGCCATGATTCAAAATTACAACCATCGAAATTAGCCTAAGCATCCAATCAATTGCATGCAATAATCGATGGTCAAAAGGTGATCAAAGATGATGGTAACCATGCAGTCAATGGCTATATAAAAGGACAGCAGCAGATAGTGACCAACATTTGAAGAGTCAAAATCATCCAACCCATGAGGCTTGGAGTGAATGAACATTAAAAAAAGGAGCGTCTTATATGCAAAAAAAGAAAAACTCCAGTGGGGCAACCGACTGAACAGCCATATCCAATATCCAAATGCCACATGGGCTTCACATTGTATATCACCAAAATACGATACAAGGCATTTAAACATGCTAACAACTCAAAAGTAACACTATTTACACATCCTACCATCATCCACCAACAAAATTTAACCATGGGGATTTTTGCACAAATACATAAAAAGTTTGGTGTCATTTACAAATATGAAAATTAGAGGTTTTTTCTTGTATAGACAAAGGGAGGGGTGCTCGTGCAAAAACTCTAAAAAAATGATTTTGTGAAAATAATTTCAGTAAAGCATGAATCTTTTGAGCACTGCAGGTTAGTGTGCAAAAATCACTCTCCCTTAGATTGTGACCACATGATTCTTCAGCTGTTGGAAAGAAACTCAGCACTGACATGTTCCATGATTTGGTTCCCTGTTGATGCAAGTTTCTTCACCGTCTCATTGACCATGATACATTTCCTGTGCTTCGATCAATTTCACTTAAAAAAAAGGCTCCTCTAAAACCATTCTTAATACGTCATCCTTCAAGCACTCTTTGGTTTTGGAGCTGATCAAAATCTCACATTGTGTTGGCTGTTTCTAGTGTGAAATCTCTTAAATTAAGCAATACCACCAAATTCTGAATAAATAATCATTATCTTAATTGCTGAAACCTTCACCTTTGAATCTCCATCTTCGAGTTGGTAGTTCTTTATCTGAGTTGTGTTCTTTTTCCCAAATCAGTTCTCTCTCGATCGTTCCACCTCAACTTTTAATTTCCACACAGCATCTGGAAAATCTTCATATGGCAATGAAGTAGTTTTTCTTGCAGAAAAATCATATGATCTGAACTGCAGTTTAAAGATCAGATCAGTTTATTAATTGAAATGTTAGAACCATAGGTTTGAGACCAATCGATATTGGAAGGGGTTCTGGATATTTCCCATGCAAGGTTTTTTGAGTAGGAAACACAAAGCTCTTGGAAGGGCTTCATAGAGAAATCATTAATGGATTTGGAAATGATCTATGTTCTACATCTCACTTGCGAGGTTTTCCAAGAAGAAAACCCCAAAGCTTCGTTTGGTGAGCCATGCCCCCCTTCTTGAGTTCTGTCATTCATTTGGTTGGTATTTTTGAACTATGAGGAACACCATTTGTTTAGGGTTCTTGGGGAGTGTCATCCCCTAAACCAATGGATGTGTAGGGTTATTGGGAGTGTCATCCCATTTGTTTAGGGGAGGGATTAGTAACCAGTTTTATTGCACCAACCAGGTATATAAAAAGCAGCTACCAGGGGCTTAAACAATAGGAAAGACAAGAACTTCACCCCTGACAAAGATAAGACAATAACTGCACTCCTGTCCAAGCACAATTGCCATTGCACCTTCTTTAGCTTCTGTATCATGTATCTCTAACAGTATCTACACTGGACAAAATGATGACAGGTCCTAACTCTGATTGATGACAAGTGGCAAATGCTGGTTGGAAGTGCTGCAAATCAATTGATGTAGGAGAAACTATTACTTCTAGAATTTCATGCATGTACACCAAAAAACTTAGTCCAATGTAGGAAAATGTTTGTTAACTAGAAATTTTTATTGAGTTCAATAATATCTACTGATGCAAGAGAAATTTCATAATTGCCAGGGTTCAACACTGAAACACCGCACTATCCTATTTGTATTATCTTCCTTCTTACAGTGTCAATCTCCTCTCCAATTTGATAATCACCGGTTCCCATAGGGTTTGGGCCAGTGAACCTACAGACAGCAGAAGCCCAAGATAGGAAGGGATGCCGACTTACATCCCTAGATAGCCGCAAGCCCCCCTCCTTTTTGCTTTTCCCCCAACCATGTAATGTAGTTTTAGTACATAGGTAAGTGATAGCTATCTTGTCTCCCACTCGTTAGATGAGCAGCCACAGACAGTGTAGTGTGTGTGAGTCATCCAGGGTTCAATCCCTGGTTGTGGAACCTTTCAAAATAATAATAATAATAAAAATGATAGCTATCTTCTCTCTCTCTCTCTCTCTCTCTCTCTCTCTCTCTCTCTCTCTCTCTCTTCCTGAGTTTTGAATCTTTCTCTTGGCGTACTTTTGAGTCTAGATGGTCTGATGGTTAAGACACAATATTTGGAATGCAACTTTAGTGAGATAGTTATAATAGAGGTGAGACTGGTTAAAATAAATTGCCAAGAGATCCATCAAAGGAAGTTTTTTGCTAGCTTGGATGTATAGTTCAAAGGGTGTGAAGTTTGATGAGGATGTTTACAATAGAATTAAAGCTGTGTGGATGAAGCAGAGATGTGCATATAGAGCATTGTGTGGTTTTTGCATGCCAATTGTACTGAAGGTTATATGGGGAACAATATTGTTCAAACAACATGACAAGAGGATGAGTGGAAGGCTAAGAAGGATGGTATCAGGAATATGGTAATTCGAAATTGTGTATGAGTGGCCCATTAGGATGCCACAAAAACCAGAGATGACCAGAGTAAGGAGGGGAACCGTGATTAGGGTTGTGGGGCTTGAAAGGAGGATGGGGAGAAGATCTACGAGGAGAAGGGTTGTGAAGGCTTCATTTGTTGAGTATAAGGTCACAGTTAGGAATGAATGGTGAAACAAGATTCATAAAGATGACCTCAAATAACCAGGACAAGTCTATAATGATGATAACCTTGTTGTCATATCGGTTGTGTAAAAAGTAGAGTAGTGTCGTACAACAGAGCTCACCATCAAAGTAACTAAAGTCACGATGGCAGGCACTATTGCATGGAGCTAATGAAGGCCTATCATTTATTTTTTATTTTTTATTTATTATTTTTTTAATTTTAATTTTTAATTTCTACTCTCACTGGTCTACCAATATATCTTGTTAACTTGATCGAACTAAATTGATGCAGGACAATTTACCTCTTGCTTTAAAAGCTCGAATTGATAGAGCATGGTGAATTAATCCCTTTATCTCATAGCCTAGGCTCCACATCCCATGGGTTAGGACATCGGACGAACCTCCCTCGTGGGCACCACTTCACATGGGTTCCGCCTCACACGAGCCACCTGCCTCACACGAACCACCCACCCCGATGTGCCCTTGTGTCCCACAGGCAACCCCACTTGAGCCCGGTGTGAAAATGCCCCTGCATTAATCACCCCCGGCGAGGAGTCTCGAACACGAGACTTCTCCCTCTGATACCAGTTTGATGCATGACAATTAACCACTTGCTTTAAAAGCTTGAACTGATAGAGCATGGCGAATCAATTCCTTTATCTCATAGCCCAGGCCCCACATCCCATGGGTTAGGACCTCAGACGAACCCCCCTCGTGGGCTCCACTTCACACGAGCCACCTGCCTCACATGGGCCACTCACCCCGAGTGTGCCCTTGCATCCCATAGGCAACCCCACTCGAACCCGATGTGAAAATGCCCCTGCATTATAAATATTTGAAATCTTTTAGCAAGGAAAACTGATAACTTACATCCGAATGTATGCTACCTTGCCATTCAACCCCATCTTTCCTACTGACACACCACTTGTGTAGGGTGTCCATACCATGCAAATGATAGGCCCTACCATGAGGATCACCTGACACAAAAATGCAGTTGATCTTCTCCTGGTTAAAGAAAAAATGGTAACAATATGGTATATCATAATCGTGACAGTCCCCACCTTACACAATACGGGGTTGAATTGGCTGGCTGGAAAAAAAATGGACCTTGTCGGCCAACAAGGTCCAATATGGGCCATATCGCCATTGATATGGCTGTGAAGGCCCTCTTTTATAAGGCTCTCTTTTGCTTCTTCTTCTTCTTTTTGTCCTTTTTTTTTTTTCCTTTACTTTTTTAATAATCTTCTTTTTTCACCTTTTTCTTCCTTTCAACCCTACAAGAAGCTGAAAAGCTTATTTAGATCAGGCCTAAGCCTATCGTAGGACAAACCACAAGATTTTGCATGGGGTTCAACAAATCAAAGCGGAATGGACCATTTTGGGAAAAAAATCGGGCAGAAGGGGAACCATCATTTTTTTTTTTTTTTTCCATCTTTTTTTTTTGAATGTAATGGACCATAATTCCCCAAATCATGCTTGATTTTGTTTAAGGCCTAATTGGTTGACTTTCAGCAGGTAAAGCTGACAAACAACTTCTAGTCAAAGGAGGGTTTGATACACCATTGAATAAAAATATGAGGAAAAAAAGAAGATGGATTCTGGTGTTTACACTTGATTTTTCCTATTTTTCCAATAAAAAATTTTTTTTTTCCAAGAATTTTGGGCCAAAAATTAAATAAATAAAGAAATCGGCCAATAGAAGCCCCCATCATTTAGTATGGGTCCAGTTCACTCCTTATCGTCTCATCATGGACCCGGTTGATTTACCCACTGATATTGTTATTCAAAATCTTGGATATGCTCATTAGATCGACCACACTATTTGAATTAACGGACTACTAATAGTCTGAATCAAGCATACATGTTTGGCCCACCAAAAGAGTGGATCAGCCAAATTTATGATATTGGTAACCTTCATGATGGGACCTACTGTTTGCATGGTATTGATGTCCTAAACAAGTGACATGTTGGTGGGAAGATAGGGTTGTATGACATGTGATGCAGGACACATGATTTAATGCTAGCATGCAACGTAGAGATTATGAAAGAGTCCAAAAAGTAATTCAATTAACAAAAGATGCTAACCCACCAAGTAATTAAGAGAAAGCAATAGAAAATAAAGTCTGATTTAACTTAAATCACATGCCCGCATGCTAAGAAATCACATAAATCAATTAAAACTAGGCTCGATGAAAGGATAAACTTCCAATTTAGCATAGGCACGTTCCACACTCAAGGGAATGACTTGTAGGTTTTATGATTAGAGTTAAGAAGGGAAAATTTTGAAAATTTGAAAATTAGGGTTCATTGGAATTGGAGATTTTGGAATTAGGGTTTTTAGAAATTGGAAAAAATAGAAATTTAGGGATCTAGTGTTTAGGGTAAGGGTCATGGATGGGGAATCAAGGAGTTTTTATAAGGGAAGCCATGGGAAATCAAATGATTGAGCGGTTGTCCATATGGTTAGCTTAGGGGCTTGCACATATGGGTCGTCGTCAAGGGTTTTTGGGTCAATGGTTGATTTCGGTTGGGTTGAAGTTGGATGATGAAAAGGTGAAGAAAAAGATGATTTGGATGGTCTTGGATAGGAAGGAAAGAAGAGAGACGAAGTTTTTTTTTTTTTTTTGGAAAATACCTATTTTAGATAGAAATGAAGAGAAAAGGATGATGATAGATGGAAGCCTCGCGCCTCCGTTGAATGAGGAATGAAATCACACTACACCCAAGTTCTAAATCACATGGAGTATTCTTCAAATCACATGAAGAAGAGAAAATACAAAGCTTTTTTTTTTTTTTTTTTTCAAAATAATGGCATTAGGGCTTCACATACCCATATTTCTCTTTTATAGTCTTAGAAAAGACCTTTTACAAAAAGACACTCTCAAATAAGATTCTCAATATAAAGACACTTAATAAATTAAAAGTTGTTCCTAACTTTCTAATCTCAACACAAATATAAGGTATATCAAAAATAACGAAGCATGTAAACAATTTAAATAACTAAAATATTTCGTGGCCCAAGGAGGTCCACGATCAAGATGTCCGACGATGATGATCTAATGGTCTGATTATTGTGTCTACTCGATCCAACAATCTGATGTGTCCAGCAAGCTCCTATATTCAACCCACGTGCATCTTCCTAGTGTGGGGTCTTCAAAGATGCACAAATATACACATGGGGTCTTCAACATGGTCAGGAATGTGAATTGGGTCAAGTGGGCCCCATGTAATGGTCGTCAACCCATAAGAAGACTGGCTCAACCCTCTGGTATGGTGCTCAAATGTCCTCATCAACATGTTAGCATGCAACCATCTGTGGGTGATCGTTCTCTTGTGGCCTTAGGCTCAAACATTCATCAAATATGAGTCAAGTTTCAGGCTTTGAAACCTTAGTTTTCTGCAGGCAAACAAGGCTGCAAACTGACTGGGATAAATGTGCCTTTCAGTTTCAGGTTTTGATTAGTTTCTGTGTTGACAGTTTCAAAATCAGATCCTAATCCATGTGTGTATTTTGTTTCTGTTCAAAATTTGCAGGCTGCAAAAGAAGCGAGATTCGACAAGGAAGCAATAATGAAGTTCTTCCATATGGTCTGTGTTTGTGTTACTGTGGCCTGATCATCGTCTATTCTTTTTGGATAATTACTGCAAGAGTCTAACGTTTGTTGATCATGGTTTCCCAGCTGATCAGGAGAAGATACTTTTCAGATGAACTGCCCACACCAAATCGATGGTCTGTGATGCCAGTTCAGAATTCTTTCCACCGCTCAGGGGAGAATGTCGGAGGCGAGATAAGTGATGATGATCAATTCTACAAATCTACAAGGTTTGTTCCTTCACGTACTGAGCTGTTTATGTTCTGAAGCACTTTCTTGATAGCAACTGATGTTTCTGTTGTCCCAAATGTCTATTAGTTTTTACGGCACATGTTGAATCCCATGAAAATCACCTCTTTAAACGGACATGAATTTTTCTTTCATTTATTTTATTTTTATTTTTATTTTTGACCATTGATTTTTTAGGATTGTTTTGTTTTGTTTTTTTCTGAGGTGAAAAGGTTGATATACCTTTCTATTCAGAAAACTGCAAGGAATCCTGATCTTTTAGTGACCGAGATATTTTCAGAAATTGATTCTGATATTAAATATTTCCACTTCATGGAAACATGATCATTTTAGCCATCTTTGACATTAGCTACAGACCGACATATTTGCACCAGATGGTAGAGAATGGGCTTTCAAATCCAAGAGCCTACCATTTTTTTTTTTTTTTTTTTTCCTTCTTTGGTTTAGAGAATGTCTTGCTGGAATTTTACCTGTCCATGTTCCCTTTATTTCAATCAATTATACTTCTTCATTGATTCTAAAGGAAAAATAGTTCTGGCTGGTACTTCAAATTTGACTCAATAGTGTTCTAAAACCCGGAGCAGATCGGTGGAAAAAAAAAAAAGAAGAAGGGTCGGGTTGTTAATCGAGTTGTTTTGAGAAAGAAATTGCCCTGTTTAGACAGCCCGACCAATCCAACTGCCAGACCGTCTAGGCTGCCATCATTAGGTGAACCGTCCTGTTCTTGAATTTTTAAGTTAGAAAATGGAAAGAGGTATAGCAACATGGGCCTGCGTTGAATCGTCGCACTTCTCAGTCCTTCTTGATGGCACTCCTAAAAGGCTTCTTCCCTAGCTCTAGGGGTCTTCGACAAGGCGACCCCCTCTCTCCGCTTCTGTTTCTCCTCGTTGCAGAAGCTCTCTCTCAGTTGTTGCAAGCAGGCCAAAATAGTCGGTCGTTTAGGGGCAGTTCGATGCCGGGTCTATCGCCCCCGATATCCCACATTCAGTTTGCTGATGTTACGCTTATAACGATTGAAGCTGACACCGATGCGATCAATAACCTTCTTACGACTCTTAGATGCTTTGAGGGAGTCTCTGGTCTTCGGATCAATATGGCAAAATCTAAGATTTTTGGGGTCAACGTGTCTGCCTCCGACCTTCATCGATACGCTACTATAATCGGCTGCTCGCCCGCCTCCTTCCCAACGCTGTTTGTTGGTCTGCCGCTCGCGATCGGGGCCCCGCCAATTTCCATGTGGGATAAGGTCATTGACAAATTGCAGAAGACGCTGGCCAGATGGAAGTGCAAATATCTTTCCATGGGAGGGAGGCTCACTCTAATCAAAGCCGCCTTATCCAACATCCCCACCTACTTTATGTCTCTCCTCATCTGCCCCCCTGTTGACCCATCCCGCATCGACAAGCTGAGAAGAGATTTCTTATGGTGCGGTAAAGACAATCAGCACAAGTTTCACCTACTGGACTGACAAGACGTCTGTACGCATCTCCAAGATGGAGGGGCTAGTGTCAAAAATTTGATGGCCATGAATAAGGCCCTTTTGGGTAAGTGGACTTGGAGATTGGGTTCCAAGCAGACAGCCTTATGGAATTCTATCATCAAAGGGAAGTATGGCTCCTCTCACGGGAGGTGGTGGACCAAGGACTCCACCTCTTATAGAGCCTCCCGTATCTGGAAAGGAATTCTGCATTCTAAATACTATGTCGTCCAAAATTCAGCCTTCCACCCGGGGAACGGGACGACCATTTGATTCTGGGACGATCTCTGGTTGGGGGACAGCAAGCTAAAGGACCGATTCCCCTCTATTCATCGCCTTGCCGCAAATAAGGATAGCATTATTGCCGACTTATTTTCTCAATCCACTTCCGGCACAGTGTGGGACATTAGATGTTTCAGAAGCCTTCATGACTGGGAGATTGCTGATTATGCTGCCTTGCTAGATCTTTTATCAACGGTTTCTCCGATCCAATCTGATCCAGACAAGCTTCTATGGCTAAGAGAGAAATCTTCGTGTTTCACTGTTAAGTCCCTTTATGAAGCTCTCGCTCCCCCTCCCCCTCCCCTGCGCTCATTGGTTGGCTGTCCTTTTATTGGAAATACCCCGTCCCTCCTAAGTTCCTTTGTTTCGGTTGGCTGGCGGCTAAAAATCGGGTCCTTACTATAGACAACCTCAAGAAGAAAGGGATGCAGCTGACTAACATTTGTCTGTGTTGCATGGCTAGCGACGAAACAGTGGATCATCTCTTAGTCCACTGTCCCTTTGCTACTCGGATCCGTCATGAGTTTTTCGCTCGATTTCATGTCAGTGGGTGCATCCCTGCTACTGCTCCTGCTCTTCTCGCTTATTGGCATGGGTTCAAGCTAGGCAAGGCTAAATCTAAGCTGTGGAAGATGGCAATTCTGGCCATTTGGTGGGCGATCTGGAAAGAAAGGAATGACAGATGCTTCAACAACTCTCAGTCGTCATTGCTAGTCGTGGGTTCAAGGGCTAAATCTTTGATTATTGAGTGGGCAGCAAATGTTTCTTCTCTTAAGGACTATAGTCTTCTATTTCTTGGCTTGTAAAGTCGGCTTCTGCTATCTCAGCAGTTGTCCTTTGTTTTGTATTTCCTTTTCGTCTTAATATTTCTCTCGTTACTTTTTTTTAAAAAAAAAAAAAAGAAAAAAAAAAGAGGTATAGCAACATGGTCAACCATCCTATCTTCCCCTTTGCCTTCTTTACCAAAGGGTGTTGGCGTGTCTACTACTGACATCTTCAGCATCTGGTTTATGATTCCAGAGCAGATTTCTTTTTTAGTTCTTTTTCAATTCCTTTTCAACTTCCCTTGTACCGAATCCCATCTTCGGCAAGTTGGGCATTGAATCTCCAGTGGAGGTGGCTTGGATTTTTAATTTTTGTGTGAAGTGTGTGATTTGATAAGGATGCAATGTGCTTTTGGTTCCATGTTGAGATTTAAGTTTGAAGGGCACTGTTGAAGATCAGTGAAACAAATCAGGCACCATGTGGAAAGAGAAGGTTGTGTTGAACACTTAATGTTTTACTCACACTGAATTGTCTTGTGAAAAAAACAAGTTGATATATTTAATAGATTTTACTGGAACTGCCCTGCAGTAGGTTCGTCTCCCCACCAAGTTGCCAGTAACTCGACCGGAATCAGGGTCTCCACTATCTTCCTGTAATGCTTGAATATCGCTGCAAGATCAAATGGTTCCCCCAACAAATCTGGGATCTGCCTTCCATCAGAATCCAAATGCCTTCTTCCACCATGTTATTCAACCTTAGACATCTAAAGGAACCTATCCTAGTGCTATTGCCCAGGCAAATTGAGATTTGTTTGGCAAAATGGCAGTTCTGTAAGTGTTGAAGTGCAATGGGCTGTTTTATGACTACCTAATGCCATATCCGAAATGTTTTGAACTTTTAAGGGGATATGCTTGCATGATAGGTTAAGTGTTGAAAACTTCGCTATTTTGGATGGAATTTGAACATCTCTCCTTTTCCTAATTTCCTTTTCATATGTAACACTGTTGGCTGACCCCAATTAGTTGTGATAAGGCTTAGATGATTATGATGATGTTTAACACTATTGACCCATGTCTTTTTGGGATTGAAGGATTTTAAAGTGGAAACTAGGTTTTGGAAAAAAAAGCGGGGGGTGGGGGGGTGGGGTGGGGGTGTGGTTTGCATGATGATGTTCTCTTGTAAGCTGTATAGTTGGTTTAGCATATCAGGGTAAGATTATCTTTGGGCTGTCCTTCGCCATCCGTTGTTTGCATGTGTTGAGTGATATGGATGGTCTATATTGAAAAGAAAGAGAACATCGATATGATCATATTTTATCCTTTTCGTACTCTTTCAAGTATCAAGTTCTCTTTTGTAAATCCCTCCAACATAAAGATGGTGTCAAATTGGTAAGAAGAAGCCGAAGTTTGAGGGAAATTTGGCCATGGTTCTTGAGCCTTTAAGGTTCATTTCTAATTTCCTTTTGACAGCTATTGTCTTTCATATATATTTGTTTCTTTTTGTAAAAGCTATATTTTCCCATGATCTCCTATATCTTATTCTATTTTTCCATATCCTTATTTTATTTAATTTTTATAATAAAAATTTTGTATTGTAAATTAATTTGTTGACTTGGACTGATGCTTAGACCGTTTTGGACCAAGTCATTGACACAATGGGTCATGATCAGACAGGTTGGATGGCAGTTGGGTCATTTGGGACTAAACTGTCAGCAAAAAGTGGGTCATGAGGCAGGCAGTCCGGGTTTTAAAACATCGTGTCTTGACGACAAATGTGTCTTGTTCCCTAAAATAACGATGGAAAGCAGCACTCTGAAAGTTGATGTTAGTTAATCTGAAAGACACTTTTCATCTTAAACAAAAACATCTAAAACATTAAAAAAAAACATCAATGTATTTGGTGCTACCTTCTCTTCAAATGCTTCTCCAAGCCCTTTTGAATTATCTCATGACCCATTTTTAAAGGTTTATCACATCATCGTAAAGTGGTATGATGCATTGGTTTGGTCCTTGCACTGTATAATGGCATTTTCCTTGGGCCCCCATTTCATTCCATAATCTTTTTTAATCTACTTGCATTTTGAGGATGAGTCTATTTGTATGTCAAAAATTTATGGTAGCCACCAGTTTTCCTTTATTTCTTTAGGAAGTGGTGATCTGAACACGGAGTCATTTGAAGACCAGTGGCAGCTCATAATGTAACAACTTTTACCAAGTTACCTAGACAACACAATATCCATGTCCAACACAAATTCTGTATTGGTTATCTATACCACCAGTTTTCATTGATTTCAAAAGTGTAGCCTGCCTAATGAATGGGCCATCCTAGTTTTCACCCTGAGTGATCTTTGTGATGTGGCCACCTTTTGCATGGCTCTGATGTTATGCACTAGTGACACACTGGCGGAAGATAAATCGCTGAATGGGTGTGTTTGTGTGCCTCTTTGAAGTCTTTAATATTCAGTCTATGCTCATAATGTTCGTGTTTCAGCTGTGCTTTCTGATACTTTTACATATCAGCTTTCAGCTGATGCTAACCAAAAGAGCTTTATTGTGGTATTTCATGGAAAGAGTGTTCCCCACAGATAAATGTGTTTTGCAAATTGGTTGTTTAATGAGTTTCAATTTTTATTTTTATTTTTCTTTTATCAGTGTAACAAGAAATGTGACAGATACTATTGCACATCATGGAGCTTGGATGTTCATGTCGAATGATTAAATCTTTCATGCGACTTGCATCCTTACCAAATGTCTCATGTTTCGTTATGGATGCCACTTTTTCCTGCTCCATGTCCTACTCTTTCTTGTGGCTGTGTATCCATGTGGTAAAGTATACTACATGGAGGAATCACATGTGATCATGCTCCATTGGTATGTTGGCAACATGGAAAAGGTCTCACCGATCAGAAATCTGACCTTCCATGCAAAGGTGAGCTAGCAAATGTGAGATACCAAACAAGAAAGATTCCTTCTGAAGTGGAACCTTATGGATGATGAAAGGTCTAAATCATCATATGGTGGAGCAGAGGGGTGAGCAGCTTGAGTGCACCTTGAGGGTTGTGATGCATCTGTAACATTCATCTACTACATGTATTATGATGTGTGTTTTCTATTTCATTATGGGATTGGAGTTCCAAGTTTTCTGCTCCAACTTCTTACTAGGTTTCCTGTTGCATGCAGCAGCCTAAGCAGCGATTCCTACAATTACAATGCATTCCCTCCACTTCCTGCTCAGCGCAATCTCACTCCGCCTCCCACTCTCTATCCACAGCAGCCAGTGTCCATATCTGAAAACTATAGTCTTCCGAGATTCGTTGCAGCTGGCTCAGCAGATAATGGGAGCACGAAATCAAAGCGAGCTGACATCAACGTCTGATTCATCAAAACTACGCACCCAGAATATGGAAGCTAAGGCATGCCCTTAAGGCGATCATTGTGAAAAAAAGACTGCATTTTGTGTGGTTTTTTTATGCCTTGTCACCGGTCTGTTATCTCTTTGCAATTGATTCGTTCAGGTTTCTGTGGATCGGTTGGATGTATATTGATTGTTTGATTTACTGAAACAGAAATCAAATGTGATATTTTTCCTCCTATTTTGGCTGGAGAAGAGAAACATGATTTTATTCATTTTACAGCAAATTGCTTCACCATACATTTAAATGAGCCCACGAAGCTTGTTTGGACGGCAAGACCACGTGAATGGGCCTAACCTTGCTCTCGGTGAATATGTGTAGGCCAACTTGCATTCGTTTTCATTTTTAGTTTAGTAAAGGAAAATGCTGTAATGAATATGATCAGAATAGCAACAGTACTAGCAACAAGCCCCTTGAGATTCACAAAACTCGAGGGCTGTTTATGTTTCTGTGGAAATAATCACAAAACTCATCACCATAGGTGTTGTTTTACAAGAATTGCCTCTTTCAACTTTGTTGAGAGATTCTTATTCATTTGGGAAGATGAATGTTAATGTTTAAAGTTCAATCATTGAAATGCAGATGGTTCTGTAAATGGTGCGTAAAGGGGTATTTATAGTCTTGGTCTTAATTTCTCGCTAAAAGTTGGTTGCACGGGTATAAAAATATTTTGGCCTTCAATTGAATGAGAAGAGCTACATTTCGTGAAATCTTGGAAAGGAAACAAGCTTGCGAAGAGCTACATTTCGTGAAATCTTGGAAACGAAACAAGCTTGCAAGTTGCTACTGTTATTGAAGAGATAAAGTGTCTGATGAATAAGAATTAACATCTGTGCATTCGTAGATTGGCGCTACGATCTTTACACATGGCACAAAAGGATTGGCGCTCGGAGCTTTACACATGGCACAAAAGGCTTTGCTAAAGTATCCCTTTGCATGATAGATGCAAAAAAGTGGTTTCAAGTCTCTAGGATGATCTAGTTAAGTGCTAGGGCTTCATTTAGAGTTAGTCTCTAATTTAATTGTTTTTTAACATTAAGGTTTATAAATCTATGGGCGGGACATTGGTTTAAGACATGTCTCTTCCTAAGCACTAATCTAAATCATAAAAATTAATAAAAGGTCCCATAATCCAGAACAAGATATAGGTGTGGCCCACTTGTTTAATGGATCACCCTCAATTTTGGTATATCACTTTCAAGATGGGTATATTCTTTTGCATGCTTAGGATGTCCCACACATGACCAATGTCATATTGCTAGCTTACTATGGGTGACAATGGGCCAGTTTCTAGTTGGGAATGAGTAAATGTACACGTGCGCAACAATGAGTATTCACCCACATATAAGTTAAGCGGACACATATACTCTCATACATCTCATATTCATTATTCATTAGTGTTGGGATTTATTAAGATTTTGGATACTTGTTTATGACTTGATTTTTTTTTTCAATACAGTGTAAAGTACCAATATCCACACCCAACCACCCACAGATACTCCACATGGGCACTCGAACTCAGGACTTGGGTATTGAAACATAGAGCGTCTACCACCAAGCCATGCATCGAGACCCACCCATACCTACACCTACCTATACCACCTTTAACATGAATTAATGTTGCAAATAAACTATTGGTTGATCAAACTTTGTCAAAGTATCAAAATTTCCTCTTTTACTTGTCAAAATTTTAAGGCACTTTGTGTGTTTGCCACACCATATTGTGTATGTCATCTAACCCGTCCGTTTGAGCTTCACTGCCTGAAAAATTATGACCATCCCATCAATAGATGGACCATATCATATAAAACAATGTCGAAGACCCAAAACACGTAAATTCACGTGTGACTCACTAATGATTGGATTGGATTGAAATCTAGGACATCCCACTTTCATGGTGGGAGATCATGTTGGACATGCTGGATTGCATAAATACTGCACACACAAAGGTGGTCCCAAATGCAAAATGTTGTGGAAATGCTTAGTCGCGGAGGAATCAACCTTTTTTTATTTTATTTTTTAGTTTAATGATTTGAAAAGTGTTAATTATTATTACCAACCATCGATGATACATTTATTATGGTATTTTGTGTGCGTGCTTGTGAAAGAATTGAGTTTTGGTTAGGTTTGAGCATGGGCAGAGGCATACCATATATATATATATATATATATATATATATATATATATATATATATATAGAGAGAGAGAGAGAGAGAGAGAGAGAGAGAGAGAGAGAGGAGAGAAGAGAGAGAGAGAGAGAGAGAGAGAGAGAGAGAGAGTTCACGCTCACCTGTGCACTATGCACGTGTGCACCTTTGTCATGGGTGTATAATCCAAACGGTCCATGTGATGCAGAATCCTATGAAACCCCAAGGGACAAACTTTCACCCTAATCTAAAATTTTAGTGGGCCAAGCAAAAAGAAATGCAAATCAAGGGAGTAAACTGTTTTCATTTTTCATGGCTTACCAAGGTTTTAGATCAAAGTAAAAATTGGGCCCAGAGGTTTCATGAGGTGTTGCTTCACGTGGACCGTTCAGATTTTGGATTCACATCATGTATGATAAGTTCTCAGAAAAGTTCGCATGAGTTCCGTGCAAAGCAACTAGTGTGCAGCTGAGCATTCGGATATATATATATATATATAAGCCTTATCCTTCACCAATTTTGAGAGCGACAGGTGTTTCATTCTGTATTGAGTTGACTTTTGCTCGTATTCTTTCTTATTGAGAGTTGATTTTTGGAGCCATATATATATATATATATGTGTGTGTGTGTGTGTGTGTGTGTGTGAAACAAGAAACTTTCATAGATAGCGACACTGAGGTAGCATCCCACAGAAAAACAAAACACAAATAAAACAAAGATATAAGACAAACAATCACAAAAATTCTCCCCAACCCTTAGCCGAGGCCCATTCAATAACACAGTGCCAAAGAAGACTAGCAACCCAATTTGCATTCCTACTTTCATTTCAGAAGCATCTTTCATTCCTTTCCCTCCAAATCAACCACAATCCCACGAGCAGGCATGGCCTCCAAATGTTAATATATTTACTCCCGAGGACTACCCATGTCAAGCTAAGAAGAGATTTGCACCTGGCTTAATGAGTCAGGCCAATGAGAGAAGTCGGTCTTAAATCATACTGCTTATCGTTTTTGGACAATAGTTGAGAGAATGATTCTCTATGCTTCCCACAAATGTTACAATAGGTCTACACTGGGCGTAGAGCCTTCTCGGTAGGAGTGAGAGTATTTAGACTAGTGAGGCTCACTTTAAGTAGAAGATGAATATTAATGCTTGAAGTTCTGAGAGGTAGAAAAAGTTAATCGTTGAAATGTAGAGAGTTTTGTAAATAGTGCTTAAAGGGAAATTTATAGTCTTGGTCTTAATTTCTCTCCAAAAATTGGTTGCACGGGTATCAACATATTTCGACCTTCAATTGAATTAGAAGAGCTGCATTCCATGAAATTTTGAAAACAAGAAAAACTTGCTACTGTTATTGAAGAGGCTAAGTGTCTGATGAGCAAGTATTAGCATCAATGCCTTACTAGATTGGCGTTGGGAGCTTTGCACCTAAGACAAAAGGCTAGTCTATAAATATAGGGACGGGACATTAGTTTGAGAGATTTCTCTTCTTAAGCAATAATCTTAAAGAAATCAGTTTATTCTTAAAAATCTTAATCCACCAAATCTAAAAATTTCATATTGTGTATGTTATTCTTTTCCCTCATAGTTGAGAATCAAAATCTTCAGTGAACTTTCATTTGTCTCTATGCATACTTCCATGCAATGAAGAAGGCGATCATGGTTACTTGCAATTTAAATTAGTTTTATTCCTAAAAAAATTAAATTAGTATATTTTTTGACATTTTCACTTTATATGTAAGTTCAACTAATTTAGTAGAGAAAAATAACTTACACATGAGTAGATGCCAACAAAAATGACATGTTAGGACATATCAAAGCTACATGCAAAGTTAGCATAAAACCAACTGGTGGTAATTAGTTGTCATGAATTCAACAAGACTAGCTATGGTTGATCAACCATAGTTTGGCTAAACCAAAAAGTCAATATATGTTCTAAATATGCACAAATTCCAACATATAAGGGTGGCAATAGACTAGGCAACTTAGCTGACCTAACGAGCTCTACTTGAATTTTGGTTGGGCTTGGACCAATAGCTTGAGCCATGTGTTAGGCCTGGGCCTCGCATGCATGGCCCAATCAATTTTTAGGTTAGGCTTGGGATAAAGTCATTCTAATAGAAGAAGAAAACAACTTACACATGAATAGATGCCAACAACAATAACATGTTAGAGCATAATAGAGTTGCATGTAAAGTTAGCATAAAATCAATTGTTGGTAATCGGTTGTCATGAAATCAACAAGACTGGTTGTGGTTGATTAG
This sequence comes from Magnolia officinalis, assembly GCA_021015155.1. Taxonomy (NCBI): domain Eukaryota; kingdom Viridiplantae; phylum Streptophyta; class Magnoliopsida; order Magnoliales; family Magnoliaceae; genus Magnolia; species Magnolia officinalis. Next base: position 91,319,836 of record JAJHSJ010000002.1, read on the forward strand.
TTCTCTTAACTGTAAATTGGCTCAACCGAAAGTCAATATATGTTCCAAATATGCACAAATTCCAATACCTAAGAGTGGCAATAGACCAGGTAACCTAGCCAACCTGATGAGCTGTACCTATATTTGGGCCGGGCTTAGACCAACTAGCTTAGCTCATGTGTCAGGCTTGGGCCTCGTATGCATGGCCCGATCAATTTTTAGGTTGGGGTTAGGCTAAAGTCATTCTATAATAAGAAGAAAATAACTTACACATGAGTAGATGCCAACAAAAATGATATGTTAGGATATAACAAAGCCACATGCAAAGTTAGCATAAAACCAACTGCTAGTAATTAGTTGTCATGAATTCAACAAAATTGTTTGTGGTCGATCAGTTCTCTCAACTGTACATTAGCTCAACTGGAAAGTCAATATATGCTCCAAATATGCACAAATTCCCACACATAAGGGTGACAATAGATCCGATAGCCTGACGAGCTTGACAAGCCCCACTCAGATTTGGGCCGAGCTTAGACCAACTAACTTGGCCCATGTGTGAGGCTTAGGCCTTGCATGCATGGCCTAATTAATTTTTAGGTCAAGGTTGGGCTGAAATCATTTTAGTAGAAGAAGAAAACAACTTACACATGAGTAGATGCTAACAAAAATGACATGTTATGGCATGACAAATCCACATGCAAAGTTAGAATAAAACCAATTGTTGGTAAACAATTGTCATGAATTCAACAAGACATTTGAAGTTGTGCGTGGAATAGGATGCCATGACTATGCGCAGAAGCTTGGTAAAGTTATGGAATGAATGGCCATGTCCTAGAGAGAGTATTATGACAAAATAAAATTTTACCAATTAATGTACAATTGCCTATATAAACTAATTTGCTAACTTAAACTAAGCAAGACAATTAATTATAAGGTTTCTAAGCTAATAGATGGTCCAATCACATTGACTACAATAGATATGCCATTCAAGCAACTAGTCTATAAATGATAGTGCTCATTTTTGTAAGACATGCTAACTATTCAAATCCTAACATTCATTTAATCATGCATACATATAATTTACTAATTAATCACATAAGTATAATTAAAAAGGTACTCAAATGACCATATCAAATACTAGCATGTACAATGGTTCAGTTTTCTTACTTACTCCCGACGGATGCACTCTCCCTGAGTGTATCAGATTTCACTATTGGAGATTTTAAATCAGGTTTACCTTTAACCTTTATAGCCATACACAAGGACCACAGTCCTACACAAGAACCTATTTAGCACACACTCTTATCGGAGGCTTCCATAAAAGATTTTAGTTGGTTTTTTATTGGCTAACTAACAACCTTGGTCTTAATCTAAAGACCTACATTACTTCCGTCGGATCTAACACATATACAATCATATCCGGTGAATTTAACTCTACACAAGAGCCTATGTCACAAACTCTTACCCTCTATCTTACATAAGGAAAGAGAGTATGGACTTACTAATTGACACTTATCGAATTGAGCCCCCTTAATGCGCCGTTCTTGAGTCGCTTCTTCAAAGCTCTCTCATGCTTGAATTCACTCCTCAAATGCTCCCCCTATCGTTGATGCCAATACTTGCCAGTGTTTTCATTCTCAGATCAAAGACATTACATGCGATGCTCTATTAAGGTGACCAATGTGATGGGAGGTTGGGTGAATCTCTTACAACTCATGGGAATGTTGTAATTCCTATGAGATTCACTTATATGGGCGTTTTAGATGCTTTAGACAAAATTTTTACTATGGGTTCAAGTCTAATCTTTAGAATAAAATGGAGATTGAGTTCATCTTCTTCATTGAGGTTGTAATCCTCTCTCAAGTGATGAATAACAAGGAAAATGACTTATATCTCATAAATTAAGATGATGTAGATGTGGGATATGAACGGAGAATCTCCTAAGCTTCTATTGTATAAAAAATCCATTAAAATGTTCAAGAATCGAATGCTCTTTTATAAGAAATTGATTTACAACGCCTATAAAATGACAAGTTAATGGCTCTATCGATCTGATCAAAAGGCCTTTCGATAGGATCAAACAGTTTGTCAATCCCTTTGAGAAAATTCAATAATTTATCTGTTGGGTTGCTGGACTGATTCTTCAATCGGATTGATTGGTCATTCGATTTCATTGAGTCTCATCGACAACTTGTCAATGAGATCAAGGACCACTCAAAAATTGATGTTTTATGCATATGATTTCACAGCGGTTTCACACCTCTTCTAGCCTTATATATCATGTTCTAATTAAGTTTCTAAGGCTAATGGTTGATTAACAAGGTATACCTATTAGGGTAAGGATCATCTTGAGGTTCAAGGGTTGTTTTGGATCAATGTTATGGTCATCAAGGCACATCATATATATGTTCTTTGCTCCTTGATGCTCCAAGTCCTTTTATATCTTCGGTCTTCAACTTCTAAGGGCTCAATTGACTACATGACACATGAACTCACGTGATTGACAAACAAGGTGCACAAATCGATGCACTAATAATCTTCTCATTTGTCATTTACTTGAAAAAAACTAACACAGATCTTGTTATGGTCCATACCAATGATAAAACAAAACAACTCAAAATATTACATGTCAAATTACAAATGATTTACAACTCGATACAAATAAAACATGTAAAACTTGTATGTTCCCCCATACTTTCTCTCCCTATCTTCATCAATCCCTAAAATAAATAGAACTTGCAAAATATACTTCACTTATTTTGGTGGGACTTCATATTTCTCTCCCTTTTTGTCGGTATTTGACAAAGAGTTAATTCCAATAGATATACCTATAAACACGTAAGATGAAATTACTTTATAGGTCATGGATTCACCTATTATAAGGCACAAACCAACAGAGGAACATAGTATATATAAACATTAAATACATGAAGCATACTTGTTGTCATGCCCCAAACCCAGAAATCGAACTCATAAGAATCCCGATCACCGAATCCGATGCCGACAGCCTCCGTAGTACCCTGTTTTTGGCTCCTAGCGCCTATATGCCAGGTTTCAATCCTAGGATCCTACAAGGAGGATTTTTCAACGTACATTTATCTCGTAAGAAGCATAACCACAAGTTTACCCAAATCACAAAAACAACATCATCATCACATATCCACTAATATAAACATTTGAATACAATGCTGAAAGGAAAATACATGCATATAATAAAATCTTCACGAAACTCGACCGCATGCTCCTGCTCTAGATCGGCTGCAACCTATCGTCACCTGCATGCATCTATCATGCATAAGCTTATAGAAAGCTTAGAGGGTAATGAAAGTGTGTGAATAGTATATGCGTGCTCAGAATGTAATATCAGAGTAAACGGAAACACTGGTAAGTCCACAAACCATACAATATCAGAGTAAGCAGAAATACTGACAAGTCCATAAAATATCATCAACCTCATCCAGGATATGCGATAAAAAGACATAGTAAGCCAATGTCATATACTGAGAAAGTAATGTAAATTGGCTATGTAATGCAGAAACATAATGAACCAGATATCAGATATCGAGGATGCAATACAATACGCAATTCGGAAGAGCTACGAATACCATCAGCCTCATCTAGGTTATATAAATGCAGAAACATAGCAACCCAAAACGCTATATGCCAAGGACGTAATGCAATATGCAATATGCGGTGCGAATGAAATGACCAAGTTGCAGTGTAAAATCGGGATGATAGTACGTGGTATCGCAGGCTATAGGGCCTATCACAAAGGACTTCTATCCAAACCAGTCCCGTACCTAAATTTGGATAGATAAACTCAATGTAGTAAACTCCTGATCTCAGGTTAGTCGCGCGCCCCAACTGAAATCCTGACTATTGCGAAAGTACACATAACAATTAGTTGCGCACCACCAGCCGGAGTGAATAGTGAATGAATGAATGGATGAATATAATGCTGAGTATGCAACTCCTGCTCTACAAATCGGTACTGTATATATATATATTTGGGATCATCACCGGGGTCTAGTACACTTTACACCAACTTGCAGCCCCATCAAGTGCACAACTGGGTAAGTGGAAGAGACCTCACTATCCGCCTACCAATATCGGCCCAGCTCGTCAATAGCGGAACCATTTACGAGCTGGTTAGACTCAGCCTAGTATTGCCTACTCCCTCGGGCGAGTAAGGCCACACCCCATCCCAACCGACCATGACACAGTGGGGAGATGCGGCCTACTGGTATACGGCCCTCATGTGCTCATATATATATATATACTCGGTCTAGACGTTGGGGCATCCTCTGGTACTAAGAGGGTTTAAGAATTTTTACCCAGGGCCATCTATGGTAGCCTGATGCTACTATCATATTTTTGGTGTCCCATCTGGCCATCCACGATATGCCTGTGGAGGCTACGGCCCTGATGTTGCTAGGGCGTACAGTAATCATAACACAATGTAAGATGCATGAGTCATACAATCTAGTCATGCATCAATCCTGCTCATACCGTGCGCTCATGTGAGATAACCTCCGCCTATCAAGGAGTCTCATAACAACTTGCCCAATGACATATGCAATGGTCAACCACACCTCATAATAAACATGTAGATGATGCATATGTGCATGTATCATGATGCTATGCTGTCACATACTCATAATTGGTACCAATAACTGGCCTCGATAATCGACATCGACAGTCGGCCTCGACAATGTGGACATTTAACCAACATTGCCCCCAAGGAGTGGCCCACATAGAGCCTAACGTATGGTGGACCCATGGCCTCACAAAGGGCCTAATATACATCACAATGGGCTCTATCACCTGACCCTCAAATGCCTCGCAATAGGCCTCGTCATATAGGGCTAATATACATCACAATATGCCTTCAACACGGGGCTGAATAAACATCACAAATGGGCCTCAAATATGGGCCGCATATACATCACAATGAGTCTTGTCGATCGACCTCGGCAATCAGATCGGCCTCGGTAGTCGGCATCGACAGTCGGAATCGGCCTTCACAATCGAAATCGGAATCAGCCTCGACAATAAGAATCGGCCTCGATGATCGGAGTCGGTATTAATAATCGGAATTGGCCTTGACAATCGGAATCAACCTCAATAAAATCGGAATTGGCCTCGACAATCGGAATCGGCCTAACAAAGGGCTTAAGGGAAGGTCATAATGTGGACATTTAACCATCATTGCCCATCAATGTGGACCTTTAACCAACATTGATCCCAAGGAATGACGCTCATAGGGTCGGTCGTGTAATCGGTCCACGGTCTCATACATGGGTCTATTACACATCATCATGGGCCTCGCTTATGGGGTATATACGCATCACATTAGGCCTTACTCATGGGCCAATATATATATAACATCAGGCCCTATCAAATGGGTTGAATCAATGAACCGAATCAATGGGCCGAGTCAAATGGGCCGATTCAAATGGACCAAATCGAATGGGCCGAATCATTGGGCTGAATCAATGAGTCAAATGGGCCGAATCAATGGGTCAAATCAAACGGGCCAAATCAATGGGTCAAATCAAACGGGCCAAATCAAATGAGCCGATTCAAATGAGCCGGATCAAATGGGCTGAATCAAACGGGCCGAATCGAATGAGCCGATTCAAATGGACCGAATCGAATGGTTCGAATTAATGGGCTGAATCAATGAGTCAAATGGGCCGATTCAAATGGGCCAAATCAATGGGCAGAATCAAACGGGCTGAATCAATGGGACGATTCAAATGAGCTGAATCAAATGGAATCAATGGGTCGAATCAATGAGCCGATTCAAATGGGCCGAAACAATGGGCCGAATCGAATGAGCCGAATCAAACGGGCCGACCAAAGGGGCCAAATCAAATGGGTTTATTACACATTGCTATGGGCCTTTACCCATGGGCTCCAAATACATCACAATGAGCCTCAACCCATGGGCCCCGAATACGTCATATTAGATCACTCAAATACAACAAGTAGGCCGCACTACTTGGGCCGCACTATTCATCCAACTATAGAGATCATTTTAGAGCATTATCCTAACAATAAATCAGATCAAAAGACCATCTGGACCATACCACAAATAGCAGTGGTGATAATGATTCCCACGGTTAAAAATTTAGAGGGCCCACCATAGCATTAATTTTCCATCCAGACTGTTCACAAGGTCACAAAGACCTGAATAGGGAAAAAATAAATATTATGTTGATTCAAAACTTCTGTAAATCCCAAAAAGGGTTTCAATGTTAGCCGTTCAATTCCACTGTTCCTGCAGTGGATCTGTCTTATTTTTAGTCTCAAGCCTTGAGGCGAGCTGCCAGATGGACGGTTTTAGATATAATACATGCATCAATGGACCCCACAGAACTGCTAATTTCATAGAACCATTGATGGACGGTATAGATAACCACATGACAGTTAGATCTGACTTATTTTTCATCTCAGGCCCTAGGACAAGCTTACCGAATGAACGGACGATTTGGATGTATTACATACCTCATACGGTGGGGTCCACGAGCCTGTCCAATGAATGGACGGTCCGGACATTGCGCTGGCATCAGAGGACCCCACATCCTTGCTGCTGCACGTGCAGCAGTCCCACGGTGGGGTCCCACCGTCCTTTGGTGTGGACGGTGTGGATAAAACACATATACATCGGACCCCATGGCACCGTCCAGACCCACCTGGACGGTGCAGACCTCATATATTTTAAAGGTGGGTCCCACCTACTTGCTGACGTCAATACATCAGCTATATAGCTGGTGTATGGACGTCCAGCCAATCCTCATCAACGTGGACAATTACCACGTGGGGCCCAGCAATACAATGTATTATATATATATATATATTGTTACTATTATTTTATTATTATTATATATATTATATATTATATTATTTTTTTTAAAAACAATCTCAGCATCCAGCGTCCCTGTCCAGGCCAGGACGGACGGCTGGATGTGGCTGGATGTACACACGTATCATGGGTGGGCCCACATGCTGCCATGGTGGGGTCCACGTCCAAAGAATGGATGATGTGGATATAAACTCATACATCACAGTTGGACCCACAGACTTGCTGACGTATGTCAGCAGCTATATGGCTGTGTGGTACACCAACCAATTTGCATCCAGCGTCCACGGATTGGACGGACGGCTGGATGTACATTTACATCATGGTGGGCCACACATCAAGGAACGAGAGGGAGATAGATGGAGAGAGAGGAAATGTGAAGGGGAGGGACCTCGCCACTATCGGGCCCTCCCTTACACCATGCATACATCAAGTGGGTCCCACAACAAGTGGGCCCTTAAAAATTGAAATTTAACGGTGGATTACCCACCTATCGGCCTTCTTCCTTAGCTCCTTGGACTCGTATGCTCTATGCCTTCAACTTTGATGGAGGTTGATGAAGATTGGAGGGTTAAGATTGGAGATGAGAGGGTAGGAAAGTGGGCCACACTTGGCTTGAGAGGCTTGGACGTTGGGTGCTCTATCTTTGAGAGCTTAGGAGATTGTTAGAGAATGAGAGGGAGAGAGGAGTGATGGATGAAAAGAGGTGGATGGATTGGGTGTTGTAAGAAATGGGGATGGGAAGTATGAGTTTGTTGGAAATTTTGGTAAAAGAGGGATAGGCAGGGAGAGAGAGAGTTGACTTGTGGAAAAGAAGGAATGGATGCTTGTACTTAGGATAAGGTGAGGTGACATGAGGTATGAGTGGTGTATTTGATTGATGGGACATGTTATAGAGATTCTCTTGGAATTCGCAACGCGTGGCGTTTCTTCGGAGTGAACGCGGGCCCACATCTCCTGGTCCGAGTATCAGATCGCTGCGCGAGTCGCGGCGTTGGAACCGTGGCGACGGCGCGGTCGCTAGGGTACAAGTTTCGGGTCGAGCCAACTTCGGTATGCAGGATTCGGCTTAGGATCGCATGCAAACGTCGGATACAGGTCAAGGGTTGCAGGAATTCGACCGGGAGGACCGTGGAAGCCTACGGAACGGTACATACTATGATACGGGCCTTACACTTGTTAGGACCATTCAAAAGATATATCAATCAAATTAGAAATGATCAATAATAATCTAACAATAAACATATGTTATTAAAATCAAGCAAATTTAAAGCTAAATGACATTAAAATCAAGTAACATTAGAGCTAAACTATCACAAAAAATGAAGCTAAAAATTCTCGAATATACGTATTAAGCACAAATTGAGGCTGGACTCATCTGATTTACCTATAGTATTCACTAAAGAGGTTGAAATCTACTGATTTTCTAATAAGCTCACACATGAGGCTAAAATCTTCTAATTTTTCAATGATGCTCAACAATGAGGCTTGAACCCTCAGATATACAATTAGCCCACATAGACCTTTTAAGGTCACATATCTGGACTATGTTTGTGAGGTAGAATGATTTTTCTAAATTCATCTCTCTTAGGTGATTTTCTAATTGGAGATTTATGTTTGGTAGGTGATTTATCTATTTTAGTCTTATCTTGATTAATATTTCTATTGATAAGCATTTTCATCTTTTCATTAAGCCGGCCAATTGGTTTCAGCAACACCTTCATCTGATGGTCTTTTTAGGAAGCGTTGAAAACTATCTCTTCCCTTCCATTGATCCTTTAGTAATGCTTCTCCATTGGTGTGCTAATTTATCAGTGATGAAATATTTACCACTTTAGTTTGAGATTGAGATGGATTGGGCCCCTTTTAAGATTATACATTCAAATTTAATGTGCCCAACATCTCCATAAGCATGACATATAAGAGAAGCTCTTGGTCTACTTCTAAAAGTAGACAAGTACATTTGGATTACTGGAGACGTAAGGGCAAAGATGTGATTACCAAGTTTAAATCATCTATTGTCTCCAAAAGACTTACCCATACTAGATTTATAAATATGTTCATTTTCTTGGGTAACCTTAGCTTTCCGTTTATAGAAAGACATTATTCCAAGGCTCATTTAGATCAACTCTAGGCGGTTAAGCTCTTAAAGAGTTATTTGCTCTGATACCAATTGAAATTGCATGTGGAATAGGATATCATGACCATGAGTGGAAGCATAATGGAGTAACAGAATGAATGACTGTCCTAGATGAGGGGGGTGATGATTAAGAGTAAATAAAAATTTACCGATTAACATACAATTGCTTATATAAATTAATATGATAATTTAAACTAAGTGAGACAATTAACTGTAAGGCTTTCATGTTAATAAAGGGTTCAATTACATAAACTACAATAGATGTGTCATTCAAGCAACTAGTCTATAAACAATAGTGCTCATGTGTGTAGAATGTGTTAACTATTTAAATCTTAACATTCATTTAATCATGTATACATATAACTCACTAATCAATCACATAAACATAATTAAAAAAGTGCTCAAATGACAATCCTAAACACAATCATTTATAATAGTTCGGTTTCTCTACTCTACTCTCGGTGAACACACTCTCCATGAGTACTGGATTTCACTATCGAATGGTTTAAATCAAGTTTACTTCTAACTTTTATAGCCCTATACAAGGTCCACGGTCCTGTACAAGAATCTATCTAGCGTACACTCCTGTCGGAGGTTCCCGCAAGAGACTTTAGTTGATTTTTCATCGAGTAATCAACAACCTCGGTCATAGTCTAGGACTTATGTTTAATCCTATTGGAGGCTCTTACGGAGACTAACACGTACACACTTGTGTCTGACGAATTCGACTGTACACAAGAGCCTAAGTTCTACATAAGAACTTATCACAAGGAAAGAGAGTACAGACTCACTACTTGACACGTACTTGTTGAATTAAACTCCGTTGATGCATCATTCTTGAGTCGCTTCTTCAAAGCTATCCTGTGTTTGAATCCGCTCTTTAAATGCTCCCCCGAACGTTGATGCCGATGCTTGTCAGTGCTTCAGCTCCAAAATCAAACATATTGTATGCGATTCTCTATTAAGGTGACTAAGGTGATGGGAGGTTGGGTGAATCATGACTCATAGGAATGTTATAATTCCTAAGAGATTCACCTAAATGAGCGTTCTAGAGGATTTAGACAAAGATTTTACTATGAGTTCAAGTCTAATATCTAGAACAAGGTGAAGATTAAGTTCATATTCTTCATTGAGGTTGGGATCCTCTTTCAAGTGATGAATCGTAAGGAAGATGATTTAAATATTATGAATTTAGAGGCTAAGAATGTGTGATATGAATGGGGAATCTCCTAAGCTTCTATTGCATCAAAAACTCATTAAAATGCCCAAGAACTGAATGCCCTTTTATAATACACTGATTTGTAACGGTTATAAAATGACTAGCTAACTGCTTCGTCGATCTGATCAAAAGGCCTATTGATGGGATCGAATGTCCTTCGATGGGCTCAAAAGTACGATAGGATCGAATAGTCCACCAATCCCATCGAGAAAATCTAGAAATTTGTCTGTTGGTATACTGGACCAATTTTTTGATTGGATCGAGTGGTCCTTCTATTTCATTGAGTCCAATCGAGAGTTTGTCAATGGGATCGAGGACCACTAAAAAATTGCTATTTTGGACGTATGATTTCATAGCAGCTTTACATTTCTTTTAGCCATACTTATCATGTTCTAATTAAGATTCTAAGGTTAAGGGTTGATCAATAAGGTTTACCTGTTAGGTTTAGGATCATCTGGAGGTTCAAGGTTTTTTTTTTTTTTTTTTGTTTTTTTTTTTTTTTGTTTTTGTTTTTTGGGTCAATGATAGGGACACGAAGGCATCTCATATACCCGTTCTTTACTCTTTAATGCTCCACGTCCTCTTATTTTCGGTCTTCAGCTTCTAAGGCTCAACCAATTATATGACATATGGACTTATGTGATTGACAAATAAGGTGCACAAATCAGTGCACTAACATAGTTGTAGTTGATCAACTCTCTCGACTATAAATTAACTCAACCAAAAAATCAGTATATGTTCCAAATATGCACAAATTCCCACACACAAGGGTGACAATAGACTGATCAGCCTAGCTGACCCAATAAGCTCTACTTGAATTTGGGTTGGCTTGGACCAACAACTTGTCCCATGTGTCGGGCTTAGGCCTTGCATTCATGACCCAATCAATTTTTAGGCCGTGTTTATGAGGAAGAAAATAACTTACACATGAATGGATGCTAACTACAATGACATGTTAGGGCATAATATAATTACATGCAAAGTTAGCATAAAACTAATTGATGGTAACCGGTTGTCATTAATTTAAGAAGACTGGTTGTGGTTGATCAGTTCTCTCAACCATAAATTGGCTTAACCGAAAAGTCAATATATGTTCTAAATATGTACAAATTCCCACACCTAAGGGTGGCAATATACTGGGCAACTTAGCCAACTTGACAAGCTCTACCTAGATTTGGGCCGGGCTTGGACCAGCTAGCTAAGCCCATGTACCAGGCTTGGGCCTCGCATGTATGGCTCGATCTAGGTTGGGCTTGGGCTAATGTCATTCTAGTGGAAGAAGAAAACAACTTGCACATGAGTAGATGGCAATAAAAATGACATGTTATAGCATAACAGATCTGCATGTAAGGTTAGCATAAAATCAATTAGTGGTAATCAGATGTCATAAACTCAATGAGAGTGGTAGTGGTTGATCAATTCTCCCAACCATAAATTACCTCAACTGAAAAGTTAAATATATGATCCAAATACACACAAATTCCCCCACATGAGAGTTGCAATAGACTGGGCAGCATAGTTAACCCAACGAGCTCTACTTAGATTTGGGCTAGGCTCGGCCCATGTGTCGGGCTTGGGACTCTCATGCATGCCCCAGTCAATTTTTAAGTCTGGCTTGGGTTAAAGTCATTTCGGTAGAAGAAGAAAACAACTTACATATGAGTAGACGCTAACAAAAATGATATAATAAGGCATAATAGAGCTGGATGAAAAGTTATCATAAAATCAATAGCTGGTAATCAATTGTCATAATCAATTGTCATGAATTCAACAAAGTTAGTTGTGGTTGATTAGTTCTCCCAACCATAAATTGACTCAAGTACAAAGTCAATATATATTTCAGATATGCACAAATCCCCATACATAAGGGTGGCAATAGACCGGCAGCCTAGCCAACCTAACGAGCTCTACCCTAATTTAGGCGGGCTTGGACCAACTAGCCTGGCCCATTTGTCAGGCTTGGGCCTCACATGCATGGCTCAATTAATTTTTAGGTCAGGCTTAAACAAAAGTCATTTTACCCAAACCAAACATGCCAATTCTTGGCTAGGCAACCCATCCATCCCGAATGCAGACGTTTGTTCCATCCTTCTAATATGTCTACATCTTTGTGCATGAATGGCCTGCTTGATTAACAGATAGATTAGGAATATTCAAGTATGAAATATGGATTTTTATCAATTTTCAGGCTGAGGTGGGCCTGGTACAAGATATCTTGGGCCTTAGGTCTTAAGTGTTTTTGGCTGGGTCATGCCTAGCCTAGCCTGACCTTAGGGTGTGTTTCGCTGGGTGCCGGATATGGTATTAGATGGAATTAGGAGGGTTATTGCGCACCATCCCATCCATCATTTTCACCTGCCTACATTCAGCCATGAACCTGTTTTGGGGCAGATATAAAACAGTGAGTGGGGCACACCACAAGAAGCAGTGGAGATGCCACCCCTACCCACACACCAATGTATGGTGGCAATGTTTTTCTCCCAATGACGCGTAGTCTCTACCGCACACCTGATTTTAAAATTATTTCCATTTTGTCAAGAGAGGATACCTTTATGGGGTGGGGTCTCATCATGAGGTCTGTGTTATATCCAAACCGTCCATCTATTTGGTGATCTCATATTAAGGCTTGAGATGAAAAATAAGATAGATCTAACTATCAAGTGGACCATACTGTAAAAGGCAGTGGGGAATTGAACGTCTACCATTGAAACCCTTTTAGGGGTTACAGAAGTTTTGGATCATATGAAATTTGTTTTTCCTCTTCATCCAGGTCTTTGTGACCCTATGAATGAACTTAGACGAGGAGGATTTCTCACAAACATCACAGTGGGCCCCTTAAAGGTTTCCAATGGTTAATGCTCATTCAACACTGTTTCCTGTAATGTGGTACACTTGAGATTTGGATATACCTCATTTTTGGTCTCATATTATAAAATGATGTGGAAAAATATATGGACGGCATGGATGAAAAGCATACATCATGGTGGGGACCACAGACCACCAACCATCCGCCATTGGCTGGTGGCAGGGGGAGTACCCAATCCGTTTCGTGAAAGGAAGGGTATTTTCGTCCTCAAATTCGCTGTCCGTACGGGCAGGTCCAAGTTGCAAAACAAAGTTTGTATTCTTTCATAAAAACAGCTGTATAAAAGGTGTGGTCTCAGTCTTAAATTTCTCAATCCTCTGCCTTCCACCAAGCCAATGCAAGCATGTAGAGTCAAAGCACGAGTTATTTGCTTTGACCCATCTGGCATATGAAGTACCACGTTTCACATGCTATTCTTGAAATGTTCATATGTACACGTTAAGGTGATTAGACACGAGCAGGTACCTACAACCGGTGCCATGGAGATGGACCACCCAAGTTGCGTCTATTCAGTTTCCATGCAACCCAACTTCAATCACTGAACTAAATAACTGATATTGTATTGGACCACATGGTGGTAGGCAAAACTCCACGTTTAATGTGTGTTTGGTTGCATAAAATATCAAGAAATTTCACAATATTTCATCATTAATCAGTTTAATTTGGTATAAAGTTTTATAATTTTTTTTTTTGGTAATTAACTCAATGTGACCTAAATCATAAAAATTAATAAAAGGTTCCATAATCAAGAGCAACATATAAGTGTGGCCCATCTCTCTAGTGAAGCCTAGTTTCTTTAAGGTTACCTGTAAAGTTCTCTCTTATGGTAGTCTATATAAGGGAGTTTATAGGTTGAGAGAAGGTGTCTTTAAAATAAAATTGGGTGAGAGATTTCTTATGCAAAGCGATGGTATTAGAGTGAGAGAGTTTTATATTTCTTATTTTTGTTTTAGTAAAAAAAAAAAAAAAAAAAAAAAACACTTCATATTATTATCCCATTGAACCGCATAAATCTACATCATCTCTTTTCTCTGGCTTTTGGTTCAGCCGTTTGGATATTTTATTTTAGACATTTTCTTTTATAGTTGTGTTGCTTGCACACACACACACACACAACCACACACACACACATAATATATATATATATATATATATATATATATATATATATAATATATATATATATATATATATATATATATGCACAAGCATGTGCCAGTACTCATGTTTACACACCCCACATGTGTCACATATGTCACCATGCATGTTCAAGCAACTTACATGTGTCAACGTATATCTTCCAGCAACCCACACATGTCGGTAGCATTTACAAGCGGATTACATGTCTGCGTTTGCCAATGTGCCTAGTGGTATAGGAGCCACATATGCCTGGTCAAATAGAGCATTTGACAAATGACAACCAACCCCGCAAAATAAACTACCCTTACAACCCTATTCAGAAAGGTCTTGGTTGGACATATACCTTTGAAAAGTTTCATCCAAGATGGAACTTTTATGGTAACCAAATGGCCCTTAAGAGTACCCAAAAAAAAAAATAATAATAATAAAAAATAAATAAATGGGTCAGCAAAAATATCTATAGAAGAAAATGACTCAAAAATTAAATCACATGATTCAGAATAAGAAATGCAGATGGGTTGGCAATTTAGGTAATGTTTAGGTGTTGCAATGGGGTGGGTAGACCGAGAGGGTATCTGAACCTGACTCAACATGGACTGGATATAGGTGCAGATAAATGAGGTGGGTTTATGTATTAATCTGAGCCGGTGGATTTGGTGCGGGTACCCCTCTACCCATTCCTGAACCTATCCCAAATTAAGTTGATTCTTTCGAACGTATGCACACAAAATATCATGATTAATTTATTACCGATGATTTATAATAATAATTATTAACTTTTCAAATCACTCAACTATATAGAAGAGAGAGAGAGAGAGAGAGAGAGAGAGAGAGAGAGAGAGAGAGAGAGAGAGAGAGAGAGAGAGAGAGAGAGAGAGAGAGGTTGATTCCTCTATGACTAAGCTTTTCTGCAACATTTGCATTTCATATTGGTGTGTGCAGTATTTATGCCATCCTGTATGTCTAGCATGGTCTCCCACCATGAAAGTGGTACGTCCTACATTTCAAGCCAATTCAATCATCAGATGAATGGGGCACATGAAAATTCAGGTGTTTTAGGTCATTCAACATTGTTTTCTATGATGTGGTCCATCTAATGATGCAATGGTCATAGATTTTCAGGCATCCCATCATCATGGTAAAGCTCACTTAATAGAAGGGTTGGATGGCATACACAATATAGTGTGACGAACATACAAAGTTCCTTAAAAAAATTAGCAAGTAAAAGAGGAAAATTTAATACTTTGACAAAGTTTAATAAGTCAATAGTTGATTTGCAGCATTAATTCATGTTGATAGTGGTACATGCAGGTGTGGGTCTGGGCGGGTCTCGATGCATGGCTCAGCGTTAGACGCTTTGCATTTCAACACTAAAGTTGTCAGTTCAAGTGCCCATGTGGGTTACGTAGGTGGGTGGGTGTTAAAAATTTAAAAAAAAGGTGTAGCCATGTGTGCTCAACACTGTTAAATAAAAGAAATAAGAAAAAAATTCAAGTGTACCTAACTCTTAGATGGATACCCGACAATCTAATGAATAGGAAAGGTATGAGTATGTATGTCAGCTTAACCTATATATATATATATGTTTGAATCCCATTGGTTGGCACGTGTATATTTACTGGTACCCAACTTGAAACTGGCCCATTGCCACCCATAGTAAGCTAGCAACATAACATTGGTCATCATGTGTGGAACATCCTAAGCATGCAAAAGAATAGACCCATCATGAAGGTGATATGCGAAAATCAAGGCCGATCCATTCAACTAGCTATCCCCAGGAACGAGGACTATGTGATGTTGGATGTCCTGTATAGGGGGCAATCCATCAAGTAACTCTTTGGGCCAGATTTCTTTGAATTCGTTTAGCAACGACTTTAAACTTGGATGAATGTTTAAGGGATCTGATTCCTCACCCTTTACCGCCACATCATACACTTCGCTGGTTTCCTTTAATTCATTCACGAAATCTCGAATGGTCAGGAGGGAGCTCCCCTCCACTTTAGAAGCTTTAGGTTGGTTCCCTAGTGCCATAGGGGCAAGGATCGTCTTACAACCATCTTTGACAAAGACGTGGACATTATCTCGTCCTTAGTGGGTCGTATCACGATCTAATTGCCATGGTCGGCTGAGCAACATATGACATGCTTCCATGTTGACCACGTCACAAAGTACGTGATCTTTATAATTTCTACTAATTAAAAATGAAATAGCGCATTGTTCAGTTGCCTTTGTCTCATTCACCTTTTTTATCCAGCCAATCCAGTAAGAGGAATGATACTTTGTCGTAGGTAGCCACAACTTGTCCACCATCACCTTCAAGACGATGTTCTCATTACTCTCATTATCTATAATTACATCACAGACCTTACCATTGATGGTACGCCACATAAGGAATATATTGTGCCGCTGTGGGTGCACCTCTTTCCTCAAAGTGTATAATAACCGTCTCACAACTAAAGATTCGCCATGATCCTTAGCTAACCATTCTTCGTTACTAGCTCCTTCAATGACATGTTCATCATCATTAAATCCAGGGCCTTCTTCCGCTGCCTCACCTTCAGTGCCCCATTCGTTAATGGCCAAATGGGTTGTGGGGCATTTAAGGTAGGTGTTTGATAAGTGGACCGGTTAGCCACAATGGTAATAATTGTTCGACTATGGTCAACCATAAGGATTTGAAATCCTGGTCAAACCCATTGTTATGGGCGCTGCACGTTGAGGCTTAAATGGACCACTCCCTATGTGACGATTTGTGATTGTAGGAGGTTGAGAATGCCCTCTTAATGGTTCTTTTTCTTTGGCTAACGCTGAATCCTGCATGGGACCTGTCATGGGGGCTAAGTCAAAGGATAAGGCCTATTAGGAACTCTTATAAGCTGCATTTCTTCCCTACCTGCTAACTAAATCACTTTATCCATGGTTCGGACTGGGTGCATATGAACTTGGTCCTGAATTATAGGTCGCAAACTGATTATGAATCGTACTACCTTCCGCGATTCAGTATCTAACAAATCATTCCACATTGCCAACTATTGCAATTCTTCAGTGTAATTTATGGCGGTCTGATTCCCCTACCGATAATTTTGGTATTGCTGGAACAACACCTGCTTATAATTACTAGGGAGGAATCATGATCGAAGAAGGTGTCTCATCCATAGCCATAATCAGATGGGCGCCTTATTCTATCTGGCACATGAGAGCTGTAATTCCTCCCACCATGCAGAAGCATTGAATTTCAATTTAAACGCAACCAACTTTACTTTCTTTTCTTCTGGCATGCCCATGTAATCAAAATACCGCTCTACTTCGACTAGTCAATTGAGGAAGTCTTCTATATGCAATAAGTCATTAAAACTGAGACATTCAACTTTACCTCAATAATCTCTTTCAACACGATCTAGTTAATTGTCTCCATGGACCGACTGTTAGGAAACAATGCCTCCAACGTCCTCATTGCTGGAGCTTGACTCGTCTCAGATAGCCATGTGATTTTCCTCCAAAAGCGCTATATGAAAAATGGGGTTGTGTCATACAACGATCATGGGCAATTGAGTGTCGCCTTGGGCTCGGGGTGGAATTAACACATCTGTCATACATTCGAGGGTTACTCGCAACCCTTGCATGGTCTATTGACTCTTCCGATGGAAAGCTTCCATTTTTTTTGAATCCTCGGATCACCGTTCACAGGATTTTAGTCTATTCCATCATTAGTTGCCATCAGCCCAATGAGAGTCCTTGCTCTGATACCACTTGATGTAGGGAGTAACGTGATGAGGTCGATCGCCATCTACCTCTGGGGATATCTACTCTGAATCCATGGATCTCTCTGGACTCTTCACAGAGCTTCCTCAAATCCATGAGGGATAAAAGAAGGAATAATTCCTAATAAATTTCAAATAATTTGATTCATGATAAAAAAATCAAAATTATAACTCTTTAAATAAGGAACTCAAACCTAAGATGGAGTTTTAGACTTAGATTCCAACTCAAACACCCAAAAAAGATGACTTACTATAAAGAGTAAACTTACTATTTATAGACAACCTCTATTCCTAGTCGACTTCATGGTTTTCAGCAAAAAATAGTAAGTGTCCAATTTGGCCCAACCACATTATTCACCTAACTTTTCTAAGCCCTTCTAATGTTGGGGATTACTTCTAAAACTCAAAGGATCAAAAGTTATACTCAAACTAAAACTTACCATTTATAGTAAAAATGAAACTAAATGGGACTTTTAACCATTGATATGATGGAATCTCACAAATATGGCATGGGGAACTCAATGTAGTTGGGTTGGTTGACTTAAGTAGGCTCTCCTACCCTAAAATCATATATAATATGTCAAAAAACTTATCCCAGTTTGCGAGATACGACTAATTTAAGGTTCTGACGGTCCGAATCATTTCTGCCTCCAATTGGGCTTTCTTTGGTCCATCTTTGCCATGAAAGTGTCTGCAACCCGTTCCACATCACAAATCTTTCAAAATGGATCTTTTTCAATAATCAGACGGCCCTAGGGGTGGCAATGGGCCTAGCTAGGGTAGGTAAGTGTTGACTCTAACTCCGCTTAATTGTTATAGCTCTAGTCATGTAAAAAAGGTTTTGGCTGTAGCCTTGTCCTATAGGGCCAAAACTATACATAAGAGAATGAAGTAATTAACGATGTGAACTTGTCCCAGCCCTATACATGAATGAATGAAGTGCTCTACTATGTGAAACAGTCCATTGGAAGAATTTTTTGTGAGCATTCTCTCCATCAACAGCCAATCCCGCCATATAAATGATTCTAATTACTAAAGCATTGTTAAGAACCTAAGCAATATGCTAAAAGCCCTACATGATTGATGGAACACATTAAGCTAGGCTCTTTAAATGATTGAGATCGTAACATTCCACCATGCTTCACAACCAATGTCCATGGTGGCCACTCTGTGGTAGCACTCACTCTGGCCTCTATCCTGATAGCCCTTTTCAGGCCTGACAACTGCACTCTGGATATTTAGGTAGCCCCTTACACTTAGGGCCTGTTTGGTCCATGGGATTAAATGGTGTGGAATTGTATTAGATGGGATTAATTATTGTTGATGTCTTAAATCTATCAATAATAGGGTTTGTCAATGCCATCGAGCAAATGTCGATGCCATTGACATATGTTCGATTCCATTGGAAAAATCTAGAAATTCCATGTTGGTTGTTGAAATGTTTTAGTGTTGTTACTTGATGTCATCGAAGTAAGTTTGATGCCATTGACAAATTCTCGATGGGTTGTAGATGCCATTGAAGGTCCCATCGAAGATGTGCATAGGCTTGCATAAATGCGTGATCTATTTCATTTATGATAGTATACATATAAGGTGTAATTGGGATTAAGGTACGAGAGAGGTGTTCTAGGGCTTTTTAAATCATTCCTAAGGGTTCAATGGCATAACTAGGGCTTGCGAAGTAGATTCGAGGCTTGTTCAAATCGTTAAGTCTCTATCTCTGGTAATTTGTGCTTTCATAGTGCATTACTCTTTGCTTTGTGCCATGATTTTTTCCTGAAGGATTTTTCCACATAAAATTCAAATTGTTCTTGTTTGGAGTTGGTTGTGTGATTGCAAGTACTTTGTTGATTCATCTCTAGGTGTTTTCGCAGTTCCCCAACAAGTGATATCGGAGCTAATGTTGGGAAACAGATCGAATCTGAAAATAAGGTATTAATGACATCTAATCCGAGGTTCGATGTAAAAAATACTCTGGTAAAAATAATTTTGAACTATGAAAAGTTAAGATGAATGGTGCCCTAATTTAGTAAGGATTACACAAAACTCTCCTTGTAAAGCAACCATAATCTATGACAAAAGAAGAATGAAACAAGATGGATAAGAAAGATAGAACCTCTATCCAATTGTGCTTAACGGATGAAGTCCTCTATAATGTCATGAGAGAGAAAAAACTACAACAAGTATACGGACAAAATTAGAGAACATCTATGTGAAGAAATCTTTTATGAATCGTTTGTACTTAAAACTACGTTGTTCAATTTGAAGATGGCGAAGGGGGCTGACGTTGAAGCCCACATTAGTAACTTCAACATGTTGATTATCAAATTGTTGGATATGGAAGAAATAATGAAAGATGAGGATCAGGCATGCATTTTGTTAAATTCTCTCCCAGCTCCGTATGAGTCATTCAGGACTTTTTGTGCACCAGTAAAATGACCATTAGTGTTGAGATCGTTATCTCAACCCTTCAGTCAAAGGCGATGAGAAAGAAAAATAATGACGTGGGTGCTCCTATAGATGCACTGGTTACGAGGGGGCAAAATTCTAAGTGGGACTGTGGATCTTTGTAATCGAGGTCCAAATCTAAGAGTAAGGGCAAAGGCGAGTTATAGTGTTGGAATTGTGGCATGACCGGACACATGAAAAAGGATTGTCAAAATCCTAAGTCAAGGAAGGAGAATTCAGATAGTTCTTCTAGGGAATACAATGCTGTAGAATCTAGTGAGGAGTACCACATGACCCCTCATTGGAGTTGGTTGACTAATTACAGTGAGCGTGATGGGGGTCAGGTGTTTATGGGCAATGATAATGCCAGTAAAGTGGTAGGCATTAGATCGGTACACATCAATATATTTGATGGCATGGAGCATATCTTGATCAAAGTGAGATGTTGAGTGTCAAATATTGCATATTCTCTCCTATTTATATCTTGGTTTTATGCACATGATATTGCTTAATAGTATATTTTATACATGTTTGTGTTGCAAGGTGAATTTGAGAGCTTGGATTGAAAAAAGTGCTAAAAGCATGGATTTAACGTTCAAGAATCACTAAGGTAAAGGATGGATTTTAGGAGACCAAGATTGAAGAATTTATATGACAAAGATCCAAGGAAACCAAGTGATTTTTGACTAGCCTAAGCCCTGCTTTGACCAGTCTAAGCTCTGCCTCGACTAGTCGATCGAAGAAACTTCGGCTCGAACTCCATCAACATTATCTTTTAAAATTTGCACGATCCTCGACTTGTCGAAGGTGCCCTTCGATTCGTTGAAAGTTACACAGACAACACAGACTACATAAATTTGAGGCGGTTCTAAGGTCGGTTTGAGAATTTTCAAGGTTGGTTCGCAAGAGGGTGTGTTATAATTATAAATATGAGTCACTATGATATTCCTAGGCATCTTCTAGGGTTTAAGGAGTGGAGCAAAAGGGTGGAGCCGCCATCTAGAAGTTTTTCTTCTTCTTCCTTAGTTGTTTTCATGCTTTCCTTAAGAGTTTTTAGTTTAATCATGTTTATGGTTGACTAAACTTCTTAGCTAGGGCTGAGAGGTGAAGCTTGTACCGTGATTAGGATGTTTGCTTTGCTTTGATTCATGTTTTGTTGAACTCTCTTGGATTCTAGTTTGATTATAAGGAATATTTTTAATTTTTCATGGTTTGTTGTAACTAATTACAATAGATCTGCGATAGCTTTGAATATCTTCTTTTCCTCTTTGAGATTGTGGGATTAGTTAATCTTGTTATTCACCATCTTCCCTTGCGCGTGGTTGGGTGACAGAATTCCTCCCATAATTCTCCTCTATTGATAATTAGATCCATGAGAAGTTCAGAGATTCAATCATCTCTCTCTTTTTCCAATTGGATTGGATAGGACTCTAATTCCAATCGGATTTCCTGAATCAAGCAAGGTAGCATCTTGATTGCTACAAGTGGATCCTTGGCACCCTAGTTACCACCTTTAAATTGATTGTTTAACCTTATTCACAATTATTCTATTCAATTATTCAAATTTATTTTTAGTTCTTCATCCAGTTCTAGTTATAGTTAAATTCAGAAGACACACAAGTTTAATCCCTATGGATTCAACCTCGGTCTCATCGAGATTATTACTACATCGCGACCCTACACTTGGGGTTGAGACACGTTCTTGATTTGAGGAAGAGTCTAGTATCTTCGGGAGCATTCGATGCGCTAGGATGCAAATTTATCGAGTTTGATCGTGTCCTTAAATTTTCAAAGGGGGCACTCATAGTCATGAAGGCGCAGAGGAATGAAAACTTTTATAGGTTGATCAAGGGTACTTTATCGGGTAGAGCTGCAATATTGGTAACAAATTCCACGTCTTCATGTATGCGGCATACACGCTTGGGATACATGAGTGAGCGGGGCATGAAGGTACTTCCTAACCATTATTAAATTCTTTTTTTGAAAGCATTGATTTTAGTATATGCAAGCATTGTATATATGATAAATAATTAATGTTGTCGTTTAAGTTTGGAAAAAATGTTTATAAGGGGGTTTTAGATTATGTGCATTCTGATGTATGGGGGCTAGTGCCCGTGATTTTTAGTGGAGGGTCGTTATGGTTTGTCACATTCATTGACTTCTATTATAGAAAAGTGTGGGTTGATTTTATGAAAAATAAATATGATGTTTTCACCAACTTTAAATAATGGAAGGCGGTGGTAGAAAAATAATCACGAAAAAGTGAAAGTATTAAGAGCAGATAATGGTGAAGAATTCACTTATGGGGAATTTAATCGGTATTGTAAAGATGAAGGGATTGTGAGGCACAACAAAGTGCGCCACACACCAGAGCAGAATGGTGTGGCTGAGCGGATGAATCAGACTATCTTGGAGAGGGCCTAATGTATGATCAGTAATGCTGGGTTGGGGAAGGAATTGTGGACTGAGGCTGTTAACTGTTGAGGGTCAAATATTGCATATTAGACCCCAATTATTACTCGATTTTTCGAATGATCGTATTAACCCTTTCTATTATTAATCGTGTTTGTGATGTAGGGTGTATTTAAGAGCTTGGACTGAAAAAAGGTACTAAAAGCATGAATTTAATACTCAGGAATTACCAAGGCAAGGGACAGACTCTAGGGGATTGAGATCGATGATTTTATATGGCCAAGATTCGAGAAAATCACGTGTTTCACGCTAAAGAGACTTGAAAGTCATCCAGAATACAAGATCACAGGGTTCCCACCATCCGTTCAACTCGAAACTTCATATATGGCCTGAGGACCATAAATTAACCATACACGTCAAATTTTATCCCTCAGATCCTTGTGGAAGTGGCCTAATTGACAGATCAGCCCATAAACCGTTGATTCTGGGACCACCTGCAATCTGGATATGTTTCAAATGTTGGCTCAACTCCTTAAAATAGCTGAGAAAAGGGATGGACGGATTGGATTTCTCATACCCATTACCGTGGACCCCACTTGAGTGATGTGTGCATCGTGCACAAGTGCACGCGCTGTGCACGACAACTCTAAATTGGTCAACAGAGCTTGGACCCGTATCCAAAACGGAAACTTTCGTTTCTTCAGTGCGTGCAGCGGGCGGACAGTCCACTCGAAGGAAGGATGTGACCACCATCGTTGATTTTGTGGTTCATCTGGACCATTCATTCATCCTAGGAGGTCAAATCGACTGTCCATATGGTGGTTTTTCAGACCCAAGCACATGCACGAATGGAAACAACACCACTGCATCTAATGGACAGCGAGTTTAAAATTCAATGGGCCACACTCAATCCAATCCAAAACTGCCCATATTTGAATGGTTTTTTGACGTGAATCGAATGGACTGAATAGATCTATCCGTTGAAACCGATCATGGGCCCCACCGACTTTCACAGCACAAGGCTGCGCAAGCTCTGTTTCGCAACAGAGCTGCGGTCGATCCAGGTGGGCCACCATCGTTCATCAGGGACTTGATCCAGACCGTCTATCTTGTAGAGGGGTCAAAACCGTCCATAGGAACGTTTTTCTTTACGTCGTTTGTGGATGCCACGAATACCAGCAAAGGGCAGAAATTCCGAACTCTCACGTGTAGCAGCGCACGTTTTGCGAAAGGAGTGCGAAACTCCTTACGCAATATCACCGACCTCTACAAACCGACTCCAGACAGCGCTTCTCCACTGTCTTTCACAACTATAAAAAGAAAAAGAAGAGAGAGAGAGAGAGGATTCAATCCAGGAAGCCTGGGACATCTGGAAGAGAGAGAGAGAGAGAGAGAGAGAGAGAGAGAGAGAGAGAGAGAGAGAGAGAGAGAGAGTTTAGAGTTTTTAGTTTTAGTTTTTATTTTATTTTATTTTATTTTTCTTATGAATATTTGGTCATTAGCCTAATCATGTCAAGCTAAACCTCTTAGTTAGGGCTAAGAGGTGAAGCTTATGGCATGATGAGAATGATTCTACAGTTTTGATTCATGTTAGACTGAATTGATGTTGATTTTAGTTTGGTTATTAGGATTGCTTTCAGTTTTTAATGGTTTATTGTGACTGAAATTACAATAGATCTGCGATGGCTTTAAGTATTTCCTTTCCCTTACTTTGATTGTGAAGGTAGGCAGCTCTGTTGTTCACCATTGCCCCTTGGACATGGTTGGATGATGAAATCCTCCCTAACATTCATACATCTTTCAGATTGGTTGTGGATTGGTTTAATTTTGTTGTTTACTTCATCTCATGGGCATGATTTTGTGATGGAATAATCCATTCTAATTCTTATACCTCTCATCTCTTGAAAACTAGATCAAAGGAAGTTCAGGTATGGTTTTTAGTGGTATATCTTCCAACTGGACGAGGATGGGGCTCGAAGTCCAATTGAGTTCATGAATCAAGCGTAGATCTCTCTGATCTCCACAAGTGGATCCTCTGAATCCCTAGTTTTCCACCATTGAATTTACAAGTTTTAGATTATTATTTCACCATTATTCCATCATATTCACTTAATTTAGATTTCATCTTCTTCTAGTTCTAGTTCTGGTTGCATTCAGATTACGTACAAGGTTTAGTCTGCGTGGATTTGACTTCGGTCTTACTGAGATTATTACTACATTATAACCCTATACTTGGGGTGTGAACAAGTTTTTGGCGCCGTTGCCGGGGATTGACGGTTACGTTTTTCTGAAATTGACTAGTTTTATAATTAGGTTAAGATTAGAATTTTCTAACTTTAGGTTTAAGTTTTCTATTTTTAGAAAATTTCTAATTTTAGGCTTTCCTTTTTCGTTTTTAGAAATTAACTCAGCTTTCTATTTTTGTTTTTAGGATTTTTTTCCTCTATTTTTTATAGACACTAACCTAACTTTCCTATTTTGTAGGATTTTGATATAACTTCCTAAATTGGGTTTTAACTTAGGGACTCCAATCTGGTAACTTCTTTCTCTCTTTCTTTCTAGAGTTTTATTCATTTTCTTTCTTTTAGGTTTAGGTTTAGAATCTGAATTGAGAGCTGCGAGTGTTTCATACCCAAGTGATTTCAAGACAACACTCTACATCTCTTAAGTGAAGGAGGATTGGTTGAGGGGTTATCTATCCATTGCAAGATTAGACAACTTAAGATCCTCAGAGTTAACTGAGGTTATGGCCATAAATCAACCTCTTCCACCCCAACCTAGGGAGGAGGACATCCAGGATGAGAATGAGGTGCATCAAACACCCCCGTCTCATACTTTACGAGATTATTTACAACAGGCGGGGGTGAGCACGCCCTCATGCATGCATGTTTTTTCCAGAAAATACAGGACACATGAATATCAAGGCAGGGGTGATCCAACTCCTTCCAAAATTTCATAGGCTTGAATATGAAAATCCGTATCTACACTTGAAAGAGTTTGATGAAATCATAACCACTTTATACTTTCCTAACGTGTTTGAGGGCACGGTCAGGCTGAAACTTTTTCTCTTTTCTTTGAAAGAGAAAGCTAAGACGTGGCTTCATCCACTATGTCCCCAATCTATTGGCACATAAAATGACATGACAAGGGAGTTCATAAAGAAATTTTTTTCATATCACCAAACGAATACCTTTAGAAAATCAATCATAAACTTCGCCCAAAAAGAAGATTAAACATTCTTCCAATGTTGGGAAAGTTTAAGGATCTTGTCAGTTCAT
This sequence comes from Magnolia officinalis, assembly GCA_021015155.1. NCBI lineage: Eukaryota > Viridiplantae > Streptophyta > Magnoliopsida > Magnoliales > Magnoliaceae > Magnolia > Magnolia officinalis. The sequence goes on from JAJHSJ010000002.1 coordinate 91,345,944, forward strand.
GCCCACAACACGATTTTGAAATGTAGCGCATTACACACTTTTTATATGATGGACTGACATCTTCCATGCGCCAATTGGTTGAGACGATATGTAATGGAGAATTTATGAATAAAAATGTCGATGATGTGTGAGATTACTTGGATAGACTCGCTGAAAATGCACAATCATGGGACACATACCCAAAATCGAGTACCACTTGTAGGCCCACTCAATCAAAGGAAAGGGGCGGAGTATACTTGCTCAAAGAGGATGATGATATCAATGTTAAAGTGGCTAATCTCATAAAGAAATTCGAGGCCATGGAATCAAGGAAGGATAAGGGTAAGGAAGTTGTTTGCGGTATTTGTGATTGTAACAGTCACACAACTGAAAATTGTCTAACTATATCTGCCTTTCAAGAGGTACTGACTAAGCAATCCAATGCTGTAAATAATTATCAAAGACCTTTCAATGGACCCACATTTAATACATACAATCCTAGTTGGAGAAATCATCCAAACTTCAGTTGGAGGAATGAATAAACTGCTACTCCTCAAGGTTTCTTTAATTAAATTCCAAATCAAGTGAAACTTCAAGAGAATCCGGTTCTAAAACACATTCAAGACCAAGAGCTAGTTAATCAGAATACGGTACAAGCAATCCTGAAAATCAGATAAGCAATTGAAACACTTGCGTCGTCTGTCCAAAGGATGGAGTCATAATTAGCAATTGTGGGAAAGGGGATGCTTCCTGCTCAACCTCTCCCCAATCCCAAACCACAATATGAGATAAGTGACCCCAGCTCTTCGAATCAGATGGAGCAAGCTAAATCTATCACCACTCTTAGGAGTGGGAAGATCATTGACAAATTCTGGTTAGGGCTGAAAAGCCTAAGGATCTGGAAGAGGACAACGATGATAGACCTAGTATTGTTCCACATGAATTAGAACCAGAACCTCAAGGGAAATCGATTGTTCCATTCCCCCAACGGTTGGTTGCACCAAAACCTCTCTCTAACTCTTAGGATATTCTAGAGGTGTTGAAACAAATGAAGGTCAATATTCCTCTACTTGATGCTGTAAAACAAATACTTTCATGTGCCAAGTTTTTGAAAGATTTATGTACAATCAAAAGACAACAAAATATTTAAAAGAAAATCTTCTTGACTGAGAAAATGAGTGCCATCCTAAAACAAGATGTGCCGCAGAAATTCAAAGATCCCGGTAGCCCAACCATATCATGTGTAATCTGGAACTATCAAATTGTGCACGCACTTCTTGACTTAGGAGCGAGTGTAAATCTGATTCCTTACTCGGTGTACAAACAGTTAGGTTTGGGTGAATTAAAACCCATTCCAACCATATTACAACTTGTCAATCGCTCAGTTCGTGTACCGAGAGGGTTAATTGAGGATGTGTTGGTCCAGGTTGACAGATTCTACTATCCAGTAGATTTTATCGTCCTAGATATAGAACCCATCAGTAACATGAGCACTCAGATTTCCATCATTCTTGGTCGCCCATTCCTTGTCACTTCAAATACAATCATCAATTGTAGGAATGGAGTCATGAATATGTCTTTCGGGAATATGAGATTGGAGTTAAATATCTTTTTCGCTACTGGCAGACGGTTCGAGGATGATGACGATTTCCACGACATTAACATGATTGACTCTTTCGTGGAAGATAGAGCGCCTCTGACCTCATCCCTTGACCCTCTAGAGATGTGTCTGGCCCGCTCCCATGATTTTAATAATGACATGATTAGGGAGATGGGTGCCATGTTTAATACTATGCCGATACTTGAAGTTAACAGGTGGAGGTCACAATTCGAAGAGCTGCCCCAAACCGATGCAGTGCCTCTACTGTCTAACCTTAAAGCACCGAAGCTTGACCTAAAACTTTTACCCTCTGTTTTGGAATATGCTTATTTAGGTCAAGAAGAGACATACCCAGTGGTGATTTCATCCCACCTTGAGAACAAACAAAAGAGTATGCTCATTTCTACTCTCGAAGAAGATAAAAGAGTTATTGGACATGTCATCACAGATCTCGATAGGATGAATGAACTCCTTTCAATTGAATATTTCGACTCTTTGGATGATTGCTTGACACACTTTGCAGATTCAAACAATTCCATGATACAAGAAATAGTGGATGCTTCGCAAGACAATACCTCGGTAGTTGTCACAGATCGAGAGAACCCTTATTCTGAAGTACCTCCTCCCCCAGATCCTGAATGTTTACCATTAAAGGAGGAGGAGCTGAGAATTGAACTGAAGATTGAAACTTCGGCGTGTGTTGAGACTACACCACCTACTATGATTTTTTCTGAATTTCATCTACTTGTAGTCTCTGATTCATCATGGTGTATTAACTTCGAATTTTTTTTTTTACCATAGGTGAATCATATATATTTTGGACACTTCAGAAGATTAAAAGGAAACTTTATGCTGAGGTCCATCAATTTCTTTAGACATTCATGCTCCAGGACATCCAAGCCTACTGTAAAAAGGGCTTCTGGATGATCTTGTTGAGAAACCTTTTAAGAAATTTACCAAGATACTGGCCAAAGGAAGAACCTGGATGCATGACTGAGTAGATTCCTGTGCTTTCATAGTTGAGGATTAGAATTTACTTCTTTCATAAGACTAGGGTAGTTTGGTTATTTTGTTCTAGGTTATTCGATTTTATGCTATCAGGTTAGTAATTTGCTTTCTACATTATTTTAGGATAGTTTGCTTTTGTTGGTTTCACTCTTGTGCTGACTCGCTTTCACGCTGCTATCTTCGAAAAGTCTCTTGATTCTTTCGTCCAGGTACTATCTTTCTATCACTCCTTTTTTTACTTTCATTGTCCCATGTGCATTGCATGCTTATTTCTTTTACATTGAGGACAATGTAAATTTTAGGTTGGGAGTGGGCGATTAGGTCACCTAATCAGTGTTTTCTCGGTCTTAAGCAAAAATCGTGAAAATTTTTAAAATTTTTCTGGGAATTCTTGTGAATTCGAAGTGATTTGATGGCCATTGTTGATTTAGAAAATTATAAGATGCGGAGTGTTGGGGATTTATGTCACATGGATTCAACTATCTGATAGATTCCACAGTTGAGTTTGAATTATCAATCCATGATTAGAAGTTTTAAACATTGATTGAATCATGATTTCACATGTCACATCTTGCTTACACATTGAGGTTTCAGTTCGATATTGAAGAATTAACTTGGTACTCACTAAGCATGGAAGGAACCGACTTGAGATAATTGAAAGGGTTAGGCGAATGGTCTTCGCCATAGGTTTGCTCCCTATGGGTGAAGGTTCGATTCCTCAAGGTTGACATTCAAAAATTATTTGGTGACTGGTCTTCACCATAAGTTTGCTCCCTATAGGTGAGGATTTGATTCCCCTCCTTGGTGTTATTTTTAATGGAAAAATCAAAAGTTGGTAGAAAGAAAAAAGGATGATCTGTGAGGCAAGTTTTGGTTGAGGTTTTGGTTGTTCTAATGCTCTTGTTAGTTACCAATGATATCATGACATAACGAATTGAATCTTAATGTTGATAAGCCGAGATTACACTATACACTCATGGATCCTAATGTTTAGAATTTTTTCTAATTGATGGATTAATACTTTGATCTTGATTATGAAGTCTGCCGTGCGCTTGAGTATAGGAGAACGTAACGCCCAACATTCATGAATCTTAGACTTCTTGTATCTGGATTATTTTTAAAAAAATCACTCAAGTTTTTATAAATTGTCCTATAATTCTCAATTTATTTTTCGCATACTTTGCTTGGGACTAGCAAAATGCTGGTTGGGAGTGTGTTAAGGGTCAAATATTGCATATTAGACCCCAATTATTACTCGATTTTTCGAACACGATACTGTTTAACGCCCTATTTTAATCATGTTTGTGATGCAGGGTGTATTTATGAGCCTAGACTGAAAAGGGTACTAAAAGCAAGGATTTAACGCTCAGGAATCACCAAGGCAAGGGACGGACTCTAGGAGACCGAGATCGATGATTTTATATGGTCGAGATTCGAGAAAATCACGTGTTTCACGTTAAAGAGGCCTGAAAGTCTTCCAGAATGCAAGATCACAGGGTTCCTACCATTCGTTCGACTCAAACTTCATATATGGCCTGAGGACCATAAATTAACCATACACGTCAAATTTTAGCCCTTGGATCCCTGTGGAAGTGGCCCAACTAACAGATTAGCCCATAAACCATTGATTCTTGGCCCACCTGCAATCTGGATATGTTTCAAATATTGGCTCAACTCCTTAAACTAGCTGAGAAAAGGGATGGATGGATTAGATTTCTCATACCCATCACCATGGACCCCACTTGAGTGATGTGTGCACCGTGCACAAGTGCACGCGCTGTGCACGACAACTCTAAATTAGTCAACAGACCTTGGACCCATATCCAAAACAGAAACTTCCATTTCAGCGCGTGCAGCGGACGGACAGTCCACTTGAAGGAACGATGTGGCCCACCACCATTGATTATGTGGTTCATCGGGACTGTCCATTCATCCCAGGAGGTCAAATCGACCGTACAGATGGTGGTTTTTCAGACCCAAGCATGTGCACGCATGGAAACAACACCACTGCATCTAACAGACGGCGGGTTTAAAATTCAATGGGCCACACTCAATCCAATTCAAAACCGTCCATATCTGAATGGTTTTTCGACGTGAATTGAATGGATGAATGGATCTATCTGTCGAAACTGATCATGGGCCCCACCGACTTTCATAGCATAAGGCTGCGCAAGCTCTGTTTCGCAACAGAGCTGCAGTCGATCTAGGTGGGCCACCATCGTTTATCAGGGACTTGATCCAGACCGTCTATCTTGTAAAGGGGTCAAAACCGTCCGTAGGGACGTTTTTCTTTACATCATTTGTGGATGCCATGAATACCAGCAAAGGGCAGAATTTTCAAACTCTCACGTGTAGCTACGCACGTTCTGTGAAAGGAGTGCGTAACTCCTTACGCAATATCACCGACCTCTGCAAACCAACTCTAGACAGTGCTTCTCCACCGTCTTTCACAGCTATAAAAAGAAAAAGAAGATAGAGAGAGGATTCAATCTAGGAAGCCTGGGACGTCTGGAAGAGAGAGAGAGAGAGAGAGAGAGAGAGAGGAGAGAGAGAGAGAGAGAGAGAGAGAGAGAGAGAGAGTTTAGAGAGTTTTAGTTTTAGTTTTTATTTTATTTTATTTTATTTCTTATGAATATTTGGAGATTAATCTAATCATGTGAGGCTAAACCTCTTAGCTAGGGCTAAGAGGTGAAGCTTGTGGCATGATGGGAATGATTCTATGGTTTTGATTCATGTTAGACTGAATTGATGTTGATTTTAGTTTGGTTATTAGGAATGCTTTCAGTTTTTAATAGTTTGTTGTGACTGAAATTACAATAAATATGCGATGGCTTTAAGTATTTCCTTTCCCTTATTTTGATTGTGAAGGTAGGCAGCTCTGTTGTTCACCATTGCCCCTTGGACATGGTTGGATGATGGAATCCTCCCTAACATTCATACATCTTTCAGATTGGTTGTGGATTGGTTTAATTCTGTTGTTTACTTTGTCTCATGGGGATGGTTTTGTGATGAAATCCATTCTAATTCTTATACCTCTTATCTCTTGAAAACTAGATCAAAGGAAGTTCAGGTATGGTTTTTAGTGGTATATCTTTCAATTGGATGAAGATGGGACTCGAAGTCCATTTGAGTTCATGAATCAAGTGTAGATCTCCCTGATCTCTACAATTGGATCCTCTTGAAAAGGCGGTGAAGACCGCGCTAGTTGAAGAAGGAATATGCCAATATGTCCTAGAGGGGGGTGAATAGGACTTTTTTTAAAGTTTTTTATGATTTATTTAAAAAATCCTACTTTACTAATCCTGTGATCATGCAATTATCAAGATTACTTAAATGTAACTCTACTGGCTTCCAAGCTCGGTAGAGGATCCAATCACAAACTGTTTTTAAGAAGTAAAACAATATGTAACCTAGTTCATGATGGATATGACTATGTAGGTGTGATCAGATATTCAGATATGGAAGTATTAAAGTAAATCGCACAATCAGAAGAATAACAATCTCAAACGCAATTATTTTTATAGTGGTTCGACGATAAGTCTACTCCACTCCCGGTAACCGCACTCAACCCTTGAGTGTACCGGATTTCACTAAGGAGGTTTCACAACGGTTCACCTCTAACCTAAGGTTTAAATCAGGTTCACCTTCAACCTTTACAACTTACACTGAGGCAGACTGTTTATGCTCTCACGAGCAAGGGTCAACACAACGTACCCACTTTTAGGCACACTGGCCAAGGATCTTCCATAAGACCCTATTGGAGGTTTCTACACGGTTGATCTCGAACCCGAGGTTTCACACGGTTCACCTCAAACCCAAGGTTTTACACGGTTCACCTCAAATACAGAGTTTTACTGGTTCACTCCTAACAAGATGTTTATGCTCTCCACAGAGCAAGGGTCCACACAACGCACCCACCACGTACACTCCCGCCGAAGGCCTCCTTGAGGACTTTAAAGGGTGATAACCACTTAAGACCCAATCCTAGAAAGGAATGATCACAAGTGTTCTCTTAGACTCTGGATACTTACAAATAAGCTGATGAGTCCCGTTTAGCACATGCTGAAGATCTCCTCCTCCTTGTTGACGAAGAATCTTCTGTTCCCTTGATCCGCAATACAAAATGATGTACCAATACTCGGCTTCGGGTTGGGTTAAGGTGAAGATGGAATCCTACTCTCAAAATATTTTCCTATCAGGAAGATAGAGCGATTCCAACCTTATGCATTCAAGGCATCCCAGCTTAATGATTTGCCATTAAGGTAGTAGCTGGAGGATCCTTGAATGCGGAAGTTCATTCCCCGATCCACTCTATTGAATGTCAATGATGGCGGTGGATTGGAGGATGAACTCCCTTGAGAGAAAGGGCTTTGGGTATAGGATATAAGTTAAAACACACAAAAGCTCTCTCTACTTTCTCTCACAGCAACAAAAGACAAGTCCTCTATATATAGGCAAAAAGTTCCAACGGATATAAAACGGTCACATTTATGATAGAGTTTGATATCATCGAGTAGGTTCGATATCATCGAGCGTATACTCTCGATAGCATCGATGGTCTGCTCGATGACTCGAACTCGATGTCATACGCTTTTGAAACTTTTGCCAATTGGTCGATGAATCGAAACTATTGTCGATGTCATCGGATTTCGAACTCCGATTCCATCGATGACAGGTTTGATCCATCGACACATGAAAAATGAGAGAGACTTGACTTTGAAATATTTCAGATTTCATGAATGATCGGGGAACCATCGAGATCATCGGAATTTGAATGTCGATGATATCGAGATTAGAATCGAGGCATCGATAAATCCAGCGGATTTGTCTTTAAGCTTGCTGGACGGTTTATGACCTTGTTCGATGCAATCAACCTGGTGCCGATATCATTGATATTTGAATATCGATTCTATTGAAAGGCCCCCGATCATAGTTAAAAATAACCTGAAATATTTATTGCAAGATATGCGCGCCCTCGATTGATATCATCAATGGACTTCCGATGTTATCGATATTTGATTTCAGATCATATCGGAAGAGCATCGATATATCGAAGGAATTTGAGATTTTCATTAAAAAACAGGGGCGCCGAAAATCTTCCTGTCAATCTTATCGAGCCATTTTCGATGGGCTCGAGATTTGTATATCGATGATATCGATAGGTGTATCGATATATCGATAATTCGTCCAGATATGTTGTGAAGTTGCTGGACATTTTTAGTTCTTATATCGATGATATTGATAGGTGTATCAATACATCGATAAATCCGTCCAGATGAATATTTAGTTGCTGAACACTTTTAGTCCTCATATCGATAATATCGTTAAGGTATCGAGGACATCGACAGAGCAAGTCGATCATATCGAGGGTGTTTCGATAAAATCGACAAGGCGAGAAAAACTTAAAGATTTTCTTATTTTGAAAAAAATTTCTCACCTTAAAACCCTATGATTTCTAACTTATTTTTAAGGGTTTTATTCACCTGGTGTTTTGAGTTAGGGAATGTGAGGCTTTAGGTTTACCTGTGGCGAGCTTGCATACATTCGGTTGAGACAGACGCTTGAATTGATCTACCTATCAGGCTCTGTAGAAATCTGACTCAACACTCACGTAACTTGACAAACCAGGACACTTTCACCTCCGAATCCCTAGTTTCCCACCTTTGAACTTACAAGTTTTAGATTATTATTTCACCATTATTCCCTCATATTCACTTGATTTAGATTTTATCTTCTTCTAGTTCTAGTTCTGGTTGCTTTTAGATTATGTACAAGGTTCAGTCCCTGTGGATTCGACCTCGGTCTTACCGAGATTATTACTACATCACAACCCTATACTTGGGGTGTGAACATTAAAATGGCTTGTTAATTGGTGAGTCGATCCTCTTTTATGACTATTGATTGTAAAATTTCTGAGGAAAAGTGGTCAGTAGGTAGACTACTCGGGACTGCGTGTATTTGATTACGATGCTTACTCTCACATACCGTCAGTTAAGAGAAATAATGTAGACTAAAGGGTTTAAAACTGTGTTTGTCAGCTATGATAATGGTGTGAAGGGGTATAAGCTATACGAGTAGACCATATGAAAAATTATCCTTAATCACGATGTCAAATTTGACGAAGGATCCTTGTTCCGTGAGGATGAGCACAAGGGAGCTGAAAAGTTGGTTATGAATGTTCACGTAGATAGAGATGAGAGACAGGCTGATACTGAGACACAGACACATGTACATGAGCAGGTGGCGTAACCACCTATGAGAAGGAATCCGCAACGGGATCATAGGTTATTGGTAAAATATAGGGATGACTCAAATGTCACATTTTCCTTCATTATGGATGAGGGGAATCTGTCTACTTTTCAAAAGGTCCTTGATGAGCTAGATGCTAAAAAGTGAAAAGTAACGATGAATGATGAGATGACTTCTTTGTATAAGAATGAGACATGAGAGAGAGTCATAGTAATATGAAAGTATAACATGAAAAAGGCAGAAAACACATATCAAATTAGATTATTGTAAGCTTAAAGAGATCCCTCACCTTAGCCTTAGATCTAAACCCTAAGTAGATATCCATGTAGGAAAGCTTCTACAAGAATCACGATATCGCTTGAGTAAGAGGGAGACACCATGCATATGGAGAAGGAAGAGGGCATCTAGGCATCTCTTTATCTTTTCTCTCTCTCTCTCTCTCTCTCTCTCTCTCTCTCTTTCTCTTTCTCTCTCTTTCTCCTTGGGCGTTGGGAGATTGGGGGGTGAATAGAGAGGGGAACGCACACTCCTTTTTAAAAGGAGTGGGTGTGTGAGAGGAGTGTGTTTCACATCCCACTTGGATTGAGTTTCTCCAATTTTCCCTTTTCTAACTATATTTATTTAAATCTAATTCGTTCATTGTATCAAGGTTGTCGAATAAAGCCAGTGTATATGATTTTCTTGGTGATCTAAGATTTAGATTCGCCTATCTTGAAAATTCTCCTAACAAGTGCCAAAAAGAACTTGATCTCAATTATCAGTCCACACTTAATGATCAGGGCCCAATTTTTAGGAAAAATGTGTAGTCAGGATAGGCAAATGGTTGAACAAAATTTGGTGGTTGATCGATGGTGGAAAAAGGCTAAATCTAAAATTTTGTCTTTTGTACCAAAAGGAAGGAACTCGCTTAAACTTTCAACGGTGTAGGATCATAAATCGGAGCCTAAATTTTGTATAAACTCATAGTTAAATGAAACCAGAATGTGGTCCAAATTTGAGTTACGATGGATGAAAGGAAGTGGTTAGATTGGAAGATTGAGATTTATAGGGAGTTGATAGGCCTTGACAAGATAACTTTGCGCCTATGGAAAAACCTACCAAAGTGGGGTCTTCATATTTTACGCTTGGTCTATATGATGTGTAATCCAAGTCGTTCATATGAAGAGAAATATCCTACTACGACTACCTACGAGGTTTCTTCACTCAATGGACACAAAAAATTAATAGTTAAGGAGCTAATTTTTCAATTAGGTCACTTTTACAATGATATAAGGGCCGAAATTTGACATGTATTGTTAATTTATGATACATATGTATGGTAGAAAATTTCACATTAAACAGATCGTGGGAATCATATGATCTAGAATTCAGGGGTCTAGGTTAATGACATTTTCGTAATTATTGCCGATATGAGAATTTTGGAAAATCTAATGGTTCTACATGGTTGTAGGCATGTTTCTAACTAATTCTTACAAAAGAACTTATATATAAATAATTATGAATAATGAATTATTCACCAAACTAATTAAGGGAATGTACACATATCAACCAACATAATGGATGGTTAGATGACATGTTAAAATAGAAAAACTCGATGGTTAGTACTTTGATCATGTGTGTAAGTGGGTGTACGGTCTATTTTATAAACAGATTATCACAAGTAAGTTTTTGGAGTGATCAAGAAGTAGAACGTGTATACCGTTAGATTCAAGTGACTTGTTCACATGTGTAAGTTTCTCAGATTATAGTTTTGATGGTGGGTTAAGCATATTCATAGGTGGTGAATAAGATAAACGGATCAGAATCTCAATTTGATATGTGTACGAGTGGATGATGAGATCAAGTAGCTAGTTTACTATAATCAGGTGGTCCAAACTCAGAGTGGATGGTTAGATATCTTTAGCTAGCGGTGAATAGTTGACTGAATGGTTGATTATGTTGGATAAGTGAGAATACTTGAGTATATGATGATCATATCTCAAAATCAACAGTTGGAAGCTTGATCTATGAATGGAGATTATTCCCAACGGTCATAGTAACAACACTAAAACATAGTAAACATTGAGTAACAACACTAAAATATAGTAACAACAATATGGAGTGAATCTGATTCCAATATGTGGCATCGAACTTACTTTGATGACATTGAGTAACAACACTAAAACATTTCAGTAAACAACATGAATTTTTCAGATTTTTTCGATGGGATCGGGCATCTGTCAATGACATCGAGTGGTCTATCGATGATATCGACAAACCCTATTATTGATAGATTTAAGACAACAACAACAATCTCCACCATGTCTTCAATCTTCACTCATCATAGTTCTTTATCAATCACCGTATCTAATTTTGTCTTACATCATATCTCCACCATCACTTCTCGTTCACACTTTGTCTTCCGTTTATGCCTTTGTCAAGCCCAAAGAAGTTGCACAGAACTTGAACTTCTCTTTGAGAACTCCCTTAGTATGTTAGTCGGATTCACGCTCGTGTGAATCTTTTCTAGATTCATGCCTCCTTTCTCAAGCACTCGTTAAAATAAAATGGCGCAGGATCCTTGTTCCGTGAGGATGAGCACAAGGGAGCTGAAAAGTTGGTTATGAATGTTCACTTAAACAGAGATGAGACACAGGCTGATACTGAGACATAGACACATGTACATGAGCAGGTGGCGCAGCCACCTATGAGAAGGAATTTGCCACGGGATCGTAGGTTATTGGTAAAATATAGGGATGACTCAAATGTCACATTTTACTTCATTATGGATTAGGGGAATCCGTCTACTTTTCAAAAGGCCCTTGATGAGCTAGATGCTAAAAAGTGAAAAGTAGCGATGAATGATGAGATGGACTCTTTGTATAGGAATGAGACATGAGAGAGAGTCATAGTAACATGAAAGTATAACATGAAAAAGACAGAAAGCACATATCAAATTAGATTACTATAAGCTTAAAGGGATCCCTCACCTTAGCCTTAGATCTAAACCCTAAGTAGATATCCATATAAGAAAGCTTCTACAAGAATCACGATATCACTTGAGTAAGAGGGAGACACCATGCATATGGAGAAGGAAGAGGGCATCTAGGCTTCTCTTTATCTTTCTTTCTCTTTTTTTTTTTCTTCTCTTTCTCTCTCTCTCTCTTTCTCTTTCTCTCTCTCTTTCTCCTTGGGCGTTGGGAGATTGAGCGTGTGAGTAGAGAGGGGAACGTACACTCCTTTTTAAAAGGAGTGGGTGTGTGAGAGGAGTGTATTTCACATCCCACTTGGATTGAGTTTCTCCAATTTTCCCTTTTCTAACTATATTCCTTTAAATCTAATTCGTCCATTGTATCAGGGTCATCGAATAAAGCTAGTGTATATGATTTTCTTGGTGATCTAAGATTTAGATTCGCATATCTTGAAAATTCTCCTAACAAGTGCCAACAAGAACTTGATCTCAATTATCGGTCTACACTTAATGATCAGGGCCCAATTTTTAGGGAAAATGTGTAGTCAGGATAGGCAAATGGTTGAACAAAATTTGGTGGTTGATCGATGGTGGAAAAAGGCTAAATCTAAAATTTTGTCTTTTGTACCAAAAGGAAGGAACTCGCTTAAACCTTCAACGGTGTATGATCATAAATCGGAGTCTAAATTTTGTATAAACTCATAGTTAAATGAAACCAGAATGTGGTCCAAATTTGAGTTACGATGGATGCAAGGAAGTGGTTAAATTGGAAGATCGAGATTTATAAGGAGTTGGTAGGCCTTGACAAGATAACTTTGCGCCTAAGGAAAAACCTACCAAAGTGGGGTCTTCATATTTTACGCTTGGTCTATATGATGTGCAATCTAAGTTGTTCATATGAAGGGAAATATCCTACTACGACTACCTACGAGGTTTCTTCACTCAATGAACACAAAAAATCAATAGTTAAGGAGCTAATTTTTTAATTAGGTCACTTTTACAATGATATAAGGGCAAAAATTTGACATGTATTGTTAATTTATGATACATATGTATGGTATAAAATTTCACATCAAACAGATCATGAGAATCATATGATCTAGAATTCAGGGGTTTAGGTTAATGACATTTTCGTAATTATTGCTGATATAAGAATTTTGGGAAATCTAATGGTTCTACATGGTTGTAAGCACGTTTCTAACTAATTCTTACAAAAGAACTTATATATAAATAATTATAAATAATGAATTATTCACCAAACTAATTAAGGGAATGTACACATATCAACCAACATAATGGATAGTTAGATGACATGTTAAAATAGAAAAACTTGATGATTAATACTCTGATCATGTGTGTAAGTGGGTGTACGGTCTATTTTATAAATAGATGATCACAAGTGAGTTTTTGGAGTGATCAAGAGGTAGAAAGTGTATACCGTTAGATTCAAGTGACTTGTTCACATGTGTAAGTTTCTCGGATTATATTTTTGATGGTGGGTTAAACATATTCATAAGTGGTGAATAAGATAAACGGATCCGAATCTCAATTTGATATGTGTACAAGTGGATGCTGAGATCAAGTAGCTAGTTTACTATAATCAGGTGGTCTAAACTCAGAGTGGATGGTTAGATATCTTTAGCTAGCGGTGAATAGTTGACTGAATGGTTGGTTATGTTAGATAAGTGAGAATACTTGGGTATATGATGATCATATCTCAAAATCAAAGGTCGGAAGCTTGATCTATGAATGGAGATTATTCCCAACGGTCATATTCGTGTTGGAGAATAGATGTAAGGCTAGGATAACTAGATTGGTATCATACACATGTACACAATAAGTTAAATTTCATGGTAACACTCGAGAACTTTCAATACTCGGGTATTGAAAAATTCGGGGTGTTACAAGACTGCCTTTCTACATGGGGAATTGGAAGAGAAAATTTACATGAATCAACCAGAAGGTTTCAAAATACAAGGGATAAAGAACAAGGTTTGCAAGTTGAAAAGGTCGTCATACAACCTTAAACAGTCGCCTAGGCAGTGGTACAAGAAATTTGATTTTTTCATAGTTAGTCAAAAGTTTACCAAGAGTGATTATGATCATTATGTCTATTACAAGACACTGAGTGATGATAAGTTTATTAACTTGGTATTGTATGTTGATGACATACTTATCACTAGTCATACCATATTCGAGATCGACATACTGGAGACTCAGTTATCAGGGACATTCCAAATGAAAGATCTAGGGCTGTAAAGAGGGTCTCGATATTGACATACATAGAGATAGGAAGAGGAGCTAGCAAGCTATAGTTATCTCAGACTGAATACTTTGAGAATGTATTGATGAAGTATGGAATGGACAAGGCAAAGTTGGTTAGCATTCCCCATATGACTCATTTAAAGTTATCTTCTGAACAGTGTTTTAAAATAGATGAAAAGAAGCAGGCTATGTCTCATGTGCCATTCGAGTGCAGTTGGCAGCTTAATGTACGCCATGGTCTGTACAAGACCGAATATTTCATAAACAATGGATGTTGTTAGTGGATACATGTCTAACCCCGACAAGTAACATTGGGAGGTAGTGAAATGACTACTTCGATTTATTCAAGGTACACAGGATTATGTCTTATTATTTAAAAAATCAGAGGACAAGCTAGTATGCTATGTGGATTCAAATTATATGGGCAATGTGGATAATAGAAGGCTGACTTCCGGTTAGTCGTTTGTGCTAGCGGGTGGAGTAATCAGTTGGATGTCGAAGCTTTAGTTTGTGGTGAGTTTTTCCATAACCGAAGCTGAGTATATGACAGTGACAGAAGAATTCAAGGAATGTATTTGGTTGAAAGGAATGATAAATCAGTTGGGGATTCAGCACTAGGCCACGCTAGTTAATTGTGACAGCGAAAGCGTGATCAATTTGGTTAAGAATTTTGTTTATCACTCATGTACTAAACATATTAATGTGCGTCGCCATTTTATTTTGACGGGTGCTTGAGAAAGGAGGAATGAATCTAGAGAAGATTTGCACGAGCGTGAATCCGGCTAACATGCTTACTAAGATAGTTCTCAAAGAGAAGTTCAAGTCTGTGCAACTTTTTTGGGCTTGACAAAGGCATAAATGGAAGACAAAGTGTGAACGAGAAGTGATGGTGGAGATATGATGTAAGGCAAAATTAGATACGGTGATTGATAAATAACTATGATGAGTGAAGATTGAAGACATGGTGGAGATTGTTATTGTTGTCTTAAATCTATCAATAACAAGGTCTGTCGATATCATCGATAGACCACTCGATGCCATTGACAGATGCCCGATCTCATCGAAAAAATCTGAAAAATTCATGTTGTTTACTGGAATGTTTTAGTGTTGTTACTCAATGTCATCAAAGTAAGTTCAATGCCATCAACAGATCATCGATGGGTTATCGATGCCATCGAAGGTCCCATTGAAGATGTGCATAGACTTGCATAATTGCGCAATTTGTTTCCTATTCCGGTTGTAATAGTATATATCGGGTGTAATCGGGATTAGGGTACGAAAGATGTGTTCTAGAGCTTTTTAAATCATTCATAAGGGTTCAAGGGCATAGCCAAAGCTTTTGAAGTAGATTCGAGACCTTGTTTGAATCGGTAAAACTCTATCTCTTGTAATTTCTACTTTCATAGTGCATTACTCATCGCTTTGTGCTGTGGTTTTTTCTCACATGATTTTTTTACACGTAAAATTTGAATTGTTCTTGTTTGGACTTAGTTGTGTGATTGCGAGTATTTTGCTTGATTCATGTCTGGGTGTTTCCACGGTTCCCCAACATTAACACCATTATTGAACAATGATTGCCTGTTTGGAAATACCATGGTATTTTGGTCATTCAATCCTTATGTTTGGGATATAATTTTTGCTATGGGAAAAACATTAGATTAAGCAAAATCCCCTTTGATGGACCATGGAATTGTAATCAACAAACCGAATTCACAATGAATGTCCATCACTATAACGTATATAACTAGAATGTCACGTGTAAAGGCATAAATGGATGGACAACATGGATAAAACACATGCATCAATGTGGGGCCCACATGTGCAATGTATTTTAAAATCCATGAAAATCCCACGGGATCAAATTTAATTCCATCCTACCTAATCCCAACCCTTCCTGTGCCCCCCAAATGTTAGATGGAATTTGCATTGACCATTGCAATTCCATCCCATCTGATACTATGCGCCAAACGCCCCCTTAGCGGTTGCACTCTGGTTGCTCAGGTATACCATTGCGGCTTTCACTCTGTTTTCATAGGTGGCCCTTTCCATGACTTGAACCTATTTTTAATGAAGAAAGTATAAAGATGGTCGAGCCTGAGTGAGGTCAAGTCAAGTTTTATCGAGTTTATGCAAAGTTTTATTCAGTCAAGTACTCAAATCTGAGTTCCCAACTGAGTTTTTCACACATAATGATGAAACTCATTCAGTTGAGTTGACTCGAGCGAGTCTAGTTGAGTTTCTGAACTATGCTTAGCGGTGCCTCTGCCATCCAGGTAAGGTTGCACCTTGCACGTGAAAACATTGGGGCTTAAAACGTGACCTCCAGGTAGTGCCGGCAGTGCCCGTTCATTTCTCTAGGGTTCCCTGTCATTATCATCAGTTATCCTGTGGCAAACTCATCTTCAGACTCCACTACAAGTGGAAGAAGTTCCTTTCGTTCTCATAATGCCCTACTGTCATGCGCCTTTTACTTGGGACATACGTTTTAGGAACTCGATCTCCTAGCCATCCGTTCTGTTATCGGCAATGGATGGTCCTGATTCACCCTCATTAATGACACTTGAGAAGAACTTAAGTCCCACCGAATAATATCCCATGGGTGCAAGTAATTGACAAGTGAACGGACCGTAATCACCATATGTCTGAGATTTGTGGGGCCCGCTGTAATATTTGATTGCCATCCAACCCGTCCATTAGGTGCACCTACCAATTATAGGCCTAAATTCCAAAATACAGCCCGACTAATAACTCATGTGGGCCACACCAAAGGGAACAATTGGGGACATGGAAAGGGGGACGTGAACAATAGAAACTTCTAGATGGAATGTGGGTCCACTGTGTCATGTATATGTCATCAAAGCCCGTAATCAGGTGATCCCCACGAGGTTTATGAGCCCAATGAAATAGAAAGTCCGTTCCAAAATTTAAGTGGGCCACAAGTGAATATATATGTTTTAAGAGTGAATGTGCATTGCTTCTTGTGGTGTGTCCCATCGAATCTTTTATATGAATGATTCTTGGGTTGTACGGTGAACATGATTAGATGCACTAGATTTACAGTTTTGATTCCGTTTAATCATAACAGGTAGGTCCCACATAGCTCGAGCATATGGTAATTATCATATCTTTCAATGCTTGTGATCATTACCTGATAAAGCATGGCAGCAATTAGGTGTGTCAATGGGACGGGCTCGGGCCTTCAAAATTCTGTTTTTGCAGGCCCAAGCCCAGCCCAGCCCATTGACACCCCTGGCATAAATGATCTAATTTTCAGTGAAAATGCATCCGTGAAGCATGAAAAGTCAAAACCCTCCTCGGGGAGATTTACTGAAAACGGAAAGCAAAGTCTTTCCACCCATGCGGGGAATTATGCTCCAAAAATTTAAAAGTTATGTTGGCCCTAACTTATTGTATTTCCAAAGATTAAATCAGACTAGTTGTATGAATTAATTTTAGAGGTAGGTGTAAAAAACCAGCCCTATCTTGCGAGTAGACCATACATTAGCAAACAATGTAGACAATGATGCCCACCCTCTAAATTGTTTCTCTCAGTGTAACCCACCTAAATCATGGATTGTTCTGATTCTTGAGCCCTTAAGCTTAAATATTTTTGTGGAATCTAATGGTTGAAGTGGATTTCTTATAATCATCACTAGAGTTGGGCATCGGACCGAGTCGGATCGGATTGGGTCCAACTCGATTCGGTCCGAAATCTACATAGGTTGACCTGAACTCGATCAGATCCGAGACCGAATCCAGGACATCTAACTGGAACCGATCTGATGCACGGTTGGCCTGACCCGAATCGAGTTCGACTTGGTCAGGGAAACCGAGTCAGATTGGGTTGGGTACGATTCGGATCAAATTTTTTAATGGTGAAAATCATTATCCTCGCTGCTATTTTCGATGTGGTCCAATTGAGCTTTAGATATGATTCAAATTTATTTATTTATTTTTTTTTTTTCAAATGCTCTAAAATGATCACGAAAAATGGATAAATGGTATGGATATAATAAATACATCATTGTGGGGCCCATGTAATTTTGTTCTCATTTGATCCGTTCGTACGACTTGGAGCTCGAGGAGCATCTCCGCTCGCCTTTGCACAACACGTATCTACACAGCTGTGCACGAAAGTGCAGTTGTGCACAATGCATTGCTATATTGACGTTAGCAAGTTATGTAGGTCTGATCATGGGGTATGTGTTATATCCAAACCATCCATCCATTTGGCGAGCTCGTCTTGAGGCTTGAGACGAAAAATAAGACAGATCTAACTATCAAGTGGACCACACGAATTGTTTAATGGTGAAAATCATTATCTCTGCTGCTATTTGTGGTGTGGTCCAGATGATCTTTGGATATTATTCATTTTTTGGATAATGCTCTATAATGATCTCTAAAATATATGAACGGTGTAGATATAATAAATACATCACTGTGGGGCCCATATAACTTTGATCTCCTTTGAACCGTTCATACAACTTGGAGCTCGAGGAGCTTCAGTACTGGTCTTCGCACAACACGTACCTACAGCAGCTATATAGCTGGTGTGTGGTACACCAGCCAATCCGCTTCCACCAACTATTACTTTCAAAATCCAACTAAAATGCAGACAATACATGCAATACAATACATATGCGGTCCCACGTGGTTTATCCACTTCGGATCGGGTCAGATCGGATCGGTCCGGATTGACCACGATCCAAACTCGTTCCGAAAAACATTCGGATCTGAATGGCCCAACTCGATTTGCACCGATCTAGGCCGTCGGTTCGGTTTGGATCGGGTCGGATCCACCAGATCGGGTTAGACATGCCCAACTCTAATCATCATTGTGCTGTCCTAGCCCATGAATTTCTTGCAAAAGCCTTTCTTACACCATCCATGTTCCTTCATTTGACTTTTTATTCTCCAGCAGATGAACATTTTAGTAAATATGGAGAGTGAAAGCATGTTATGGGAATAACATACACTCTTAGGAATTTTTGGGTAACACCCCCCGAAAAAAAGTACATGCAAGTGGTATGCATAATTAAGAATAGGACATGATTTGCATAGTTTGATTTCTGCACATGTATACACGTGGACAAATCAGGACCATCCAAATGGGGAGCCCATTAGGAATGGTGTACAAGCCAATAGTACGATTAACTACTCAACGCTCTTTTTGAATTTGGACTAATGATCATATTTTAACAATCCTTATGGGTCGTTTAACAACTTGAATTTGGAGGTAAATGGGTGCATTTCAAATCCGATTAGGTACTTTTTTCGTTTAGTACTCTTGGATTTGGAGGTAAATGAAATTAGAGGGAATACACGTTTTTAGTGTGTTTTGAAATTTCAACAAATTGTTAGGATTCCAGAGTAATCCAAATGAAATGTCTTTTTTTTTAGCGTATATCAAAATGTATGAGAGTCGCACGTGTAACAAAGATGTCATTAGACTACTAATCCACTATATATGCATGTGGCATGACGTAACCTAATTATTAGTTACATCACTAAAATCACATCAATAGAATGATCCGAATCATCCAAACATTGAACATCTAAATGAGCGGTTAAAAATCATAGGCAAGTCACTCGTTTGCAATCCTTATGTTTGTGGCCCCATACAAGGCCCAAAATTTCCTCCTTTTTGACCAAAGAATATATTTCAACGGGCTTATTACAATCGCTCTATCAAATATTACACACACACGCGCGCGGGCGCGCGCACACACACACATATATGTGGGATTTGAAAGCTGATTTAATTAATTAAATTCAAGTAAATATACTGAAAAATTTTAATGCATTCCAAATACAAACTCCCAAATGAAATATTTGAATTCCAGTGCATTTCAACTAAACACTATTGAAGATTTGAAGTCACTTTTATTCCAATGCATTCCAAATCCAAGCTCCCAAATGGGGAAGAGGTTAATAGGCTGGCTAGAAGAGAGAGGCTTTTCTAGACCAACTCTGTGAATTAAGGGCCAACCCAACCTAGATTCAGTTGGGTTGAGCCCGATGAACCTTTAGTTAAAATGGACTACCAGGCAGCCCACCCATTTCTCGTATTTATGGCCCTAAATAAATACCCTATTCAAATCCTTAACGTATTATACTGCCACTCATTTTCAACAGATAATAACGCCCCATCGGCCCTTTAACAGTTGCATCAGGATCCAGTTCATTGACCCAAACGGTTCATATGATGGCCCTTACCGTGGATGGAGGGTACTAAAAAACACTCCCGGATTGAAATATTTGAACCCTTCAATTACTAAAATTAAAGGTTGGGGAGACCATTGATATTACAAAAAAAATAACAAAAAAATTGTGTAATGATCTAAGGGTTAAAATAGTTTAATCCATGAGCTTTTGTTTGTTTTTTAAATCACCCATCCAAACATATAAACAGCCTGGATAATTGAAAATTGTGTTGGAATGTATGGCCATTGATGGCTGAAAATAGCTCTCTCACTCTCTCGAAGTAGTTTTTCTGACAGTAATGTAAATTCTCAAAACATAAACAATTCTAATCCCTATGAAAGGGGCAGGATGATATGAGAAAATACACGTTTTGGTGAGAAATGCCTCCTGCAGATGATTCAGAGCCAAATGGTACTTCAATCACTCCTTGTACTTCAAGATGACCCAAGTTCCAAAGGCTAAAGTTCAGATGTATTCTACCAAACCTCTTCCTCAAAAGATCTGAAATCTAGAGAAAAACATTGCATAGATGCTGGAAGTGTATCCACTTGAAGTAATTAAATGAACATGTGCCCGTGCAAGCTGGCCCGATCGAGCATGAACGGGTGGTTTAGATATGTGTTTTACTCCTTCCACGGTGTGGATGGCTCCACACGTCACCTACATGACAAGATAGCACATGCAATAAACATCCAAACTATCCATTAGGTGGGCCTCATTTAGTTCGTGCCATAAAAGAAAATTCAGGCCGGTCTATTACCAGGTGGGCCACAGGATAAAAAGCAAATAAACAAGCAGTGAAACTTGTTTTAACCATCTATTTTGTTTTTGGACACCATAGTTGATGTATAGCGGGTCGCAGACACTTACTTTCATGTCCAAGATAGAGAAGGCCTGATCAAAGGCAGAAGTCATCAAGACTGTTAGAACATTAAAACAGACATATTTCGCAAACCGGAATGAGTTACTCGAAGTACCATTTATGATTTTGGGGTAGGACGAGCTACTTTACCCAACCAACTTGACATAGCCGGGTTGCCCACACCGAATTTACGAGATTCCATCCTATCGACAACTAAATTCCATGTTTAGTTCCATTTTTATTATAAATAGTAAGTTTTAGTTTGATTATAACTCTTCATCCGTTGGGTTTTAGGAGTTGTGTACAACATGAAAAGTGTGCTTAGAATAATTAGGAGAATAACGTGGTTAAGCCATATAGGACACTTACTATAAAAGTAAATTTACTATTTATAGTAAGTTGTGAATCTTAGGGAGTTTTAGTTATAGTTTGTTTCTGATTTCTCTCCTATTACTTGGTATCCCTGTTTAAAGGGTGGTGAGAATTTTATTTATATTTTTATTGCTTTTTTCTCGTGGATTTGAGAAGTTTCTGTGAAGAGTCCGAAGAAGTTTTGTGGATTCAGAGTAGTTATCCATGAGGAAGACGGTGATTCATCCCTGCGTCAGTAGTACACCTGATTAGTTGAAGATGGATGAAGGATATATTGCAGGCCCCACCAGATGGAGAGCTAGAATCCTAGTCGCGTGTTCCAGCTCAACCTGATAGGATCTGGACTATGCATGGATTAGCCAACCTCATTTGTAACAAGTAGAAGTCAAATGAAATAAAAGTTCACTACAGCCACACATATTTGGGAAATGAACTAGTTGGGTTTGGGACATCGATCTGGACCGTTCATTTGGTTCAGCCCATTCTTCATCGACCAATTAGCAAAATACACGTATCAGGCGATAGAAGCTATATCATTTACTATCTGTTCAATAGCAAGAAACACCAAGGGTCGAGATGCTTGCTATGAAATGGGTCCAATATTCAGAAATCCAAGTGAGCCATCTGTCCCCGCCTTTTCAAATGCATGAAGGAACGAGAGGGAAACAGACAGAACAGAGAGAGACAGACAGAGAGAGAGAGAGAGAGAGAGGCATCTATGATCTATCCACATCACAGGCATTGATAGTTTCATATACCACACAATGCCGTTTACACCATATCTCGGTCTATATCCGAACGAACTTTAGAAATGTTCACATACAGATGTATGAGACCTTCGATATACATAGCCTTTTATTTTCTGCTAAATATGTGTCATTCCCATGGATAATCCAATCCATGAAAATGTTGGTTATACCATGAACATCACATACATTAAGTTGGACCATCACCATCCATTCATTTCGATGGTGGTACACTTGACAATCGACCATCCAGATTTCACCCTGGGTGATGATATAAAACAAAGTAACAAGCTGGCGGGAATGAAAGCACTGTATGTATAAGTTTCCATACATGACTGTATGTGAACATTTCTCAGTGCTTGTTGCTTCCTACGACAAAGACGAGCGAACTGTTTGTAAGGATCATGAATGCGGGCCCACCAGAGACATCTAGCTCGAAGAGCCCGAGCCGAAGTTGTGATGAGGGCTGCAGTATATTATAGTTGGGCTCTCATGGTTATGTACGCCCTCATACGTTGTGATCACGTAGCTTGAGTCGGTTGAATCTCTTTCTACTCTCTTCTTCACCGGGCACCCTCCATTCGAGCATCGATAATAGTTCCTGGTCCCACCCATTTAATTGATTAATCAGGTCCGTGGATCAGACATTGAAAATAAATCTCACCAAAATGCTAATGAGTTGTTGAATTCTACTTAAGAATGCTTATGTGCTACCACAAAAACAGCTCCATACATGCAAGTATGGTATAAATCTCGAACTATGATCTCTTCATGCTTTGTACCTTATTGCAATGCGAATTTATGTGTGGCCCAAGTGAAGCCACGTACGATTTTGGTGGAGTGTTGGATAGGAGAGGTCGGCCACAGATTTGCAGACAGCGTCAATATCGAATGGATTAGGTGATCACAAGGGCCTTCAGAAATGGATGGTGAGACCTTTTTTTTTTAAAAATAAAATATATTCCACAATTCATTTCTCACCCTTAATTTAGCTGTGATTATCCAATCATGGTTATTTTTAGGTCATTTGCAATCTATGGCCCGGATTCAATTCCTTCCCAAAAGTCTTTGTTGATCATAGGTGGGCCCACTTGGGCCCCACATAAAATTACACCATTAACAAGGGTGAATGAATTTTGGGTGTACAAAGTAGTAAAGATTTGTAACTTCTTTAGTTATTTAAAAGGAATTAGCATTTTAATGATGTTTTATAAAAATTTTCTTTTTCTTTTTTTCTTTTTATTTTTTTTTAAAGCACTTACCTTGGATTTGGGCTGTTCTTGACTTGTTTCTTCCCATACTTCCTCCACTTGAATCCATCATCCAAGATTTCGAGTTCCGATTTAGTTCGAAATGCGATTCTAAACCCGATTTCGGCTCTAATCCTCTCACCTTCGCTGCTTTCATTATTCCTACAATCACATGAATAATCACCATAATTAGATAAAATAAGAGCCATTTGATCTTGAGTAAGTAGTAAAATTTTGAAGCATTACACTTGCATGCTACTACTCGGAGTGGTGGCCTGGTTCGTAGGGCCCGAATTGTTGATGATGTCGATCAAAGAGGCCGGATTCTGCGAAAAATCAATCATGGCTGATGTAGAATCTTCCTCCGATCCATCTTCGAAGATCAGATAATCGGAGATCTCGAACATCTGGTGATCAAGATGGTGGGCGGAGAATCCATGATCACGGATTCCGAACGGTTCTTGTGGTGGAGAAGGAGGATCAGACATCGTGCCGGGGAGGATTTTGGCTACCGTGATACATTTAGGGAGGAGGCTCTTATATTATATATTTTTTCATGTGAGGGAGAGGGACTTTCGGGGGGACCTTCCCTTTGGCTGTGATGAACCTTCTTTGTTGGTGCCACGTGTCATTATCATGATGGGACACTAGGACCCACACATTCCTCAATATGCTGACGTTGGAATTCCATGGGAGTGGCCCCATGGGAGAGAGGGAGTCCGGCAGGCTTGTCATGTTCAAGTTCGTTTTGCCTCTGCCGCGACACATAATCCAGCGTCTGTCGCCACCCACTTGGGTCCACATGCTGAGATGGTACGATTATCAACCGTCCATGTTATGTTCTCTTTACTACCAAACTTAAGTTATTTTCTAATAATCGCGCTTCAGTAAAGATCAGAACCTTTGATATTTAGAGTTGAATGTGAACCGTTGATTTTTTTATTTTTTATTTAAAACTTCGTTCAAAGATAGCGATCCTCACGACCATCCTTTCAAGTTAAGTTTCATAATGTGGCCCGTATAGCATCTCCACGAAACGGGCGGTTCCGATCATTGGACCATTCGGCATGTGGGCCCCAGTTGGCGGTGACAGGAACCTTGTGATATTAAGTCCCTCATCGGAGAGTTGAGCACGTGACTCCAGAGAAGTCGCTCATGTCCCCGACGCACACGTTAGGAATACACGTGTGAGAAGAGTGTGGATCCTCTGTATCCTGGAACCAGCGAGCAGCTGAATCCAATATCGTTATTGGTCCACGTCACTTTAAGTGCCACGTCACCAGTTTTTTTAAAATATATTTTTAAAAAAATTACATTTAACAGGAAGTCTACCGCCGTTAGACAGTTTCGTTTGAAAATTGGATTGCATACCGATTACAGTACGCTCTTGCTCTTACCGTACCGAGTGAACTCAGCTGGGCCCACCTTGTATGTATGTAGTCTATTTAGG
This sequence comes from Magnolia officinalis, assembly GCA_021015155.1. Taxonomy (NCBI): domain Eukaryota; kingdom Viridiplantae; phylum Streptophyta; class Magnoliopsida; order Magnoliales; family Magnoliaceae; genus Magnolia; species Magnolia officinalis. The sequence continues at coordinate 91,370,879 of JAJHSJ010000002.1, forward strand.
CCGTCCATCCATTTTTTCCATCTAATTTAAGGGGTTGAGCTCAAAATTAAAGTATATCCAAATACAAAGTGGATCATACCACAGTAAACAGCGGATATAATGATTTCCCCCCTTTGAAACGTTGCTAAGCTTTACAGTGATGTTTATTTGTCATCCAACCTGTTCATAAGATCATACGGGAATGAAGGAAGAGAAAACACAAATATAAGCTTGATCCAAAACTTTTGTAGCCCATGAGAAATTTTTTTAATATATTAAAAAAACTAGTGACGTGGCACTTAAAGTGACGTGGACCAGTAATAATATTGGATTCAGCTGCTTGCTGGAAACAGGATATAGAGGATCCGCACTCGTGTGAGAACTGCAGAATAAACTCTCCCCGTACAGCTCGGTTGGTTTGGGAAGTGGCTTAGAAGGTATTAAATCATAGGATTTCGAATATGGACTTTGACGAGTTTTGCAATTCATTTCTTTCGTTTGGATTATCGATTCTCTCCTTCTTCATTGCTTAGTTTTGAAGGTACGAGAGTTGAATGTGTAACACATGACCCGCAGAGCCACTAATCTATTGTACATATGGATTACTGATAATATTCCAAAGCAGTCAGCTGCATCACTGAAATTACTTGAATACGGTGATCTGAGCAGTCCAAACATTAGCCATGTAAATGGCCGGTTAAAAAGTGTGGATTAGTCAACTCGGTTGCGATCCTATCCTTGTGGCCATGCAAGGCTTGGAATTTCATCATTTTGGCTAAAGTATATATTTCTATAAGTTCATTACAACCATTTTGTTAATCATCACATATGACAACTAATAAGGTATATTAAACTTGACTTAATAATTAAGTTCAAACACTTATAAATATACTACATAATTTAAGTACGTAATATTTTTAGATTATAAGCGATTCGAAACTTAGGGTGCCAAACGCAGTTGAAAAATTCCGAATCTTAGGTATTTCAAATCCAAATATTCCGAATCCACCAAAAGAGGCCAAGTGGATTGCCTGTGTTACTAATGTTATCAACAAATTTGAATTGAATATAAACATCATGGTTGACTCCAAGATGGTTTCAATGGTGGACGATCCTACTATCATTGTTTCCTCACATGTTGCCCATATGAGTTTACTAAGGGCCTGTTTGATTTTCTAATTACACTAGTAAATACACGGAATTACCATATTATTACTTACTACACCTGTTTGAAAATCGCCGGGGAATTACGTTTCGAAAATTGGGCCATACAAATGTTGTTATTACTGGGTTAAATATGTGGGCCCCACCATGATATATATGAGTTATCCACATCATCCATCCTTTTAAAAAATACATTTTAAGGCATGAGCCCAAAAATGAGGGAAATAAAAAGCTCAAGTGGACCACACCTTAGGAAACAATGATCATTAAAATGTCAATGGTTGAAAGTTGTTTTCTCCTTAGGGCCCACAGTGATGTTTATTTGTCATCCAACCCGTTAATAAGGTCACACAGTCATCGATAAAGTGGAAACAAAAATATCAGTTTGATCCAAAACTTTTGGGGTCTTCAAGATGCTTTCAATGGTAGGAGTTCAATTTCCATTGTTTACAGCTGTGTGGTCCACTTGATCTTTGGATCTGTCTCTTCTTTTTTTTTTTTTTTTTTTGCTCTTACCCTAAAATGAGTTGGCTAAAGGGATGGACGGTGTGGATAATACACAAACATCAAGGTGGGCCCCACGATTTAACTTTTTCTCATATGAGGAGTGCTATAAATGAAAGGTGGCGGTCAAATCACCTTGGAAAACCAACCGGTAACACAGGAGGTAAATAATTATTACCCATTTACCTACAATTACCTCCGTAATTGGAAAATCAAACAGGCCCAGGGGCACTTGGATGGATAGTAAACATAAGCTACATATGCTCCTGGTAGCTTATCTTGGTTTCTACTTATTCAATACTTCAATTTGTTTTACAATCAACATACTTGTTAGCCAGAAAGTAGAAAAGTATGTTTGGTTTCCCTTGAGTTTGTTTGCTCCACCTTTAATATCCACTAGTCATCTTGTAAGCACAACTTTTGATGTGGAATGTTCATTATGTTGTGCCTAACTGTAACGCCTTGAAAATTCGATACCTGAGTACATAAACTCCAGTCCCGAGTTCACATGGCATAATTTCATTGAAAAATAAAGATTTCTTTAATTGAATGATCAACTTCAATCCCAAAAAAATAACATAGTGGTCTAATATCTTTTATTTCAAACTGGTGAGCTAAAAATGCCTTAAGTAAAGAGATCTCATCTAAATTGTGCATGTTACTACAGTATCATCTAAACAAACAAAAAAAAAAAAAAAAAAAAGGTTAAAGAAGTCACATGCTTGTTAATAAACAGGGGATTAATTGAAGTGCATTGTTGAAACCTAGTTTGAAGCATGGTAGTACTGATACGCTCAAATTAAGTATAAGGGGATTGTATAAGAATATAGGTGTCTTCTTCAGTTGCCATACTTTACCTTTTAATTTAAGAGGCATGAATCTCAAAGGCAAGTGCATATAAAATTTTCTTATGGGTTTTCGTGTAAGAAGGTATTCTTAACATTATTTTACACACGCACCCCACACCTACCCCCGCACTTATGTTGTAGTGGGATTTCACCACCTATGGGTACTCAAGCCCCAAACCTTGTGGTGAAACTTAAGAGTGTAGACCCACTCGCACCACAATGCATGATGCTCTTGATGAAGAGTTACTAATCCCCATGTTCATTTTCAATTAAGGGCAGCAATCTGATCATCATGCATCACTGTTTTCCATCTTGAATCTTTCAAGGCCTTTACAAATGTAGAAGGGATAAAAATGGACAAAATGATTTAAAAAAATGGATGCTTAAAAGGATGGTGAAAGATGAGCATACGATACATGATTACCAATAAGGTGAATAGTACTACAATTAATATGATATCGACTTGGAGGTATGGTATTCAATTTACCTTTCTGGGTGATGAAAGGAAGATCATTCAATGAAGAAGGTATGCAGCTGGCGAGTCAGATATGACAAGTATTGGATTTTCAAGTCCAACTCAGCATAGTCTAATCATTCGATTTAACATTCCATCCAAGATTACTGCTTGTGATAACATCATATTTATGTGAGATTAAAAAAACTAATGAATGAAGGGTGGAGATCGTACCTGACGCGATTGAATTATGAGATGTTTTTCTTTAATGATTTGTCAAGACGATCCTCTAACAGAAAAGCCTCTCCTCGATCTATAGCAGATGGAAGGAGTCGAGAGAACCACCATATATACCTCCATTAGGGCCAAGGGAGATGGACATTATCTACTAGATAGAATACACACTTCGCACATGTGAAAGAGGAGAAGAGAAGAGAATGGATGATGAAGATGGAGGATGGAGTGAAACTCTCTCTCTCTCTCTCTCGCTCTCTCTCTCTCTCTCTCTCTCTCTCTCTATTCTCTCTCTCTCTCTCTCTCTCTCTCTCTCTCTCTCTCTCCTCTTCTTTTCTCCAAGTGACACCCAAATAGAGGTGGGCATCTAGTCGAGTCGGACCGGATTGGGGCCAACTTGAGTCGATTCGATTTTTTCTAGTACCTGACCCGAACTCGATCCGATCTAGGACCAAGTCCAGCAGGGTCAACTCGATTCGATCCGATTCCTTATTGGCCTGATCCAAGCCGAGTCTGACTTAGTCAGGGAAATCGAGTCGGATCGGGTTGGGTACAGTTCAGATCGAGTCTTCCTTGCGACCAGGGTCGAACCAACAATGAGCCAAGGCCGAACCCACCATGAAGTGCGGTCCACCAGCGAGCCAGGGCGGGCCACCAGCATCCTGCACGGCTGCACCCAAGCCAGCACGATCCACCAGCAAGCCAGGACAGGTCACCACTTGAAAGTACACAAAAAAATAAAAATAATAAAAATAAATGGAACCTACCTGATGAATGGAGGAGGATGAACGGTAAAAATGGGTTGCTAGGAAGCGAGAGGCCTGGATTTGGATCGAGATGGGTGCGGCGCTGCTCGGGTAGGGACGGGTTAGGGTTCTTATTAGGGTAGAAAGGAGGGGTAAAAGTTTTTTTTTAAAAAAAAAGGAGTAAAAAATACACTTTATAGTATCCGATCGGATCGGATTGGATTGGCTACTGACCTGAACTTGACTCGTTGTGTGGTCAGATCTGAGTCGGTCTACTCGATTCGACTTGATCCTGGCTTTCGGTTCGGGTCGGATCGGATCCGACTGGTTCAATCGAGTCAGATCCATCGGTTAGGGTCGGATCTTGCCCAACTCTACACCCAAGGGAAGAAGGATGTTTAAGGGTTTTCTCTCTCTTTTGTCTCTTCTCTATAATAAGATCTTATATGAAGAGGTTCAGGTTTCATGGGTTATACTAGTATAGTACACCACCACCTTATGGGTTTCTTTGTACCTTATTGTCAGAGAATTCCATTGATTCACCTCATACATGTACACACTTATAACTTAGTCCTTCTACTATATAGGCCATCCACCATAAATCTAGATTTCATGCTGATTAAGTAGTTGAGCATCATATTTGAGCCATTAGATCATCATCAAATGTGATCAAAGCAGCTTTAACTGGTAATGTTGTGGCACAAAAATATATATATATATATATATTTCTCTCTAGAAGTCTCAATGCGCATCCATCGCCTCAGTGTGGAAATTCCATTGTGATCCTTATTAGAGTGCGCCCCTACCTAGATTCCTGTTGTGCGCCCCTACCTAGATTCCTGTTGTGCGCCCCTTGCCTGGACTCTTGTTGTGCGCCCCTACCTAGATTCATGTTCTACACCCCTACATAGATTCCTATTGTGCACCCCTGGTTGTGCGCCCAGGGTTGTGCGCTCTTGTTTGTTCGCCCCTTGGCTGGACTCCTGTTGTGCGCCCCTACCTAGATTCATATTGTGCGCCCCTACCTAGATTCCTATTATGCGCTGGAAGCTGTTGTGCGCAGGAAGCTAATGCGCGCTGGAAGCTGTTGTGCGCTAGAAGCTACTGTGCGTTGCAAGTTGTTGCGCGTTGGAAGCTTATGTGTGCTGCAAGTTGTTGCACGTTGGAAGCTATTGTGCGCTGAAAGCTGTCGCACGGTGGAAGCTGTTGTACGCTGGAAGTTGTTGCGCGCTGGAAGCTATTGTGCACTGCAAGCTGTTGCCCGTTGGAATATGTTGCGCTCTGGAAGCTGCTGTGCGTTGAAAGCTGTTGCGCACTGGAAGCTGCTATATACAAATAACCCTCTCACACGTGCGAGATGCCTATAAATACCCCTCTCTCATCTTCATTTGGATGGACAAAAGTTGGAGAGTCTCAAGGAACTCCCAAAGGAGAGAGAAAAGTGGGGCATGATGGAAGATCAGCACAACGGAATTATGGCATAACCCAAATTCATGAAGTTTCCATCTCTTCTTAGATTGTGCACCAGTATGCTTGCCCAAAATGCCTTTCCTTGATCAAGTGCGCCAGTTGCTGGATTCATAAAGGGAAAGTAAAGAAAATGTGAAGCATTGAGAAAGAGCTCCAGGAGAAAGAAGAGTATGTCTGTACGACTGAAAGGATAAGTGAAAAAATGATCAACGCTTATCGTACAACTAAATCAAGGGGTTTAAGTCTACATGACTCATCTGCCTTTGCGATGAACAACAAAAGCGTCGAAATGCTACTAAAATTGTCATTGAACTATCTTTCTTTTTCATTCATTGTGTCTATTCATTATAATCAATCTTAGAATCAAGGGAAATCAAAGGATGTAAATGAACTCAGAATAAATAGAATACTTTGTGATCGTTGTTCTCTTATTCTTTTTTTGTTATCATTGAATGAAATCCCCCAAATCTTATGCATATTTTTCTTGTTCGAAACAAAATGATGACTCTGCTGGGGATCCTTCTCAATGATAACTTAGAAAATATTCAGAGAACATTTATCACTTTTTGGCGTCTGTATAGACGCCAAAATGGCGACTCTCAACAGGAACATCCTCCCCTTCATCTCTAAGGGCCCATTTGGCTAGGCGGATTGGAAGGGATTGGATGGTATTGGAAGGGATTGGAAGTTAAATCCTAGGGTTGGCCGGGCGTGCCGAACAGACCAGGTGATTTGATCCCAGGATATAACAATCTCATGAATCTTAAGACAATCCACTGACAACACCATCATTACCTTTAAATCCCATCCAATCCACCCTAATCCGTTCAAATTTGCCTAGGGCGTGTTTGGTTCGAGGGATTGGAAGGGATGGGAAGGTTTAATCCCGGGATTGGCCGAGCGTGCCAAACAGACTCGATATAGCAATCCCATGGATCTTAAGACAATCCACTGACAACACCATCATTACCTTGTAATCCATGTCATCTACCCTAATACCATTCAATCCCTTCCAATCCATCCAGCCAAATGGGCCCTAAGATAGAATGTTTTATCACTTAGATACTGATTGCAATTTTGTAATTTTGTCTACAAATAAGAAAGAAAGCACTAGAGAAAGCAAAATCCACTGTGATCAAGAGTAGAGAATTTCATGTAATGGACGGAATGATCTCTGTTTCACTAGTAGCTCAATAAGACGAAGGAGGATGGAGGATAGTAACATCCAAAAGACGAAAAGTCCGATTTACCTCCACAAGAAGCATCATCCCGCCAAGTATAGGGTCAATTATACAAAATGTCGTGAGACGCAGTCCTGCATCGATCATGCAATCATTTCATTCGATAAAAACAGAAAGGCCCATCACTCCAAAAGATTTTCCAGTATCGTTAACTACAATCGAACAAACATTTTCTACAAAATCATTACGAGTTCAGAAGAGGGAAAGCCATAGCGACTAGCGAATGTTCGCTCACAGCACCACTTGCAAAAGATTTCAAGCAAACTCACGCATTAAGAATACCACAATTTGAGTCAGCTAGTTCTTCGAAGCAACAGTATATTAGCTTCGAATCAAACAATAGTTCATCTTCTTCAACAGTGTCAGCAGCGCGACACTCACTTCCTCCTTCAATATCATGACAGTCGAAGAATAAGAAAACAGAAATTTTATCAGCAAACATCAATCAGCCTAACGAACATTCACTAGAGAAGCACATAAATGAATAAGTCCTTAATTTTCCAATAGTGAATATTGTGAACAACATTGAACCACAAGTAGAAAGGCCACAACTGCGAGTGGTTAGATTTCAAGAACCAACGCCTGATATTACTCAGAATATAATGTAAGAAGAAATTCGACTGATGGTCATCGAAACCATTCATCCAGAGAAGAAGCGAGGTCAGAATCAAAATTTTCAATATCAGATGTCGTATCCTCGTGAAATAGAAGAAATGTCATTTCCCGCCGATTTCAAACATCCAGACTTTCAAAAATTTAATGGGAACCGATCACCAGAAGAACATATGATGCATTTCATAACAAAGATGGAAATTTTCTCTAGAGTTCCTCAATATTATCTACGATTATTCAGATCATCTCTAACAGGAAGAGCTTTCAGATGGTATTCAAGTTTAATCCCAGGATCCATTCATACTTGGGAACAGATGTAGGATGTTTTTATGTCAAACTTTTTCTCTTCTAACTGAGAAGTTAGTTTGACCGAACTGACCTCTATTTGCAAAAAAGAAAATGAATCTATCAAAGAATTCATCAGTCGATGGAAGGACTTGGGGGCATCATGTCGACATCCTCTGAAGGAATCAGAACGAGTAAAACTATGTTTAGAAAGCTTAAGACCAGAACTGACATGCAACTTGATTAGTAAAGATTGGAAAACCTTTCGTGATCTTGCTATAAAGGCCCATGCTCTTGAAAAGATAATTGGAAGAATGTATGTTTTTCAGCCATCATCAGCCAACATCATTCGGAAAAAAGAAAATAAACAAGATTATCAGGATGTTGAAAGAGACAACGATAAAGAGGATAGAAATGGTCGTGCGGTTATAATGACATATAAAATGTCCAGGCAAAATAAAGACCATATGAAGTATTCGTTTGCAAGAAAAGACATACTTCCTATGCTGAAACAATTGTTGGCTATGAAAAATATTGAATTACCTCGGCTAAGACACCTCAAAGAAATTGAAAATATAAGAGGAATGAATTATTGTCATTATCACCATACATTTGGACATCATATAGAAAATTGTAGTGCCCTCAGGAAAAAACTACAAAAGATAATTGATAGGGGAGAAATTGTGATGGAAGAATATGAAGCAAAGCAAAGTTGAAGGGGTTGATTGCGCAGGTCAGCATAGACGCCCCTCGCAGTTGTGTCAGAATATGACAGCAAAGCAAAGTTGAAGGGGTTTCGATAATAGAAAATTTTCCATAAGGAAAGTATACAATATAAAAGAAGAAATGAGGATACACACGCCTAATTAGTTCAAGACTGGGGGCAATACTAATCTCGGATAATCGGTATGAGGTAATGTGGCATCAGCATACTTGTTAAAGACCGCAACATCGTGGTTTTGATTACAAAGATTACCAGAGTAATGCTTCCTAATCAAAAGGGGGCATGACAAATAGAAGAATAAAAATGCTGCAAAAGGCGAGTCATGTCCTCCTCTTCATGTGAATGAATAAAAGGTGCAAATTTTCAAACAAAGCTTCTCAAGTATATCAGGCATATCAAGGTCAAGCGTTGATGATTCCTACCAAGCACTGACGATTGCCGTTGACGTTGATGATTTTCATCCCGCCAACGTTGATGATTTTCGTCAAATTCACCAAGTGTCGATGATTATCGCCAAAATTAGCGACTATGGCTATCGTCATTAATTGTTCATATAAACTCGTTTTTATCAAAATTGTTATCATCGCCAAGCTGATTCACTATTTTAAACATGATAAGAATGTTCTCAAAACATTATCAACAGTGGCGAAATATCAATTATTGATTCACCAATTTTGGCAGTGGAATAAACTATATGGCCAACCACATATAAAATTGACGATAGCGATGGTAGCTTATCATTATTTAAGGCAGCCTAGCCAAGCCCTCAATGGTCAACTACGCATAAGACCTATCATCATCAACGTTATATATATTATTCGAGCATCAGTGAGAAGCCAATGGCCCTAAAAAGCCCATATAGGCCATCACATGCATACCCATACAGGTAGCGGACGGAGCCAACGACAAAAAGTCTATAATGGCCAGTCACATGTGAGACCAATGCCACTTGTAGAGATTCTGATAGCGTCACGGGGAAGGATGAAAATATCCTCTCGCGAATGGGTCCGACCTTGCAGGCAAAAATAAAATATATGCATGCTCTCTTGAGCCTTTGCTCTTTGAGCCCTGCTCTCTTGAGCCTTTGTTTTTTAAGCCCTTCTCTCTTGAGCCTTTGCTCTTTGAGCCCAGCCCGAAATTGGCAGTAAACTATAATTGCTCTTTGAGCCCAAGTCTTGTCCAATTAAGTTGTGTCCAGTTTAGTCCAGTTTGGTTAGGTCAAGTTCAGTCAAGTCATGTCCAGTCAAAGTATGGTCAGTCAAAAGTACACTAGATCCACTACTCAAAAGTATGAACTATGTGTGCATCAAAATGCTACAGATATATATTTCACTTTAGATATACTCAAATATGCAATTGCCTAATGAAAATTTCAAATATTGAGCAAATAACATACAAAAATATATTTCTCTTGAATCAAGTTCAAATAACAACAACAGCAAATGCCTTCAAAATATTGGTAATTATCAAAGTTCAAATCTTTGATATTAGCAATTATCTACTCAAAAGTTCAAATCTTCGAGATCAACTACTAGTCTTCAATTGCAATATATTTATCCTTCTGACAAGAGTCGTGGGGTCTTTTGCCTTCTTGATAATAAGGAAATATTATCTCACAAAATACTCAAAAGCGACAGAGAATAAACTAGCGAAGAATTATTATTCTCTTTTGGTCGATTTAAAGATTCAGTCATACTTTTTAGATTTGTTAAAGGAGCAGTAAAGATTAGCCATCCTTCAAGGGTATCAGCAGACTTTACTTCAGAAATATTATCTTAGGAAGAAATCCTTATACGAAGATTGGCCTGGACAGGGGGCATGATATATTTCCCTAAAGTAATCTATGCCTTGGTCTTTCTGATAATTTCTTATACACAGCGGAGGAATCAATATGACACAATCAATTGGTAATAATCACATACTAAGTAATATTGACAACCCCACCAACACACTCAGTTATAAGAAGTATGAACTGGAGAATTATGGCGAGAATAATGAAGCACGATCTAGCATGAATATATTAAGGCCCGGTTATATGGTCTGATGCCATAACTTCTTACCGTTCTAATAATAATATCGCAAGACCCCAAGTATCGGATTTGATGGAGACAAGGAACAAATGTTTATCAAAAGAGATAAAATCATCGTCAATAACTTCTATGGCCTTCGGAAGTAATTAAATGAAATCGAGAGAAGTCTTATCTATTTTCTGAATCAGCAAAGGTTTAGGAAAAATATACTCTTAGCCAGTCTATGAAGAAATGCTAAGGAAGCACAAACTAGAAAATACTCAGTAATTGAATTTATAGAGCCAGAAATAATGTCTCCAAAAGCGCGATATAATGCGAAGCACAATGACAAGCACAAAGAGAAGACAACTCAATCATTATCCTATTGCAAATATTACAAATATTCTAAAAAGTTTTTCAATATATACTTCATGAAACTAAATTGAAAAATTATGATATCGTGAAGTACTAATTCCAATTAATTTGGCAGGAAAGATTACCATTTGGAAGCTTGGGTTATGTAGATCATGAATAAAGGAGACAATCGAAAAAGTTGTCGCGGTAAGAGCAGCATTAAAGAACAACTCTCTAAACGCAGAGTTCGAAGAAAGAGTTGAAGAAATTAATCAAAGAAACCGTTGCAGCAACAACATTGAAAGATAGTTCTCTGGCCAAGATACTCAAAACGAAGTCGTTACAGCTGTTACAGTGACGGGTTTCGATGAAAAGAGAATTTAGCCTCCCTATTCAAGCATCTACTCGACACTACTGGCTGGGAGTAATTAATCTTCTAGTCGAGTGTAATCATTTAGTCTTCCATGTCAGAAGGGTCATCCGGTCATCCTTTTTGTGTAATTCATTCGATTTTTTAAAGAAAATCGATCTTCCATTTGATTTCATAAAGCAATCAAAGAAGGATTGAGGGGGCTTCTGTTGGGGCACAAAAATATATATATTTATCTCTCTAGAAGTCTTAATGTGCATCCATTGCCTCAGTGGGGAAATTCCATTGTGATCCTTGTTAGAGTGCAGAAGCCCTTGCTGAGAAGCCCCTGGTTGTGCGCCCCTACTTAGATTCCTTTTGTGCGCTCTTGGTTTTGCACCTAGGGTTGTGCGCTCCTGGTTGTGCGCCCTTACCTAGATTCTTGTTGTGTGCCCCTACCTAGATTCCTGTTGTGCACCCCTGGTTGTGCGCCCAGGGTTGTATGCTCCTGGTTGTGCACCCCCCGCTTGGGCTCATGTTGTGCGCCCTTGCCTAGATTCTTGTTGTGCGCCCCTACCTAGATTCCTGTTGTGTGCTGGAAGTTGTTGTGTATAGGAAGCTGCTATGCGTTGAAAGCTGCTGTGTACTGGAAGCTGTTGTGCATTGGAAGCTATTGTGCACTGCAAGTTGTTGCATACTGGAAGTTGTTGCCCGCTGCAAGTTGTTGTGCGTTGCAAGCTTTGCGCGCTAGAAGCTTTGTGCACTGGAAGCTGTTGCGCGCTGGAAGCTGTTGTGCGCTGGAAGCTGGTGCGCGTTAGAAGCTATTGTGCGCTGGAAGCTATTACGTGCTGGAAACTGTTGTGCGCTTGAAGCTGTTGGGCACTGGAAGCTGTTGCGTGCTGGAAGTTATTGCGCGCTGGAAGTTGTTGCCCGCTGGAAGCTGTTGTATGTAAATAGCCCTCTCACACGTGCGAGACACCTATAAATACCCCTCTCCCATCTTCATTTGGACAGACAGAAGTTAGAGAGTCTCAAGGAACTCCCAGAGGAGAGAGAAAAGAGAGGCATGATGGAAGATCTGCACAATGAAATTATGGGCACAACGGAATTATGACACAATGGAATTATAGCACAATGGAATTATGGCATAACGAAATTATAGAACAACAAAATTATAGCACAACGGAATTAATGTACAACAGAATTATGGCACAACCCAAGTTCATGAAGTTTCCATCTCTTCTTAGATTGTGCACTAGTATGCTTGCCCAAAATGCCATTTCCTTGATTAAGCGCGCCAGTTGCCAGATTCATAAAGGAAAAGTAAAGGAAATGTGAAGCACAGAGAAAGAGCTTCAAGAGAAAGAAGAGTATGTCTGTACGACTGAAAGGATAAGTGAAAGAACGATCAACGCTTATCGCACAACCAAATCAAGGGCTTTAAGTCTGCATGACTCATTTGCCTTTGCGATGAACAACAAAAGCGTCGAAATGCTACTAAAATTACCATTGAACTATCTTTCTCTTTCATTCATGGTGTTTATTCATTATAATATATCTTAGAATCAAGGGAAATCAAAGGATGTAAATGAACTCAGAATAAATAGAATACTTTGTTATCATTGTTCTCTCATTCTTTTTTTTTTTTTTTTTAATCATTGAATGAAATCCCCCAAATCGAATGCATTTGTTTCTTATTCGAAACAAGTAAAATAGAACTTTAACGATTAAAAACCTTTATAAAGTCAATTAAAACATTTTCATTGTTAGTCTAGTAGTAAAACCACTTAATGAAATCCTGATTTAATCAAATTTAGCTATAAGCAAGTTCCTAAATAAACTCAATACATCCCTTGTTATCCCGAGAAAAAAAATCAATGAATCTTAATAGACATTCCCAACATTACTCACTTTAAGTGATATCTAAAAAACTTCATAAAGTAAACTAAAGTCATCTAGTAAAGATCATGATTCTTACACATCCTTTGGTCTAAAGATTGATCACCTTTTATACACACATTAACTCTTTGATCATAAGGATCATAGTCATGACTAATGGGCCCCTAAACATTGACTTGAATTTGATCATCCAATACAAATTTCAAAAGGTCTAATACCAGGATCTTATATCCATGAAATTACACTCCTGTGTTGGGTAAGGGTGGAGGTATAATTGACATCAAGTCAGGTCCCAATGGTGGAGGACATCAATCTTGACTCGAGTCAATTTCCTCATATAAGATAAATATGTATCTTAAAGCATAATGTTTGTAGATGTGTCTTAAACATCTCTGTCGATTATAACTCATCAAAATACTCAGATCCATGGATCATAAATTTCTTTGATCAATAACTATCATATCTAATCTCAAGTTCACAAAGACTAGAGGAATCAATTGTCACATAACTCGTGATTAGTATAGTATTAAAGCAACACTAAATATTGGTCAATGCATGTCACACTCAATTATTATTGTTTTAATACCCCTAATAAATATATATTTTTTATTCGACAATTTTATTTTGTTGAAGCGTGTAGATAAATGATGTTTAACACTCAATCTTCAATTAGTAAAAAATTATATAATTCTTTATATATTGCATCATTTAATCAAAACATTTTAATTACTTTATCACGTTAAGTTTTTACATATTTAGTAAAGATTTAAAATATGGTAAGCATTTCAAAATTATTTTTCATCAAATATAACTATATAAATCTCTAATTATAATTTATAAAAGAAATTAAATATGTGTAACTTGAATTAAAAAATTATTAGGACGGGACCTTACATCTAAATGAACTAAAGTAATGGTTAAATTCAGTTTGAATTTCACTTTGAAGATAATAAGTACAAGAGTGTTTACACGATGTACATATTCACATAAAAAGTAATAATATATATAACTTATTTAAAAAAAAAAATAAATCATAAAGCGTGTAAATAAAAACTTGTTTTAAATGAGAATGTGAAAGCTGAAGGGACTCCCTATCTCTATCTTTGAATATTACATCACATAAGAAAGATGTATGATCTGTTAGTGCACTAAGTCGTGCACCTTGTTTGTCAATCACTTGCATCTATATGTCAAGGAGTCAGTTGAGCCATTGGAAGCTGAAAACCAAAGACACATGAAGATTAAAGCATCAAGGATAGAAGAATAGGTAAATGAGGAGCCTTGGTGACCCTAATCTTGACCTAAAACAACGTAAACCTCTAGATGATCGTAACCTTAATAGATAAAACTTTATTAGTCATCCCATAACCTCAGGAGCCTTAGAATATCATGCTTTGATAGGATTTAGAGGTCTCGAGTGGCTGGAAAACAAGATGCACAAACCGACCAACTCATACGTGAGTTCAATCGATCGAGCACTTCTTCGATTGATGATCGATCGGGCTCGATCAATCAAACATTGCCAAAAACATCTAACGAGATCTTTAGACTATTTCAACGTAACTCGATCGATCGACGACCCTCAGTTGATCAATTGATGCTAGCTGTTGGAGATCCGTTGGAGCATTTTCTTTATAAATATGGCATTCAAATCTTTGTGCAAATGATGAATTTTGGCATTTTACAGACCCTAGTGTCTTACTTATGTGTTTAATTAGTTAAATCATTTAAATGTTTGAATTAGAATTAAATACTAGACACATAACTTGTAATGTACACACAAGCTCATTATTGATTATAGACTAGTTGCTTAATTGACATGTCTGTTGTAGTCTATGTGATTGAACCCACTTTAGTTTGAAAGCCTTAGTATTAATTGTATTCTTAGTTTAGTTTAATTATGAAATTGAGCTTTTAATTGGTAAAATTTTTTATTAGTCATATTCACCCCCCTCCCTTCTAAGATATAGTTATTCATTCCTTAGCTCTACCAAGCTTCTGCACATGCATAGCTCGTGGCCCACCATCATGCGCAATTCATGATCCACCTCAAGAAGATTTTTGAGACTCGTGTCTATCACTAATATTTTCATCTACGCCCCTCCCCCTCCAAATATATAAGCCATGCACAACAAAAGAATTAGAAAAGAAAGTTTAGTGTATATACGTGTGTATTCCTATGGATTACTGCACTGTGTATTCTATTTTTTTTCTTGTATTATCATCCTTGTGCAATCGTATTGATTAAAAATTAATAGAAAGGGAAGTAAGAAGCATCTTGAGAATTCTTTTAAACATCACGGTATCAGAGAAAAAGGTTTTTCAAAGCCTAACCTAGGCCCTCATAGTCGTTGCCGCTGCTACCTCTAGACCCTCTAGCTCTTTCACTATGCCCACGGTAATGCTTCCGCTGACGTGTCTTTTACAAATATTAAAATCCAATATAACCATTTTCAATCTTTCCCCTTATGTGTTCATGTGTGTTTGTTATGTCCATGCCATCGGTCCTCATGATAAGCTAGATCTTCGGTCCATTCGCTATATGTTTCTTGGATATTCTACTACTCAAAAGCGTTATAAGTACTACTCTCCTATTACAAAAAGTAAATACCTTTCAAAATGTGTAACTTTCATGGAGAATGTTTCTTGTTTTTTAGCACCCACCTCTCTAGCAATGACTAACGAAACTCATCTTCCAACTCCGGAGCTTACTTACACACAAGAGGAGGATTTTTCTCCAACTGTCAAACAAGTCACTTAGACTCATCATACACCTTTTGAAGTTCAGCCTACAAATCCACTTATAGCCTTCGCGTTTCCTAACATTTCCATTACTCTTCGATAAGATCTGTGTATCATTATTCCTCCACCTATTATCGTAATGATTCCCCTGTGACTCATCTTATTGGTAAACATATTTTTTATGATTGTTTATCTTCATCCTTTCATAATTTTCTTTTGTCTTTGTTTACTTCTTTCGTTCCATCTTCTATTAAAGATGCCTTACACGACCCTCAGTGGAAGGCTGCAATGATTAATGAGATGCGTGCTCTCGAACAATAAGATGCTTGGGAGTTGGCTCATCTTCCTAAGGGAAGAACTATCATTGGATGCAACTGAGTTTACACTAATGAATATAATCTTGATGGAACTATTGCTCAATACAAGGCACGATTGGTTGGCAAAGGTTTTACCCAAAAATTAGGAATTGATTATTTTGATACATTTGTCCCAATTGTAAAGATAAACTTTATTCATGTTATTCTCTCTATTGCTACTCATCGACATTAGTTGCTTTATCAACTAGACGTCAAGAATGCATTTCTCTATGGTGACCTTCATGAAAAAATTTATATGCATTTGCCTCATGGGTTCTGTCCTCAGGGAAGTAAGGGAAAAGTGTGTCAACTTAGAAAGCATTATATGGTCTCAAATAATCTCCATGTGCTTGATTTGTGCCTTCAGTGCTTCTATCATCAAACTTAGATTTGTGAGATGTTTCACAGACCATTCTGTCTTTGTCAAGAAAAATAATTATTCTACTATGATTCTTGTATTGTATGTGGATGATATTGTGGTCACTAGTAGTAATTCTTATGAAATTGCTATGATAAAGTAAATTCTTTCGTATAAATTTGAAACTAAAGATTTGGTCTAATTATGGTACTTCCTCGGCATCAAGGTTGCTTGATTTACCCATAGAATATTTCTATATCAAAAGAAGTATACTTTAGATTTCCTTGATAACATAGGCATGCTAGCATGTAGACCTTCGGAAACTCTCATTGAAGGAAATCATAAGCTATTTGCGATTTAATCATCTTCTTGAAGTGATCTAGAGTAATATCGATGCCTTGTTAAAAATCTTATCTACCTAATAATCACTCGCCCATATATTGCTTATGTTGTAAGTGTTGTTAGCCAATTTATGCAACAACTAAGCTCGCACCATCTTGAAGTCGTCCATTGTATTCTTCATTATCTCAAGAAAGATCTTAGATATGACATCTAATAATCTGACCATGGTTGTCTTGACATTCATGCTTATTGTGATGTTGACTGGGCTATTTGTGCGACTGATCATTGGTGTATATCTTTCATTTGTACATTCATCAGAGATCATCTCGTAACATGGAAGGGTAAGAAACAATTTGTTATTAATCGTTCCTCTGCTAAAGAAGAATATCACTCAATGGGACATGGTACTAGTGAGATTCTTTGACTTCACTTGTTTCTCCATGAACTAGGCATTGACAACTCCTTTCTTGTACAACTATTTTATGATAATCAAGTGGTCATTCATATTGCCTCCAATCCCGTGTTTTATGTGTTGAGAAGTGGAGCCACATCTGGGGCCGCCCACGACCAGTTGAGGTTGCGCGGATTTCGTGTCGCAAGTCCTTTCGCAACTGGGATGCGAAAGGAGTTTCACGGATTTTGTGTCGCAAGTCCTTTCGCAACTGGGATGCGAAAGGGAAGTTGCCAAAACTATAAATTGGGGTCCCTAGGGTTATTCTAAGGTTAGGGGTGAATATTGGGGAGCTATTCTAAGGTGTAGGAAAAGGGTTTTCTCTGTATCTCCAAGGGAGAGGTTAGTATATTGCCTTGTAATCTTCGTTCTTCATAGTGAAAGTTTGCATCAGTGGTTTTTTTACCCTTGATTGGGGTTTTTCCATGTATATCTTGTCTTGTGGTTTATTGAATACTTTGATTCTGTTTCTAGTTTATATTTCTTCCTGTTTATCGTTTGTGGGTGAGGCCTGAGACTGAATCTAGGCCCACTGCGTTGTTGGCATGCTTCGCAACAACTGGTATCAGAGCTATTGGTTTAGTTCTATTGGGAGCGATGGCGGAAGATGGAAAAACTAGAATTAAGAAGTTTGATGGTTCAAACTTTACCTTCTGGAAGATGCAGATGGAGAATTATCTGTATCAGAAGGACCTCTATATTCCTCTAGGAGGAAAAGAGAAGAAACCAGAAAAGGTGACATATGATGAATGGTTTTTACTGGATAGGAAGGTTTAGGAACGATCCGACTCTCTTTGTCTAAGAGCGTCGCCTTCAATATATTCAAGGTAAAAACGATAAAAGAATTAATGGAAGCCCTAGCCACCATGTATGAAAAGCCCTCAGCATCCAACAAGGTTCATCTTATGAAACAACTATTCAACATGAAGATGTCAGATGGTGGGAGCATGGCTGAACATCTAAACGAATTCAATACAGTCACGAGCCAGTTGAAATCCGTTGGCATTGCTTTTGAGGATGAGGTCAGGGCATTATTGATCTTATCCAGTTTGCCAGACAGTTGGGATGGTTTGGTGATTTTTGTGAGCAATTCTTCAGGATCGACAAAGCTGAAATTTGATAATGTGGTCGGTCTAATTCTCAGCGAAGAATCTAGAAGGAAGGCATCGGGAGTTTCAGGGGATTCAGGGAATGCTCTAAACGTTGAAGGAAGAGAAAGATCGCTGAACAAAGGAGGTAATAAACACGGGCGTTCTAAGTCGAGGAAGAAATCTAATGGACCGAAAGACAAAGACGGGTGTTGGCATTGCGGCAAGAAGGGGCACATGAAACGTGATTGCAGGGCGCTCAAGAAACAAGAAGGAAGCTCTCAAGGCGGGAAGGATTCAGTGAATCTGTCTGAGGAGAGCGACAGAGAGGCGTTGATCTTGTCTCTTGATGCGAGGAATGAGTCTTGGGTTATAGACTCGGGTGCTTCGTTTCAATGTACTTCGTGTAAGGAAGTTATGCATGATTATGTGTCAGGTGACTTTCGGAGAGTCTACCTGGGTGATGATGAGCCGTGCAATATTGTTGGAAAGGAAGATGTTGATGTAAATCAAAAAGACGGAACGGTCTTGAAATTGAAGGATGTCAGACATGTACTGAGTTTGAAACGTAATCTGATCTTAGTGGGACAGTTGGCCGATACCGGTTATGTGACGACATTCACTAGTGACTCCTGGAAGATCACAAAAGGTGCCTTGGTAATATCTCGAGGCAAAAAGGAAGGTACTTTGTACGTGACTTCAGGATTGTATAGTTCACTCGCAGTCGCATCAACTGGAGTGAATGAGCAGTTATGGCATCAGAGGCTGAGACATATGAGTGAGAAATGGATGAAAGTGTTATTGTCAAAAGGGAAGCTACCTGGGCTGAAGTCTATTGACTTGGAATTCTGCGAGGATTGCGTGTATGACAAACAGAAGAGGGTAAGCTTCAAGAAAATGGGACGCGCTCCAAAGACACATCTGTTAGAGCTTGTACACACTGATGTGTGGGGACCAGCACAAGTATTATCTCTTGGTGGCTCACGTTATTTTGTTACCTTTATTGATGATGCTAGTAGAAAACTGTGGGTCTACTTCTTAAAACATAAATCTGATGTATTTGATGTATTTAAGAAGTGAAAAGTTATGGTAGAAAATGAGACAGGTAAAATAATAAAGTGTCTCAAATCTGACAATGGGGGAGAGTATTGTGATAAGAGGTTTGAGGAGTATTGTGCAGCAAATGGAATCAAACATCAGAAAACGATTCCAGGGACACCACAGCAGAATGGTGTGGCTGAGCGCATTAACAGGACCATCCTTGAGCGCACCAGGAGCATGAGGTTACATGCAGGGTTGCCCAAGACCTTTTGGGCAGATGCTGTGAATACTGCCGCATATCTCATCAATAGAAGTCCCTCAGCACCATTGGATGGTGGGCTACCAGAAGAAGCGTGGACTGGGAAGGAAGTGAACCTTGCACATCTCAGAGTGTTCGGTTGCACTTCATATATTCACATTGATGCAGAGCACAGAAACAAGCTGGATGCAAAGTCCAGGAGGTATACGTTTATAGGCTATGGGCAGCATGATTTTGGCTACAGGTTCTGGGATGCAAAAAACAGGAAAATCATCAGAAGCAAGTACGTAGTCTTCAATGAAAAAGTGATGCATAAGGACAGTGTGCAGGAAAATAAGGCCAAGAAAAAGGAATTCGTAGAGTTGGAAGAGTTACCGGACATGGGTGTTACAGTGCCACAGGATGAGGCAGAGCCACATACATCGGTTGTCAGGAGGTCTACTCGGGAGAGGAAACCCACGGTCCAATACTCACCCTCCTTACATTATCTACTACTGACGGATAATGGTGAGCCAGAGTATTTTGAAGAGGCGTTACAATCAGATATACGGGTTAAGTGGGAGCAAGCCATGGACGATGAGATGGACTCTCTTGAGTCTAATCATACATGGGAGCTAGTCACTCTACCCAAGGGTAAGAAAGCTCTTCATAACAAGTGAGTTTACAGACTGAATGAGGAGCACGATGGTTCGAAACGGTACAAGGCCAGATTGGTTGTGAAAGGGTTTCAACAAAAGGCAGGTATCGATTTCACTAAAATATTTTCATCGGTAGTGAAAATGTCTACGATTCGCATGGTCTTGAGTATAGTGGCTTCAGAGGACTTACATCTAGAACAGCTAGATGTTAAGACAGTCTTTCTTCATGGGGACCTTGAAGAAGAGATATATATGCATCAGCCGACAGGATACGTGGCACCAGGTAATGAGAACAAGGTGTGCAGACTGAAGAAGAGTCTATATGACTTGAAGCAGGCCCCGAGGCAGTGGTATAAGAAGTTCGACAGTTTCATGTCGGGAAACGGTTTTAGGAGATGTCATGCAGACCACTGTTGTTACTTGAAGAAGTTTGATACGTCTTACATCATCCTTCTTCTGTACGTTGATGATATGCTTGTGACCGGTTCAAGCATGAAGGACATCTCAGATCTCAAAAGACAATTGTCTAGAGAATTTGCCATAAAGGATTTAGGAGCTGCAAAATAAATCCTAGGCATGAGGATAAAGCGTGACAGGGAAAACAATAAATTAGTTTTGTCACAGGCAGAGTACACAGCCAAGGTACTTGATCGATTCAATATGGGAGGTGCTAAGCCGGTTAGCACTCCATTAGCCAACCACGTCAAGCTATCTAACGAACAAGATGCAAAGACGCAGGAGGAAAAGGACTACATGGCTAAAGTCCCATACGCGTCAGCTATTGGGAGTCTCATGTATGTTATGGTGTGCACGAGGACAGACATTGCTCAAGCAGTGGGAGTTGTTAGCAAGTTCACGAACAACCCCGGGAAGGAACATTGGGAAGCTGTGAAGTGGATCCTTAAGTACTTGGTAGGTACTAAGGACGTAGGGCTGTGTTATGGTGGATCAAAAATCAAGTTACAAGGATACGTGGATTCAGATTTGGCAGGAGATATCAACAGCAGAAGAAGCACTACAGGTTATGTTTTTACTTTGGGTAGTGCTGCAGTCAATTGGGTCTCTCAGTTACAAAAGATAGTATCTATCGGTATGACAGAAGCAGAATATGTTGCGGTTACAGAAGCATGCAAGAAGATGGTGTGGATGCAAGGTTTTATGGAAGAGTTGGGTAAGAAGCAAGTACATTGCAAGCTGTACAGTAACAGTCAGAGTGCAATACACTTGGCTAAGAATTCAGCCTTTCATTCAAGGACCAAGCATATTGCCATCAGATATCACTTCATACGTTTGTTACTGGAAGATGGATCGATTGCTCTGGAGAAGATTCATACAAGTGAGAATCTTGCGTATATGCTGACCAAGGTGATCACAAGGGAGAAGCTGAAGCTCTGTTCAGCTTTGATTGGTCTTCAGGCTTGAAGACGGGGAGGTGATGCACTCCGGATGAAGAAGACAAAGGTTTATGGCAATGTGTCTCCAAGTGGGAGATTGTTGAGAAGTGGAGCCACATCTGGGGCCGCCCACGACCAGTTGAGGTTGCGCGGATTTCGTGTCGCAAGTCCTTTTGCAACTGGGATGCAAAAAGGAAGTTGCCAAAAGTATAAATTGGGGTCCCTAGGGTTATTCTAAGGTTAGGGGTGAATATTGGGGAGCTATTCTAAGGTGTAGGAAAGGGTTTTCTCTATATCTCCAAGGGAGAGGTTAGTATATTGCCTTGTAATCTTCGTTCTTCATAGTGAAAGTTTGCATCCGTAGTTTTTTTACCCTAGATTAGAGTTTTTCCACGTATATCTTGTCTTGTGGTTTGTTGAATGCTTTGATTCTGTTTCTAGTTTATATTTCTTCCTATTTATCGTTTGTGGGTGAGGCCTGAGATTAGATCTAGGCCCACTGCGTTGTTGGCGTGCTGCACAACATTATGAACATATTAAGCACATTGAAATTGATTGCCATTTCGTAAAGAAAAAATTATTTAATGATATCATTTGCACTCCTTATTTGCCTTCTAAGAATCAACTTGCGAACAGTTTTACCAAGGGAGTTATCGGGTCTCCTCTATTTGATATTATCTCTAAGTTGGACATGTTTGATATTCATGCTTCAACTTGAGGGGAAGTGCTAGTGTATATACTTGTGTACTCTTATAGACCACCACACTTTGTATTCTATTTTTTGCTTGTATTATACCATCCTTGTACAATTGTATTGATTATAAATTAATAGAAAGGGAAGTAAGAATGCATCCTCAGAATTCTCTTAAACATAAAAAAGTAATAGAGCAATGCACTATTTGGTTAAAGTACTGATAGAGAGAAAATTAGATAGAAAATATAAGATATGAAACACTCATAATAAAATGAGAGATGAGTCAAGTTAATAAGATCCCCTCTTAGAAATCTTAAAATAAAATCTGTTAGCTAGCTTAATTATATCATGGACAAAGGTATATGTAAGAAAATTATATTTCCTACAAGGCATGTGATCTGTAGCTCTATAATCAAGATTCATGACATAGTAGACTGAGAGTTAGGTTAAGATATATAATGGGTAACGATTGAAATTGCATGGATTATCTAACATGATACCATGACACGCGGAAGCTTGTATAGCTTAAAATCATGACTAAGTCCTAGAGGAGGGGTGAATAGGGCCGCTTAAAATTATTTATGAATTAATTCAATTAAGTGAGTCTAATATCATATACTACAAAGATACAACCAATTGGTCATAGACTACAAAGACACAACTAATTGAGCAACTAATCTATGAGGTGAAATATGAAATATCAATTGTATGTGTTACAAATTAAGTACCTAGCATACACTCTAATCATGCATTCATATGAATTAAATAAATTCAATCTCAAGAAAGAATAGAAATGTATCTATATAAACAATTGTAAACATAATGATGTATAGTAGTTCGATTAAGTACCTATACCACTCCCAGCGGACGCGCTTAAACTCGAGTGTACTAAATTTCACTATCTCAATTGATTTTTCATACATTTATCAAAAATATTTATAATGATTTTCAATAAGTTCACCATAAACCTACACATACATACCCGTGTCAGTGGCGATCCTACACAAGGACTTATACACGTATACACCGGGTTGGTGGAACATATACACCTATGTTGGTGGCTCCCTTAGAGACTTAAAAGGTCTTCTATAAGTTTACCAATAACCTATGCGATCCTACACAAAAACTTACATGTACGCACCCATGTTGGTGGCTCCTTCGGAGACTTCAAGGGTTTTCTATAGGCTAACCAATAACCTTCTATTAGTCCTACACAAGAACTAATCTTGTGTATACTCCCATCAGAGACAACCCTATACAAGAATCTATTCGAGATTGGGTTACAAACTCAATACTCAATCTTATAGAAGGAAAGAGCATATGATCAACTCGAATATAAATTCTTACCAGTTGGATTGAACCATATTGATGTGACTTCTTAAGATGCTTGATTAATACATTTCTGCACTTGAATTAGCTTCTGCTTTTCTCCCCTAACTTTGATGTCGATCTGCTTTACATTAAAATGATCAACTACCCTAAAGATGTATCTATGAAGTGCCAAGGTAATAAGAGAGATGAGTTAGTTGAATCTCTTACAATTAATGGCTTAAATGGTTTTAATTTGGAGATTCAGTTAAACGGACATTGTAGAGAATGATAGACAAGGATTTTCCTATAAGGTTGGTGTCTAATCTCTAGAGAATACAAGATACCATATTTTTCTTGAAAGGGAGCTTAAAATGCTCATTAGAATGGTGAATCACTAAGAAAATGTCATAGATCTCTTTAGAATAAAGTATAAGAGTAATGAGAAAGAGTGAGATACATTAGAACTTCTAAATCACCATCTATGAAAAGACCTAATACTAAATTTATAGAGAAAAAAGATTCAAGGATTGATCAAGCAAATTCAACTTTTAGGCAGAAATATTTTTAAACTTTTTTGCGCATCTTCAATTGATAAAGCAAAATCCTTCAATTGATCGAGACTGATTGATGGACTCTTGATTGGATCGAAGACCCATCGAATTTTTGCATCTATGTGATTTTCACTTTTCGAGCACTTTGCACATTTTCTAGCCAATATTAACTTGATCAAATAGACTCTCAGGTTAGGGTATTATAATTTAAGGTTTTCATATTTAGATCAATTTATCTAATGATAAGTTGTTTTGAAACTAAGGAATCTAAGGCTAGTATCACCAAGGTACCTCCTCAAACCTTGATGTTGTAAGTCTTCAAGTCCAATAGGGGCTCAACTGAGACTCCCTAACACATGTCATTGACAAACTAAGGCACTAACAAAGATACTTAAATAATTTCATATACCAACAATATATGTAGTCTAAGAATGATATATCGCATTGCAATGAGGCAAATACATGGTTGTTCCTAGTAAAGCAACCCTCAACCATAACTATAACAGTATAATCATATGTTTAAGATAAGGTCGAAGGTGAGAATGTAAGTTGTAGCTGTAATAGTAGCTTCCCATATGTCAATAATATCTACAATTAGTGCAAACAAAATTATCCATAACAGTATAATGTAGAGATGTACGATTTGTTAGCTTTCTGTTTTTAAAACCTGGTAAAGTCTCTCTATCATTGTCTCTCTCCCTCTCCCTCTCCTTTTTTTCATCATTCTTCCTTCCAACAATTGCAACGACAATCTACGACATTGTTGTAGTCCTCAACTGCATCTCAGTGTTCTGACGGTCAGAGGACTGCTTGATTGCTGTTATATAGTCACCCCGCCTCGTTCCAGTAATCCTTCAACCACATCATAAGGGCATCCAACTTCGTTTTAATGGCCTTCTAATTCACTTCGGCTATGTTTCAATGTTTCACCTCCCACCTCCCAACTCCTGACAGGTTACTGTGATCGCACCTCCATCATCTTCGGACTACCTCCAGCTCACCAACATTATCGCACCACCCTTACCATAGATGCCTCCATAATCTCTATCATCATCGTCACTGCCTTAGCCGCCCTTATAATCACTGCTGCCTCATAAGCATCTTTAACCCCTACTCCCCATCCTCATTTGACGACCCTCCAACGTACTCACCGACATGTCTAGTTGCCCTTTAGTGGTGCCCTGACTGCATCACAACGGTTACTCACTATTAATTAGCAGCATTTCGTTGCACATCAGTGACACTTAATTACTTATTGGCCACATTGAAGTAACGTTCATTTACACCTTAGCAGTGCTCTGTTGCCCATCAGTGGTGTTTATAGTGACACCACCATATACTGTCTGTTAGCATCTTCGAAGACTATTGTACTGTGTAATTGACTTCACTGACTATGTGTTTTCAATGAATTCATAATCATATGTACCTAGCGTTTGTAAATGTCTATTAATTATGTACATTTGATTCTACTTATCGTAGTGATTACACGTGAAAAATTATAAATAATAAAATGGTTAAATTTATTATATCAATTGATCAACATCCTACCCTATACATTACTACAATAATATTAAATGATCATAATATATTAATATGTACCCTTAGAGGATGAAAAATGAAGTTGAGCTTTATATATGGAGGGAAGTCAATCTCACTAATAAGCAACCCATCACATGATGATTGAAAATGTAATAACTTTATTGTTATGCAATGACTACTTAATTTTATACAGCCTGATATTAGTGGTCTGTTAATGATGCGTTCAACAGTTTAACCAACATGTAATATTGTTGCAAAGATATTTTCTCATTATGATGACTTAGCTCGAGCATATTAACTACATAAAGATTGTAAATGTATGATAGGAGGAGTCCTCGGTAGAAGCATATTACACCTCCCTCTGTCAGTGATGGAAAGAAATTTAATACATATGTACTAATATGTTCATCTTGAAAGTATATGCCAATAGTATAAGAATTTATTCATATTTAAATTCCTAAGTAGGCTTAATGATGAGTTTAAATATTAGAGAATTCAAATTTTGAGATGTAAGAAAATTCTTTCTTTATAAACAATTTATAACTATATTAGAAGCGAGAATAATCAAAGTGCTTCCATGGCGACATCTATTTTTAAGAAGTTTACCTTTGTGGCTAAGTCTAAACCAAGTTGGTGAGGATAAGCTATTACAATTTAAGCCGGTGAGCTAATGAATCGTACACCTCTACATTATACTGTCATAAAGATGCTTTTGAGGTAACAATGATGATGAGGGTAGGGGCTAAATATGCTTATGAGGTAATAGTGATGATGAGTGTAGCTAAGGCAACGATGATGATGATAGAGATGATGGAGGCATGGATTGTAAGGGTGGTGCGATAATGTTGGTGAGCTGGAGGAAGTCCGAAGATGATGGAGGCATAGATTGTAAGGGTGGTGCGATAATGTTGGTGAGCTGGAGGAAGTCCGAAGATGATGGAGGGGTGATCACAGCAGCCTGTCAGGAGTTGGGAGGCGGGAGGTGGAACACTGAAACATAGTCGGAGTGGATCAGAAGGCCATCAAAACTGATGTAGAGTGTGTCGCGGACACTTTCATGTCTAAGATGGATCAGAGAAGGCCTGATTAGAGGCAGAAGTCATCAAGACCATCAGAACCTTAAAATAGGCATATCTCGCAAACCGAAATGAATTTTTCGACGTACGATATATGATTTTGGGGTAGTACGAGCTACTTTAGCCAACTAACTTGGCTAAGCTGGGTTTTCAATGCCGAATTTGTGAGATTCTATCATATTGACGGTTGAATTCCATGTTTAATTTTATTTTTATTATACATAGTAAGTTTTAGTTTGATTATAACTCTTCATCCGTTGGGATTTAGGAGTTGCGCCCAACATGAAAAGTGTTTAGTAAAATTAGAAGAATAATGTGGTTAAGCCACATAGGACACTTACTATAAATGGAAAATTTACTATTTATAGTAAGGTACGAATTTTAGGGAGTTTTAATTATTGTTTAATTCTTAAACTTCTTCCTAGTCTTGGTATCCCTATTTAAAGGGTCGTAGACTCGTTTATTTCATCTATCAATCAATTTCGAATTTTATATAAATTATTTTCTATTTTCTTGTTCTTTTCCTCGTGAATTCGAGGAGTCTCTGTGAGGAGTGCAGAGAAGTTCTGTGGATTCGGAACAATTATCCTCTTGAGAAAGACGATGCTCGACCTCGCTTTCTCTCTGCATTAAAAACGAAATTGGATGCCCTTATGATGTGGTCAGAGGATTACTGGAACGAGGCAAGGAGACTATATAATGGCAATCAAGCAGTCCTCTGACCGTCGAAACACTGAGATGCAATTGAGGACTATAACAATGCGGTAGATTGTCGCTGCAACTGTTGGAAGGAAGAAGGATGAAAAAAGGAAGAGGGAGAGGGAGAGAGACACGGATAGAGAGAGACTCTACTAGGTTTGGAAAACCTTAACTTTGATATTATAATGATAGAATTAAAGTTTACCATGTCCCGATGATAATGAAATGTTTTTAAAATATATAATAATCCGTAAGATCATCCAACACAATACACACTCATTACAACAACATGAATATGACTTAGCCTATTAACTAGGCCATTCTATTCATAAGTTAGGCCACACTCACATGAGGAAAATGACAACTTGAAAAGGTAACAATACATCTAATATAACACACATGGCCCAACCCAACACACCTAAATGGGGGTCCATGTTAATCACATGGGTCTCATCATACCCAATGGCCTAAAATCAAGCTAGTCCACCCATTAGATGGACAACAATGTTAGAAATTGGTTGATGGTTTAGAAAAATATAATTGTGGTTTTTGTATCCATTGATTACTTTATGTAGTACGTATCTGGCCCCCACTAGCAATTAGACCTTATTTTTATTCTACAACATTGAACAATGTGGCTCCACAAGCGATTAGACTTGACATTATTTTTGTTCCAGAACATTGAAAGATGTGGCCTCACTGGCTATTAGACCAACCTTATTTTTGTTCGAGAACATTGAACGATGTGACCCCACTATCAGTTAATTTGAGAACCGATAATTACTTACCAGGCATGTACCCAAACCCCAACAAGTCATAGTCCGAGAAATCAAATGTGTTACATGGAGGCAAAAGGACAATAGGACCCAGGGCGTGGTCCAGGTATGGATGCATCAAGACCTGACCTCAACCTGACCCAGCACTAGATCCTAGTAAGCTTGGTCCCGGTTGATTTGACAGGATCCACACCCAACCCATTTAGTAATCGGACTTGAACTTTTGGACCCAAACCCAATTTGATATCTAAACTTTGTATACAAACCCATTACTTGTCTAGTCCAACGACCATCCGGGCCAACCTGACCCCATGTACACCTGTGCCCAAGACTAGATCCTCTACCTCAAGTCAGCTGAAAAAAGAGATGTGAGACGAGGTATATATTTAAAAATTAGGTGACATTTGATTTATGCGTTAGAATAGAATGATACTAATTATTAAAGTTTTATATATATATATATATAATTAAAGTTATAGGCAAGCGCTATTGTACTAAGGAAAGATATTAAGCATTTTTCTTTTTTCTTTACGACCGGCCTTTTTTATTATTTTATTTTTTTAAATGGTTTTAAATATCATATGAACTTAGATGGGCAACAAAAATGAGTCAACAGACTGAAATAGGACGAGTCATATCAGTTTTACTCATAGGACTCAGTATTCGAGGCGCTCGGTGGCGCACTTTTTGAATCATGATTAAGATTGGTGGTGGAATTTTTTGATAGGAAAAATAAAAAATAAAAAAAAGTCGGTAGCATTTTAGAAACTTAGCACGAAATATCAGTCTACTTAGGCTTGTTGGGTCATAGTCTGGAAGTATCTATGAGTATGCTACAGTGATTTTTGAAAGCCTTTTTATTTTTTTTGAAAGGAACTTAGCACGAAATATCGGTCTACTTAGGTGAAAACGACCACATACGGAAATTTCATAGATGTCCTATTGATGCCACGTATGTGGTCTGAGACCTTACACGTGGTCCTGATATTATCCTGTGCTTGTTGGCCAAAGGGCAGGAGTCTCCCTAGCGTCGCATTCGGCTAGTGAACGCACGTCTTCTCTACTTTTTTGAGGGGAACGGATTGGCTATTGCACTGGTGGTCGGTGCTCTGTGGGGCCCACCATGATGTATGTGTTTCATCCATGCAGTCCATCTATTTTTCTAGATTATTTTCCGGTATAAGACTAAAAATGAGATATATCCCAGTCTCAAGTGGACCACATTACAGGAAACAGTATTGATGGAATGTCAACTGTTAAAAACTTCTTGGGAGCCGTAAAAGTTTTGAGCTTATCTTTGTTTTTTTCCCTTCAAATACGTCTGTATCACCTAATCAACAGATTGGATGTCAAATAAACAGTACAGTGGGCCTTAGGAGGATTTTAATGGTGGATATCCAATCACTATTGTTTTCCTGTGGTGTGGTCCACCTGAGATTTATATCCCTTTTATTTTTGTGATTAAGCACTAAAATGATATATAAAAATGTATGAACGGTATGGATGAAACACATACATCATAGTGGGGCCCACAGAGCAACGACCATCAGCCGCCGGGCTAGTGGCCGGGGAAGTACGTTTCCCTTTTCGACGGCCCCATGACATGCTACTCGTGGCTGCGGAAGTGACGTCACCAGGCTCTGTCGACCCCACCAACGTGAGTCACACGGTTCGGTTTCGGTTTTGAAATGGGAACCGAATGGCTAAGGATGCAGATGAATTGGTCCTGCCAGCTGTTGATATGGACAGTTAATGTGAAGGGGGCCACCTTTAGTTCTCATCCCTTTTGGAACCGGATCCGAATCGTGTGCACCCCCAACGACCAACCATTTTTAGAGATTGTTTTATAGCAGTACAAAGAGAAAGAGATAGATTTAAAGTTCAAGTGAACCCATCATAAAAAATAGTGGCAACAAATCAAAACTTCTTAGGGGCTACAGTAGTTTCCGATGAAGCTGATTTTTTCATTTTCACTTCATTTATCCCTATGTTAACTTATGAATAGGATGGATCTCAAAAATACATCACTATGGGCCCTATAAATGTTTCAGAGGTGGGTGTGATAGCTCCCATGATTTTCTGTGGTGTGTCTTTGTAACGCAATAAAATGATCTCTACAAATGGTTGGACGGTATGGATACAATACATGCATCATGGTGGGTCACGGAGCTTGGTGACGTCACTTCAGCAGCGGTTTAGCTACTAACCTTGTAAGTATCCAATCCGCGCCCGCTACTCGTGGTGTGGTCATTTGGTTGACTGATATCCACACACATGCCAATGTGGGACGTCTGAGTGAGATCCAAGGCGTCCATCTGGTGGACCGTGTCATGATTATATCGTGGCCAAAAAATGGACTGCTGTGATCACCATTTAGACCTTTGGTTAGTGATTTTAACCATCCAATTTTGTTTCTATAGCATGAATGGCCCATGCAATGGTCTGATCAAACTACTTTTTGATTGAAAGAACACATACGGTACGATACACTACCTGAACGGCTTAGATCTTATGCAACTATGACAAGTTGGCATGTTGTGCGGAGAGTCGGCTCTGGCTGCGTGTAGATACCGCATTTCTAGGTTGACTTGAGAGTCTACGCTCCTGACGTTTACTCCAATACATCTCGGCCTACTGAAATACGATACGTAGTAAGGACTTTAGCCTTTGAATCTGATTTATTTTCCAATGATCCAAACCGTTTATATGACAAGCATCGCTTTCTATGGTGAAAAGACAACAAATAAAAGTCTGAATTGAGTTATTTCAACCCTTGGATAATTTAGCTCTCCTACTTTCAACATGAACGATCACCTAACCTTTGTATGATCAATGGTTTAAAATATTCAATCTGAAAGTTTTGTTTTCTTTTTCTTCTTTTTTATGGCATCCCCCAACAAAGGATAGATCTATCAACTAAAAGGTTTGTGTCATTGGAAAGGGCCTAAATCCAACGGCTAGAGTCCAGCGGATCTTATTATAATTCCTTGGAATATATTCAATCAAACCTCTTTCACCCCCTTGGTGGGCCCAACGAAACCAACAACGTTAAGTTGACTTGAGTCCTTTTCCGTTGGGTAGGTCTTCTTGACCTCGTTTAACCATGGTCATTGGGTGAAGACAGGTTCTGAAGGACCACATCTTGTGCCTCTTCACGCGTGGGAAGTACCATGCATGCTTTCATGCTATCGCTGCACATGGAATCCGAAAACTGGATAGGAACCGTTCATCTGCTGGTTCTAATTTTAAGTGGCCCATAATCCAAAAATCGTACTGCTTGGATCCAATCCTCACTCATACAGATGGACGGTGAAAAACAATAGCCAACTCTAGCCTACAGGCGAGAAAATGTTTATCAGATGGTTAGGATAGCCCAACCGGAGCAATCTTTCATTAGTGGCAAACTAATGGTAGAGCCCACAGAATGCATGGTTCAGATCATCAGATACACGCGGCAAATCTATGGTGCATGATCTGGGGTCACGCGATAATGCTCTGGCCTCCACATGCAAGTACACACGCAAGCATGATCGGGGCAGGATCTTAGAAGGCCACAGAAAAGTACCATCATTCGGTATATCTAGAAAGTTCTAGGAAATCCATTAGCCCATGACACATTGACTAAGTGGAGGTGTCTCAATGTCTTTAACTGATGCCCCAAATCAACGCGTGAGATGCTAGGAAATTTCTACGGGAGAAAAAATGGCCAGCCCACGAGGGGTTGGCTAGACTCTCAACACCATAAAGTTCAATCACTTTCGAAAATGGTCAGGACCCACATGAGAGATAAATGGATAAGTGTGCGGTGCTGCAATCCAGACCACCTAGATCTCCGACCCAATGGTGGATGGAGCATAACCCAAAAATTGCATCCATAGGTTATGTTTCCACAATTACAAGGTCATATGTGTCACGCCTTAAACTCGACAACTGGGGTCACAAAATTTCCGATCACTAAATTCGGCGCCGACAGCCTCCGTAGTACCCCAATGCTAAATTTCGATCCTGGGATCCTATAAGGAGGATTTTTAGTATGTATTTTAAAAAAAAAAAAAAAAAAAGAAGCATAACTACAAGAGTATCCAAATCACAAAAACAACATCATCACCACATATCCATTAATATAAACATTAGATTACGGTACTGAAAGGGAAATACATAACAAAATCTCCAAAGTGATCTGCTGCAAGCTCCTGCCTTAATGCTCCTGCGACCTAACGTCACCTGCACGCGACGTTCGTGCATAAGCTTACAAGAAGCTTAGAGGGTGGTGTATGTGTGTGCAATACACGTGTCAAGCATATAAATATCAGAGTAAGCAGAAAATATTGGTAAGTCCATAATGGTTCGAGTATAAGGACATAATCAACCAAATGTCATATGCTGCGGATGTAATGGAGATCCGTAATGCGATGCGAAGCCATAGTAAGTCGAATGTCATATACTAAGGATACAATGCAATATGCAAATCCTAACAACTCCACGGATACCATCAGCCTTATCTAGGCCATGCAATGCAGAAACATAGTGAACCAAATGTCATATGCTGAGGATGAAATGCTATATGCAATGTAAAAGAAACGACAAAGCTGGAGTGTGTAGTCAGGATAATAGTACATGGTATCACAAGTTGTGGGGTTCATCACAAGGGACTTCTATGCAAACCAGTCCCATGCCTAAATTTGGATAGTTAGACTTAATGTGGTAAACTCCTGATCACAGGTTGGTTGCGTACCCAACTAAAATCATGGCCATAGCGAAGGTTCATATAACGATTTAGTTGTGTACCACCAGCCCGAGTGGATAGTGAATGAATGAATGAATGAGTCAGATACTGAGTACGCAACTCCTACTCAGTAGGTCCACATATAACCACCGCAGCGCTTCTGATGTGGGATAAGGTTTCACCCCATTGTTTGCATAGTACCCTGCCAGCACAGTAGTCTGTCAACCATTGGTAGCTCGCCTAGGCCCTTAGGCCCCGCCCACATCAATGTCCACCCACGTGTGCTCGCCTACATGTGCAACAGTGATGGGGCGTCACAATATCAGTACCGTACCTCTTTGGGATATTACTGGGGTCTAATACACTTCACACCAGACTGCCGCCCTATCACGCGCAATCAGGTGAGTGGAAAACACCTCACTATCCGCCTAGCCAGTAGTATGCCAATGCCTACCCGGCTCATCGATAGCGGACCCATTTACGAGCTGGTCAAAGTCAACCTAGTTGAGCCCCCTTCACCCGGGCAGATAAGGTCACACCCCCTTCACAATCGACTACGACAAAGTGGGAGACGTCGCCTACTAGTACTTGGCACTCGGGCGCTCATGTATCCACTCGATCTAGAAGTTGGAGCATCCCCTGGCCATATTGGTTTAGGGGATTTCACGCACGGACATCGAATGTGCCCATATGCTGAGTCACAAATATTTTTGGTGTCCCATCTATCCCTCCACGATATGCCTGTAGAGGTCACAACCCTGATGTCGCTAGGATGCAAAGTGATTATGTCACACAAAATGTGAGATGCATGAGTCATACCATCCAATCATGCATCAAAACTGCGTGTACTGCGCGATCATGTGGGGCAAATCCATCTCACAAGGAGTCCCCGTAACATCTCAGCCCAATGGCATATGCTATGATCAATCATTCTCATAACAGGCATACAAATGATGCGTATAGCCATGTATCATGATGTAATACTAAGTATGTTCTCAATGTATCCTACTAGACTAAGTACACTAACATGATTATCAGATGTAGCAGATAATAACCAGCCCTAACCGGTATGTCACACACAAAGAGTGGGAGCTTAACAACATGCCCCATATAGAAGTCCTTGCGGTATGTCCCACGTTATACTAACATTAGCATATCAAGATACTAATATAACATATATCCCAAGGTGGGGTCTACTGGAAGGATGACGGATCTAACCTATACATCGAGATAGGTTCTATACAATGGATATACCAAATATGATACTACATATTCTTCCATCTATGGTAACGGGTGATGATGTACTCTCGTATAGACAGTGGGTGGCCTAGATGGCATACTTACTTCAAGAATGGGCCTCATGGGTGAATCTAATGAGTATACAACAAGGTGAGTTGAGAGAATACGTCTAAGTACAACAAGTGGGCTTTGTCACCCTCTCTATTATGTAATAAACTGGGCTTACCTATGGGGTCTGATACGTACACAAGGTGGGCTTTGGTGGGGTCCATACATCTAAGACTATGTGTCCATCCACACGGATTGGGTAGCCCGCTCAACATCTTAGTGGGCCTTGGGTATAGTTACTAAACTTGGGCAAACACATGTATCTAGGTGGGCCACATTTCCTATGGAAGGCCCAGTATGAACACAAGGCGGGATCCATGGTTTGGATAATCCTACAAGGTATGGTGGGAGGCACCATCATCAATGGGGGTCCAAAGGTTTGGGATAGTCCAACAAGAGGAGATGGGTATCACTAACATCACTAGGGACCCAACGGTTTCGGTTAACCCACTAAGAGAAGATGAGAATAGGCCTAACAATGGGCCCTAGGGAGATTACAACGTGGACATTTAACCATCATTGCTTCCAAGGTAATGGGCTTAACGATGGGCCCTAGGGAGGTTTACAACAATGGACATTTAACCACCATTGTCCAAAGGTGCGGTTCATTTGGGATAGGAATCAGAATCACAACGAGACCCTTGGCCCTTAAAATTTCCAGAAAGACGGATGGATAGAGTGTGCACATCACTCATACATAGTGGGCCTCACAAGGCAACCCCATAATGGGAGTATAACTCATACATCATTGTGGGCCCGCATAAGGCGGTCCATATAAATGAATGGATAGTGTGCATATAACACATGCATCATGGTGGGCTTCACACCTCATAATGGGCTCATATAATCACAATGGGCCTCATACAATCACAATAGGCCTCACATACAGCAAGTGGGCCGCATGCATCATAGTGGACCTCATATATGCAACAAGGGGGCCTTGCACATCACAATCGGGCCTCATATATCACAAAGGCCTCATCACAATGGGCCTTATCACAATGGGTCTCATGCAATCACAATGGGCCACATACATCTCAATGGGCCTCACACACGGGCCTCATACACATCTCAATGGGCCTCATCACGGTGGGCCACATACATTACAATGAGCCTCACTCACAGGCCTCATACAATCACCATGGGCCTCACACACGGGCCTCATACACATCTCAATGGGCCTCATCACGGTGGGCCACATACATCACATTGGGCCTCACACACAGGCCTCATATACATCAAAATGTGCCTCATCACATGGGCCTCATGTACATCACAATGGGATCATCACATACGGCCACAATGGGCCTCATATATGCCCATAATGGGCCTCACATACGGCCACGATGGCCTCACATACATCGAGTGGGCCCTGCATGCAGCAGGTGGGTCATGCACATACAACAAGTGGGCCCTGCGTATACATCAGATGGGCCTCACTAGACGGACGGCGTAGATACGATACATACATCATAGTTGGATCCCACCGTCCATGTGTTAGACGGTATGAATATAACACATATCATGGTGGTCCCACCGTCCCATAGATGGACGGTGAGGATATAACACTTGCATCATGCTGGGATCCCCCGTCCAGTTGTTAGACGGTGTGGACATCATCAGGTGGGACCCACCGTCCAGCTGTTGGACGGTGGTATAAACAGATACATCAAGGTACGTCCCACACGTGTGGATGAAACGCATACATTATGTGGGGTCCACACGTGTGGATAAAACGAATACATCAGGTGGGGTCCAGATACATCACATACATCAGGTGGGATTCCCACCGTCAGATGGACGGTGAGGATAAAACTCATATATCATGGTGGTCCCACCGTCCTAGTTGGACAGTGCGGACACCACATGTGTAGTAGCGCCCCCACCCTCCCATTGCTGGACAGTGTGGAGGATACAACACATACGTCTAGTGGGTCTCACATGGGTGTGGCCCACCCGTTCCAGATCAAGCTGATATTTATTTTTCCCTACATCCAGACCACTGGACGGACGACATGGATGCTGCACATACATTAAGGTGTGGTCCACAGATGGGTGGGCTGCCCCAGTCCCAATCAAGCCGATATTTGTGTATTTCCCTCTGTTCAAGCCCACCCGAAAATGGGCAGCAAGGTGGGCCCCTTTGCGGACAATGGTGTGGTCCACTAAATGGACAACATTGATAAAATATGTACATTATTAAGGTGGGCCATCAACAGGGAAAGAGAGAGATAGAGAGAGAGAGAGAAACGCGTAGTGGAGGGAGCTCCGCCACTATGAGCTCCCTTGAGTTATATTATATTCATCAAGATGGGTCCCAAAAACATGTGGGCCTTCAAAATAGCAAATCAAGGTGGGGATACCATCCCCACCATAAAATCAAGGGTCGAGATGACCTCTACATGTTGATCATCAATTAAACATCATGGTGGGGGGTCCATGGAGAATGACTTCATCATAGATTAAACATATGAATCATAGTGGGCCATTGGCCATACCTTGGGTCCAAAATAAGATCCATACCATCAATCAGTAGGCCCCACTTGGCCCATCACTGAAATTACAATCTAATCCTACAAAACACCCACCTATGGTCCTCTTCATTAGCTCCTTAGAATCCTTGGCTCCTAAGCTCTCTCTTTGGTGGAGGATGATGAAGATTGAAGGGTTGGATGGTGAGATTTGGGGTAGGAAAGTGGGCCTTGATCTTGGGTTCTTTCTCTCCTTAAAATTTTCTCTCAGTTTGCTTGGGATTTGGGTAGAGAAATGGGATGGGATGGAGTGATGGATGAGAGAGAGGGATGGTGTTGTGTAAGAAGGCATGGGGTATGGGTTGCCTTACATTGTTAGTAAGAGAGGGATGAGCTAGGTATGGGTTGTATTTAAATTGTACTTGATTCATTAATGTAAGAGGTTAGGTAGAGATTCTCTTGAAATTTACAACGCGCCACGTTTCCTCGAAATATACACGGGCCCACTACTCCTAGCCTGGGTATCGCATTGGTGCGTAAGACGCGGCGTTAGAACCGCGGCAATGGTGCGGTCGCTAGGGTACAAGTCTCGGGTCGAGTTGACTCAGATCTATGGGATGCGACTTAGGGTCGTTGGAATTCGACGGGGAGGATTGCAAGAGTTTAAGGAACGGTACGGACTAGGATACGGGTCTTATAATATGTGTTAACTTTGGTTTGTATTTAGTTAATATATTCGATTAGGATGATGTATGCCTACCATACTTATACTCGACTCAAGTTTGATTGAATGCTAGTGCTCTTGCATTGAGATACACCGATTAATACTAAACTTGTGAGATTGGCCTCCTCTCAACTACCGAAATGGTTACAACAATCAAGTAATTTTAGAAGGGTGGGGATTAGTCATTCAAATGGAATTTTTTCGTCATACGTTCAAAACTTTTCTTCACTAGTGATAGTTGGCTTTATATTTCTTAATAGATATAATCAGAATGTGATCTTCTAAGTATATACTTGATTAATCAGGAACCAACGACAATAAGTCGCATATATTTATCCTATTTCTATGCATATTGCAGTGATGGGTGCTAGATGGTAGCAATTTAAAGCTAACTAAACCTCAAACGTTCTGCAGGATGATTGGACAAAAGTGGAGGAAGTAAAATCTAAATAAAAACAACGTTGTACTGTGTAGATTGATTGTGTTTATTATGAGCCTAAAATTCTTCATCGCATGCTATTTTTTATAGCTTTGAGAGGTAGTAAAACCCTCGTCGAGTTTCCTTATTAATCTAGGATTTTTTTTCAAATATGGTTGTTCACTACCCCAAGTATAGGGTCGCAATGTAGTAATAAACTCGGCAAGACCGAGGTCGAATCCACAGGGACTGAATCTTGTACGTAATCTAAAAGTAACCAGAACTAGAACTAGACGAAGTTGTAATCTAAATCAAGGAATTTTAAGAGAATAATTATGAACTATTTATCTAAAACTTGTAAAATTCAAAGGTGGGAAACTAGGGTGCCAAGGATCCACTTGTAGAGATCAGGGTGATCTATACATGATTCATAAACACAACTGGATTTAGAGTCCTATCTTCATCCAGCTGGAAGATATTTTATTAAAATCCAAATCGGAACTTCCTTTGATCCAGTTTTCAAGAGATGAGAGGTATGAGAATTAGAATTGATTCCATCACAAAATCATGCCCATGAGACAAAGCAAACAACAGAATTTAGCCAATCCACATCTAATCTAAGGGAGTTATGAACGTTAGGAAGGGTTTCATCATCCAACCATGCCCATGAGACGATGGTGAACAACAGGGCTCCCACATTCATAATCCTTATAATGAACAAAACATGCTCAGAGCCATCGCAGATCCATTATAATTAAAGTCACAACAAACCATTAAAGATTAAAAACATTCCATATAATCAAACTATAATAAAAAAGAGTTCAGTTAAACATGAATCAAAACCGTAGAAAACTCCCCATCACGCTACAAGCTTCACCTCTTAGCCCTAGCTAAGTGGTTTAGCTTGTCATAGATATGATCAAACTAAGATCTCTTAAACACATCAAAGGAAAGAAAAAAAAATTAAAGAGAAAAGGAGAAGGAAGACTCCTCTTACGCCAGTCGTCCTTGACTCTCCCTCTCTCCATGTCTTGCTCTCCACTCCACGTCCAAAAGATGCACCTGGTTGATGATCCTCACGTCCTTGGATGATTCGCTCTCCATGTTTTCCTCTCCTTTTATAGGCAAGAAGGGCGGTGGAGAACTGGAATTTATGCACAAGAGCTTGCGCAACAAGTTGGTTTGCATGTGTGGTGAAAGGGAAATGCAAAATGTCTTGCGTTTGGTGGCAATTTTGGTGCACTGATCATGCCAAACTTCTGATTTGGCTCCATGGTGGGGGATAAATACCCCCTGCCCGAGCTTTTGGACGGTTCGGATTAGACATCCGACCATCATTTGGGTCGTACAACACCCCACAATGTCTGGGAAAACCGGACATGTGTTGCATGTGAATCTTCCTGCACTGAGATGCTCGGTGGGCCCCACTGATATTTTCGGTGAAATCCACCTCGTTCATTGGATTCCTGACGAAATTTCTGTTGGAAAGGAGTGGTTTTGGTCAAGTTTTAGTGCAGTCAACTATATCAAATCAACTCACCATTCATCATGCATTTTTCAACGATCCACATGTGTATGTGTGCATGGGGCCAAAAACTCAACAAGGCTTGAGTTGTGGCCACCCTCTGAGTCAAGTGGATGGTCCTGATCGTCCATCTGTACGAGCACGGTGGGCCATAACATGCCACAGCGTGGTTGTTGTTTGGAAGAAGAGTTGGGTCAACCGATTTTGACGAGGACACCTGGTCCGGTTCGGCTCCGCCATGTACATGTTGTGTACGTGCATCACGTGTGTGTGTCCCACGGTGATGCTTGTGAGAAATCCGCTCCGTCCATCCGTTTTGTCATCCCATTTAAGGGGTTGAGACCAAAGTTGAAGTATATCAGATATCAGGTGGGCCCCAGATTGATGATTTATGGGTTGATCTGACCGTTGGGCCATCCACAAGGATCCAATAGCTTAAATTCTACGTGTATGGTTAATTTAGGGTCCTCAAGCTAGATATAAAGTTTCGAGCCGAACATATGGTGAGAACCTTGTGATCTTGTATTCTGGATGACTCTCAGGCGATTTCCTCGGATGTTTGGCGTGTAAATTTTTCGATCTTGGTCTCCTATGATTTATCCCTTGCC
The DNA here is from genome assembly GCA_021015155.1 of Magnolia officinalis. Lineage (NCBI taxonomy): Eukaryota > Viridiplantae > Streptophyta > Magnoliopsida > Magnoliales > Magnoliaceae > Magnolia > Magnolia officinalis. Next base: position 91,410,885 of record JAJHSJ010000002.1, read on the forward strand.
TTGGTGATTCTCGAGCATTAAATCCATGCTTTTGATACCCTTTTCAGTTCAAGCTCTTTAAATTCACCTTGCAACAAAAACACGATTAAAATAGGACGTTAAACATTATCATGTTCGTAAAATCAGGTAATAATTGGTGTCTAATATGTAATATTTGACCCTCAGCACAATCCCTAACCAGCATTTTGCTAGTCCTGAGCAAAGTATGCGAAAAATAAGTTGAGAACCAAAGGATAATTTTATAAACTTAAGTTGCTTTTGAAAAGCAAATAGAATTAGATACGTCAATGTTGGGCATTACCTTCTCCTAGACTCACATGCACGGTAAAGTTCATTGTCAAGTTCAAAGTATTAATCCATAATTAGAACATTGAGTTCCATGGGTGTATAGTGAAACCTAAACTTATCACAATCAAAGGCTTAATTCTTTATTTTCATGATAACATTGATAATCACAAGAGCATTCATGATAACCACAACCTAAACAAAAAATTGCCTTACTGTGAGACCCGTATCCTAGCCCGTACCGTTCATTAGGCTTCTGCGGTCCTCCCGGTCGAATTCCGGTGACCCGCGACGTATAACCGGTATTTACATGCGACCCTGAGTCACACGTTGTCAACCCGAGTTGACTCAACCCTAGACTTGTATCCTTGCAACCGCGCCGTCGCCGCGGTTCCGACACCGTGTCTCGCGCACTGAGGTGATACCCGGGCCAGGAGATGTGGGCCCGCGTTCAATTCGAGAAAAATATCGAGCATTTGCAAACCCAAGAGAACATGTCCCATCAATCAATCACATCACATTCCATCATGTCAAGTACAAGAGCAACCCCAAAGTCAACTCTCTCTCTTACAACCCATACCTAGTCAAGTACACCCATCCATCACTCACCATCCCTCTCTCACATCACCTCTCTCTCTCTCTCATTCTCTCTCTCCATTTTCAAGTAACCCCAAGGTGAGGAGAAAACTCCAACGTCCAAGGAAGAGGAGCTAGTGTGGCCCACCTTCAAACCACCCAATCCCACCATCTAAGCTTCATCTCCATCGTTGAATCATGATCCATTGGAGCTAAAGATGAGAAGTCCAAGAAGTGATCAAAGGTGGGTGTTTCTAGAGTAGATCTTGACCTTTGGATCCTAGTGGGACCCACTTTTATGTATGTGAAGTAGATCCTAGAGGGGTCGATAGTGGCAGGGTCCCTCCACCATCTGATTTCTCTCTTCTTCTCTCTTTCCCCTCTCTCCCTTTTTCTGATTTTTTTTATGATGATGTTACTTCTGTGAATTGAGTAAACTTGTAGTTATGCTTCTTACGAGATAAATGTACATTGGAAAATCCTCCTTGTAGGATCCCAGGATTAGAATCTGACATATGCGCGCTGGGAGCCGAGAATGGGGTACTACGGAGGCTGTCGACACCGAATTCGGCGATCGAGAATTTTATGAGCCCGAGTTTCCAGTTTGGGGCATGACACTTACAGTTCAGCCTTTTTTACTCTTCCAGCTTTTGATTTTTTCATTGATAGCTTCACGCCGTGTCAACCTTTTCTAAAGATCTTTAACAGGTAGCCGTTTTCAAATACAACTATTTTTTAGCAGGGTATTCTTTTTTTTTTTTTTTTCTTTCTTTCTTGTCAATTCTTCTTAGTGAACATGATGGACAAATTCCCCAGGCTGGTTCCTTCCATGCTTAGTGACTATTAGGTTAATAGTTCAATATCGAACTGAAGCTTTAATGTGTAAGCTAAGTGTGACATGTGAAATCATGACTCAATCAATGTTGAAAACTTCTAATCATGAATTAATAATTCGAACTTAACTATGAAATCTAACAGATGGCTAAATCCAAGAGTTATAAATTACCAACATTACGTATCGTATAATTCTAAATCAAAGATGGCCGTCAAAATTACTTCGAATTCACAAGAATTTTCAGAAAATTTTAAAAAAATTTCCACAATTTTTGCTCAAAACCAAGAAAATACTGATTAGGTAACCTAATCTCCCATCCCAAACTTAAAATCTACATTGTCCTCAATGTAAAAGATATAAACATGCAATGCACATGAGACAACGAAAGTAAAGGAGAAGTGATGGAAAGATAGTACCTGATGAAGGAGTTAAGAGGCTTCTTCCAAAGAGATCTCAGCGTGACGGTGGTTCAGTACAATACTCAATCCAACGAAAGCAAACTATCCTAAAACAACTGGAAAACAAACTACCCAAATGGCATAAAGCTGACTATCCTAGAACAACATCAAGCAAACTATCCTTGTCCTATGAAAGCAAGGAAAAAACTACTCAGTCATGCCGCAAGGTTCCTCTTCCAGCTAGTATCTTGATAAATTTCTCGGTAGGTTTCTCAACAAGATCATCCAAAAGCCCTTTTTGCAATAGGCTTGGATGCTCTGGAGCATGAATTTCCAGATAAATTTATGAACCTCAGCATAAAATTGTCGTTGAATCGCCTGAGGTATCCAAAGTATATACGATTCACCCATCACACAAAGTTTCAATGTTAGTATAATATGGTGAATCAGAGACTACAAGTAAATAAATTTCAGGAAAAATCGCAAAAAGTGATGTAGCCTCGACACATTCCGAAGTTTCAGACTCCGGTTCAATTTTCAGTTCCTCCTCTTTTAATGGTAAGCATTCAAGATCTATGGAGGGAAGGATTTCAGAGTAAGGGTTCCCTCGATCTGTGACAACCATCGAGGTATTGTCTTACAAGGCATCTATTATAGGATTGTTTGAATCTGCAAAGTGTGCCAAGCAATCATCCAAAGAGTCAGAAAATTCCACATTGAAATCTGTAATGAGATGCTCAAGGACTCCATCATCTTTAAAAGTAGAGGGTCAGTAGACGAAGTATTGATGTGAGGACTCTGTTCATTGATACTACTCAAAAGAGGCATTGAATAGTCAAAATTTGATAGTTCAAATGGTGATCTCAACTGGGTGGTTTCAAATTCCAGAATCTTATCGGGCAACTCGTCCATTTCCCTAATCATATTATTATTCAATTCAGGGGAGTGGTCCAAACATGTCTCACAAGAGTTAGAAGGGTCGGTCGAAAGGAGCTCATCTTCCACTTTTACATCAGACATGTCAGGTGAGTGGAGTAACTCATTATGACCAACCACTTCGTGTACTTCTTAATCATTGACCTGGACCAAACTTGAGATTGATTCCAGGGGAATGTGGGCTGCACATTCGTGATCGTCATCCCAATACGCATCATCTTCCAATTTCGTGCAGTACACACGTGGGATGGAATCGCTTTCCTCACATTTTGTTCCTAAATTGGGTTGAGGTTCGAATAAACTAACATCTCCCTCATCATTGAAATCAAATGTGTCATGTGAGTGAAGTGTGTCATTATCAGTATATTTGAAAGACACCCACGTCTCTTGACCATTCTTTTGAACAGTCATCGAGATCGACTCATCAAAAAATTGAACCGTATGCTCATTAACGGAATCCAACTCCTCATTCCAAATTCTAGAGTTCTCCACAATCGCATCATGTGAACTCCACTATTGAATATCTTTTTCAAGTTCTTGCAGTCTTTGGAGTGTATTTTGTTGGCTGAGCTCTAGAGTTTGGAAGAAATTTTGAATTGAATGCTCTTGGATTGTTTCTGGTTGGATCTCAAAGGTAGGGGATCCAAGAGAATAATCATTATAACATGTTGTTGGTTCATCTTTCCAATTTTGATGTTTCCACTAGTTATAATCATACGGATCATAGGTGAGAGAATATGATAGTTGATAATAGTCCTCATTCCCATAATTATGATCGCGTAAGGACTTCTTAACCGATGAAGCATAATATTCCAGTCGATTCTCGATGATGTTTTCAGAAAAATTTTGAGACGTGGGTAATTTCGTCATATAATCATCTGACCGCCCTTCCCAATATCTCCTATCCATTTCAACATAATGACGTACCCACTCTTGCATGGTAAAACCCTAACTCTGAATCTAATCCTAAGAAAAATAAAAGAAAAGATCCTACAACAATATGGAAAGTAAGAAGAGGAGAAGTTAGAAGGAAGTTACCAAATTAGAAGTTCTTATGTTAAGATCCTGCAAAAGAAATTAGTTTCTAAAAATAGAAATTCTAAAGTTAGAAAGTTTTTAAAAACAAAAATAGAAAGTTAGTTTCTAAAAAGGAAAGTTTCTAAACTTAGAAATAGAAAGCTAAGTTAGTTTGTAAAAAATAAAAGAAATCCTAGAATTAGAAAATTTCTAGAAAAACAAAACCTAATCCTAAAAATAGAAAAATAGAGAATTAGAAAGAGATTACCAATTTAAAAAGTCTATCTCAGAGTCTTACAAAATTAGAAAGTTATGTTAGTTTCTAAAAAAAAGTTAAATAGAAAAACCTAAACCAATGTTAGAAAACACTAATCTTAACCTAATTCTAAAATTAGTTAATTTCAGAAAAACGCAACCGTTAGTCCCCGACAATGACGCCAAAAACTTGTTCACTACCCCAAGTATAGGGTCGCAATGTAGTAATAAACTCGGTAAGACCGAGGTCGAATCCATAGGGACTGAACCTTATACATATTCTGAAAGTAACCAGAACTAGAACTAGACGAAGCTGTAATCTAAATCAAGGAATTTTAAGAGAATAATTATGAACTATTTATCTAAAACTTGTAAAATTCAAAGGTGGGAAACTAGGGTGCTAAGGATCCACTTGTAGAGATCAGGGTGATCTGTGCTTGATTCATAAACACAACTGGATTTAGAGTCCCATCTTCATCCAGCTGGAAGATATTTCATTAAAATCCAAATTTGAACTTCCTTTGATCCAATTTTCAAGAGATGAGAGGTATGAGAATTAGAATTGATTCCGTCACAAAACCATGCCCATGAGATAAAGAAAACAACAAAATTTAGCCAATCCGCATCCATTCTAAGGGAGTTATGAACGTTAAGAAGGATTTCATCATCCAACCATGCCCGTGAGACAATGGTGAACAACAGGGCTCCCACATTCATAATCCTTATAATGAACAGAAGATGCTTAGAGCCATCACAGATCCATTATAATTAAAGTCACAATAAACCATTAAAGATTAAAAATATTCCATATAATCAAACTATAATAAAAGAGAGTTCTGTTAAACATGAATCAAAACCGTAGAAAACTCCCCATCATGCCAAGCTTCACCTCTTAGCCCTAGCTTAGAGGTTTAGCTTGTCATTGATATGATCAAACTAAAATCTCTTAAACACATTAGAGGAAAGAAAAAAAACTAAAGAGAAAAGGAGCACCAGCCATCCTTGGCTCTCCTTCTCTCCTCGTCTTGCTCTCCACTCCACGTCCAAAAGATGCACCTAGCTGATGATCCTCACGTCCTTGGATGATTCACTCTCCACGTTTTCCTCTCCTTTTATAGGCATGAAGGGCAGTGGAGAACTGAAATTTATGCACAAGAGTTTGCGCAACAACCTGGTTTGCGTACGCAGTGAAAGGGAAACGCAAAATGTCTTACGTTTGATGGTGATTTTGGTGCGCTGATCGTGCCAAACTTCTGATTTGGCTCCATGGTCGAGGTAAAGAGCCCCTGCCCAAGCTTTTGGATGGTTTGAATCAGAGATCCAACCATCATCTGGGCTGTACAACGCCTCGCAACGTCTGGGAAAAGCGGACGTGCGTTGCATGCGAATCTTCCTGCGCTGCATGCAAATCCATCCTGTTCATTGGATTCCTGCGAAACTGCAGTCGGAAAGGAGTGGTTTTGGTTGAGTTTTGGTGCGATCCACTGTATCAAATCAACTCGTCGTTCATCTTGCGTTTTTCGACGATCCACATGTGTATGTGTGCATGGGGCCAAAAACTCAACATGGCTTGGGTCGTGGCCACCCTCTGAGTCAAGTGGACGGTCCCGATCGTCCATCGGTATGAGCACGGTGGGTCACAACATGCCACAGTGTGGTTGCTGTTTGGAAGAAGAGTCGGGTCAATGTACTTTGACCAGGACGCCTGGTTCGGTGCGGCTCTGCCATGTACATGTTGTGTACACGCATCACTTGTGTGGGTCCCACGGTGATGCTTGTGAGAAATCCGCTCCGTCCATCCATTTTGTCATCCTATTTAAGGGGTTGAGACCAAAGTTGAAGTATATCCAGATATCAGGTGGGCCCTAGATCGATGATTCATGGGATGATCTGACCGTTGGGCCACTTCCAGAAGGATCCAATGGCTGAAATTCGACGTATACGGTTAATTTAGGGTCCTCAGGCCAGATATAAAGTTTCGAGCCGAATGGATGGTGGGAACCCTATGATCTTGCATTTCGGACGACATTTCGGCGATTTCCTCAGATCTTTGGCGTGTAAATTCTTCGATTTCTATCTCCTAGGATCCGTTCCTTGCCTTAGTGATTCTTGAGTGTTAAATCCATACTTTTGATACCCTTTTCAATCCAAACTCCTTAAATTCACCTTGCAACAAAAACATGATTAAAATAGGACGTTAAGCATTATCATGTTCGTAAAATCAAGTAATAATTGGGGTCTAATATGCAATATTTGACCCTCAACAACGACGCACAATTGTTCTCTGATCATCCCAACCTAGCCTAAGAGGTCTTTGGGGGTCACAAATCATTTTCAGAACTTTTACCAATGTGACCGCGGAAATCCATGGATCCCATAAGATCAATCTTGCTAACTCAGATTGATCACGGATCCAATATTTGTTCCCATCTGCTCTGATAATGATCCACTTCTTGAATATTGATAATCACCGTGAGAGCACTGATCGTCTTTGGAAAAATCTCCCATTTCAGAAGGATTGTGTGAGATGGCCTTGCTGAGCATATCTGGATTTGTGATAAGATCCATGTCTCGATGGGTCTTTTACCACCATGTTGAACACATTGTCTGATCAGTTACACAAGCCACACATGTTAGGGTTACATGTCATTCATCATGGCATTTTATCCATTGATGTGTGTATGGCTCTGCACCATTTTGCAGGTAATGTGGCACCGAAGGAGGTGGGGTAGAAGATATTCTTAAGGCATGAATAAGATTCCGTCCATCATTAAGCATGTAGTATTGACACGTAGCAGCATCGCGTAGATGTGCTAAAAATGAGTGTAAATAAGTTTCCTATTCAATAAAGACAGCTCACTATTTTACATTTTTACAATTCATTTAATAAATAATAATTTGATGGTTAGGATTGCTTTGATGGTATGATTTTTGAGCTATGCTCCATCCATAATCCGTCCCATAACTTTGGACTATCCATTTTATAAACACTAATTGGATGGTGGTAGGATTGCTTTGATTGGTATGATCTATCCCACAACTTGGGAAGCTCTTGTTAGTGTAGACACCCCACCCTAGAAAAATCAAACCATCGGCTGGTGACTAGCTGACGGACAATTGGCGTCGCAAATCCTATACCTTGAGAATTCTGAAAGATTTTGCATGTAAATGAAATGCCAAGGGTCAGTCAGCCAGCAGCAGGCCGACGGTTTTCCTGGCTTATATAAACATCATTCGCCCCCTGTTCAACAGGGGCAAAAGTGGCAGAAGGAATTGTGTAGAAGTTTTTCAATTTTTCTTGGCTTTCGTTCCCTAACAATGAGGGGGTTCTGTTACCTAGGATCTTCTTCAAATAATCATACCTACGCTTAGGTTGTACCTTAGCCAACAACAACAAAGCCAACCTTGTTGCACCAAGAGTAGAGTCAGGATTAGGGACATCTGATTATCTCTTTTATGACTCAAGAAAAGGGTGTTTGACTTCCCTATTCTCTTTCCCATATCTTAATCAAGCTCAGAGCGCGGTCCATCATGTACATTCCATCACAAGCTAACCCTACTTCCTGTTCATTCTTTTTTACAACATTTACTTTTTATTGCTTTATTTTATTATGTTCGCGTGTTTGGGGCCTCGACTTTGTGAAGTAAGGTTAGATCTTTTATTTTTCCTGTCTGTTTATTTATTATTATGTTTGTCTGCCCATTTTCTTTTGACTTTGTGAAGCAAGCTTAAGATCTTTTGTCTTTCCTGCTTGTTTATTTCTTATTTTGTTCACTTGCCCATTGTCTTTTAACTTTGTAGAGTAAGTCTAGGATCTCCTTACTTTTTCCTTTTTGCTTGTCTAGCCTTCTTATAGGGTTGTTATCATGTCCATATGACTAACTTTTCTTGCAAATATATGATTTTCGTAAAAACTATACGTCCCTTAAAGTGGAGACTGAACACGAGTACGGTTAAGAGAAGGTGCCTAACCTCTTTTCTCTCATAACCGAGACCCTTACCCAGATTTTCAGGATCGCAGGCCAATTACAGGAGTCATTCAGGTCGAAGGATTTTTACGATTTTTTGGCCTTACCAAGCGAGTTTATTCCTTTGGTCGATCGTGAACTGTTACCTCGCCAATCGGCTAGTGGTAACTCCAACCTTATCAAATGAGTGTTCTGGCCACCTTAGGAAGGTATTGCGCGACCGAAAATTTAAAACGTACTAAACAAACCATATACATATGGTTGTATTCACTCCAAAAAGATCAACCATACATAACAATGAAAACACCATCTCGTGAAAGATAAACTTCCGCTAGGCATCGCATATTCACCATTGCGCGCGCACATGTTGGGGAAGGGCATTCACATACAGCTATACATCTATGACACATGTAGGGAGTATGGATCGCGCGCCACCATTTTTTTAAATGATGGCTAACTATCACGAGATTTATGTCCAAGAGAAGAATTAGACAATCACCAGCCTTAGTATACAAATACAACTATGCGTGGGCTTTAAGGTCGGTAACAACTAAGCTGGATTCGGATTAGACAGTGATCCCTCTTGTGTGGATGTCGGTGCTGGTTGGTGCTTGTAAAGTTCTGTGGGCCCGCCATGATGTATATGCTTTATTTATACCATCCATCCATTTTTTCAGCTCATTTTAGGGCACGATGCAGATCCAAATCTCAGGTGGACCGCACCACAAGACACGTTGGTGATTGAGTGCCCATTGTTAAAAACTTCTTGGGGGCCACAAAAGTTTTGGATCAAGTTGAAATTTAAATATAAAAAATAGGGCAACGTCGACGGCTAAAAACCCAGTGACTGAACATCGACCATTAAATGAGCCAAATCGAAATCTCAGGTGGACCACACGAAAAGAAAACAATAGTGACTGAACGTTGACCATTAAAAACCACCTTGGTTTGCCGATGGATTTTTGTGATACGTCAATGGCTTTTAGCTGTTGGGGAAACCACTACACGACCGTCGGCGTTGATCATTTTTTTTGGTGGTGTTTGTGTTTTCCTTTCCAGGTTTGTGTGACTTAATGAACAGGTTGGATGGTGAATAAACATTATAATGAACCCTATAATAGTTTTTAATTGTGGGGTGTTCAATGACCACTATTTCCTATGGTGTGGCCCACCTGAGATTTGGATATGCCTCTATTCTGGGTCATGCCCTAAAATGAGCTAACAAAATGGATAGATAGCATGGATAAAACATATACATCGGAGTGGGGTCTACATATTGATGACCACTACCAACGTGGTACTAGAAGGGTCACTACCGAATCTAAAAGACTATCCTTCTCTAGAAATTTCATGTTTATTAAACAAACGATCAATATAGAAATACAACAAAACCCAAGATTTATTTGGATAAAGGCCTGAATTAGTGGCTGGGTTGTTGTGACTAGGATTTTTTTTCTGCATGGCATGGAACCTAGTAGACCAATTATCTGGAACGAGAATATTCCCTGTACGGAAAACTTTCAGGCATGTAAATTACGAATGGAGTCCAGTTGCTAGGACCACCTGTATGTGTGACTGTCATCCAACCTGTCTATTAGATATGCCCCAAATGTTAAGCCTGGGGTAAAAAATCCATCCTAATCTACAACGTAGGTGGGCCACATGGGTTTATGCCCACCATGGAAACATCCACATGGAAGGTGAGCCTAAACGCATATGCCCTACTGAAATTAATTAAAGGATACAACAAAACTAAAACATTTAATAATTTAGATGTTGAGAATTTGATATTCTCTAATTATAGATTTATCATTATTGTAAAAGAGAAGGAAAGAAGACGAAAATATTGCGAACCGGCTTAAGCACATGTGATCATGCTTTCCTTAAAAGTGTTGTTTTCCCATTCTCAAAATAATTGAGACGGTTTATAGGATATAGGCAAATAGCTTCTAAGATATACAACAAACCTGTGTATGGTTCTGCATCAGCAAGCATGAAGAAATCACTAGTAGATCTCTATAAACATAGTTTACTAGCAGATGAAAACTTAAAGGAAAATTCTCAAATCGAAAAGAAAGATAGAAAACAAATTTTAGCTCTGCCGAGTTAAGACCACTATGCTGGTTTGGTTCTTTTGGACTTGCTGACTTAGGTTCGCATTAAACCTGCTGACTTGATTAGAGAACACTTGGAACTTTACTGGTTCATATGAGAGAATGAGTCGAATGGTTTGTGATATTGAAATGAACCAACCAAGCTTAGTTTATTAGGCAATGATAGATGGACGTTCTGGTCAAAGGTCATAACTACAATTGACCATTTCTGAATTTTTGTGAGAAACTAGCTGTTATTTGGCAATTTCTAACCATTTTACATATAGGAAAACTAGCTGCATACTAGTCATTTATGATTGTTGGGCTAGCCACATGCAGCAGTTTCTGCATGGTTTGGTTTATTAGTATATGAACAGTTACACCAGGCCTCTTAAACGGCTAGTTTTAGCCCCTATATAAAGCAGATAGGTCTTTCTCAGACCTCTTATCCACAGACCTAACCCATCTCTCTTAGCCATTGTCGCATCGCGACTTGCACCTGTCTCGTGCTGGTTCGCGTAAGGTCGTGAGGGAGTGACCCATCTGCGACATGATGCACATGTGAGAAGCGCACAGTGCGCCACTAGCACCTATACAGCCACACTGCCTCACATGCCCATGCCCTTGCACCGAGCCTGAGCCCGAGACCGTGATTGTAACTGAGCCTGAGCCCATGACCATGCACATGCATGCTCATGTGTTACAGTGCTTCGCATTGAAACACACAAGTCTCGGTACTTCTCTAATTCACCAAGTAAATAGTAAGGAACTCAACATCCTACTTATTAAAAAAAAATAAAAAATTCTTCTCCCCTTTTCAATATGGGACTATTCCCAAAACATAAAAAATCAAGTTTTTTTTTTTTTTTTTTCACAAACCTTTTTATATATTTATATATAACTTTTTATTTAAAATATTTTTAATCAAAACATTTTCCATAACAATCTCCCACTTGATCGAAAATTATTTTCAAAGAAAAAACACCAGCCATACTAGACACAACTTATATGCATAAAGATATCTTTCAATTTGAATCTTTCTTTATTATAAGTATCTCAAAGTTCTATCAAAATTCATGTTGGACGCAACTTTGAACCAGTTATTCCTATATAAAAGAGTTGGAGATATCATACACATACTTTGTTTTATTACGGTACTCAAAAAATCTTGCTCAAAATAATTAATGGTCATGTACTTATCCTATTTCATGAACGATCCCGAGAGAAAATCTAACTCTCATGAGAGACAACATCACGTCTATGTTCATGTAGGTGAAATCCTTCTAATGTCTCCGTTACTATTAAGACACTTGTCATTTTAAATTGGGTTTTATTAAGAGCTCTAAGACTCAACCCTCTATCTGTAACTCCCAGCACTATCTGTCACGCTCCAAACTTGGAAACCAGGCTCACGAAATTTTTGATCGCGAATCCGGCGCTGACAGCCTCCATATTACCCCATTCTCGGCTTCCAGCGCTCATACGCCAGAATCCGATCTGAGGATCCTACAAGGAGGATTTACATCATGAATTTGTTTCATAAGAAGCATAACCACAACTATACCCAAATCCTAAGAACAACATCATCACCATATATCCACTAATATAATCATTTAAGTACAATACTGAAAAGGAAATACATGCATATAATAAAATCTCCAGAAGCTCTGCCGCACGCTCTTGCCCCAGTTCGACTGTGTCCTATCGTCATCTGCACGCATCTATCATGCATAAGCTTATAGAAAGCTTAGAGGGTGGTGCAAGTGTGTGCACAAGATAAGTGCCAAGTATTCAATGCAATGCCATAATCATACAATGTCAGAAATATTGGCAAGATCATGAATCATACGATAACAGAGTAAGCGAAAATACTGATAAGCTCATAATTCATATAATATCAAAGTAATGCGAAAACATATTGATAAGCCCATAAATACCATCAGCCTTATCTAGGCTATGCGATGCAGAAATATAGTAAAAACAATATCATATACTGATAAAGCAATGTAGATCAACCGTGCAATGAGGAGATAATAAGCTAAACATCAGATGCCGATGATGCAATGCAATATGCAAATCCTATTAAGTCACAAATACCATCAGTCGTATCTAGGCCGTATAAATGTAGAAACATAGTAACCCAAAATGTCATATGCTGCACATGTAAGGCTATTGCGGTGCGAATGGAATGACTAACTGGAGTGTGAAGTCGGGATGATAATACGTAGTATCGCAGGTTTTGGGTCATCACACAGGGACTTCTATCCAAAACCAGTCTCATACCATAATTGGATAGTCAGACTCAATGTGGTAAACTCCTGATCTCAGGTTAGTCGCACCCTCCAACCAAAATCCTGGCCATTGCGAAGGCCCAACGTAACAAATAGTTACGCACCACCAGCCCGAGTGGATAATGAGTAAATGAATGAATGAGTATGTAACTCCTGCTCAATCAGTACTGTATATCTCTGGGATCATCACTGAGATCTAGTACACTCCAAACTGTCTACCGTCCTTACAGGCCGTGTAGCCCAGCGAGTGGAAAAGACCTCACTACCTGCCTGCCAGCAGTATACCAATGCCTACCTGCCTCGTCGATAGTGAACCCATTTAGGAGCTGGTCAGACTCAGCCTAGTTATGCCTACTCCCTCAGGCGGGTAAGGCCACACCCCCTCCTAACCAACCACGACACAGTGGGAGACTCGGCCTCCTGGTATTAGACACTCGAGCACCATGTATCCACTTGGTCTCGACGTTAGGGCGTCCTCTGGTACCAAGAGGGTTTAAGGATTTTCACTCAGGGCCATCTATGGCAGCCCGATGCTAATAACATATTTTTGGTGTCCCATCTGGCCATCCACGATATGCCTGTGGAGGCTACGGCCCTGATGTCGCTAAGGCGTACAGTAATCACAACACACAATGCCAGATGCATGAATCATATAATACAGTCATGCATTAATCATGCGTATACCGTGCGCTCATGTGAGACAATCTCCGCCTATCAGGGAGTCTCATAACAACCTGCCCAATGACATATGCAATGGTCAACCACATCTCATAACAAACATGCAGATGATACATATGGGCATGTATCATGATGCTATGCTATCACATACTTATAATCGGTATCAATATCTGGCATTGACAATCGGCCTCGACAATGTGGACATTTAATCAACATTGCCTCTAAGGAATGGCCCACATAGAGCTTAACATATAGTGGACCTATGGCCTCACACAAGGGCATGATATACAACACCATGGGCCTCACTCAAGAGTTTAATATACATCACAATGGGCCTCTCACACATGCTTAATATACAACACCACGGGCTCCATCGCCTGGCCCTCAAATGCACCATAATGGGCCTCATCACATAGGCCTCACATACATTAGATAGGCCTCAAATGCATCAAACCAATGTCCGAATGCTCATCAGAATGGGCCTCAAATACGGGCTACATATACATCACAATAGGCCTCGGCAATCAGCCACGACAATCGAAATTGATCGATAATCGGCCTCGATAATCAGAATCGGTATCGACAATCGGAATCGACAAATCGGTCACGTCAATCGAAATCGACAATGGGTCATGATAATCGGCCTCGATCGCTAATTGGTAATCGGCCACAACAATCAAAATTGATCGATAATCGGCCTCGATAATCAGAATCGGCAAATCGGCCATGATAATCGGCCTCGATCGTTAACCGGAATCGACAATCGGTCATGATAATCGACCTCGATCGTTAATCGGCAATCGGCCACGACAAAAGAAATCGATCAATAATCAGCCTCGATAATCAGAATCGGCAAAGCGGCCACGATAATCGGCCTCGATAGTTAATCAGAATCAACAATCAGTCATGATAATTTGCCTCGATCGCTAATCGGCAATCGGCCACGACAATCGAAATCGATCGATAATCGGCCTCGATAATCAGAATTGGCAAATTGGCACAATAATCGGCATCGATCGTTAATCGGAATCAACAATCGGTCATAATAATCGGCCTCGATCGCTAATCGGCAATCGGCTACGACAATCGAAATCGATCGATAATCGACTTCAATAATCAGAATCGGCAAATCGGCCACGATAATCGGCCTCGATCGTTAATCGTAATCAACATTTGGTCATGATAATCGGCCTCGATTGCTAATCGGCAATCGGCCACGATAATCGAAATCGATCGATAATTGGCCTCGATAATTAGAATTGGTCTAAACAATCGGAATTGGCCTCGACAATCAGAATCAGTCTAAACAATCAGAATTGGCCTCGACAATCGGAATCGGTCTAAACAATCGGAATCGGCCTCGACAATCGGCCGAACAAGGCCTAAGAAAGGTCATAATGTGGACATTAAACTATCCTTGTCCATCAATGTGGTCATTTAACCAACATCGCTCCCAAGGAGTGACCCACATAGAGTCAAATGTATAGTGGGCTCATGGCCTCACACAATGATCTAATATACAACACCATGGGCCTCACTCAAGGGCCTAATACACATCACGGCCGCTCACACGGGTCATATCAAATGGGCTGAATCAAATGGGCCAAATCGAATGGACTGAATCAAATGGGACGAGTCGAATGAGCCGAATTAAATGGGCCAAATCAATGAGCTGAGTCGGATGGGCCGAATCAAATGGGCCGAGTCGAATGGGCCAACTCGAATGGGCCGAATCAAATGAGCTGGGTTGAATGGGCCGAATCAAATGGGTCAAGTTGAATGGGCCGAATCAAATGGGCCATATCAAATGGGCCCAAACCAACTACACCATTCATCCATTGTTAGAGATCATTTTAGGGCATTATCTCAAAAAAATTGAATCATATCCAAAGGACCATCTGGACCATACCACACCTAACAGTGGTGATAATAATTCCCACTATTAAAATTTCAATGGGCCCGCCATAGGTTTATTTCCCATCCAATCTGTTCATAAGGTACAAAGATCTGAATTTAGAAGAAAACAAATATCATATTGGTTCAAGGCTTCTGTAATCCCAAAAAAGGGATTTCAATGGTAGACTATCAACTCCACTGTTTTTTGTAGTGTGGTCCACCTGATATCTGGATTTATCTTATTTTTTAGTCTTAAGCCTTGAGACAGACTATCCAAATGGATAGACGGTTCGGATGGTATATAAATATCTGGACGGTGGGATACAAAACATACATTAAGGTGGGGTACAACCACCTGCTGACGTCGTCAGCAGTGGGACCCACGTAACTTTGGTGGCGTCAATACACCAGCTATATGCTGGTGTGCGGTGTCCAACCAATCCACTGCCTCCCTGCAGCAGGCGGGACCCCTAAGATTAACGGATGGACGGCGGGGTTAACACATACGTCAAAGGTGGGCTCCACCCGTCCAGCTTGCTGGACGGTTGAATACAATACATACATCAGTGGTGGGTCCCACGCACGTGGCCCACCTCCTGAGGGTTTGGGATATATATATATATACTATAAATAATATAATATAATATAATATATATTATATAAGATAATATATATATATAGATATATATATATATATATATATATATATATATATATATATATATATATATATATATATTACACTATCATATATCATACTCATTTTTTTTAAAGGCTGCTTGTGTGATTTCTCTTACATAGTCCAGCAGATACCGGACGTCCAAGGCATGGATGCAACCCTTCATCAAGGTGGGGTCCACATACTCGTGGCCCACCAACCACATGTATAGAGGTGGCCCCACTTATACAAAGTCCTCAAATGGACGGTGTGGATCTAATCCATTCATCACGGTGGGGTCCATACGTCCCAAAACGGACGGTATGGATATAATATATGTCATAAGCGGGCCACATACTTGTCATCAACATCACCAAAAGAAAAAGGAGAAAGAGAAAGAGAAGAGGAGAGAGAGAGAGAGATAGAGAGAGAGAGAGACGGTGATAGAGGGACCCCGCCACTATGGGCCCCTCATGGTTACATCACATACATCAAAATGAGTCCCACCAACAAGTGGGCCCTAAAATAAGAATCAATGGTGGACCACCCACCTATTACACTCCTCCTTGATCCCTTGGCCTCCTTAGCTCCTTGCCTTCAAAGTTGATGGAGGTGAATAATGAATGAATGGTTGAGATGTGAGATGAGAGGGTAGGAAAGTGGGCCACACTTGTTGTTTTGAAAATGCTTGGAGATCATGGACGTTTGGGTGTTTTTTTTTAGAGTTGCAAAGTGAAGATAGCAATAAGAGAGGAAGAGAAATGATGGATGAAAAGGGATGGTTGGAATGGTTGTTGTAAGAAATTGGGATGGGGAGGTATGGGTTAGTTTGAAAATTGTGTAAAAGAGGGATGGATGGGGAGAGAGAGAGTTGACTTAGGGAAAAAGAGTAATGGTTGCTTGTACTTATGGTAGGGTGAGGCAGCATTGAGGTATGGTGGTGTATTTGACTTGATTTGATGTGACGGGTCGTAGAGATTCTCTCGAAATTCGCAACGCGCAGTGTTTTCCTCGAGATGAACGCGATGCCATATCTCCTGGCCTGGGTATCGGATCGTTGCACGAGTCACGACGTTGGAACCACAGCGACGGTACGGTCGCTAAGGTACAAGTTTCGGGTCAAGCTGACTTCGGTATGCAGGACTCGGCTTAGGATAGCGCAAAAACGTTAGATACAGGTCGAGGGTTGCCGGAATTCGACGGGGAGGACCGCGAAAGCCTACGAAACGATACGGTCTAGGATATGGGTTTCATATTATCTATTCTGAATGCGGTTTTATATAATTTTAGTGCTAAAACTTTTCACATATCAGTAACTTGTTTTTACTCATTGAACTTGAACTTAGAGAATTTCTGATTTTAGGTTGGGTTTCCATCACTGGTGGAACTTTGGTTGAAGAATTTCAACCCTATCCCTCTAGATGTTGCCTATACTACCTCTCTTGTTACAGGTTTATTAAAAAGATCAGTCAAGTTATTACTTGATTTCACATAGGAAATTGCAATGATTCCATTTTGAATCAATTGTCTCATATAGTCATTTCATAAATTTATATGTATATACTTTCCATTATAAGTACCAATGTAGGCTCTAGTTAATATGGCTTCACTATCATAATGTAGTGAAATAGCCAGTATAGGCTGCACATAGAAAGGAAATTCTAATAAAAGATCCATTATCCACTCAACCTCTTTTCCTATTGCAAGTAGGGCTACCAACTCAGACTCTATCGTCGAGTGAGTTATATAGGTTTATTTCTTGGACCCCCAAGACATAACTGCACCTCGTATAGTGAAGACCTACCTTATAGGGAACTTGTTATCCAAGCATTCGATATCCAACTTGCATTGGTATATCCTTCTGACGCAGGGATGAACGTGATGAGCTCAATCACCATCTTCCTCAAGGATAACTACTCTGAATCCACAGAGCTTCTCTGTACTTGTCATAGAGACTTCTCGAATACACAAGGAAAAGAAATAGAAATAATTTTAAAATATATGAAAGAAACTTGTTAATTGATTGATATATTAAATGAGTCTACAACCCTTTCAATAAGGATACTAAGACTAGGAAGAAGTTTAAGAATTAAACTATAACTAAAACTCCCTAAATTTTGTAACTTACTATAAATAGTAAATTTTCTATTTATAATAAGTGCCCTATGTGGCTTAACCATGTTATTCACCTAATTTTTCTAAACACTTTTCATGTTGGGCACAACTCCTAAAGCCCAACGGATGAAGAGTTATAATCAAACTAAAACTTACTATTTATAGTAAAAACAAAATTAAATATGGAATTCGATCGTCGATATGATGGAATCTCGCAAATCCGGCGTGGACAAACCGGCATATCCAAGTTGGTTGGCTAAAGTAGCTCGTCCTACCCCAAAATCATACATGGTGTGTCAGTAACTCATTCCAGTTTACGAGATATGCTTGTTTTAAGGTTCTAACAGTCTGATGACTTCTGTCGCTGATCGGGCCTTCTCTGATCCATCTTGGACATGAAAGTGTCTGCAACCCACTTTATATCAGTTCCCTCTACTTCAAAAGAACTCATCGTCGAGTTCTCGTGATGCTTCGATTCATGTTACTCGGTCTAATGTGCAGTAACGATACCCGGATTAAAAGTTATGATCAATTTACGGTCCACCTTTTTTTGGTCCAACCATGCTAGGAATGTATCTGTGACACGTTGTACATCAGACCCCTTCGCTTGGAAAAAAACTCGTCTTCAAGTTACTCAAGGGACTTGGTTAATGATTTTGAGATAACTTTTGATGCCGATGTTTATTAGTCATTTTCTTATACTTCGCATTAGGCTCTTGAGTTGACACAATACATGTACTCATGCTCTCCTTGACTTAGCTAGTATGGATCGGTTCCTTCACTTTTGCCTTCAAGATCTCACATTCCTTCTGATAATGTGGAAAATTAGGCAGACTTATCCTTGTGACAAGATCAATGTGGTTCTATATATCTCATATGGGAGGCAATTTATTAGGGAGTTTATCAAGGACAATCACCTTGAACTCCTGCAACACTGGTTTCAAATCCCCTGGGATGTTCACATGCTCCATATACTCTTTCTTTTCAACTAATACATATATATATCTTGTTTCCTCATATTGTTTAACAAAAGCCTATTCAGTTATGAGAGACTGTTTCTCAACTTTAGAAATCTTAGGTTGGTTCTCTGTTCCTATAGAGACGAGGCCAATCTTTCTACCATCTTTAGTAAATATAAATGCATTATCCCGACCTCTGTGTAGAAATAATATCAATATTATTTTACCATGGTCGACCAAGTAACATATGACAAACTTCTATGTCGATTACGTCACAAAGTACTTGATCCTTATAATTTTTACCAATTGAAAATGAGACAATGCATTATTCGGTTACCTCTGTTTTGTAGACCTCATTGATCCATCCAATCATGTA
Organism: Magnolia officinalis; assembly: GCA_021015155.1. Classification (NCBI taxonomy): domain Eukaryota; kingdom Viridiplantae; phylum Streptophyta; class Magnoliopsida; order Magnoliales; family Magnoliaceae; genus Magnolia; species Magnolia officinalis. Next base: position 91,430,222 of record JAJHSJ010000002.1, read on the forward strand.
CTAAGATGGGTGCTTTTCTGTTTTCAGTTGCAGCTTTTCCACCATCGTTTTCGACACGAGATTCTCACTGCTCCTGACAACGATGATTACATTATAGACTTTTTGGCTTACAGTTCACCTCGTTCGAACGATGTTGTCTTGCTGTAATTCTATTTCTACCTTTGGCATTTATAACAACTTCATCACGATCAAAGTGGTGGCTTGTGATTTACCATCATTTAATGGTGCTTTGCAGAAATTGGGATTTTGTCATTAAGTAACTACGGGCGATTGAGCATCACTTTGAGCTCAGGGCGGAATTAGCGTATCCACAATACCGTTGAGGGTTGCCTGCAGCCCTTGCATGGTAAACTGACTCTCCTGGTGGAAAATTTTCATTCTTTCCAAAAGATAACGAATCCCTGGATCACCATCCACATGATTTTTGTTCATACCTTCGCTGTTTGTCATCGACCTGAGGGAAGTCCTCGCTCTGATACCAATTGACGCAAGGATGAACATGATGAGGTAGATCACCGTCTTCCTCAAGGATAACTACTCTGAATCCACGGAGCTTCTCTAGACTCCTCACATAGACTTCTCGAATCCACAAGGAAAAGAAATAGAAATAATTTTAAAATATATGAAAGAAACCTGTTGATTGATTGATATATTAAATGAGTGTACAACTCTTTAAATAGGGATACTAAGAGTAGGAAGAAGTTTAAGAATTAAACTATAACTAAAACTCCCTAAAATTCATAACTTACTATAAATAGTAAATTTTCTATTTATAGTAAGTGTCCTATGTGGCTTAACCACGTTATTCTCCTAATTTTTCTAAACACTTTTCATGTTGGGCGCAACTCCTAAAGCCCAACAAATGAAGAGTTATAATCAAACTAAAACTTACTATTTATAGTAAAAAAAAACAGAATTAAACATGAAATTCGACCATCGATATAATGGAATCTCACAAATTTGGCATGGGCAACCTAGCATATCTAGGTTGGTGGCTAAGTAGGTCATCCTACCCCAAAATCATACATGGTGCGTCAGTACTCATTCCGGTTGTGAGATATGCCTGTTTTAAGGTTCTGACAGTCTTGATGACTTCTGCCTCTGATCGGGCCTTCTCTGATCCATCTTGGACATGAAAGTGTCTGCGACCCACTCTACATCAGTCCCCTCCACTTCAAAAGAACTTATCATCGAGTTCTTGTGCTGCTTCGATTCATAATACTCGGTCTGATGCGCCCGTAACGATACCCAGATCAAAAGTTATGATCAATTTACGATCCACCTTCTTTTGGTCCAACATGTTAGGAATGTATCTGTGACACATTGTTCATCAGACCCCTCTGCTTGGAAAAAACTCGTCCTCAAGTTATTCAAGGGACTTGGTTCATGATTCTGAGATAACTTTTGATGCCGATGTTTATTATCCGTTTTCTTATACTTGACATTAGGCTCTTCAGTTGACACAATACATGTACTCATGCTCTCCTTGACTTAGCTAGTATGGATCGGTTCCTTCACTACTGCTTTTAGATCTCACATTCCTTCTGATAATGTGATAAATTAGGCAGACTTATCCTTGTGACAAGATCAATATGGTTCTGTATATCTTGTATGGGAGGCAATTTATTAGGGAGTTCATCGAGCATAATCGCCTTGAACTCCTGCAAAACTAGTTTTAAATCCCCTGGGATGTTCACATGCTCCATATACTCTTTCTTTTCAACTAATGCATATATATATATATATAATATATTATATATATATATAATTATATATATAATATATATATATCTTGTTTCCTCATATTGTTTAACAAAAGCCTATTCAATTGTGAGGGACTGCTCCTCAACAAATCGTTAAAAATCTTAGGTGGTTCTCCGTTCCGATAGAGACGAGGTCCAATCCTTCTACTGTCTTTAGCAAATATAAATGCATTATCCCGACCTCTATATGTAGCAATAATATCAATATTATTTTACCATGGTCGACCAAGTAAAATATGACAAACTTCTATGTCGATTACGTCACAAAGTACTTGAACCTTATAATTTTTACCAATTGAAAACGAGACAATGCATTGTTTGATTATCTCTATTTTGTAGACCTCCTTGATCCATCCAATCATGTACAGAGATGTGTGCTTTTCTGTTTTTAGTTGCAGCTTTTACACCATTATTTTCGACACGAGATTCTCACTACTCCTGACAACGATGATTACATTACAGACTTTTTGGCTTACAATGCACCTCGCTCGAAAGATGTTATCTTGTCGTAATCATATTTCTACCTTTGGCGTGTATAACAGTTTCCTCACGATCAAAGTGTGGCTTGCAATTTACCATCATCTGATAGTGCTTTGCAAAAATTGGGGTTGTGTTGTACAATGACTACCAGCGATTGAGCATCACTTCGAGATCGGGACGGAATTAGCACATCCGCAATACGGTTGAGGGTTTTCTGCAGCCCTTACATGGTCAACTGATTCTCCCGATGGAAAGATTTCAATATTCTTTCCAAAGGATAACAATCCTTGGATCACCGTCCACATGATTTTTATTCAGACCTTCGTTGTTTATCATAGGCCTGAGGGGAGTCCTCGTTGTAATACCAATTGATGCAGGGATGAACATGATGAGGTCGATCACCATCTTCCTCAAGGATAACTACTCTGAATCCACAGAGCTTCTCTGGACTCCTCACAGAGACTTCTCGAATCTACGAGGAAAAGAAATAGAAATAAATTTAAAATATATGAAAGAAACTTGTTGATTGATTGATATATTAAACGAGTCTACAACCCTTAAATAGGGATACTAAGACTAGGAAGAAGTTTAAGAATTAAACTATAACCAAAACTCCCTAAAATTCGTAACTTACTATAAATAGTAAATTTTCTATTTATAGTAAGTGTCCTATGTGACTTAACCACATTATTCTCCTAATTTTTCTAAACACTTTTGATGTTGGGCGCGACTCCTAAACCAACAAATGGATGAAGAATTATAATCAAACTAAAACTTACTATTTATAATAAAAATGGAATTAAACATGGAATTTGGCCATCGATATGATAGAATCTCGCAAATTCGGCGGGGGTAAACCTAGAATTTCTGGTTTGTTGGCTAAAGTAGCTTGTCCTACCCCAAAATTCATATATGGTACATCGAGTAACTCGTTCCAGTTTGCGAGATATATTTGTTTTAATTTTCTAACAGTCGTGATGACTTCTGCCTCTGATCAGGCCTTCTCTGATCCATCTTGGACATGATAGTGTCCGCAACCTGCTCTACATCACTTTCTAATACGTCAATAAACTAAGTAAAATAACCCTAAGATTTTGTTGCTTTTAAGTAACTAAGAACTTTACTAATTACATTCCAATGTTCCATACTAGGGTTGCTAATAAACCTACTAAGTTTACTCACAGCATATGTAACGTTTAGTCTAGTGCATTACGTAACATACATTAGACTACCTATAGCACTTACATATTCAAGTTATGCAACAACTCTTTCGTTTGTCTCATTCAGCTTAATGCTTGGATTAAATGGAGTTTTTGCCTCTTTATTTTTTAATGATTAAACTCTTTTAGTATCTTCTCAATGTAATGAGACTAACACATCGCATCACGCCCACTATGTTTCTTAACTTTGATATATAGAATGGTATCCACTTGTCTAAAATCTTTCATTTTAAATATGGAAGACAATAACTTCTTTCTTCCAGTTACATTTTTTACTTTATTATTTATTATTAACATGTCATCAACAAACAGGTAAATAATAGTTATACAGTTACCATTAACTTTAGAATATATGCATTTGTTAGTTACATTATGCATGAAATCATGAAATAGTATTTTTGAATCAAACTTCCCATACTACTGTTTAGGTGCTTGTTTTAGTCTATACAAAGATTTAATATATTTACAAATTTTCTTCTCATTTTCTGGTAGAATGAATTCATCAGATTGTTACATGTATACATTCTCATTGAGATCACCATTTAGGAAAGCTATCTTTACATCCATTTGGTAGATATGAAGATAACGTATGGATGCTAGCGCAAATAAGATCCTACGGATATTTCTTCCTGAATACTTACTTATACCCTATGGGTTTAGAACCTAGAGGTAAGTTTAGTAGTTCTCATGTTTGATTTGACACTATTGATTCCATCTTATCGTCTATAGCTTCCTTTCGGAAAGTTAAGTCTCTAGAAGACATGGCCTCACTAAAGATTTTAGAGTTATCTTTTATAACCATTACTATAAGTATCTTCCTGATAACATTCTCTCTATCACCTTCTACAGGATGAAAAAAATACACTGAGAGTCTATTTATTCAGAGTCAAGATTCTTTTCTCCTCTTACCAGTTAGCTCTAATGAGGTTTGTTATGGGTAAAAATGGATTGACCAGATGAACAAACTTGAAGACTATGGATTGCATGAGGGCCGAAAAATCACCCCGACCTCACCATCGGGTACTGACATCGGCCTCAAAGGTCAGCCTCGAATAAAGACCTTGACTTCGAAGGTCGTCCTCGACCTCGGGAACCAACTTTGGAGGTCGGCCCCAGATACCAACCTCGGCCTCGGGAACCAACTTTGGAGGTCGGCTCGGATACCGACTTCGGCCTCGAGATAGAAATACATTTACAATATATAAAGATTGGATTATCTTTCGAGATATTTACTATAAAGATAAGATTATCCTCCAAGATATTCGCAGGATATAAGAAAATCAATCACGTCATGTCCGAAGGAAGATTTCTTCTGCAATACGCATCCACCATAGAGAAGCATTGTTATATACGACATTGCCCCCAAAAGGCTATAAATAAGGACTCCTCCTACGGTGAAAGGTACACATATAACACCCGATTCTTCTACTACTCTTGCAAGTCCATATCATGACTTAGGCATCGGAGTGTCCTCGGCCTTAACCAACACCCTCAATGTCTTCTCTTGTTTCATAATAAATTACAGGTACTCCGGCGAGTAGGAGTTGAGAAAGGATAGACCAGATTTTTGCATCAACAATTTGGCACCATTTGTGAGAACGACATCAAAGTTGTTCTTACTTTACCAGAAAACCATAATGGCGAAAGGAAGAAGTTCTCTGTCGGCCATTGTTGTAACTGCTCCTGCACCAGCGGAACAGTTCGCAAACCATGGAGATTCGCCTTCCCAACTTCAGATTGATTCTACGGTTGTATGCCCTGCGCAGCGATTCCGAAATCGAGGAGGTCGGCTCGTCTTTTTGGAACATCAAGTTAAAGCATTGACCAGTAACTTTAACCAGATAATGCAGATTTTAGAGAGACAAAACCTACCTCTCGACTAGGGGATAGATGCACGGGCTGCCACTAAGGTCTTTGCATCAATCGACTCGTAGAGAACCAAGCAACATCCTGGGAAACCAAGCCATGCACTCTCCCACATCTCGGGAACTTTCATGCTCGCTGACTCTAACTTGTATCACACGTTGGAGAAGAAGAGGCGTGAAAGGCTCCTGAGGCAATAGCCAAGAACGAGAGCCCCTAGAAGGCAGAACTCAAGGAACTACAAGATTAGGCCGGTAATATCCCCAAGCCTACCATGCCCAAATACTGACCTCCATAGAGGCTATGCTAGAGGAGATCGAGCCGCCGTTTATCGACGATATTATGAGAGCCCGACTCCCATCGAAATTCTGAATGACGCAAATCGCCCCCTACTCTGGGTTTGGCGATCTGGCCGAGCATTTGGAATCATTCAGGGCATAGATGGGGCTCCATGACGCGTCGAGCTCGGTTATGTGACGAGCCTTCTATGCATGAAAGTAGTATAGGCAGCTGAAGCCAAGATCTATCAACTCCTTCACACAACTCGACAAAGCTTTCATCACTCAGTTCATCGGTGGAAAAGATAGGAGAAAGCCCTCAACCCACCTCCTTACGATTACTCGGATAGAGGACAAGCTGCTAAAAAGACTACGTCATCCGTTTCAACGCTGAAGCTGTCCAGGTTGATGGTTATTATGACTAGATAGCTTTGTCCGCCATGGTAGCTGGCCTTAAACGAGGAAAGCTCTTCTTCTATATCAGTAAGAACCCCCCGACTACCCTCGCTGACCTACTTAACCGAGCTCAAAAATATTCCAATGTTAATGAGTTCTTTAGTTCACGAAGAGCTACTCGAGAAGTAAACAATTTGGCTAAGGATAGGAAGAGAAGGGAAGAAGTGGAGCCCTTTACCATTAACGCCAAAAGAAAGAAAGAGGACGACCAAGACTTAGGCCAGCGTGCCTCGATATCAAATACTGAGGAGCGTGTCAGCTGACCGACATACTCGACTAAGAGTGACCTCCCTTTTTAAAAGGAAAAAAATATGCTCATTATTCTACTATTATGTTTTCTATTACTTTATTGACTTCTATAATAAAAGAACTTCCCCGTGTTAGAGGAAGAAAATTCTTTTAAATGATTTCTCAACTATTAGAACTATACGGTCTACTGAGGACTTTCTTTAGTGCAAAAAAAAAAAAAAAAAAGTCCTCAACCAGTAGTCCGACCTTAGAGAAGAGGTCACACCACTAATTGGCAATGCTATTCGGACTACACGATTGACTACGAGGGCTTCCCTTAGTGTAAGGGAAGAAAGTCCTTCGCTATGAATTCTACTATGAGAGAACCTCCCCAGGTCAAGGGAGGAGAATTTCTTTCAATTCCCTACTATTCGACCTTATGATCGATTATGAGGACTTCCCTTAGTATAAGTGTAATGCCCCGGATTTCATGGGTCGAGTAGATACTCGGCTCCCGAATTCCCGGGTGCCACTATGCCTTACTAGGTTTCAGAATGTGGTGTAATTTGTTCATTTCATAAGCAATGGGGGAGTATAGCAGGCCATGCAACATAAATCAGGATCAATAAAATGAATTTAAGTGCAGCTAAATAAAAATCTATGTCCAACATAAAGACAATGTAAACAACAGGAGGGACTAGTCCTACAAATACATGATCCTCAAAATGATTGAACCCTTACCCTGTGCCCCGTGGTCATCCCTAAAGTGAACTACAAGAATCCGCCAAAGATCTGAAAGTACGACAGCTCCTCCTCATCGTCCACGCTCACTCCATCAAGCGCGTCGAGCTCCATGATCCCTGCATTTAAGACAGGTTTTGGTTGATGTTTTAAAGCACCATCCCAAAGTAGGAGTGAGTAGCTAACTCAGTGGTTCCATTAACAATAAGTTGCACATATCATCATACATAGGAACAAATTTAGTGAAAAACAGTCATTCAAAGAATCCTAACCACTCTTATTCATGCAAATACATGTTTTCATGATATGATGCATGCCCTTACTTCCAACACTTCCTTGAGCAACAACGTCTAACGATCGCAATGCCCAACACTCCCTCAATGTGACCTCGACTGCCGAATCGCCAATTTTAGCTAATGCAATGTGATGTGAGATGTTAGCCAAGTTGATTAATTGCATCCATTCATCTAGCAGTTTGGAAAAACTAGGACACCCTGATAGATCAATGCCATATCCCGATTACGAGGCCCTGGTGGCCATGGAAGTATTGCTCTCGTGATCCTTGGCCATTTTGGGTTTGTCACTCCCAATATTGAAATCATACGAAGGAAATTTTGAGAAAGAGTCCTTGCTCGCGGTCACTACGGGGAGGCTCGTTACCCCAGCGTAGGCCGACAGCTTGGGCATAGTGTCACATACCACCATGCCCGGCTCCCGAGACTTGTGGCCACAACCAGCGATTTGTCAATGGGTGCAAATGGACGCGGGGTATCTCGGGTTCAAGCAGGCGTGTACATACATGGTTAACGAACATAGATGGTCAGCTGGTGGGCCAATTTGTCCCCACTAGACGAATTACAAATTATTCGGCTTTGAGAGCACACCCCACGTAGTCCAACTACATCCGACAATCCACAATTTAACTAATTGGGCCAAATTTGCCCGTGGGCGGGCCTACCAGAAGGGTTGTCCAAGTGGGTTTTGAATTTGCTGGACGATCTGAAAAGGGAACAGTGTATAGATGCAACATAATAAAGGAGACATTGATCTACTTGTAGTTGTGAGAGAATTAGGCATGTGTAATGATAAATCACATTCATTATCAGCACAAGAGTTATTGTTTTATAGAATTCAGGGTATTTCTAGATAGACATGTACATGGGTCCATGATTACAAAAGAACATAGGAGAAAAACGAGCACAATAACTGATTGCGAAATGAATTAAACATGCATGGAGTAATATTGACAGTTAATTAACCCATTCCACTATATAGGGGACATGCAACCGAATTCTTCTTGTTGAGTTTGCAAATTTGGGGGTATCATGCTTAGAATTCCATATTTGACAAACAAATCAAACAATGTAATCATTATGGCAGTTAGGAACTGAAATTTCTTCCCCAGTTTAGGAATTTCCGATGCACATATTCTAATTCAACAATTTCACTCCATGTAAGTAATATGCAAGGCATATTAACAAACACAATCACTAGAATTCGTTCTAGGTGTGATAAACGGCCACCTAGAGGTAATAGTCTACACCTAGGGTCGGTTGAAGGCTTGGGGAGTTGCTCTAACGGTATCGGGTCCGAGAAATGATGCGTCGAGGCCCTTCCTATCAGCGACAATCCACTTCTATGGCAGTGGAGCCGCGATTTCCAGCGAGTGATTGTGGTATGAGAGGGAGATCTCTCAAAATCCAGCTCCCCTTCCACTCTCTACACACACCACACACACACTCTCTCTCTCTCTCTCTATCTCTCTCTCTCTCTCTCTCTCTCTCTCTCTCTCTCTCTCTCTCTTTTACTGGAAGTTTTGTATGGGAGTGAGGAAGAGAGGGTTTAACGTTTATATAACCTGTATGTTTGCTCCAATGGCCCTAGGGTAGCAACTCTTATTACATATGACCTTGTGGGGCTCATTTACGATCTTCGGGGTTGTCCCAATGGCCCCCTGGCCCATCCGTGCCATGGGACAGGTGTTCCATGATCTGATGAGGGGCTGTCCAAAATTTAATGGCAAACGGATGCAAAAATTGATCACAAGGGTCCGATTTGAGATTAACGCTCACTGTCTTTCGATCAAGGGTCTGATTCGGTGGACAAGGGTAAGGAAATATCTCAGATCTATGGTGTGAGTTTAGATGAAATCTAATAGTTGGAATGTCGTAATTTGTTGTCCTAAGTAGTGGGGCTAATTGTTTTAAATTTCAAATTTTAGGTTATTGACTTGGAGAGTTGCGTCTCACACGTGCTGGCTTAATAGTGTAAACCATCCATTTCAAGGCGTCGTTTGAGTCCATTGTCCGTGATGGACCACAAGCCCAGTGAGATGGACATTACTCTATAATTTCGGAACTAGTGGCCCACTAATGAGTGATCTAGATCTTGTTCAGGTAGTCGGGGCATTTTTGGAATAAATTGGGTAGGGAGATTTCTTGGGCGCATTTATAAGGTCTAGATTAACTAAGTTCATAGTATGGCCTATTCAAAATTAGTGAAAATGGTGATTCGGTCATGATCACTCTAAACCGTCGATTTTAAGCTAAAAGAGTAACTAGGTTGATTTAGTTTTTTAATTAAGGTCCGACCCATACTGGCTCGGGTTTGGGTAGATCTTTAATTTAGTTATGGTTGTTTGATTAATCAATAGTAGGTTGGATAGATTTGGGACCTATGTGAACAAATCATGAGGCTAAACTCGATGTTTAAGTGATCGGTTGGATTCATTAGTTTTATATAGTTGATCAATCTTATTTGTATGGTTCTTTATCAGTATCAGTCGCGTATAAGCTCACTTCGAGTGTTAAGGGTCGGTAAGTGACGACGTGGGCTAGTTAAAATAAAAATATAAAAAATTAAGAATTTTAACAATCCAAAATAGCAAAAATCCAGGGTGTTACAATAAGGGAAGAAAGACTTCTACCAAGTGCTCGACCTACTACTATGGGAACGACTAGGACTTCTCTCAGTTGAAGGAAAGAAAAGTCCCTCCTATTAATTATACCGTACGTGATCTACCACTGAACAATCGACTTATCGATCTTAACCCTACTCCGTCTGACCTCCCGACCTCTTCGGCGCAAGTCATCACACAGTGTCAATCCACACTAACTTCCTGAGCTCCTGAAGAAGGCTTGGAAGTAAGGGGCTATTGTTACTGGTAAAAATGGACTAACCAGATGAACATACTCGAAGACTATGGATTGCCTGAGGGTCAAAAAATCACCCCAACCTCACCCTCGGGTACCAACATCGGCCTCGGATAACAATCTCGACCTCAAAGATTGGCCTCGATCTCGAAAACCAACTTTGGAGGTCGGCCTCAGATATCGACCTTGGCCTCGATATAGAAATAAACTTACAATATATAAAGACGAGATTATCTTCCGAGATATTCGCTATCAAGATAGGATTATCCTCCAAGATATTTGTATGATATAAGGAAATCAATCACAATATGCCCAGAGGAAGATCTCTTTAGCAATACGCATCCACCATAGAGAGGCATTGTCATATATAACACCTCTCTCAAAAGGCTATAAATAAGGACTCCGCATACAGTGAAAGGTACACATACAACACCCAATTCTTCTACTACTCTTGTAAGTCCATATCATGACTTAGGCATCAGAGAGTCCCCGACCTTAACCGGTACCCCCAATGTCTTCTCTTGTTTCATAATAAATCACAGGTACTCCGGCGAGTAAGAGTTGAGGAAGGATCGACCAGATTTCCCACAAACGGCGTCAAACTGTTCAGTGCCTCAACTTGCTGCTCAAGAGATACAAGTCATCCTCCCCAATTCTGGGAACACCGCATCGGTCTCGCAAGAGTTGGGAAGAGAAATCTCGGTGGCTAGCAGACTGCTCTGGTGGTGCGAGATCACGTGTAGCGGTGAAGGTTGGAGCTTTCTTATTCCCTTTCGCCATTGTTTAGCTTTGATGGATTACGAGAACGGCTTTTGACGTCGTTCCCACAGACAGCGCCAAACTATCGATGTAGAAAACTGGTTAGCATTCCCTGGTCCTTTGAATGTCTCCACAAGACAGATTCCTTGGCCTAACTTTGGCATCGAAGGGTCCCCTGCTCTAGCCAGGGTCTCGTTTGTCCGTTCCTTGTACAGGCATTCGAAGGACCAGGGAAGGCTAACCAATTTTCTGCATCAACAAGGTTCGATATGATCTCCAACCTCTTGTTGAGCTTTACTCATTGGTACTCTTCTGATAGTTTGGATTTCATTATCCCTTAACTCTAAGGATAGTGAGTTCTTAAAGAACTCACTGTCTTTGGATTCTATATTAGTGTTAGACTCTAAGTCTAGGAGTCTGTGGGCTTTGTTATTTTAAGCATACCCCACAAAGGTGCACTTGATAGGTCTTATTCCTAACTTTGTTCTTTTGGGATCAAGTGTCCTGTAATACGCGAGACACCCCGACACTTTAAGATACCCTAGGTTAGGTTTCCTACATTTTCACACCTCATATGATGAAGTTTTACTTTAATTTTTACTTCCACTTTATATACTTTGAACATATTTAGCACTTCACATTTGCTCCTTAATAGGTATATATACACGTATTTAGAGCAATCTTCAATAAAGGTTATAAAGTACATTCTACCTCCATGAGTAAGAATGTCGTTTAACTCACACATATCAATGTGCACAAGATCCAATACTTGATATGATATCTCGACACTTGAAAACAGTTTCTTTGTCATTTTAGACTATATGAACACTTCACATTTATCGTTCTCATTATCAGAATATGATATTAGACCATTCTTAGCCATGACTTTTAAGGTATTATATCCTATATGTGTTAATTTACCATGCCACAGTGCTATAGATTCAACCAAATATGCAGAAGTGATACTTTCATTTAATGAAAACTTAATCATTATATTATAAGCATATTCATTTCTGACAAAATTTTCATTCTTTAATAGAATTAGCTTGCCCAATTCGTACACTACCCGTATTCCAAGTTTTCTTATAAGATCTCCAAAAACTAAGTTTCACCTCATGTCTAGGACGTACAACACGTTAATAAAGTTCACCTTCTTACCAAAGGTAAACACCAATGCCACAGTTCCTTTGCCTACGACCTTCAATTGGACTTCATTATCCATTTGGACTTTTAGTCATTGGTCACATCCTCATAGGTTTTGAAGGTTGACCTGCATAGTAGACATAGATTGTAGTAACTGTATCGTACAACCAACCAGGGTTTTTTTTTTCCTTGGATTGTGTTAACCTCGGTGATCATGACAACTATTTCATCATCAAATATACTTGCTTCTTTCTTCGATTTGTGAAATAGACAAACTTGAGCATAATGCCCGATTTTTCCACAAACATGGCAAGGGCCTTTAAACTTTTCGTTCTTCTTCTGTATTTTCTTGAATTTTTCTTTATTGGGTTTTAGGGAATCGTTCTTCTCGTGATTCTTGTTATAGGTATTTTATACTACATGGTTGCAGGAGGATCTTCTTCAATTCTCAAATGTTTTTATATTTGTTCCAATGTGTAGTCGTCGGTCTTATGCAGCAAGTTCTTCCTGTAGTCTTTCCACATCGTGAGCAATTTTGCGATAATAGCCCTAACTTGAAATAATTATGGGAGATCTAATTTAATTACCTTAATTTTATTTACAATTAGATACAATTATTGAATTTGGGACAGCAATGATTTATTATCTGGCATGTTAAAGTCAAAGTACCTGACTATTATTAACTTGTTAATACATTCTTCTTCGGCCTTGTATTTGAAATCTATGGTGGTCCAAATTTCTTTTACAGATGAAATTTACGTGTACAGATCATACATCTGATCAGAAAGATCGTTCAAAATGTTTCCACGACATAGCATTTCATTTTCAGTTCGTTTGTTGCATGTAACAATTTATTCGGGTATGTCCGTGTCGGTTGCATCAGGTAATGGCTAAAGATTAGGATCCAGGATGTAGAAAGTCTTTAATGCAATCAGAAGAAACTTTATCTTGTCTTGTTATCTTTTAAAGTTGGTTCTGTCGAACCGATTAAGTCTAATCAGATCCTAGTTCATTAGTTTGATGGAGGATAGGCCTTCGATTTCCATTACAGTAACGCTTTAAGATTGTTAAGAATTTGATATTCCCAAATTACAGATTTATCATTACTGTACAAAAGAGGAAAGAAATTGAAAATATTAAGGACATGACGAAGCACATGTGATGACGTTATCCTTAAAGCATTATTTACCCCTTCTCAAAGTAATTGAGACTATTGATAGGTTACAGGAAAATAACTTCTAGGATACAATGAGCTTGTGGGTGGTTATTGATGTAGAGTGGGTCGCGAACAGTTTCATGGCCAAGATGGATCAGAAAAGGCCCGGTCGACGACAGAAGTGATCCGGACCGTCGGACCTTAGACCGAACGTATCTCGCAATCCGGAATGAGTTACCTGACGTAAAATATATGATTTTGGGTTAGAACGAGCTACTTTAGCCAACCAACCCAGCTATGCTAGGTTGCGATGCTCGAAATTGTGAGAAACCCCTGGATCGACAGTCGTTCCCTGTTTTAATTTCGTTTTTACTATAAAAAGTAAGTTTTAGTTTGATTATAACTCTTCATCCTTCGGGCTTTAGGAGTTGCGTCCAACATGAAAAGAGCTTAGAATAATTAGGGGAACGGTTTGGTGAAGCCAAATAGGACACTTACTATTTTTGGCCGAAAACCTTGCGCACTAGTAGACATCACGACCGTTTATAAATAGTAAGCTACGAATTCTAGGAGTTTTAGTTGTAGTTTGATTCTGATTTCTTTCCCATTGCTTGGTACCCCTATTTAAAGGGTTTTGAACTCATTTTTATTCATCAATTAATCAATTTCAATTTATTAGAATTTATTTCTATTTTCTGCTTTCTTTCCTCGTGGATTCGAGAAGTCTCTGTGAGGAGTCCAGAGAAGCTCCGTGGATTCGGAGTATTTATCCTCATCACGTTCATCCCTGCGTCAATTGGTATCAAAGCGAGGATTCCCCTCAGGCCGATGGCAAACAATGAAGGTATGAATCAAAATCCTGTGGACGGTGATCCAGGGATTCGTTATCTTTCGGAAAGAATGGAAGCTTTCCACCGGGAGAGTCAGTTGACCATGCAAGGGCTGCAGGCAACCCTCGACCGTCTTGCGGATGCGCTACTTCCGCCCCGAGCCCTAGGCGGTGCTCCACCACCCATGGTGGCTCCACCACCCATGGTTGTTGTACGACGCAACCCCGATTTCCGTAGGGCACTACCAGTGGCAAACCGTAGGGCTACACCAGATGATTCAAGTTCTAGCGACGAGGACCTTAATGAGGGTTTTGCCCGACGACCAATCCATAGAGGCGATCATCTAGATCGTGCTGAAAGAGACTATCGAGGTAAGGCTGAACTTCCTAGTTTTAATGGTTTATTACGTATAGAAGATTTCCTCGATTGGCTAGCCGAAGTAGAGAGATATTTTGATTATATGGACGTGTCAGATCATAAAAGGGTAAAATTGGTAGCGTTTAAGTTAAAATCTGGTGCTTCTGCATGGTGGGAACAATTACAACTCTCACGAGCCCGCCAGAACAAGGCACCCATCTCATCATGGCCACGGATGAGACGCCTTCTTCGATCACGATTTCTCCCCAGTGATTATGAGCAGATATTATTCCAGCAATACCAAAATTGTCGACAAGGAAATCGAACCATCACCGATTACACTGAAGAATTCCAGCGGTTGGCTACACGAAACGATCTGTCAGAATCTGAGTCACAGAAGTGGCACGATTTATAGGTGGGTTGCGACCGACAATTCAGGACCGAGTTCAGATGTACCCAGTCGGGACCATGGATGAAGCAGTTCAATTGGTGGGTAGGGCAGAAACACAACTTGCAAGAGTTCCTGCTCGTCCCTATCCTTCAACTCGACCCCCCATGACGGGTCCCACGCAGGATCCAGTGCTGGCACGAGGAAAAGATCCAGTAGGAGAACATCCTACAACCGTGAACCGTGATACGGGGAGCGGCTCATCCAGACCTCAACGTACAGCACCCACAACAGCGGGCCCGAGTAGGATTCCAAATCCTTATGCTCGACCAAGGTCGAACAATTGTTACCGCTGTGGCCAGCCAGACCACTTATCAAACACCTGTCCTCAACGTCCCGCAACACACTTGACTATAAACGAAGGGGGCACTGAAGATGAGGCCGCAGAAGAAGACCATGGCTATGATGAACATGAACAAACCACTGAAGAAATAGCAGGTGGCGATGAAATGACAAGCGAGGATCGTGGCGAATTTCTAGTTGTGAGGCGATTACTGTATACCCCACGAAAGGAATTACATCCACAGCGACACAATATATTTCGTACTCGGTGCACTGTCAACGGAAAGGTCTGTGATGTGATCATAGACAGTGGTAGTAGCGAGAACATCGTCTCAAGAGTGATGGTGGACAATTGCGGCTACCAACGACGAAACATCCTTCCCCGTACTCAATTGGCTGGATAAAAAAGGTGAATGAAACCAAGGTAACTGAACAATGCACTATCTCATTTTCAATTGGTAAAAATTATAAGGATCAGATACTTTGTGACGTGGTTGACATGGAAGCTTTCACATGCTACTCGGTCGACCCTGGCAGTCGAACCGTGATGCGACCCATCGGGGACGAGACAATGTACGTATTCGTCAAGGATAGCAAAAATAATCCTTGCCCCTATGGCACCAGAGAACCACCCTGAAGCCCCTAAAGTGGAAGGGAGTTCCCTCTTGACCATTCGGGATTTCATGGAGGAATCCAAGAAACTGGGAGGTGTATGCCGTAGTGGTGAAGGGCGAGGAAGAGGAACCCTCAAACATCCCTCCAAGTTAAAACTGTTGCTAAACGAATTCAAAGAAGTCTGGCCTGAGGATTTACCTGATGGATTGCCCCCATGAGGACATCCAACATCACATAGACCTCGTCTCTGGGGCTAGCCTGCCCAACCGCCCTCATTATCGGATGAGTCCGAAGGAGTGCGAGATACTTCAGGGGCAAGTGGAGGAATTGATCCGTAAGGGTCTCTTGAGAGAGAGCATGAGCCCATGTGTCGTACCAGCATTATTAACGCCAAAAAAGATGGAAGCTGGCGCATGTGTGTCGACAGCCGGCAATCAACAAAATTACCATCAAGTATCGGTTCCCAATACCACGGTTGGACGACATGCTCGATATGCTAGAAGGGGCCAAGGTGTTCTCAAAACTAGATCTAAGGAGTGGGTACCATCAGATTCGTATCCGACCCGGTGATGAGTGGAAAATGGCATTCAAGACCAAGGAAGGGTTGTATGAGTGGCTGGTCATGCCCTTTGGCCTATCGAACACACCAAGTACTTTTATGCGTTTGATGAATCAAGTTCTAAAACCGTTCACTGGCCGATTTGTGGTAGTATATTTTGATGATATATTGATATATAGCCAGGATGAGGCGGAGCACAGGAAACATCTCAGGCAGGTGCTGCAGGTCCTACAAATTAACAAGTTGTACCTCAACTTGAAGAAGTGTAGTTTTTTAACTGACAGCCTGTTGTTTCTAGGATTTGTTGTAACGTCCACAAGCATTCCTGTGGACGATGAAAAGGTGTGAGCTATTAGGGAATGGCCGATCCCGACAAACATTCATGAGGTGAGAAGTTTTCACAGGTTGGCGACTTTCTATCGTCGATTTGTGAGAGATTTTAGCACCATAGTCGCACCTATAACAGATTGCATGAAAAAATGACCGTTCCAGTGGACCGATAAAGCTGACAAGAGCTTTCATAAGATCAAGCATCGTTTGTCTACAACACCGGTCTTGGTGCTTCCTAATTTCGACAATTTTTTGAGGTTGAGTGCGACGCTTCATACGTCGGAATTGGAGGAGTGTTATCACAGGAAGGCAGGCCGTAGCCTTCTACAGCGAGAAGCTCAGCGAAGCCCGAAAGAAGTGGTCGACTTATGAATTTGAGTTGTACGCAGTTGTTCAGGCGATGCGACATTGGTGGCATTATCTAATTCAAAGAGAGTTTGTTCTGTACACTGACCATCAAGCATTAAAGTTTATTAATAGTCAGACTAACGTGAATCGTGTGCATGCTAGATGAGTTACATTTTTACAGGAATTCACGTTCATTCTGAAGCACAAGTCAGGGTAGCAGAACAAGGTAGCTGATGCACTTAGCCGTCGTGCATCACTACTCGTTACGATGAGCAACATGGTGGTTGGCTTCAATTGTCTCAAGGAGCTGTATGCCGAGGATGAGGACTTCAAAGATTCTTGGGTGAAGTGCTAAGAATGTCACCCCAATGACCTTCATATACAGGACGATTTTCTCTTCAAAGGAAATCGATTGTGCATCCCCCAAAGTTCTCTGAGGGAGCAGATTATTCAAGAGCTACATGGAGGTGGTCTCGGTGGACACCTTGGGCGAGACAAGACGTGAGCTCTTGTGAAAGAGCGGTATTACTGGCCGCAATTAGTACGTGATGTGGGAAAAGTCGTACAACGTTGTCATGTTTGTCAGACCTCCAAGGGGCAATCTCAGAATACGGGCCTCTACACCCCGTTACCTGTGCCTGACGGTCCTTGGGAGGATTTATCAATGGACTTCGTGCTTGGTCTCCCACGAACACAACGCGGCATGGATTCAGTGTTCGTGGTGGTAGATCGTTTCTCCAAGATGGCGCACTTTATCCCATGCAAGAAGACCCTCGATGCAACACACGTGGCGAATCTATTCTTCAGGGAGGTCGTACGGCTACACGGGGTCCCCAAGACCATTACTTCTGATCGTGACATGAAGTTCATTAGCCACTTTTGGCGAACTTTGTGGGCTCGATTCGATACACGACTTCAATTCAGCAGTGCTTACCACCCACAGACTGATGGGCAGACCGAAATTGTGAATCGCATGTTGGGAAACCTCCTTCGTTGTATTTCAGGAGAAAACCGAAGCAGTGGATTTGGCCTTATCTCAAGCAAAGTTCGCATTCAACAACATGGTGAATCGCTCGACAGGAAAATCTCCATTCCAGATTATCTATGGACAAGTGTCTCGCCACACGCTTGACCTAGTCCCTCTGCCCAAGCACCCAAGCACGAGTATTGCAGCAGAACATATGGCAGATAAGATCATGGGCATCCATGCGAAAGTGCAGACCAAGCTAAATGCCTAGAATGAGAAGTATAAGGAACAAGCGGATAAGCAACGGCGACAAAAAGTGTTCGAGGTGGCGAACACGTTATAGTCCATTTGCGCAAAGAGAGATTTCCGACCGGGATGTACAACAAGTTAAAAAATAAGAGGATTGGACCCATCCCAATCATTCGAAAAATCAATGACAACGTTTATGTTGTTGATCTTCCAAATGACATGGCGATCTCACGGACTTTCAATGTCGCGGACCTGACCGAGTATCATGAACCAGCGCAGGATGAGAACTCGAGGACGAGTTCTTTTAAAGTGGAGGGGACTGATGTAGAGCGGGTCATGGACAGTTTCATGGCCAAGATGGATCAGAAAAGGCCCGGTCGAAGACAGAGTGATCCGGACCGTCGGACCTTAGACCGGACGTATCTCGCAATCCAGAATGAGTTACCTAACGTAACATATATGATTTTGGGGTAGAACGAGCTACTTAGCCAACCAACCTAGCTATGCTGGTTGCGATGCTCGGAATTGCGAGAAACCCCTGGATCACAGTCGTTTCCCTGTTTTAATTTCGTTTTTACTATAAATAGTAAGTTTTAGTTTGATTATAACTCTTCATCCGTCGGGCTTTAGGAGTTGCGTCCAATGTGAAAAGAGCTTAGAATAATTAGGGGAACGGTTTGGTGAAGCCAAATAGGACACTTACTATTTTTGGGGCCGAAACCTTGCGCACTAGACATCACGACTGTCTATAAATAGTAAGTTTACTATTTATAGTAAGTCGCGAATTCTAGGTTTTAGTTGTAGTTTGATTCTGATTTCTTTCCCATTGCTTGGTACCCCTATTTAAAGGGTTGTGAACTCATTTTTATTCATCAATTAATCAATTTTGAATTTATTAGAATTTATTTCTATTTTCTGCTTTCTTTCCTCGTGGATTCAATAAGTCTCTGTGAGGAGTCCAAAGAAGCTCCATGGATTCGGAGTATTTATCCTCATCACGTTCATCGCTGCATCAGTTATACATTCAGCAAGCACAAGGAAACCACTTGTGAAACTCTGTATACACAATTTGCTGGCAGATGAAAACTTCAAGAAAAATTCCCAAATCAGAAAGAAAGATAGAAAACAAATTTTAGCTCTACCGGATTAGACCACTACACTGGTCTGATTCTTTTGGACTTGCTGGCTTAGGTTCGTATTGAACATACTGGCTCAATTAGTGAACACTTGGAGCTTTACTGGTTCATATGAGAGAATGAGTCAAATAGTTTGAAAATTTTGTGACATTGAAATGAACCAACCAAGCTTAGTTTATATAAGCAAGGATAGCTGGACATTTTGGTCAAAGGTCATAACTATAATTGAGCTGCATACTAGTCGTTTATGACTGTTAGGCTAGCTACATGCAGTAGTTTCTGCATTGTCTGGTTTATTACTGCATGAGCAGTTATACCAACCATCTAGCTCATCTCTCTTGGCCATGTCGCACCGCGACTTGTACTGATTTGCGAGATAGCGACCCATCTATGACACGATGCATATGTGTGAAGTGCAAAGTGCGCCAGTAGTGCCTTTACAACCACACTACCTCATACGCCCACACCCTCGCACCGAGCCTGAGACCATAATTGTGACCATGTCCATACACGCACGCATGTGTTCCAGGTAAGGTACTCAACACCTTACTTATTAAGAAAAAAATTTCTTCTCTCCTCTTTGATATGGGACTATTCCCATAACACAAAAAACCAAATTTTTTTCACAAATCTTTTATATATTTATATATAATTTTTTATTTAAAATATTTTTAATCAAAACATTTACCATAACATTAGATGGGCCAGAAAAGTGAATATATATTTACGCATCATTTTACATCTCTCTATCCTTATACTTTCTAATAAGGATGATTGCTATAATATACAGGGGGCCATGAAGAGTCTTACTCAATGGATGAATGGTTTAGATTCTATGTACACACCTTGGGTGGACCATGCATTGGAATGCACGTGATAATTCCCCACCCCCCAAAAAAAAATCCTAGCCACAGGAATATCCTGTAACTTTTGTCAGCATGCAATTTAGTCACTCCTTGTTTGTTACATCCATTTCACTAACCACATGGCTAGAAAGAGATTTTTGTTCTTATTGGCTTTTTCTTTTGGAATTTTAGCAACATTGCTTTGCTTTTGTATCATCGTTTTCACATTATTCAATTGACTGAGGAGCATTTAGGAATTTAGGCAAGTTTTTGTCATTTTTGTACTTATTAAAATTGACTTGTTAAGCTTTTCTTTTTTCTTTTTTCTTTTAAAGAATGTGGACAAATTCAGTTTTCTAGCTCGGCATCCTTTCAAAACCCAAAGCGAGTGCAAGTCAAAAAAAAAAATAATAATAATCGACTTGAGAATTTTTCAATTTCTATTTTTGGGCTGTGATAATGGAGGCTACATTTTTTGAACCACTGGTGTCAGTCAGCATGATATGCTGGCACATGATGACATAGCAGGACATGTATGTTTGTGTTGCCGAGTGGACGTCAGAGATCTTTTTTCAGATTTTTTTAATTGTTGGACTACAAATTAATATTAGCATTGTGAATGTTATGTGATCTTAATTACTCTCTTGATGCATTGGAGGTGATCATATGGTTAGAGCTTTATGTTTAGATATTAAAATCGTTCAATTCGGTGAAAATCCTTCTATTCAGTGAACTAGTTTGAAAAGGTTCCCCAATTTTGACATTGCATGTTAGAATTTGCGATGGCGTGATTAGGGGCTGATTGAGTTGTTACTTTTTCATTTTGATTGTATATAGGTATTTTACAAATAGAAATTATACCATGTGTGGGCCGCCAATCGCGTAGTTGGAGAATACACGTGGCTTTTCAGTTCTGACAAATGGCACCAATGGTACGGTAATCAGACTATTGGTCTGTTGAGTCACACCGGAGATGGAGCATGCCCCAGTAGCTAACAGCAGTAAAAATCCAGTTAGGTGGCTATCAAATGTGGATTTAAAAAGAAAATGATCAGTGTTCCAAATTCAACATAAGGAGTTAAATAGTTAATAATGGAGCCCACGATTTTAATGGTATGGATTGGGCTAGAAGATGAATGGTCAGTGATGCAGGGGAGGACGTATTGAGGTCAAGCACCGTCTTCCTTAGGGGGATAACTACTCCAAATCCATGGAGCTTCTCTGAACTCCTCACAAAAAGATATCTTGAATCCACGTGAAAAATAAGAAAAATAAAATAATTTGTACAAATTGGTAATAAATTGATTGATTATGAAAAACAAGCTTACAACCTCTTGAATAATAACTAAACTCTAGGAAGAAGTTTTGAAATCAAACTATAACTAAAAACTCCTATAAATTGTGACTTACTATAAATAGTAAACTTACTATTTATAGATGTTTGTAATTTCCACTGGATCTCATGGTTTTAGCTAAAAATAGTAAGTGTCCTATTTCGCTCAACCATGCTATTCTACTAATTATTCTAAGCACTTTTCATGTTGGACGCATTTCATAAAGCCTAACAGATGAAGAGTTGAAGTCAAGGTAAAACTTACTATAACCAGTAAAAATGAAAATAAAACAGAAATTAATTTGGCCGTTGATATGATGGAATCTCACAAATTGAGTGTCAGCAACCCAGAATAGCAAGGTTGGGTGGCTAAAGTAGCTCGTCCCAACCCAAAATTTTAAATGGCATGTCAGATAACTTATTCCGGTCCGCGAGATATGATGGTTTTAAGTTTTGTCGGTCCGGATCACTTCCACCATCGATCAGGCCTCTTTTGGTCCATCTTGGCCATAAAATTGTATGCGGCCCGCTCTACATCAGTCAGTAACGATTAATAGATGTTGGAAACACGACAGAATGCTTCTTGAAGAGTATGCACGTGAATAGGAGTTGACATGTGTGACTTTGCTTTTATGATTTATGTTAAGGGAATTGGATTTTAAATTAATTTGGGGAATTGATGCTCTGGAAAGAATGCAACATGCGACGACTCTCATAAGGTTGGACATAAGCAAGTCAAGAGATTGCAAAAAGGCTTTTTTACATGGAAATTTCTCATCACCTTTTCAAATGCAACATCAATGACTCTCATGAGATTGGATATATGTTACAATCGAGTCAAGAGATTGAAAAAGCTTATTGCGTTGAAATTTCTCACCCGTCCAGATACAGCTCTTCAGTAGCTTGGGTTAAGCTCTCCCTCTCTTTCCAGATACAAAGTTAGGTTGATCAATATCTATTGATTTGATGTATTCAGGAATACTTTTAAATGGCATGTGGGATATATGACCAATTATCAATCAAGTCTTTCCATTCATTTACACCACTAGATGCAACCCATGGTGCAAAAATCAGACTGATCTGGTGATTCTAACCAACCAGCCCATGGTCCAGCCATAATCTTGAACGTCTAATCTTTATTCCCCACCATGAATTGCATGTGATATCAAAGAAACATTGGAGTGATGATGGTGACCTTCAGATCTTTTGGGTCATAAATGATGGAAGGTTGCAACAAAATGACCCACATTTAAAGGGTTAGGATCATTTTGTCTAAACCTAATGTCAATATTACGAAGCATGAAATACACCAATCGTCATGCCAATCGTCATCTTGAAAATCTTCAATAAATCCTTCATGGATTACTTATAATGCTAAAGATTTGCATTTGGTTTGACGATGGAGACCATAATGTTAAGGCGGTGGTGCGGTACTCACACGTTCATGTAACTTCCCCTACTCTTTAGTTTCTAAAAAAATGTGAAAGCTAGTTTTCTTAGATTTTGGAGTACTGCCTTATCTATGTAAGGGAAACGCATAAAGAAATGTGTATTATCTATATAAGGAAAACGCATAAAGTAATGTGCGTTATCTATATGAAATGTGTATTATCTATACAAGGAAAACGTGTAAAGAAATGTGTGTTATCTATATAATGGGAAAAGGGGTGGAAACGTAAAGGAGGTACGGCTCGTAATAATTTTGTAAAGCTTAGCATAATTTCTTTCAGATTGAGCTGACATCCGTTACGGTCGTTCATACTATTCAAATAATCACCGTTTCAGAACCATACGTTAGAATCCATCAGACCCAGATCGGTAAATGATCCATTTACCATCATTCCTTTCCGATGAGTCAAAAAATACTATGATGGTTTCATTGCTTTGCCCATATTTATCTCATCTAAGATTCAGCAATTCCAAAGTTTCTTTTTTATCTGATCTTTGGATTTTTTTTGTGGTTTTAATTTGGCCACATTAGTTGTGTATAGATGTTTTTTTAGCAACAACTAATATCGAAGGCGAAAGTCAAGAAGCCTTTTAGTATAAAATCAGTGTTACCATTAATGTTGTAACTGTGTTTCAAATAATTAAATCAAGTTTTATTGTAATTGAGGTGCCGAGGTTTGATGGATTCAATTATGCATTGTGAAAATTAAAGATTAATGGGATGTTGGTGAAGAATGACTATGCACTTGCCATCAAAGGAAAAGAAAAGAAATTCGTGAATATAAAAGATGGGTATTTGGGGAGAAAAAAAAAATCAATTAATTATGGCATATACTCTTCTTAGACTAAATTATTTGATTTTATTTAGTTGTTAGATTAAATTACTGCTAAACATTCGTGGACCAAATTGCAAAATTTGTATGAAGAAAAATCAATCTTAAATAAGATTTTCTCAGATGACATCTATACAACTTGCAAATAAATAAAAGATCTCCTTTGTAAAAACACTTGAATGTGTTTAATACCTTGATAATATATTAGGAGTTATTAATGTAAAAAAAAAAAAAAAAAATTGATGATGAAAAATAGGTTACACTTCTGTTTTGCTTGATACTTGATTCATGAGATGATTTGATCATAAATCTCAATAACAGTTCAAAACTTAATATAAAGTTATCATGTCAATGCTATTTACCAAAGAGTTTTAATTTACAAAAATATACTTAAGGAATCTTCTAGTGTTGGGCAATTATATAAATTATAAGCTTAAAAAAGTATATCCAAAAAGAAAAAGAAAAAAAAAAAAAATCAAACTTGATTCACATGATCAAGCATTAGTTCAAAATGTTTTTAAGAAAATCTAATTAAGAAAACTGATTTATCCAAGGACAGGAAAGCATTATCAATGGTGATTCCACAAGAGAATATGAACCAATGATGAATTTTAGATTCAGGCACTTCGTTTCTTTGGACGTTGGATCATGCTCATGTGTGTCTTTTTAAGGGTGTATGGATTTGTTTAAGGCATGGGGGTATTATATTTGACTGGAGTTGCCACTAGCCAGTTACTCCACTTTCACAGTTAGCTAGACCTTGTAGAAATGTTAGGAGAGAGAATCAATAGGTTCAGTCTTAAGATGACTCCTTGATCTGTGACAGAAGATTCTGGGTAAGGGACCATGGTTACAGAGATGGGGGTTGTTAGGTATCCATGAAATTATACATTATGTAATAGGATACCACGACTATGCACGGAAGTTTGGCAGAGCTATAGAATGAAGGTTATGTCCTAGAGGAGGTGATAAGGACCAAATTAAATTTTTACTAATTAAACACATAATTTCTTACTTAAACTAATATGTCAATTTAAACTAATTAAAGTAATTTAACACTAAGGCTTCCAAGCTAATAGTGGGTCTAATTACATACTACAATAGATATGTCATTCAAGCAACTAGTTTATATATGATAGTGTATATATGTGTAGGATGTGCTAACTATTAACTCCTAGCATTCATCTAATCACATATACATATAATTCACTAATCAATCACATAAGTATAATTAAACAAGTGCCCAAATAACAATCACAAACATATGCATGTATAGTGGTTCGGTTTCCCTACTTCACTCTCAGTAAACGCATTCAACTCATGAGTGTATTAGATTTCACTATCGAAGATTTTAAATCAGGTTCACCTCTAACCTTAATTTACAGCCCAACAAAAAGACCTAACGTACACTTCCTTTGGAGGCCCCTACAAGAGACTTTAATTGGTTTTCTATCGATTAACCAACAACATCGGTCCTAATTCAATGACCTATTTTATTCCCGGTGGAGGATCCCACGGAGACTAACATGTACACACCTGTGTTCAGTTAATTCGACCCTACATAAGGTCCTAAGTCCTACACAAGAACCTATTGAGTTTGGGCTGCAAACTTGTATCCTCAATCATATACAATGAAAGAGAGTATGAACTAATTAATTGACACTTAGTTGTCAATTTGAACCCCTTTGATGCACTGTCTTGATTTGCTTGATTGATGCTCTCCCGTGTTTCAATCAACTCCCATTTTTCTCTCCCGATCGTTGACATTGATGCTTAACCAATGCTTCAGCTTCAAGTTCAAACACCTTGCATGTAAGGCTTCATTAAGGTGACCAATGTGATGGGAGGTTGGGTGAATATCCTACAACATATGGGAAGGTTGTAATTTCCTAGGGGATTCATCTACATGTGTGTTCTAGAGGACTTAGATAAATATTTGACTATTGGTTCAAGTTTGATCTCCAGAACAATGTAGAGATTAAGTTCATCTTCTTCATTGAGGTTGGAATCCTCTTTTAAGTGATGAATCACAAGAAAGATGACTTAGATCTCATGATTTTTTAGGCTTGGAATGTGGGATATGAGTGATGAATCTCCTAAGATTCTATTGCACCAAAAACCCATCTATTTGCCCAAGAACCGATGCCCTTTTATAATAAATTGATTTGCAATATCTATAAAATGGCTAGTTAACGGTTTTGTTGATAAATTTGAAAAGGCCTTCGGTGGGATCGAAAGTCCTTCGATAAGATCGAACCCTATGTCAATCCCATCGGAAAATTTCAGAATTACCTATGTCAGTTGCTGGACTCATTTTCCGATCAAATTGAGTGATACTTCGATTCCATCAAGTCCTATTGAAACCTGTCTACTCGAAAACTGTTATTTTGGGCATATGATTTTACAACAGTTTATCATATCTTCTAGCCTTACTTATCATGTTCCAATTAAGTTTTTATGGCTAAAGGATTATTAACAATGTTTATCTATAGGGTTAGGATCATTTAGAGGTTTAAGGGATGTTTTGAGTCAAGGTTAAGGTCAACAAGACACCTCATTTACATGTTCATTACTCCTTAATGCTCCACGTCCACTTGTATATTTGGTATTCAGGTTCCAAAGGCTCAACCGACTACATGACACGCGAACTCATGTGATTGACAAATAAGGTGTACAAATCAGTGCATTAACAATCTCCCATTTTGTCAATTACATGACAAAAACCTAATCTAAATAATGTCATAGTCCAAAATATGCCAAAAGAATTCAAAATATTACATATCAAATATAAATGATTCACAACTCAATAAAAACAATACATGTAACACTAACAATACTCCCAAATAATTGCTCCCTTATCTTCATCAATCCCTTCAATAACAAACAAATCCTACAAAAATAAAATACACTTATTTTGTTGGGACTTGATCTTTCGCCCCCTTTTTACCAGTATTTGAAAAAACATTAGTTGCATAGATATACCAATAAAAACATAATCTAAAAAAACTCAATAAGTCATAAATATTACTATAAACACAATTAACAAGGGATTAAAGGGTGCATATGAACATCAAAACATGGAGCGTACTTATTATAGTCATTCAAAGGATATACCAATTGAATTAAAAATGATCAATGATAGTCTAAGTTAAAAACATATAATACCAAAATTTAACAACTTTAAAGCTTAAACTATTAAAAAAATGATGTTATAATCCTCTAATTTTCTAATAAAGCACAAGATGTTGTCGAATAACCAATTAACCCGAGTTTTCGATGGACAAGATCTGATATCTCAACAAGCCATAGAGTATACACTCAGGTCGACTAGGTGCTCAGATGCAATGTATGCAATGTAATATTGATAGATGGGGGTAAACAAGGGGTTGTGAAGGGATTGGATGTTGCATAATGCTAATGCGAGTTTGGATGAGGTTGATCGAAGTTAGGTTGAAGGGTGAACGGTTTTATCGCAAGGGTCAAATCGAGTAGCTTGGATTGGGAGTTCGGTTTGCTCATGCTATAAAGGTTGGACTTGAGATGGGCTCCTCTCCTTTTACTCTCACTTCTCCTTAGTGGAGAGATGAGAGGCTAATGGCTTGGTTGAGATGCATTGGGGATTTGGAAGTGATTTAAAAATGTAGAGGAGTGGGCTATTTATAGCCCTTGGGACCAGTTTTCTGGTAACTGCTAGGAAGTCTAAGGTAAAAAGGCTTCAAGGGCTGAGATTTAAGATCGCCACATAGTAAAATCTCATCGATTGGATTGATAGGTAAAGGGGTAATTTGAGCAAACTAAGAGAAAAATGCGGTCGTTTCCCCCTCACACATGCTTGTTATTGAACCAAGAACACTCCCCATATTGTCCACCCTCTCCAACCAAAGCAGAAGAGTTGCCACATGATGGGCGGCACCCAAGGTGCCACCTAAAACACGGGAGCCCCTCTTCTTTTGCAAGCAAGTTTCCATGATAGCATGTTGGCCTTGGGTCCCTAAGGGTAGTATCTCTGTAATTTTGGATGTTGATGGGCCTAGGGTATAGGCTTGGATTTGCGCTTGTTTCTAGGATAAATTGATTAAGTTGATTAGGTTCAGTTGAGTTGATCGGGTTAAAATGGTTTCGATCAACTTACCCGCCTTAAGTGAGGTGCATATAGTTTCATATGATACCACACATTATTTTTACATATATCAATTATATGATGACAGTATAGTTTACGTATATGATAATAACATGTGTAAAATTACATGGGAAAATGTTAAGGCATTAGTGTAGTCATGCGTGAAAGGCATTCACACGTATGAACATTTTCTATTAAGGAAAACATCTCCCTCTTCTTTTTGGTTTTTAAAAACATGAAGCTTGGTTTCCTTGAGCTTTAAAGAATATTATTTCTCTCTATTAAATGTATTATCAATATAAGGGGAACACAGAAAAAAAAAAATGGTGCGTCTTTAATGTATTACTGCACTGATATGTGCACATTTTTTGTCAATCATATGAGTATGTGTGTCATGTAGTCGATTAAGTTCTTGGAAGATAAAGATCGAAGACATAAGTGGACGTGGAGCATCAAGGAGCAAAGAACAGGTAAATAAGGTGCATTGGCGACTCTAACCCTTAACCTAAAATAACTCTTGAACTTCTATACGATCATGGCTTAATAGGTAAACCTTGTTTGATCATTCCTAAACTTAGGATCTTAATTGAAACATGATAAGTAGGGCTAAAAGACGTGCATAGCTGTTGTAAACATACCTACCCAAAATAACAGCTTTCGAGTGGTTCTCAATCTCATCGACAAGTTGTCGATAGGACTCGATTAAATAGAAGGATCACTCAATCTGACTGAAGGAGTCCGGTAACCAACAGAGATAATTCTAGATTTTCTCAATAAGAACAAGCAAAAGTTTGATCCTATTGAAGACCCTTTTAATCATACCGATAGAACCGTTAACTAGTCATTTTAAATCAGTTTCTTATAAAAGGGCACTTGATTCTTAGACAAAAGTATCAATCGACGGGTAAAATTCCGTGTGTATAGAGGTGGGCACCAGACGACTCGATCTGGCTAACTCGACTCATCCAACTCGTTCCGACCCAACTCGACCCGAACCGAATGGGTGAGTAGATCCGAACCGAGTAGGCTTCGCCCAATCTGAACTCAAACCGAGTCGAGTTCGAGTTACTTAGTAACTTAACTCGAAACTCGATCTGGTTAGACCCAACTCGATCCGAAACCCGACTTTCTAACCCTATCCACCGCACCCTACCCCGACCGATCCCAAAATCTCTCTCTCTCCCTCCGTCATTCTTCTCATCTTCCAAGCCTGACCTCTCTCTCCCTCCCTCCTTATCTTCCAAGCCCAGCAACCACCCACCACCATCACACTCATCCTCCTTCTCCTCCTCCTCTTCCTCCTCTCCACTCTCTCAATCTCTCCCTCCCTCATCTCTCGTTCTCACTCGGTACTTCTAATCAGATCGGTCTCGGTCCAGATCAGTCCAGGCCAGACCGGACTCGGATCAAGTCAAGCATGCTGGACTCGATCGGTATCAAGTCGGGTCCAGTTCCGGTCAGGCCTATTTCAAAACCGGATCAAGTCGAGCCAGCCTAATTCGGTCCGACTTGACTCGATGCCCAGCTATACGTGTGTACGAGGGGCCGAATCTCCATTAAAATAACTATTTTAAGTTTTTAACTAGCGGAAAAGCCGTCACATGCATGGTCATGTAAGGCTTGACTTTTTCAGACGTGGATGAAATGATTTCAAGTGGATGAATCCACCCCGTCCATCAGGTGAGACTCCCTAAGTTTCAACCAGGGTAAAAAAAATCAGGCCATTTCCAAACTTAGGTGGGCTACACCAGAAACGGCTGAGATAGGGACACCCATTATTAAAATCCTCTAATTTGTCCGTGGGTCCGCAGCGGTGTTATATAGCCATCCAATTTATTCATCTGATGTAGCCCACGAGGGTAAAGGGACACTCTGAAAATCATGACATTCCAACACTCACCCGGGCCATACAACATGAATTTAAAGGGTTTAGGCATGATTTTACACTGTTCCTTATGGTGTGGCCCACATAAGTCTTAAATTGGATTGGTTTTACACAATTCACAGAGAAAATGTGGCAGCGCATATGATGGACGGCGTGGATCTGATTCATGTTCATCCCACATGGCCCTCAGCAGCACAAGTCATACTTCCATAGGACTGGAAACGGATTGGCTACTAACCCTGCCACTATCCAATGGCTAGTGGTCGATGCTCTGTCGGCCCCACCATGATGTATGTTTTTCATCCATGCCGTTCACCTATTCTTCCAGGTTATTTTATGACATGAGCCCAAAAATAAGGTTGATCAAAATCCCAAGTGGACCACACAGTGTTGATTGAACGCCCGCCATTAAAAAAAAAAAAAAAAGGAGCCACAAAAGTTTTGGATCAAGCTGATATATGTTTTTCCCTTCATCCAAGTCTTTATGACCTGATCAACAGGTTAGATGTCAAATAACCATTGCAGTGGGCCCTAGGAAGTTTTTAATGGTAGACATTCAATCACAAGTGTCTTCCCATGGTGTGGTCCACCTGAGATTTAGATATACCTATTTTGGGATATAAAGCCCTAAAATTATCTTTCAAAATAGATGGGCAGCGTAGTAGTAAAAACACATACATCATGGTGGGGTCCACATAGCACGGACCACTAGCCACCTGGCTGGTCGCAGCGTCACTAGCCAAACCGCGGCCCATATGACCACGCGATGGCGCAGTTATTTACGCAATGCGTACAGCATCCAAGCTCTGCAGGCCTCCAAGTGGTCTATAAGACATCCGATCCGTCTACAACGAGTGTTCCTCAAAGCTTGACAATGTATCCAAATACCAACTACATCCATACTCAGGTGGGCCACACCACAGGGAACAATGAGCATGCAATGCCAACCGTAAGTTTCTCTTTGGAGCCACCATGGTGTATATGGTCCATGAAACCCGGTGTGGTTCACCACACATGAGGACTGACATTTTAGCCTAATTTTATAAGGGTGCGGCTTCGGTGGTTCCCTTACTATGGGGCCCACCATGATGTATGTTCCTAACATCCAAGCTGTCCATTCGTTTTGATATCCAATTTTAGGGCATGCCTCGCAAAATAAATCAGATCCAAATATTAGATGAACCACACTACAATAAACAGTAATGATTGATGCCTGCCATTAGATTTTTTTGGGAGTCACAGGAATGTTTATTTGCCATCCAACTGTTGATAAGGTCACAAAGACCTAGTTGAATGGACCACACAAATATCAGCTTGATTCAAAACGTTTTTAGCCCACAAGAAAATTTTAAAGGTCAATCACCACTGTTTGATGTGGTGTGGTCCACATAAGATTTAGATCTGCTTCCTAGTTATATCATGACCTAAAATGACCTATCAAAACGTATGACAGCATGGATTTAAGGCACATACATCACAGTGAGCTCCACAGTCAAAGATCCACCCACCTAAGTGAATCCGGCGATGCCCCGAAGCCATGCCCAGCAGTGTGACCCATCTGATTTTATTTATCAGAATGATCTTTTAAATGTACAGTGAACATAAGGTTTATGATGATGGACGTATAAATGTCATACATAGATGTTATAAAGTATTCAAAAGAGAGGGGAGAGACTTTTGTGGTTTTATTAAAAAGAGTATTTTAGTCCTTTAAATAAATTTTCGTTGTTGACTCTATGTCAACTATATAAAAGACATTATAGTAAAATTCTTTGCATATAACAGTAATTAAATAATTAATAAGTGGATAACTGTATTATAGCACAAATGGTATTTAAATATAATTTTCTTTTTTTATTTTTTAATTTATAGTAGTAGATACTAGAAGAATATGTTTTCAAAGGAAACAAATGTACTAAAAATAGAAAAGATGAAGGAGAAACCGACAACCAAAACGTAAGAAAATGAAATTTTGAATCGAAGATTGAAGTGACTATGACTAAAGGAAAGCATGTGAGTTTAACTTCTGGTGGTTTTACACTATTTCAACTTCTCGCGCTCACAATGCATGCATTTGTTGCAGTTGTACGTTTCATTATCGTATGTTTGTCGTATCTATTTGTATTTATTAAACTAGTCAGTGGCATATTCAATGCACGTGAAAAGACGTTTACAAGACTGTCGGTGAATGGTGCGATATGGGCTGGTTTTATGTGGCTGAGGATCAACTCAAGCCCAACCCAACATCAACGGCCTCACCCACCTGTGGTCCACAACCCGATTTATCATATCCTCAACCCTAGGCTGGGTTTGTAGGGTTAGTATCAAGCTTTTCTCATGAAGTGTGCATGGAATCTCAGGCTGGGTTGGGACGGGTTACCTAAGCCCAACCCAAATTGATTTCGTGTTGAGGATTTTCATCCCGGGACCGATATTTTGGGTTGGGCCAATCAGGTTCGAGTTGAGCCCAACTCAGGTTGCACCCTTAGTGAGCCATAAGGGTGGAGAAGTCGTGACTCGACTTGAGATCGGATTAGTTGGGCCAAGTCGCTGAGTCTTTTAACCATGCAATAGGTTGGTTTCATTATGAGGCCTTTAAGCAAATGTGGACAGATCTGACCCAATAAACTGATGGGGCCTAAATTTCAGGTCGAAGCCTAAACCCATGGGCCTTGAAGCTCCACTCAAACCTAGCCCAAAACGAGCTGGACTCAGGCTAGGTGCCAACCAGCATACCCACAACAATGCTGCCCTGGGATTCGTTTAGGCCCAGATTTTGAACCGGTTAGACCAGGCCCGATGGCTGGGCCTATTAATGATAATCATTCGAGTGGGCCAGGCCCGGCTCATTGTCAGATCTAAGTTTTAAAGCATTATTTGCCATGCTAAATGACACCCACATGGTTGCAAAGTAAGATGAGCCAAATCGTTTTTTTTTGTTGGGCCTCACCATCAATGGGCCGTGTTCTAAATCACTGAACACGGATCCTAACTATTTGATTGGTGCTATTCAAAAAGGATGGTTGAAGTATAAAATAGTCCATGGTCAACATGAAATTGGAAAGACTCGAACCGAAATGCCCATTTTGCATGCTTTTCGCCCAATGGTACATCCACCATTGAGCTTATTTGCTGAATGGTTCGGATTCTCTAACCGTGCGAGTTTGAGTGGGATTCTCGATTAGGAGGCATTTTTAATTACCATTAAAAAGATTTGCTAGAATACATCCGACGAATTGCCATTGCCGTAGGAAACGGGAATAGCCTTTGGATTTGGGTTATTTTCTATGACCCAAGCCGTTTGTCTGCTGGGTCTTTACTCATACCTCAGTGGTAGACTCACAAGAGTTCGACACAAGGTCATGGGTTCGAGTAACCATTCTGGTGAAATCCGACTGTGGTGTTGTGTGAATAAGTGGAGTATTAGTACTTGTAAAAATAAAATAATAATAAGAAGAAGAGAAGATGTTTGTCTGCTATTTCAATATATTATATATGCAAACTTTATAAAAGGGTTAAAGTAACCCAGATTAAAAGCTTTTATTTGTTGTCAACCACTATCAACCACTACACAAAGTGAGACACGTCGTTTTGATGGTTTGGATCATTAGAAGATGACTCAGATTCAAAGCCTAGAGGACCCACATATCTTGTTGCAAAGCACCGGTATGTGTTAAAGTCCCTTGATATACATTGACATGTCATCCTCGAAGGGCCGGAGCTTTTAAAGAAACTAGTTGTTTAACATGGTATCAGAATGGTAGGTCTTGCGTTCAAATTCCGAGAGAAGCAAATATGCCTCCCTAATATATTATTCTGCAGGAGGCCCCACTATGTTCCCGTGCAGAATTCCACCTAGCATGTGCGGAGGAGAGTTACAACCCACTTGATATACATTAGAGAAAGTGGCGATTTAACTGTTTGTATTCTAGCAAACCTCTTATGCTACTATTCACTTTGTGAGTTCATCATGCACCCACAGGACTTGAATGAATCTATGGAAAGGTGTGAGAAACTATCCTACCAACCCTAGATGTTAGGATCTATAGAGTTTGATCATCAGAGGTGTATTGTTCATCCAACTCACACTTTCGAGGGTTGAGCTCGAAGGGGGTAGTGCCCCCTTGCTTGGGGGTCTAAGAACGTGCCCCTGGTCCAGTGGAAAATTTCATAATTTCATATAGAGTTTTACATCATTTGTTTGGTGATATATATTCTGTCATGAGAGAGTTGTCATCATATTGACAGTTGCTGCTTCATTATTTTTTTTTTTTGCCTTTTGAGTATAGTGATTGGCGTGAATCCGTGGACATATACAAAGAGAACCACGAAATCTTTGTATTGTAGTTTACATCTTTATTTCTGCTTTCTTTTGATTCCAATATTGTTGTGCATGTAAGTAAGAAGGGATCCTTCTCCCAACAGTTTGGCATGCCCATTACATAAAGTTTAAAAGCCTGCCTTATCCATGCACCTAAATTGATTAGATATGTTCGCTTGTCGTGGTCACTATCCTTGACAAACTCTCATGCCAATTTAAGAGATAGATCATTAAGTTTTGACCTCAATCTTCCATCAAGCACAATCAAGACATTTTAATAGTTGAAATAAAAAGATCGATGGTTAAAATCAGGTGATTAAATATGTTAAACATTCAAAACGAGCTAGCCAGCTTAAAACCACTTAATGGATGGTTCACACATCAAGATCAGTCTACTATGAGTATTCCTAATTACCAATATAATCCATAGTCTTTTTCTTTCCTGAGTATATAGTCTTCTTATACTGCATCCCATGTTCAATAATACGCTATGTTCTTATCCTTTTCAAGTGAGTTCGATAATACGCTTTGTTCTTATGCTTTGAATATGTCATCAGTAGATCTTGGTTATTTTTTCACTCATATGTACTCAAATTTTAGCTCTTTATTTATATTTTCATATACACAATTTTCTGGTTGTTGCTTCTGTGTTGCAAATTGGCATTCAACTTTTACGTCCAAGTAAATTTCTTTTTTATTGTTTTTGTTGAATCCCTTGGAAATATAAGCAGTGATTCTATTTACTGTTGTTTCTTAATCTAGTGCGGATAAAATCTTTGGTGAAGCCAACCAAAGACATAATGAAAGTTCGTGGCATTAAATATGCTTGACATGAGTTTTTTGTCATTTCATTCCTATAATTTTTTTTATTTTATATTTCTGAGAAGTGTGATATATATATATATATATATATATATATATTCCATGATTATTTCATTGTATTTAACCATGTAGATGGTTAGTCTTTGTTTTGACATTGATTGAAATGCTGTCAAAAATCATATTGCTCTGTTATTCGTGCTTGGTTGTTGCAATAACTAGTATTTGATTCTTAAAACTTATCATTTTTCATGTTTTAAATGCACTCAGGGTGGATCCACAAAATATCATTTAAGCTCAAGATGGCTACAAGTATTTAAAAGTGATCGAGATTTATTATTTATTTTGTCGATTGATAGAAAGGAAAAATATATATTTGTTAGCTGTATTCCCATCTCTCTAAGCTGTTGGAGTAACTTCTTGTAGCCATCGCAGGTCCCAGTTCTTGAGAATGTTTACTGGAAGGACCTCAACTTTCTTGTCTTTGTCTGGATTGCATTCCTTGCACTACAGATTGCCAAGGTGAGCTCTCTACTATGCCTCATTTTCATGTTAGCTTATACAAAGGTAAAAGAGTGATTGCTGCTTTTGAACGTGTTGACACATTGCTGGATAGCGGCCTTGATCAAGTGAACCCCTCATCTTTCATTGTTCCGTACCTTAAATCCGGTTTGGATGGTGAGTACTCAAATATGCTGCTGTGTATACTTCCACCTCTTGAAAAAAAAAAAAAAACTTTTATTCTTCCCATGATTGGCATGGGAGTTGCTTATCTACTATTCCCTTGTTTAATTAACACGATGCTATTGTTTGTCAGATGTTGTCTTAAAGCTTATCATCCTGAATGGGTGGGCAAGGATTCCACATTCTTGGAGACGGGCGATGAATGGACTTGTAGTAAGCCTCTTCCTACTCCATATGCTTGCTTCCTTTGGATGGATTCATTTTAAGTTTGATTTTGTACATACCTGACACTCATTTTCTTTCACTTGCCTCCTAAAACCCATATTGTTTTCACCTCTCTCTTTTTCGAGCTTATTCGAACACGGGCCTTTTGAGGGTATATAATCTCTGTCTGTTCAATAGATTCAATTACTTTCAATTTCGATTGTATATTTACATACTCGATTTTCTTATTAATACTCAAACTAATAATACTGTCTTGTTGTTGGCTTTCCACAGGGAGAGCTAGATGAAAAGGCAAAAATCATACATGAGGATTTGACCAATCACGTATGTACCTTGATTCCCTTTGAGAAACTGTGACAATTCTCTTCATTTCTCATTAGCTGCAAAATTTTGGTTTCATGGATTGAAGCAAGCCACAATAGGATTGAATTTTCTCATGTTAAGACAGTAAATTTCGTTGATCAATCGCCTTACTTCAAATGTTTGATTAGGAAGTAATCTTCTTATGCCATTCAAAAATAAAAATAGAAATAAAAGACGTAATGGGTTATTCTTTAGTAGGAATGTTCTCTGTCGAGTTGCCTATTTAAAGCTGAGGATTTGTTTTCCTATTGGATTCGATCTATATTCTCAAGTTAACTTATCAATCTCCACAAAAGTGTAGGTATCATCAACAATATCTTTTTCACACACACACACACACACACACACACACACACACACACAAAAACAGCAAAACCACCTTCTAAATTGAGACAAGATTGTTTTGTTTTGTTTTTTGTTTTGTTTTGTTTTTTTTTTTTTGGATTTTTGTTTTGTTTTGTTTTTTAGTAACTTCTTTTGATTGGTATGTTTGCAGCTATTTTGACAGTCATGGGATTATATGGGACATAATGCCAGCCCTTTTGTGCCTACTCAAGAGGACTGAAATTAATGGCTTAGAGTACTCGATGCTGCAACTAATGTAACAAGGACATTCTACCTAGTTGCCTATACTTTGTAGGCTAGTTAATGCCTAATGCATTTTCATTTATATTAATGCGCTTCTATATTTTGCGATTTGGGTTATCGGGTTCTTTGCCTAAGGGCATTGTGAAATCGACATCTGACATGAAGCTGAAGCTTCTGTGGGAGAACTCAAGGTTAAAAGTAACTATTCTGTCCCACTTATTATTCTTTTGAATGTTGTAGACTAGTTGTTGCAGCTGACCAACTCCTTGCTGTTTGAAATTGCTTGTTGGGTTATGTTATAAAGATTCTCAATCTCAGATTCTGCAAATCTTGAAGTGGTTGTAGCTGTGGGATTTTCGTGCTATCACGCACTATCATCAATCAATCCAGATCATAAGTGTCCAAAGAAACTGCAATGATCAGACAATCGTAACCATCCAATAACGGAAAGTCATATCTGGTGGCTTACGCTCTTTTTTTTTCAAAAAATGAGGAACGTTGCATGTGAACTTTCACATCCACCACTTTACCGAATCCACTAAGGGCCCGTTTGGCCGGGTGGATTGGAAGGGATTGAACGGTATTAGGGTGGATGGCATGGATTTCAAGGTAATATGGTTCTCTTGTTTCAATTTGTGGATCAGCATGTGTATACTTCTTTCTTTCTTTTATGTAAATTTCCTGATGAGTAAGACTTTCTTAAAATTTTCTAATGTTTTTTTATGCTGAATCTAGGTACATGGCGTTGTTTGTTGTCTCGCTTGTTTGTTATGTGGAAACATTTTCCTTCTCAGGCTGCTCTTCCACTGGTTTACTCCCTCAGGACATGATTGTGGTCTTAACACCTGTATCGTTATGACTTTGATTCTGGTTTTCATTTTTGCTATTGTGGCGCTGCATCCAGCTGTAAGTTGTTACCTGTTTTATCTAAATCATATGGAACATTCTTTTTACCTATTAGAAAGGCATGCACTAGCATTTAGGGTCTCACGCGAACTAGTTTGGGAGTCGTATGGATGAAAATGCATGACAAAACAGTGTGTATACAGTTTGAATTTATCTTCAATCATTTGCTCAAGGCCCGAATATTCATAAGTAAAATGTGATGGATAGCCATATTTACATGATTTTGCTTTCGAGTGTAATTGGTGTGTTCAAGCTTCTTAATGTGTAGACTATTTATACGCGCATCATCTTCATCTGAAATTGTTTCATTTATGTTTATTGAGCTGTTGGTTGTTTACTTGTGTGATGGGATTGGATGAAATTGAGTAGCGTTGGTTTAAAAGAACAAATACTACTCTAGTTTTTTAGCAGTCCAAAGAGGAATGTGAGTATCTAATCGAACTTGCCAAGCCTCACATGGCGAAGTCGACAGTTGTTGATAGCACAACTGGTCAGAGTAAAGACACAACTGCTTCTGGTGAAGTCATTCTTTAATGAATTTTTGGCTGGTTGGATGACTCGATTAAAGTGTTAGAGAAGTTCAGATGTGTCATTTAGGGCAGTTCAGATTCTTTGGGATCAAAGTCTTTGCATATGTATCTACACTGTATCATTTTAATGGTAGTCCTTCAATTATAAAAAAAAAAAAAAAAAAAAAAAAAGGCAATAGAAAGTTATCCTACATTCTTAAAGATAGCTGCTGATCTATGAATTACTTTTTGAGTTTGATA
Source organism: Magnolia officinalis (assembly GCA_021015155.1). Classification (NCBI taxonomy): domain Eukaryota; kingdom Viridiplantae; phylum Streptophyta; class Magnoliopsida; order Magnoliales; family Magnoliaceae; genus Magnolia; species Magnolia officinalis. The sequence goes on from JAJHSJ010000002.1 coordinate 91,468,723, forward strand.
TTCGTAAGAACCTCAATTTGTTCCGAGTGTTATTCAATTGGAGTTCTTCCTACAAAATAGCTTACAACAGAGCATCTTACTGAAGTGAACTAAGTATAACACCAATCCTGGTCATTTTTTAGTTGTATGTGTAGTGTTGTTGTATTCCTCTTCTCAACTATTGTGTTGAGGCCACAATTTGAATGGTTGGGTTGTTCTATTGAGGAGGTTCCTGGGTCACAGTTCATCCACGTTGGGGCCCAACATACCAATGGTCAGGATTATTGAACAATGGATGAGGATCAAGTAATTCCTCGTAATATAAATATGTTCACATGTAGTCCCAAAATGCAAACTGTTATAAAATAGTGTTTCTGTTACCATTGTTATGTAGTAGGGAAAAATTGCTAATATTTGTTTTGTGGGTTCTGGTTGGTCTATTGAAGAGTAAGTTTGGGTTTTGATGCTTTCAACTACAAGGAAGAACCTGACTTGACTGTAGCTTTAAAAAGGTAAGTATTCGTGTTAGCATATGAGAATCTCAAACACCATTGATTTAATTATCTTCAAAACATCGTTGTTTATTTGTCCACAAGCCTTACACATAGCTGAACAAACACACCGTCCATGTGTTAACATATAAGCTGCACATCAGCTGGGTCACACAATGTAAATGATGTGGCCTCATAATCAAGTTGGCCCACCCAATAGGCAAGCCACACATGTTGAAGTTGCTTTAGAAAGAATTACCAAAATCTCACATTCTACATGTGCGATGTCCACTTGTTGATTGGACAACTTGATTATTTAGACAGGTCATCTACCCAGACCTTTGCACGTGAATGTGGGCTTGGCAAAGCTCTGCACTGTGGTTGGCAATTTCAATTTTCAAAACAAAGAAAATGGTTTATGGGTGTCTCGTTTCCTAGTTTATACAAATGTTTGGAATTTATTGTCAGGCATTTTCCTGAGGGCATCGACATTTACTTTGAGAGCGTGGGCGGCAAAATGCTTGATGCAGTACTAGCGAACATGAAGTACCATGGTCGCATTGCAGTGTGCAGTCTGTTCTCTCAATACAACCTCGAGAAACCTGATGGTGTGCACAACTTGATGTATCTCATCAAGATGTGCATCTGAACTTGTGCTTGATTGGGGAGAACCCAGCTCAGCTGCATTGTCCAGAATAATTTCAATGACCATTGATCAGGGACAGGGGACCCACCATACACATGGTCAGCATGTTTCTGATGACCATTGATCTCATGGGCCACCATGTGGCTGGGTCAGAAGCCGAAAGGTCAAAAACCACTGGACATTTAAGCTATTCTGCTCAGTTCAAATATAGCAACTTCTAAACTCAACCATAGAGAACATCAACCATAGAAACCACATCTTCTTTCTTCTTTTTCTTTTGTTTTTTTTTTTTTCTATTTGACTCAGCAATGACAAAGGAAGCACCCACATTTCAGTAATCTAAACTGTTCATCTGTTGAGCCCACCATGGGATGGGCCTTGATCCACCATCTCTCCTATCAGATGATTGTGACCATTCATGGTTTGCAAGTGTAACTTCATGGAATGGACTTTTCAAGCCCAATTCACTTTGTTTCTTGTGATCAGATGGGGGAGATTTTCTGCATTTCTCCCACTCACTGTACAGTTGTGGGGCTGAGCAAATTGCTCTGTCAATTTCAGATTATTTACCATTTAAGAAACTGAACGTGCACATAGGAAAGCTCTATGCATAGAACCAAATAAAAACAAGCAATGCAATCTGGCCATTTGCTTGATGCAGACAGGAAGAATTTCAGAAGCAAAATCTCTCCTTGAAAGGATCCAACCTTCATCTTCGGAGACAGTCAAGCGTGGCCCGGATTCGTATATGAAATCCTTTGAACGTGCATGTGAAATGCTAGCCGGTTAGATGAATGGAGCGATAGGAACAAAAATCCAAAGATCTTCTGCTTCCTCCATGGGAATCTTGAATTCCCCAAGTTCTGGTGAGGCAAAAAAGAACTGTGGACTGCAAGTTCAGAAGGAGCTGACGGAAGCAGAAATGCATGATAGGGCTGTGGATATATGCAAATGGGTGAGGTCCAGTCATTCAGTTGGGCCCCACAAGGGCTAAAAATCAATGGTAGGATCGAGTCATCTGAATGCAGAGTCAAATTTCAGTTGGGAATGAATGGTCTGTTTAAGCGTGTTCTGTTTTTTTTTTTTTTTTTTTTTTTTTGAAAAAGGCTGTGTAAGAAATTATTCTTTCTTTTCTCATGAAATTCTTTCTTTGCTCATAATAATTGGCTTGTTCCAATAATGGGTGTGGTCCATTCATCAGGTGTGCCCCAGCATGTTCTGTTTGATGATGTTGCTCCCTGATGCATGGACAGGGCAGTCCTATTTCAAAGAATGTGGAAACAGCTCAAAATGCAGATGAGATTCTGAAGTAGTTCGTATTCTTTCTTTGTTCATAAAATTCAATTAGTTACTTGGTTGTATGCCTAGATCCAATAACGGGGCTGGTCCATTCATCAGGTGGACCACACTCGGATGTTTTTGCCACCTGATGAGTGGAGCTGGTCTTGTTTCTCAATGAAGGTGGAAAACAGCTTCAGTTTCTGTTTGTATTAGTAATGGGGCTGAGCCTGTGGAGCTGGTCCTGTTTCAATGAAGGTGGAAACAGCTGCAGTTTCTGTTTATATTAGTAATGGGTTTAAAACTGTTGGCAACATTAATCAGGGCTTTAAATCGTTTTAAAATTTTGTTCCTAAAATGTGACCGTTGGCACCAGAACGGTTTAAAACCATTCCTAAAATTCCGTTTCAAAAAATTGAAACCGTACCCAAAACGATTCTGAACCATTCTTGATTTTCTGCGACGCCTCATTTAGGAACAGTATTAAACCGTTCCTGAAGTATTTAGGAATGGTTTAAAACCGTTCCTAAACGATGATTTTGGTGTAATAAAATAGAGATTCTCCAGTCCTCCCATTTGTAGTGGGACACTTGGACATTCCAATTGATTGATCTAGACTATTCATCAAGTTCAGCACATACTCGTGGGCTACCATGCAAAACATCACATTGATCTAACAATTGTAGACATCCCATCAATGGCTTCAAAACTGGATAGCTGTAGAAAATAAGGCCTAATCATAGATGGATTGGATCATCCAATTAGTACTATTTTTATAGTTAACCTGTGAATGTATTCTTGACTTGGTAGATCGTTCAGATAAATAGATTGAACTAAGTGAATAGATGCAATTAGGAGCACTATTAACTTATTTGTACTATGAGAGCACTGGAGCTAGTGAGCCCACGGACGTAGGCAAGCCCACCAATGCACACGCCACCACATATACCAGAGGGCGAAATATCCAAGCCATCCATCAGGTGGATATCACCCTGTAGAGATGTTGCTGCCCAAAGAGAAGGCAGTTCACGCAGCAGTACTTGTGCCATGGTATTATAAATAAGTGGACGGTTAGAAAATTCCTAATAATATTTCACACTGCACATTGGTTAATTGTGGGCCACCTGACTGGTGCCCTGACCTGAATCTTGGGACAAGGAATCTACCTTTATGATGGATGGCTTGGATGGTGGCATGTGCATTAATCTGACTTCTACATGCGTGGGGCTTTATCAAACTTCACTGTGTTTAGAGTTTTTCTTTTCTTTTCTTACACACACCCACACAACACAATAGGCACCTAACGCATTACCTCGTGTTGAAACTCTTGTGAATCTACCACCAAGGACCCATTGTGTTTAGAGATAGTTTCAAGTAGAGAATTTCATTGTAATGCACCATATGATTGAAGGAAAATTTTTAGTTTGGATTTGCATAAAAGGTAGGAAAGAAAATTAATATATTTATCGAGAAACCTTATTTTCATGAAAGTGTGGGAAAATAAATAGTATTTCTCATATTTATATAGCAACAATATTTTCTTAAGAAAATTGATGTTTATTTCCAAATCGTATGTCCGGTAAAATAAAATTCTCTAGAGGTTCTTTTAATTGCAACTTCATATCTCAAAATATTTAGGATGAAATAGAAGCCCCACTCTAAGAACACTTGATCAGTGGCTTAAATGGAATATTTGGTATCTATACACAAACCTATGTTCATCATATCCATATAGTTTCTTGTGAACGGGCTCACTTAAGTTGTGGATCAATGTCGCAATGCTTCACATTGGGGGACAATCCTAATGGACGGAGTGGATTTGACATGGAGAACATGTAGGGCTATGATGATCACTTAATGAAAGTTACATAACCTCTTCCATGTTTAGAAACATGGAACGTCCAGAGTTATTACCATGGTGAGCACTAAACCAAAATGGGAATTTGCGACGGATTAAATCCGTCACAAAACCAAATAAACGACAGATTTGGTCCATTGCTAGGTTGCAATTTTTTTGCGACGGATATTATCCGTCGCAGTATCAACAAATCTTAATCCATCGAAAAAATTAAAAATCCGTCACTAAAATTGGGAAAAACCCGCTCGAATTATTCGTCACTAAAATTATTTGCGACGGATACAGTCCGTCACTAATATGAAGAGTGAAATGCCTCGAATCCGTTCATTTTCAACTTGTTCAGAAATTAGTAACAGATTTGGTCTGTTGCTAAAATATCTGCGAATGAAAAAAAAAAAATCATATTTGTTTGTATTTTTATTTTTATTTTTATTGAATCTTACACCTTATATTCATTCAAAAAATAATTCACACGATTGTTTAATAAGAATCACATTCACAAAATTCAAAGATTGTACTGAATATGAAAATGGACTAAATATCAATGTGTTTGGATGCTCAGTAGGCCTTAATAAGAAACTGAACTAAATATATAGTAAATAGCCAAAATTAGGTTAGCTACTGATGAAGTAAGGTAATGAAATAGCAAAAAAAAAAAAATCGACCATTACAGCCCATAAAGCGGTTCAACAACCACCTGTTATGCTGGCCATTATGGTTACCGAATACCTTGGGAGCGACAAACCACCCGTTCAATCTTTCCTAACATGAATCACTTTCAAATTTCCATGGCCTCGCGGCGGAACCTTGAAGGAGCATTCCTAAAAGGAAAATGTAGAGATTAATACCTAACCAAGAGATTTACCTTATCCATGGTGAATAGAGTTATCTTCTAAAGGTGGTCGAAGCAATGATGCCTTCTTCAGTTTCTTTCTTCTAGACGCACCAATGTATTGACAAACTCCCAGAAATAGTATAATGACAACTGCCTGCACAGAGATTCCAGCAACAACTCCCCATGAAATTCCTGCTTAAAGGACATTGTATATGCAATGAGTTTCAAAAGGCATCATAGATTTCAAAACACATAATTTATGCCAAACAGCATAATAATCTAAAGTGAGCAAAGAAGACCCGAAGGAAGCTAGACTGATACTGACACCCACCGTTGAAACCTTTCTAAGGACCAATGTGATGTGTTTTTACCATCCAACCTATTCATAAGGTCATGTAGACGTGGATGAAGTGAAAACACAAATATTAGCTTCATCTTAAACTTCTCCAACCCCCAAGAAATTTTTAATGGTTGATGTTCAATCCCCACTTTGTGGTCCACTTAAGCCTTGGACCTGCCTCATTTTTTTGTTAATATCTTAAAATGATATGAGAAAAGCGTTGAACGGTGTGGATAAAGTCAATCCATGACTTGGGTGGGCCACGAGCTTAAAAATAAAGTCAATCCATGACTTGGGTGGACCACACCATGTAATATAGTCAAGAGGAGTTTCTCACGCCTTAAAACATTTATAATCATATATTGGGCCCACCTAGATGTGATTCACAGATCCAACCCATTCATTATGTGTGTCCCACTTGGATGAGGGGTCAGACAAAGTTTCAGTGGCATCCAAAACTAACGTGGGCCCCACCAAGTGATTTTATATATTTTAGGATGTCTTCACATAGTTTTAGATGGTATGGCCCACCTGAGTTTCGTATACGGATGATTTTTTAGATATCTCATAACCTAAAGGGGACACATCAAATGCATGGTGTTGATGTTCGACGCATATCATGATGGGCCCAGTAAACTTACTAACATCAATTCTTAGGTTTTCACGAGGTCGGTAAGTTGGGTCACAATTTCGACCTGAATATGTGGCCCATTTTTTATATCTGATCCATTCACTCTATTTTATTAATCAATACCTTCAATTTGACTAGTTACTCGTCCCGATCAGGCTACATATCATAAAGATATTGGGCCATACAAGATTGATCAATAATATGATGGGCCATATATATCTTTCGATCTAATGGTCAGATTTGAGTGAAATTTAATTTAAACATCTGAAGTTATTTACTCTTCAATCTGGACTGATCAAGATCTTGACAAACTGTTTGTTTCCCATTTAAAAAGTGTTTTGGACTAATCTGATTCGTTTGAAGTCATAATAGGCTGAATTTTCTAGTATATCCTAATTAGCACGTTATGAATACATTTGACCATTCCGTTCAGATCAACTTTAGAATGGCTTTATCATAGAATTAGATCAATCTTGCATTTTAAGTTATTCTTGCCATTACAATTCATTATAAGTTATTCTTACAAAATCTCAAATTTTTAACAAACTTTTCGATTATCTTCAAAATAAAAATCTTTTTTTTTTTTTTCAAAATCACTTCATTTTTTTTATCTTTTTTTTTTTTTTCAAAATCTCATACTTTCTCAAACATTATCAAATTTTCTTCAAAATTTTGAACTTTTTCAATAATCACAATTTTATTTTTAAAACTTCCCAATTTTCATTTTTAAAATGTCAAATTTTTACCAAAAATCTGCCTTTTTTAAATCTCGTTTTCTTTTTCAAAATCTAAATCTTTCTCAATCATTATCAATTTTAAATCTCATTTTTTTTTCAAAATCTCAAGTTATTGAAACTTCTCAACTTTTTTGAAAATGCATTTTTTATATTCAAACTTCGATTTAACTAGTCACTCGTCACGATCGGGTTCCGGATGAGAAAGATATTGGATGGACAAGATTGATCAATAATATGATGGGCCATATCTTGCGATCCAATGATCAGATTTGAGTTTAAGGTCAGTTCAGATTGTCCAAAATCAATCTAGATCTAGACAAACTGATCATGCCCATTTAAAGACTATTTTGGATGGATCTGATTTGTTTCAAGTCATATTGAGTCGATTTTTGTTCTCTATCCTAATTAGCACATACGTTTTGAACATACTTGACCGTTTAGATCAACTTTAGCACGTCCCAATTACACTTCATTAAACTTGGGCTATCATTTTTTTCACAAGTAAATCTTTGTGCGCATAAACGGTTAAAGGTTCAATTAGTAGATGTGCATAGTAATTTAGTAAAAAAATCTTTTCTTTTTTCACAGATAAATCTCAATTTCCTTTTAAAAATCACATTTTTTTTTTGCAAAATATATATTTTTTTTAATCTTAATTTTTCTTTCAAAACTTTTAACAAAATATCATTTTTATTATCAAACTCCTCAAAAAAATTTTAAAATACAAATTCTTAATTTTTATTTTCGAAATCTCAAAAAATTTCCCAAAATCTTTTTTTTCCTCAAAAATTTCAAGATGCTGATTTTTTTCTTCAAAAGCACCATTTTGTTTTCAACTTTCCAATTTTCTTTTTCAAAATGATATATTTTTTCAAAATCTCAGTGTTTTTATAAATCACTTTTTCTTTTAATTTCAATTTTCAAACATTTTCAATTATTTTTCAATATCACAAAAATTTTCAACTTCTTTATTTTCCTTGTTTTTTTATAAAAAATTGATTTTTTAATCTCGTTTTATCTTGAAAATTTCAATTCTCTCTCTCTCTCTCTCTCTCTCTCTCTCTCTCTCTCTCTCTCTATATATATATATATATATATATATATATATATCTTCAAACTTATCAATTCCTATTGAACTTCTCAAAAAAAAAATTTCAAAATACGAACTCATTTTCTTTTTCAAAATATTTCCACTTTTCAAAGTTGTGAAAATTTTCACATTTTTTTATCTTTATAATTTTCTTTTTCAGGATATCATTTTTTTTCTCGAAATCAAATTCTTTTTTTCAAAATTATCTACTTTTTTCAATATTCTTTTTTTTTCCCAAAAAATAGATTTTTATTAAATTACGGTTTTTCTTTTTCAAAATCTCAAGTTTTTTCAAACATTGTTAAATTTTTTAAACTTCTCAATATTATTTTTCATATGATATTACAAATCATTTAAATATTAGTTTTAAAGAAATAATAATAATAATAATAATAATTTCCACTCGTTTGATATAAAAACAAAAAAAATCCTTGTATTCAATCAATTGATAAAAAAAATAATCTTAGATACAAATATATACAATTAAACCACTAAAATTCTATTAAAAAACAATTCTTAGACTACAATAAAACATAATTTTCCACCATATTCTAAAACAAAACAAGAAAAAAACAAATGTTTAGGGTAAAAGTCATTTTACGACGGACCATGATCCGTTGCAAAACAAAATCCGCCGCTGGGTATTAATTTGAGCGGTAATTTGCGACGGATAGAAATCCGTTGCAAAATCTAAATCTGCGACGGATTAAATTCGTCGCAAATAGGCGACGGACCGGAATCCGTCACAAATTTGATTTTAGCGACGGATTTTGATCGTCGCTAAATTCAGCGACTCATTTTCCTTTAGAAACGGATTGAAGCCGTCGTTAAACTAAGCTATTTTTGCGACGGCCCAAATCCGTCGCAAATTCGTGATTTTGGTGTAGTCATTCTTTGATGTGTGGCATACGTTCAAGTATGTGTGCAATCTTCGATTTAAATCTAATATCACTGAAAAATACACAAGGAGAACTATTAATTTCTACGAGTTAACTCATAGTTTCAAACGTTCAATAAGTACTCTACTAGGCGACCCAAAAACGGACTCGAACGAAGGCCTGACAAATCACCGGTTCGACCCGAATGCTATCCTGACAACATTGATCTCCCTTTCTTCCTTTCACTTCACTTCTCCTCTCTTCTACACCCTAATCGAAGGTTGGAAAATCTCTCTCGCGTGCCCTTTGGAGTTCGTTGAATCCCCTTAAATAAAACTATGTGATGTTTTCGGTTTTTGAATGATGGTTACACGAGAGGTAGCGTGTGAGGTTTTGAATCTAATTTTGCTAAGAGGTTTCGAGCCTATTCCCGTGTTAACAGTGTTTAATGGTTCCGATTTTGATAGGTAAAAAATGGACGTTTGGATGAGTTAGAGATCAATAGTTCGCTGCTACTCCAGTAAGAATATGAAGTTCTTTAATGACAACTTTGTGTAAAAGACGAATTGTGATGAAGCAAGTTTGGTAGACAATTTAGATGATTTAAAGGAAGCTTAACAGCCCACAAAATTGAATGTTCGAACCTCTTTTGTTGGTGGGTTTGAGAGTGAAAGCTTTCCGTTAATGCACGCACGCAACTAAAATGTGGAGAAGAAAGCGAGGGTTGGGGTATCTAATTGGTTCTCATCAGCGAGATGTGGTGGTGCATTAGATGGAGGATGATGGGCTATGGAGAATGGATAGTCTAGATTAGTCATTGGCTCATTCGGTGTCATTGAGTTATTGAAGCAACGAAAGATAATAGAGAAAAGCAAAGTTATCCTACAATTTTGACGGACTCTCATGCGAAGGGAGTTTCCGTAATCTTTTTTCATGTGCAAATAGATGGTCAGAATCTTAGATTTCAATTGTGAGGATCTCGTTAGAGATGGGTTCTTCCAATCATAAGGGTGCTACTTCGCCAATACGAAGAAAACGGAAAATTTCATATGTTGGGTGATTTCTAGCATGCTAGCATGAGTTTTCGTTATGCTGGCACAGGTTCACACGTGTTAATGGATAGAGTAGGGCTAAAAACTATACATTGATCAAGGTTTTAATACTATTGGTGTGACCAAATGGATGGTGCGAATTAACTACGGAAAAGTTTTGATATGTTAGATTTGATCAGATGGTTATAAAGACTGATTTTTAAGTGAACAGTATGATGATCTTAGAAACACGCAACAAGTGGACGACCATGGTTTCTTAGAAGAACTAAGAAGAAGATGGATGGTGGTCGGATTTACCAATCGATTGTTGTATTGGATTCCATGAAGTGAATGACATACGGTTTATAATGAGGCTAGATGTACAAAGTTTAATCATTTTTTTAACAAAAGAATAAAATTTTTCTAATGAATTCCTCAGAAAAGTCTGTAATATCTAGAACATGCCTAATTGTGGTCAAACGTAAAATGTAAACCAATGGTTTAATCAAGGATAGTTCGTAGACCATAAAGAGAGTCATTGAGTGATTTTTGGGCAGTTCCTCCATTGGATATGATTTGAAGTATGACAAATTAAATGATAAATCTTAAAGGTTAGGTCTCAAAATTGATAGTGTATAGTTAAATTGGATTAACTAAGCATTGTTTGAAATTTTATCATGATCGGGTTCTTAGAAATATGTTTTCTGAGGTTCCATATTGGGTATGAACATACACATCATGAAAAAACTTAAAGCAAACAAAGGTACATGTATAGCCATTGGGATTAGATCTTAATGGTGTGAAACACTCCTAAGTGTATCAGGATCATTACATAATATTCATATTCATCGATGATCGAGTATAAATAGCTCATGAATGAGCAAGTTCACCGATTACATTTAGGTTGATATATGTCTCATAAGTGTGAACATGATCTATACATACACATATATACATAAATACATATGTACATATGCACAATTATAAAATCATTAATTATATAAATCAAAGGCTACAATAAACAGGTTAATCACATACATCAAAATTACACATTGCACAATTAATGGATGCATGATTACACATTGCACAATTAATGGATGCATGATTACACATTGCACAATTAATGGATGCATGAATGCATAGATGCATTGATAAACGCAGTGTACACATACAGGTGCATAGGAGGCTTACAAAACCACAAGTCATTATACCACGTACTAATCATTACATTATGTACTAATTACAAAACCATAGGTCATTACACTGTAATATAGAACCCACCCAAGCCTCTTGCCCTAACTCATTTTATGCGCATTAAGGAAAAGGATGCCATCTTCAAACCCACGGCTTTTACTACCAAGTACTTGTTCCCTAAAGCTCTCCAGGTCACTCATTGCACCATCCGAGCCTACAAGCTACACCCAAACCATAAAGTCCGCTGACTAGCATGCAACCATGGTTCTTGAGTTTGATCTACACCAAAAACAAGGAACATGGACCTTGGTCCTTCCTATGTCTGGTAAAAAATTATAGTAGGTTGCAAGTCGATTTATAAGATGAAATAATGTTCTGATGGCACTATTCACTGATTCAAAGCACACCTTGTTGCTAAAAGCTTCCATCAACAACCTAGGGTTGATTATTGTAATACCTTCAGTCCTGTTGTCAACCATACTATGATTTTGACTAGTACTCACCGTCGCCCTTCGCTATAGGTGGCCCATCTGATAGCTTAATTTTTAAATTGCATTGTTTTTTCATAGGATCTTTACAGAAGAGGTTTATATGGAACAACCCCAAGGTTTCGTGGATCCATCTCATCCGCATCATGTGTGTAGATTCCACATAGTCCTCTACAGGCTTAAGCAGACCCCACATGCGTGGTGTCTTCGGGTTACCAACTATCTTCAAGGTCTTAGCTCTGTAGCCTCTTCTGTGGATATCTTTCTTTTTGTTTGGCGCTCAACCGATGAGTTAACTATTTTACTCATATATGTGGATGATATTATTCTTATTGGTAATCAAAATAAGGCCATTTCCACACTCCTAACTAATCTCAGTCGGCTTTTCACAATGAAAGATTTAAGGCCGCTTCATTATTTTATTTATATTGAAGTACTTTTCCCCTCATTAATTATGCCCCTCACTTAATCCAAGTACATTTGGGACTTCCCGTATCACAAATATACAAGGCACAAAACCTTTACACTTTTCCATTATTTAATGCTTTAAACTTTTCAAGCTCAATGGTGATCATTTATTTGATCTCACGATTGCATTTGCCATTAACCAAGTAAATCAGTTCATGAATGCTCCTTGTTCGGCGCACTGGTTAATAGTCAAACGTATAATTCGCTTTCCCAATGTCACCATCTCGCATGGCCTCTAGTTCCGTAAAATGCCATCTTAACATCATGGCTTATTCTGATGTTAATTGGGCATGGCATCCTGATGATCAGCATTCTACCTTAAGGTTTGCGATTTTTCTTGGCCATAACTAAATCTCATTGAGTGCTAGCCCACCATTTCATACTTCAGTATTAAATCCAGGTATCAATCACTTGCCTTAACACTTTCTGAGTTGTTTTGGATCTGCATGGTGCTCCATGATCTAACCATTTTTTTAAGAATCCACATCTTCTTTATTGTGACATATCAGTGTCATTTCTCTCACCTTCAACTAAGTTTATCACGAGCACACCAAGAATGTCGAGGTGGATTATTACTTCATCTGTTTCATCAACACGATTGATCAAGTGACTGACATCTTCACCAAAGGCTTAAGTAATGTTAAGTTCAGGCTATTATAAGACTAGCTTTACATCATCGAATGAACATTTAGCCTGCGGGGGATTATTAACATACCTTCACTGTCTTCTCCCCAAGTATCTCTAAATGGATAGAGGGATAGTTGCAAAATTTTAAATTCAGTTCAAAATTCAAATATTTGTTATAATTGAAGATTGTTGTAACTAAACGTATGTATCCAAACTCTACAAATGGCAATGGATCCGTAAGATCTAATATCATATTGGTTTTTCATATATAAAAGTTCTCTTTAGGCATGTGCATTGACTAACTTCTACATGCACCGAGCCTTAACAAAGCTTATTGTGTTTTACTCCACTTGCAAGTTTAGGGTATGTTTGAATTTGAGAATTTCATTATAATGTCATTGAAAACTGTTATTATTGTGATTAACGTCAGTTGGTGAAAATTTTTAATTGTTGCTTTTCAACTCGAACTTTTACCACCACCATTATCAGATGAATGGCCTTGTAAATCAAATGCATCCTATGATAGAGATGACTTTTCCTTGAATGGAGATGAGCATTCAACTACTTCTTTAGAATTCTTCCCTAATGCGTAGCATACTCTATCACCCTCCAAACCCTTCAAATAATGTATCCCTTCATCAAATAATTGTAACCCTTATTTCCTTCATCCCATATATAAGTTGAAGAGCAACATTGTCTTCCAACTTCCCTAACCGGATGACTAAGACGGAAAGCTTGCTATCTCCAGTCTGTTTCCTTCCTCCCATCTATAAGTTGATCAACAATCCCGTCTTCCATATTTCCTAACCCGACGACCGAGAAGGAATTAGCTTGCCATCTCCAGCCCATCTCAAGAAAGGTTGAATTCTAATCTTCATATTCTTCCCTGGCCCCAATAGTAATTGAAGATGCTTTCCTGATCGACATGGTAAATGATATGAGGTTCTCATTCACACGGTAATATAAGGTTACAACAAGACCTTCAAGTATAGGCCTAAAGCGAATTCGACTTTGATGGTCGTTCTTATTAGAAACTTTCTACCTATAGGTGTTGAAAGTTTCTACCTCCTGAGAACTTCATTTGCTGCTTTTTATGTTGTTTGGATATATAGTCGATGTTTGTTTTGTTGTAGTCTTTGGTAAATAGTTGACTTTTTCCTATCAATTGCATTGTTATGTTATGCATTTGAGTATAATATTTGTGTAGTGAATGTCAACATCTTCATTCTTAATATGTGCACCATGGATTCGTACAAGTCAAGATGCCTAATATGTAAAATGCCTCTAATTCATGGCTATAAAGTGTATAATGTGTAAACGCATTTAGTTTGTCATTGTGGATCTTATTTAAGGTTGTGGCCTTCAAAGGATTTTAATTATTTATAATTGTGACCAGATGTAACATACTTAATTCCATTTTCTATTGGTCGAGTTAGAAGGTGGAAATCATCCACATTACGTTCTCAATGCATTGTTAAATTTCAACAAATGTAAATTGATGATTCCATAGGAAAATCCAAAGACCATAATTACATTACAGTATGTGTATATCACTGACCACTATAACTTTTTCTAAGCATTAGACCCTGCTTTTCGTATATAATCCAATCAATTTAATTACGTTGTTAGAGTTGTTGACTTTAATTCTAGCATAATACCAAACACAATAGTTGTTGATCAATTACAAATGTTTTCATGATACAAGTACGAAAATTTGTTATCATTGTGCTTTTCAATTGCATTAATGTAAAAATCTCGAATCCAATTATATTTCCGTACATCCAATTTGTACAAGAATGACCCACCCCTACTATCTATACTACTTATGTGACATGTGCCACAAGGTGCAAGTTGCAGAAATTAGTTTGGTACTATTTAAAAGATAATGCTAACTCTTCAATCGTACACATGAGTTTCATGACAATCCTAGGATCCAAATCTCAGTGACCAACTGTGGATGGAGCATGACAAAAAAACTATACAAAGATGGTGTTAACCTTCTGATTTTTTTTTTATATTTTTTTCCTTTGAGTAAATGCTGTTAACCTTCTAATTTTTTTTCTTTTGAATATGAACTACTCACAGTGTTACATTTGACCATCCACTTGATGGCCACTTAACACCCAACCTGCCGCCATCAGATCCAACAAATGGGATGCTATCACGTGTTATTCAGAATATTGAAAATGATACTTATAAAGCAACAGAGGAAGATCATATGGATAAAAATGACGTCTTCATCAAAGACACGTGTCACACCAAGAGTCGTACAATACCTAGAGATGCATGCAAACCGAAACCCTAGAGGGGATCATTCTTCCATTGACACATGGTTGAATGATATAGGCCACACATACAGAAAGCTTCTAAAAAGAATGTGCAAAACAACCTAATGCTAAGGTGGTGATATATACTGACACATGGCCAAATATGATCGATCATGCGAATCCGAAAACTTGTTAGCAGTGTGATGATAAAGAAGAAACATAAAAAGATATGAACATACATTGGTTAGCTGGCCTTGTCATGAATTAGAATCGTAGTAGGCCAAAATCACTAATTAATTAGCTAATCAATCCTGCAATTCAAGGGGACCATACGCAAAGCCACTGCCTATCAAAGTCTATAAAAGCAATAGAGAATGAAGAGCTTTAGGCCCTCGTCAATCTAAACACACTCTTAGTTAGCACAACGTTGTCTATCTTTTTTTTTCATACTACATGGATGTCTTAGTTTAGCTTCCCAATTTCTATCCAACACAACGTTGTCGCAAGTCTTGATCAATTAGTGTATTCTTAACTTAGTTTTGTCCACATCAACCCAACATATCGCTGCAGAAAGTCAGAATTAGTTTAGTTCTTCATTCACGAGCTTGTCGTTGGATCTCAAATCCCCAAGTCCTTATTTATTGATTTCTCCAAGTCACTACCAGTTGGCCAAACTATAGCCATTCAGGTTCAAACGGCAGACAACTACCCATGCCCTCTTCACTCACACAAGTTGCCGTTAGTAAAAATTTTCATTTATTTGTCAGTTTTAATATATTCCTTATCAACTTAATAAAATCAACACTTAAATCCTTTTTTTAAGTATTATATTATTGTTAAATGATACAAGCTATCACCATTGTAATAAAAAATTCTTCCTTCTAAGGTAAAAAGAACTTATCTGAAGGATTTACTCTCCCCTTCACAAATCGTTGATGGTTGAGTACTCAAGATGATCTTCACAAATCCTTAATCCAACTATTTCAACGATTGAGGTCCCCAGGCATTCGATTCAATTCGAATCGTGTTCAGCTCTAGCATGCATGACAGAACATGCACGATCGAATCCTGACCAAACACTATATCATGTAGTCATGTATCCTAATTGAATTTGAATAGTCATGACATCTTCATAATAATGATTTTAGAGATATGACCACAATTTGGATGGTTCTAGTGGCTGCATATTAGTTTCACATGTAAGCCACCGTCATTTTGAAAAATGGTGCAAAAAGTAACAAAAGAGTCTGCAGGGCATGCATGCACAATGGGAGGCAAATCATGTACTTGCAAACAAAAGTGGATTGCGTCCGACTCGGTCCGACCAGATTTGCACGGGCCCACCGTGATGTATCCGTTTAGTACATCTCTTTTCTCATATCATGTTAAGGTATGGGCCCAAAAATATATAAATCCAACGCTCCAGTGGACCATACTAGAAATGACTTTGCATCTAATGCTTTGTACATTTAATACAATCCAAACTTACCATTTGGTGTAGTCCATCAGAGTGTTGGATTTGTCTCAATTTTGAGCCCATACCTTAACATGATATGAGAAAAGGGATTGACAGATGCATCACGGTGGACCTCCATATATATATATATATATATATATATATATATATATATATATATATATATATATAAAACGTTGCTAGGTTTGACTCGGGTGGGACCCAATTAATCCGCTTCCCTCAACAAAGGCAGTTTGCAATGTGACATAATCATTCAAGCCGTCAATCTTGAAACTCCTGTCATCCAAAAAAAATAAAATTATATCAACGAATGAGAGTGAATTTATCAGATCCAAGTAATGCACGTCCATTCCCTCCCGACCCATCAGATGTACACTTCAGATCATGCATAGATGTAGGCGGAAGCCACATACATCGAAACCTTACACCACAGCGTGCTCACAGGTCATGAATAACATTTTACCAAAACTACAAACTTACTCTTCCTACGTAGCATAGATTTTAGAAAATGAGCATTGATCTCCTAGCTACAACCAATCGTATGGTAGAGCCCGTTTCTTGTGCTTATCGATTTCTTTTTCAACTTTTGACCTAAGCAAATTACAAAATGCTTGTTAAAAGGGACATGCGTCAAGTTAGCCTACCACCAGTTGTAGGTCAGGACTACTCTAAAAGAAGGGAAAAGCCGGTGAAGGTCCCACATGACCCTACCCCATTTCTGCACTCGGGTGCTTTTAAACACATGGACAGCCCATTACGTTGGCCCCACTTTTTACTGTTAAATGAAAAGTCCTACAAAGATAGGAGCTTCTCATTATGAAGTTTCCATGTTGGAATGGTCCCTGAAAAGTGGGTCATTTGACTACCACTCGTCTAAAAGCACCAAACAGACTGACTGAGAGCCCCATGTTCTCGATGGACCACCGAAGTTCTCGAAAAAAATAATAATAGTGGCGATAGACTAAAATCCTAGTTTGCCACCTCTTTAGATGATCGCGTCCGCTGACCATGTAGCATGCACATACACCATCCATATCATGCCCCACGTGTGGATCCAGCATAGCTTGCAACATGCTGGTCAGACATGTTGTGTGTACGTGTGTTTCCCATGGGTGCAGGGAGCGGATTAGCAGTTACTCGGGTAACATCTTAGTCGGTGTTACCCTTACCGTGTGGGGCCCGCATTGATAAATGTGTTGTATATCCACGCCACCCATTCGTTTTTCCGGATCATTTTAAGATGTTATACAAAAACTTAAGTAGATCTAAATATCTGGTGGACCACATCACTAGAAAAAGTGGTGAATGACCATTAAAAGCTTTTTGAAGGCTACAAAAGTTTTGGATCAAGCTGATCATTTTATTTCCCCTTCCTCCATTCAGATCTAGTCGACCTCTGGTTGGATGGCTAATTTTTAAATAAACATTAGGGATCTGCTTACCCAGGGCCCTGGGAAGTTCTTAATGGTGGGCATTCAATCACCACTATTTCCTGTGGTGAGGTCCACCTGAGATTTGGATCTGCTTGATATTTGAGAACACAACCTAAAATTAGCTGGAAAAACGGATGGAAGGTGTGGATATACAATACATCATCAAGGTGGGCCCCACGGTAAGGTAACACCACTTAAGTGTTCACCTAATCCGCTCCTTGAGTTGTGAGCCTTGCCCCTACTTGATGGAATGAAAATAAAAAGAGACTTTTGCTAGGCCATTCATCATTGACCCAACCCCTGACCGGGTCTAGCCCTCGGACCAACTTTAAGAACCCAGTCCTTAATCCTACAGGGTTGGGCGACTCGGACCGGGCCAATCCATCAAGGCCATTGCCAACCCTTCCTGAGAATATGATTTATCAGACCAGGCATGGCCCGTGGCCGGCCCAACATGGCTGCATGCCACGGTGCGTGCTCCTTGTGGGCATCTCTTTCATTGATAGCAACCAAAAGGAAAAGCTTTCTGAAGTAAAGTGCATACACTGAACATTTTGTGTTTGTCTGCACATCAACATCTAATCAGAATAATAGGTAGGCCCGCCAATGGGATTCATCAGCACCTTGTACCAAATCATACCATTTTGGCTATGTCCGGTTGAATATTTATATATGGGGCTAAATACCGTATGCGACCAGTCTACCACCATTTCTTAAAGGATGGCGACTTATCCGCCACGCAGATGGCAGAAATGTTGAACAATCCAGGCCGTCCAAATCATGTGCCTCATTCTAAATGAATTATGTCCCTGAACATTACAATGACTGATTGAAGAATCCTAACAATGGAAGCATCAAATCGACCGTTACAAGAAAATGGCCAATTTACAAACTCAACGGCTGATATCAGACAGTCAAGATATCATCAATGCGATTTTTGGGCTATCCTCCATCACAACGGGGCCCACAATTTTGGCGGTCTGGATTAACATGTGAGAATCACGTGTTAAATGGATCAGTCACCACCAAATTGACATGGGTGCAAAATGTATACGAAAGCTTATATATCCCCTTGGAGAATTGATAGCGACACCCATCCTGACTGGCACTAAACAATCCATGCTGGTGCACCGTGCAGATGGATTTGGACCGTTCGATCAGCCAACGGCCTCTAGAATGGGCCATGGCCTAAAACTCCCATCAATTGAAAGTTAGCAACTATCCAACCCATTAAGTGCTAAAGGACCGTTAAGAAAACCTTAGATAAATGGTTCAAAAAATAGTTTACCATTGGCCCATTTATGAGCTGGCTCATTAGGATATTTTCCAACGTCCATCAATCTTGTGATTTTTTTATTTTTTATTTTTATCATTGGTCCATCAATGAGGTCGTCCATTAGGATATATATTTTGTAACGTCTATCCGTCTTGTGAAATTTTTTTTTAAAAACCATTGGCCTGCCGATGAGGTGGCCCATTAGGATCTTTTTTAACTTTTATCAATCATGTGAATGGTGTTAGGCTGCTATCATTTTCTTAAACTGCTAAACAAAAGAATTCATTCAGGCCCCCTATAATGCAATGCGTAGTCCATTTAGTGTATATGTAGACATATTTTCTATAATGATTGTTCAGTTGTGGGAGATAATTTGAGATATTGTAAAAATAAAACTAAAGTGCAATACTATCACAATATAAAATTATCAAGATTGCTAGTGAACTTGCTGCATCAAAGTTAATGATCGAGGGCAATTGTCTATGGTCATGAATGATTGGGAGGGCCTTCTACCTCCTACCTCAGGTGAGCTAATCCCACTTTTATTCTTTTCTTTTTTCTTTTTTCTTTATTCTTTCTTCTTTTTTCAATGAACTTCTTAGGTTGGATGAATGTGTAAATGATTGTGATTGTAACTATGCCATGGGCATGGGCATGTAGGGGCAGCTTATTAGGATCGTGTGACAGTTAGATCTGATTAGTAGTTGATCCTTGCTCATGGCTCGGTAGTAGACTCACAAGAGTTTGAACACGAGGACATGGGTTCGAGCACCTATTGTGATGAAATCTCATTCTAATATGAGTGCATGGGTAGCAATTCACTCGAGCTTTGGATATGATTTAATTTTAGAATCATGTTTTAAAATGATATGTAAAAACATATGGATGGCATGGATAATACATATACTTGAGGATGTGGATAATACAAAATGCATATGCATGAATGCACACTGTTTCTGATCTACTTGAGCTTTCGATGTGATTTAATTTTGGATCATGTCTTGAAGTGATATGTAAAAGTGGCTGGATCGCGTGGATAATAGGTATACATGATGGTGGGCCACACTCGCCATATAGCTGGTGTCAAAGCTCTACAGGCCCCACCATAATATATGTATTTAACCAAAAATAAAATAAAAAATGAGCTGATTATGTTCAAACTTGGCTCAATTCAGCTCGACTCGGCTCAAATATTTAGACTAAACCAAACTAAGATTAACCTCATATAATTTGGACCAAACCAACCTCAATCAGTAGAAATAGGCTTGAAGCTGTTCATGTAAACTCAAACAGGATGTATAACAGAACAAGTCAAACGAAAATTATGTTAAACTCGTTTATGCTCGGCTCGTATACAGCTCTATGCGTGGGTGTGTAGGATGTAAGTATTGTATGTAAAAATAAAAATAAAAATAAAAAAGATGTTATCAATACTTTCTGACATTAGTGACAATATTAAACAATCCAAATTATGCTAACTTTGGATCGCATGAATTAAATCTGAATTGTACAAAAAAAAAAAAAATTATAAAAAAAAACTGGTGCAACATATGGTTACCACAGTGCATAAGTTACCCATATTTAATTGTTTTGCATTACCACGTTGCTTGCACTTACTTAAGCACATTACATGTTTCTCATTCAGCCACTCCATGGATATGTGTAGACATGGCACACTACTGATAGATCTAGGCTATGATATGAAGACTTTAATCCATGAGATTTGAGCCATCCATCGGAACGCCAGTTACGTTTCATGCACTAACTTATGCACATTATAACATGGTTCTCATTCAGCCACTCCATGGGCCATGTGTAGACATGGCACACTAGTGATAGATCTGGGCCATGATATGTAGACTTTAATCCATGAGATTTGAGCCATCCATCAGAACGCTATAACTGGTTAGATCTGAATCGTACAAAAGTTTATAAAAATAATAATAATAATATAATATAAAACTAAAAATAAAAAATCCCGTGCAACACATGCTTACACAATGCATATTCAAGTATTTTGCATTACCACGTTGCATGCATATAGTTACCAACTTATGCATGTTCCGTGGTTCTCATTCAGCCACTTCATGAACCACGTGTAGACGACACACTAGGGATAGATCTAGGCCGTGCTATGAACAATGTAATCGATGAGATTTGGTCCATCCATCCGATCGAACACTATAACCGGTCAGATCTGAGACACTATCTGGACATTGGTCATAGTCGGATTTGATCAGTTCATTAGGATGATGTGGCCATCAAATATAAGATGTCCATTAGGACTTCATTCATATAAAATCTGAGTCGAAGGTGAGTCCAAGTGAGTTGTTATTGATTAGAATACGGGGCCATGTCAGTTTGGTAGATAAACTGAACAGATTGTCGATTTGCCCGGTAGAAACTCAGGTGGGCCACATCAGGAAAAAAAAATAATAACAATAATAAAAATTTGAAGACATTCACTTTGGCGTGGTCTACTTGAGTAATGGATCATGCTGAATTTTGTAAAATTGACCTTACATGGCTTTCTGCATTCAATGCACGATTTGGATTCCACATGAACATTGGGGTGAGCCATAAAGTGGCTTGATATGCATTGGGTGTATGCGAATTAATCAGTGAGTTAAGTATAGTGGCAATTTGATGTAGAGCGGGTCGCGGACAGTTTCATGGCCAAGATGGATCAGAAAAGGCCCGGTCGACGACAAAAGTGATCCGGACCGTCGGACCTTAGATCGGACGTATCTCGCAATCCGAAATGAATTAGCTGACATAAAATATATGATTTTGGGGTAGAACGAGCTACTTTAGCCAACCAACCCTGCTACGTGGGGTTACGATGCTCAGAATTGTGAGAAACCCCTGGATCGACGGTCGTTTCCTTGCTTTAATTTCATTTTTACTATAAATAGTAAGTTTTAGTTTGATTATAACTCTTCATCCGTCGGGCTTTAGGAGTTGCGCCCAACGTGAAAAGAGCTTAGAATAATTAGGAGAATGGTTTGGTGAAGCCAAATAGGACACTTACTATTTTTGGCCGAAAACCTTGCGCACTAGTAGACATCACGACCGTCTATAAATAGTAAGTTTACTATTTATAGTAAGTCGCGAATTCTAGGAGTTTTAGTTGTAGTTTGATTCTGATTTCTTTCTCATTACTTGGTACCCCTATTTAAAGGGTTGTGAACTTGCTTTTATTCATCAATTAATCAATTTCGAATTTATTAGAATTTATTTCTATTTTCTGCTTTCTTTCCTCGTGGATTCGAGAAGTCTCTGTGAGAAGTCCAGAGAAGCTCCGTGGATTCGGAGTATTTATCCTCATCACGTTCATCCCTGCGTCACAATTTGGGACCGTTCATTCGAGACATTCTAAGTTCAAATCTAGACCATCCATATTGGTCTTTTTCTCTTTTTGGGAGAGATGATCTATTGGTTTCGTTCTCCTGTCGAGAGCTTCGAAACAATTGGTCACTCACCCCAATTGAGTTTTGGATCAGGAAATACTGGATGGACAAAGTTGATCACTCATCAAGTAGGCCATATCACATGATCGAATGGTCAGATTGGAACGATAATTCATCTGAGTGATAAAAATAATACGTTCTTCATGTGGAATGGTTATATTGTCTAGAATCTGTCCAAATTTGGTCAAATTGATTGTGACTATTCACAGGGTGTTTGGAACGGATCTGATTCATTTCAGATTATATTGGATTGAAACCTGTTCTGTAATTTAAAACGTTGTAAACATAATCAATGGCTCAAATTGACCAAAGGATGGCTCAATTATGAAATCTTAATTGATACAGTTCATACATGATATTCTTAATAACTATACTCGGTGTCGTTTTCAATACAAGTGAACCCATCTAAATAATGGACAGTTAATGCGTTCCACTTGACAAACGACCATGTTAATTTAGTATACATGATATAATACAATTGAAGTATAATATGGCTTGAATTAGAACTATTATCACACTTCATGACTGATATCAACCGCTAACCTTTAAACGATTATTCCACCCGTCAATTTTGAAAATGATACTTTCAATAATGGATTATTAGCATCGGTTGTATCTTAGGCCAAATCAGATTCTTTATAATAGTCCCGTTAAGAGTAGGACCATAAAAGCTACACTTGAGTGTAAAATGTGAAAATTGGAACTGGTTGTACTAATCACCAAAGTGACTTCAATCGGTTAAAGTCTTTGTTTTTTAGGCTTGTGTGCGTGGAATTTAATAATTCTCCATCTTGAGATTGCGTTAAGTTATATTTTTTGTCCATTAATTACAAATGGTGATCAAAACAAAGAGACGTCATTGTTATCAGGATATGAGCAGCGTAAAGTTATTAGTACCGGTAATATAAGTTTAAGATATCCATTTCACCTAAAGGCGTTGGGTGTTTTACATTTATGTAATGAGCATTAAAATTACATATTTAGTAGTCATTTATGTCGTGACTCGTGACTACCACAAAAAAACAGAGGAGTCACGATGATACACTGAGTTTTTCCACAATTGATAAAGTAGTACCGCCCTCCCAAAGGTCGAAAATGTCCCTGCTTTTTACTTCGAGCGAGGAGGGTACTACCCAAAGGTCGAAAATGTCCCTGCTTTTTACTTCGAGCGAGGAGACGAGCGCTGACGCTCCTCGAACTCTGAGTTGTACGAACAGTTCAAAAGATATCTAAGTTATATGGGCCCACAGTTACGTATTTATTATATCAACAACGTGAATCCATATTTTGAGATCATTTCGGAGCATTATCAAAAAAAAAAAAAACAAATCATACCCAATGATCAATTGGACCACACCACAACTAGCAGCGGGAAAATTGATTTTCACCTTTAAAAATTTTGTAGGGCTCACCAAAACATATATTTTCCATCCAATCTATTCACAGTGTCACAAATACCTGAATGAAGAGGAAAAACAAATTTCATAATGACCCAAAACTTCTATGACCCATGAAAGGATTTCAATGGTAGACGTTCAATCCTCCACTGCCTTTTACGGTGTGGTCCACTTGATATCTAAATCTGACTTATTTTTCGTCTCAAGCCTTAATACGAGTTCTCCAAATAGATGGACGGTTTAGATATAACAAATACATCATAATGAGACCCATAAACAGCGATAGGATTATAACAGGGAAAAAAAAAAGCAGCCAAATCGGTCGACCCGACTCGCTGTCCTACTGGACCCGACCCGGTCGACCCCAACTCGTTGTTCCACCTTTGTACACAATTTTTTTTTTTTAAGGAGAATATTTTCTCTCCTACATTTTTCTCTAATACATATTTATATAAATTTGTATATATAAGCATATAAAATAAAATAAAATAAAATTCTCCCTTTTTATTCACTTTTTTCTTTATTCATTTAATAAACATCTCTTAAACCAGAATGAGTTACTTTATGTACCATATAGGATTTGGGGGTAGGAGATGCTACTTTAGCTAACCAACCTACTTATTTTCAAAGATTCCATCAGATGGATGGTCGAAAATTCATTTCATTCACTTCGTGGCCAATTTCAATCGGTTCGTGGTCAATTTCATTCATTTCATTTCACGTTCAATTCCATGCATTTCATGGTCAACTCCCTTCACTTTCACGGTCAATTCGCTTCACTTCACGATCAATTCATTCATTTCATGATCAATTCGCTTCACTTCACGGTCAATTCCATGCATTTCACGGTCAATTCCCTTTACTTCACGGTCAATTCGCTTCACTTCACAGACATTTCCATGCATTTCACGGTCATTCACGAAATTGCAATTCCGTGTTGATTCATGGTCATTTCCACGCAGTTCACGGTCAATTCCCTTCACTTCACGGTCATTTTCACGCATTTCACGGTCAATTCGCTTCACTTCACGGTCATTTCTATGCATTTCATAGGCATTCCCGCCTATTCCATGTTGATTCACGGTCATTTCAACGCATTTCTCGGTGAAGTGTAGTGATTAGACCGTGAAATGCGCAGAAATGACTGTGAAGTGAAAGGGCATGACCGTGAAATGCGTCGAAATGACTGTGAATCAACACGGAATAGGCGGGAATGACCGTGATATGCATGAAAATGACCGTGAAGTGAGGCAATTGGACCGTGAAATGCGCTTTAATAACCGTGAAGTGAAGGGGCATGATCGTGAAATACGCTGAAATGACCGTGAATCAACACGGAATAGGCGGGAATGACCGTGATTTCCATGCATATCATAGTCATTCCCGCCTATTCCATTTTGATTCACGGTCATTTCAGCGCATTTCATGGTCATGCCCCTTCACTTAACGGTCATTTTCGTGCATTTCACGATCCAATCGTTACACTTCACGGTCATTTCCATGCATATCACGGTCATTCCCACCTATTCCGTGTTGATTCACGGTCATTTCGACGCATTTCACGGTGAAGTGTACCGATTAGACCGTTAAATGTGCGGAAATGACCGTGAAGTGAAGGGGCATGACCGTGAAATGCGCCGAAATGACCGTGAATCAACGTGGAATAGGCGGGAATGACCGTGATATGCATGAAAATGACCGTGAAATGAGGCGATTGGACCGTGAAATGCGCGAAAATTACCGTGAAGTGAAGGGGCATGACCGTGAAATGCGCCGAAATGACCGTGAATCAACACGGAATAGGCGGGAATGATCGTGATATGCATGGAAATGATTGTGAAATGTAGAGATTGGACCGTAAAATGCGCGGAAATGACCATGAAGTGAAGGGGCATGACCGTGAAATGCATCGAAATGACCGTGAATCAACACGGAATAGGCAGGAATGACCGTGATATGCATGAAAATCATGGTCATTCCTGCCTATTCCATGTTGATTCACGGTCATTTCGACGCATTTCACGGTCATGCCCTTTCACTTCATCGGTCATTTCCGCCCATTTCACGGTCCAATCGCCTCACTTCACGGCATCACTTTTCATCATGCATTCCATGCATATCAGGGTCATTCCCGCCTATTCCGTGTTAATTCACGGTCATTTCAGCTCATTTCACGGTCATGCCACTTCACTTCACAGTCATTTCCGCGCATTTCACGGTCCAATCGCTACACTTCACCGTGACATGCGTCGAAATGACCGTAAATCAACACGAAATAGGCAGGAATGATCGTGATATGCATGGAAATGACCGTGAAGTGTAGCGATTGGACCATGAAATGCGAGGAAATGACCGTGAAGGGGCATGACCGTGAAATGCGTCGAAATGACCGTGAATCAACACGGAATAGGCAGGAATGACCGTGATAAGCATGGAAATGACCGTGAAGTGAGGCGAATGACCGTGAAATGCGCGGAAATGACACTGAAGTGAAGCGAATCGACCATGAAATGTGTGAAAATGACCGTGAAGTGAAGGGAATTGACTGTGAAGTGCGTGGAAATGCCCCTCGCTTTTGAAGCCCACTCACTTTTTACCTCCCAAGAATAAGCCCCAGCTGTACGGCCCCATTTCTCAGGTCGAAAATGCCCTTACTTTTTCAGCTTTTTGGTTTGGAAAGCTGGGGCTACCTTTAACTATAGATTATAACCGTAGCTATAGCCGTACCCATAACCCGCCGATTGCAAAAAGATGGACAGCGAGTTGGGGTCGACCGGGTTTGGACCCGGTCGACCCCGAGTCACTGTCCCACTGACCCGGTTGACCCCAACTCGTTGTTCCACCTTTGTACTTTTTTTAAAAAAAAATTATTTTTTTTTACAAGGAGAAATTTTTCTCTCTTACATTTTTCTCTAATACATATTTATATAAATATGTATATATAAGCATATAAAAAATTTTGTCTCTCTTTTTATTCATTTCGTTCTTTATTCATTTAATAAACATATCTCTTAAACCAGAATGAGTTACTTGACATACCATATAGGATTTGGGGGTAGGAGATGCTACTTTAGCTAACCAACCTACTTATTTTCCAAGATTCCATCAGGTCGATGGTCGAAAATTCATTTCATTCACTTTATGGCCAATTTCAATTAGTTCGTGGTCAATTTCATTCATTTCATTTCACGGTCAATTCCATGCATTTCACGGTCAATTCCGGTCTTTATCATTCGATGCATACTCTTCATCTTACACTTCAGATAGTCTTGGTCCTTCTTAAGCTCAGTTATACTAGCCTCAATCGCCCCTAAATGCTTATCTACAGCCAGACGTGCATCGGACACCTCACCTGTGTCATCACCCTCATCTTCTTCTTCTTCTTCTTCTTCAGCTTCATCCTCTTCGTCGCCTTCTTCCTCAGCTACCTCATCTCCAACATCTTCCAACTGCCTTGCTTGTTGTCTAGGGCCACATTGCATGCGATTTAAGGTGTCTTCGGTTATCACTCTTTCTGGATGTGAGGGGTCGTTGGATGCCTTAAACCCATTATGTCAGGCTAGATTGCAAGTTAGGCGGCCAAATGAGAGGCAGAGATTACCTCTTCTTGTCCTTACGGCCTTCACTATATGGTAAAGGATAATGGAGGGCCATGAAGTGAAGAGAATTGACCGTGAAGTCCTTGGAAATGGCTGTGAAGTGAAGTGAATTGACCATGAAGTGCATCGAAATGACCGTGAACGTAAACGGAATTGCCGGATATGACCGTGAAATGCATGGAAATGGTCGTGAAGTGAAGAGAATTGATCGTGAAATGCTTGGAAATGGCCGTGAAGTGCGTCGAAATGACCGTGAACGTAAACGGAATTACCGGATATGATCGTGAAATGCATGGAAATGGCCGTGAAGTGAAGAGAATTGATTGTGAAGTCCTTGGAAATGGCCATGAAGTGAAGTGAATTGACCGTGAAGTGCGTCGAAATGACTGTGAACGTAAACGAAATTGCCGGATATGACCGTGAAATGCATGGAAATGGCCGTGAAGTGAAGAGAATTGAACGTGAAAGGCTTGGAAATGGTCGTGAAGTGAAGTGAATTGACCTTGAAGTGCGTCGAAATGACCGTGAGCGTAAACGGAATTGTCGGATATGACGTGAAATGCATGGAAATGGCCGTGAAGTGAAGAGAATTGATCATGAAATGCTTGGAAATGGCCACGAAGTGAAGTGAATTGACCGTGAAGTGCGTCGAAATGACCGTGAACGTAAACAAAATTGCCGGATATGACCGTGAAATGCATGGAAATGGCCGTGAAGTGAAGAGAATTGATCGTGAAATGCTTGGAAATGGGCGTGAAGTGAAGTGAATTGACCGTGAAGTGCTTTGAAATGACCGTGAACGTAAACGGAATTGTCAGATATGACCGTGAAATGCATGAAAATGGCCATGAAGTGAAGAGAATTGATCGTGAAATGCTTGGAAATGGGCGTGAAGTGAAGTGAATTGACCGTGAAGTGCTTCGAAATGACCGTGAACGTAAACGGAATTGTCGGATATGACCGTGAAATGCATGGAAATGGCCATGAAGTGAAGAGAATTGATCGTGAAATGCTTGAAAATGGCCGTGAAGTGAAGTGAATTGACCGTGAAGTGCGTCGAAATGACCGTGAACGTAAACAGAATTGTCGGATATGACCGTGAAATGCATGGAAATGGCCGTGAAGTGAAGAGAATTGATCATGAAATGCTTGGAAATGGGCATGAAGTGAGGTGAATTGACAGTGAAGTGCATCGAAATGACCGTGAACGTAAACGGAATTGCCGGATATGACCATGAAATGCATGGAAATGGCCGTGAAGTGAAGAGAATTGATCGTGAAATGCTTGGAAATGGCTGTGAAGTGAAGTGAATTGACCTTGAAGTGCGTCGAAATGACCGTGAATGTAAACGGAATTGCCGGATATGATCGTGAAATGCATGGAAATGGCCGTGAAGTGAAGCGAATTGACCGCGAAATGCGTGGAAATGACCGTGAAGTGAAGGGAATTGACAGTGAAATGCGTGAAAATGACCGTGAATCAACACGGAATCGCCAGGAATGACCTTGAAATGCATGGAAATGACCGTGAAGTGAAGGGAAATGACCCAAAATCATATATGGTACGTCAAGTAACTACTTTTGGTTGAGAAGATATTCTTGATAAATGAATAAAGAAAGAAATGATAAAAAGTGAGAAAAAAAAATTATGTGCTTATATATAGGGGTGCACATCGAACCGGTAGAACCGTGGAACTGGACCGAAACCGACCAAACGGTTCAGTTTGGTCCGGTTCTAGAGTGCACCGGTTCCGGTTCCGGTTCCAAAAATCAAAGAACCGATTACATCGGTTCGGTTCTCGGTTTGGGAGTATGTAGAACTGAACCGAACCATAAACTGATCCGTAGAATCGAACCATGGATCCTATCCATAGAACCGAACCGTGGAACCGAACCTGGAACCGAACCAGGAACCCTTTAATTATTTCTATATTTGACTCATGATTTATGGTTTATAATGCACCATTTGATTATTTCTATAAATGTATTTTTGCACACCTTATACAATATCTAAACCATTCATCAAATGGATCACAACATGAATTGACATGGGCTAGATAATTGAATAAAATATGCAATTGGGCTAAATTATAAAAAGCCCAGAACCGTGGAACCGATCCGGAACCGAACCGGTTTTAACAGTTCGGTTCTGATTCAGTTCTAGGGTGCTAACGATCCGGTTCCGATTCCGAATATCCTAGAACCGTTAGGAACGGTTTGGTTCCAGTTTCACCCTAGAACCGGACTGAACCGACCCGTGTGCACCCCTACTTATATATACATAGTTATATAAATATGTATTAGAGAAAAATGTAGGTAGAATAAAGTTCTCCATGTAAATAAATAAATAAAATAAAATAAAAGAAGAAAGTGCATAGAGTGCGGAGTCACTATGGTTATAGCTACGGTTATAAGCCGTAGCTATTGACCAGGTCGACCGACTCCCAACCCGGTCAACCCCAACTCGCTGGGTAAATTTTTATTTATTTTTCTCTTTCCTCTTGTAATCCCCACTGCTTTTGTGGGTCACATTATGAGGTATGTGTTATATCCAAACCGTCCATCTATTTGGCGAACTCGTATTAAGTCTTGGGATGAAAAATAAGATAGATCTAGCTATCAAGTGGACCACACTGTAAAAGGCAGTGTAGGATTAGACGTCTATCGTTGAAACCCTTTTAGGGGTCATGGAAGTTTTTAATCATTACGAAATTTTTTTTTCCTCTTCATCCAGGTCTTTGTGACCTTATGAATAGATTGGATGGAAAATAAATGTTATGGTGGGCCCTACAAAAGTTTCAATGGTGAAAATCAATTTTCTGCTGCTCTTTGTGGTGTGATCCAGTTGATCTTTGGATATATTTTTTTTTTTTTGGATAATGCTCCGAAATGATCTCGAAATATGGATGAACGTTGTGGATATAATAAATACATAACTGTGGGGCCCACGTAACGTTGATCTCTTTAAACCGTTCGTACAACTCGGAGTTCGAGGAGCGTCAGCGCTCGTCTTCGAGCACCCGCCGATCCGCTTGAAGGTAAAAGCAAGAGGCATTTTTGACCTTTGGCAAGTCGTCCGTACAGCTGGGGCTTATTCTTGCAAGGGAAAATGAGGTGGGCTTCTTCTCGTAAATGGGCCATAAATGGGTCGTACAGTCGTAAATTTCCCATCTCCTAAGCTATCTTACTGTAGACACCCACTTGAAATGAGACCAAGCTACTTTTTATACTTCAGCTGAGCCTCGAGAAAGTTAACCCTGGGAAATTTGAGAACAATTGAGAATATGATCGATCAAGAGGGTATAGGATTGTTTGCATGTCACAGGAAAAATATCACCATACCTAATCTACGAATTCCTAGCCTAAGGATCCTAAATTCCGGTCGATAGTCCATGTCATGCCTCGAAATTCGGCACCTAGGTTGGGCTAACCCTGATCCTGCATCCCAAGACACGACTTATAATTTAAGCAATTCACAACCATCATTTCATGAATATCACACAATACAAATCATAATTCCAACAAATTACATAAATGTCATTATAATAACTTTCATTGTACACTTTTTTAATACAATTGGAAAGGAAATTTTAAAGCTGGGCATACTTCTAAATCTTTACTCCACTATTGTTATGCTCCAAAATTCGGAACTCGAGTATGGTGACTCTAATCTCAAGTTGCAGGTGTGAACTAAGTTTTATACATTATTATATCTAGGGTTGTACACGAACCGAGCTAGCTCGATTAACTCGATCGACTCGGCCCGAAAAAGCTAGACTCGGCCTGACCTGAAACTGAGTTCGGGTCAAGACGGGCCATTTTCTTCGGCCCGAAACTGAGTTCAGGCCGAGTTCGGATAAGTTCCAGTCCGGCCCGACTCGGCTGTTTATATATATAATATTATATATATATATATATATATATATATATATATATAATTTTTTTTTTCCTAAATTCTTACCCTAACCATTTACAACAATCCATGCCGTCCAAATCATGGGTCCCTTTATAAATGGAGCAAAGTCCTAAAAATCTATGACAAAAGCCCTTCCCAAAAATCAAGGCCATTCAAGGTACCTGCCAAAACCCTTCCCATGGAGTAGATGGAGCAGAGTCAAAAAAATCAAGGCCGTCCAAATCGTGGGTCCGAAACTGGCCCGAACTCGCCCGATTGCTGACTGGGCCGGGTTCGGGCTGGACATGTTGGCCCGGTGACCGGGCCGGGCTAGGTTCGGGCTGGTTTGGCTGGTGACCGGGCCGGGCCAGGTTGAGCCCAGTTTGACTCGGTTCGGCCCGATGTACACCCCTAATTATATCTGCATTAATATTCAAATAACCATTCTTCCACATCATACCATAATCAAATAATCCAAATCATGAATAAATCAACTTGAACTTTAAATTTAACATTATAAATTCGCAATTACAATTCATTGATATATTCCGCAAATGACTCTTTATTACAAGTTCCTAAGTAAAAGTTGGACTATATATCTAAGACTAATGGAAATAGCCATCTAGATATTCTTCATTTCCAACTCCTTTTCTTATCATGAAAACCTGGAAGTATTATCGATTTGGTCTACCACTGTTGGATATAGACTCGAGAATGAAAAGGAAAAGCACAACTTAACATATACTGTAAGGCCCGTATCCTAGTCTACACCGTTCCTTAGACTTCCGCAATCATCTTCGTCGAATTTTGGCAACACGCGACCTATAATTGGCGTTTGCACGTGACCCTAAGTCGACTCGACCTGAGACTTGTACCCTAGCGACCACGGTGCGTCTTGCGCACAGATGTAATACCCAGGCCAGGAGTCATGGGCCCGCGTTTATTTCAAGGAAAACGCCACGCATTGCAAATCCTAAGAGAATCTCTGCCATCCATCACATCAATCAATCAAATGCAAGTCAAGTACACAACTCATTCTTCTCTTATACAAGTCATTCCCAAAGTCAACTCTCTCTCTCTCCACCCATCCCTTTTCTTACACACACCCATCCCTTTCATCTCATCCCTCTTACAACACCCTCTCCTCTCTCATTCTCTCTACCATTTCCCAAGCTTCCATGAGAGAAAAGCTCTAAGGAGAGAATAACCAAGTGTGGCCCACTCCCTACCCCTAAATCCTCATCTTCACCCTTCAATCTTCATCATCTTCCATTAAAGAAGAAGGTAAGGAGATAAGGAAGCCAAGGGACCAAGGAGTGCAATCGGTGGGTGATCTTAGGATTTTCACCGTTGATTTTATTTGAGGGCCCACTTGTGGTGGGACCCATTTTGATGTATGTGTTGTAAACCGAGAGGAGCTCATAGTAGCGGAGCTCCTCCCTCACACACGTCATCTCTCTCTCTCTCTCTCTCTCTCTCTCTCTCTCCTCTCTCTCCTCTCTCTCCTCTCTCTCTCTCTCTCTCTCTCTCTCTCTCCTCTCTCTTCTCTCTCTCTCTCTCTCTCTCTCTCTGCCTTCTTCCCTGTTTCATGGCGCACTTTAATGTATGTATCATATCCGTGTCGTCCGCGAGATGGGCCCACCTTGCCGGATTGTCCAGTGGATGGGTTTGCTACCTGTCCGTCTGGACAAGCCTGAAAGTAGTAAAACACAAATATTAGCTTTTTCCAATAGAAAGTTGGTGGGTCCCACACATGTGGACCCACCTTTAATGTATGTATATCATCCCTGTCGTCCACGTGGGATGGTGGCTCCATCGCAACACGTTGCTGCATTGGCGCCAGCAAGTTCTGTGGACCCGATCATGAGGTATGTGATATACTATATCGTCCAACCATTTGGCAGGGTGGGACCCACCCCACACGTGCTACACGTGTGGGGTGGGGCCCACCTTAATGTATGTATTGTATTTCAGTGCCGTCAATTTAGACAGGCTGTGTGGGCTGACCGTGATGTATGGGTCACCTTCATGTCGTCTGTTTGCTGGACGGTGGGGCCCACATTGATGTATATATTTTGTATCCACACCGTCAACCCATGGATGGTGTTGTGTGGGGCCTGCCTTGATGTATGGGCCAGCAGCTGTTGGACGGTGGGGCCCACCTTGGTATATGTGTTTTATCTCAATCGTCCATCACATGAACCCCATGATGTATGTGTTCTTCCAACCGTCCATTCGTATGGACGTTAGCAAGTTCGGTGGGTCCCATCTCATGTGGTGTTTTATCCACCGTCCAGTCCATTGGACGTTGACCCCACCTTGATGTGGTGTTTTATCCACCGTCCAGCCCATTAGACGTGGACCCCACTACGATTTATATATTTCATCCGCACCATCCAGCCGTTTGGGACGGTGCTGGACGCACATGATGTACGTGTTATATCCACTTCGTCCAAAGGCCGGACGCGGAACCCATTGATGTATCTGTTTCATTCAGGCCATCCATCCATGTGGCCCATGTGATGCAGGGCCCATTGTGATGTATTTGAGGCCCAGATATGAGGCCCATTGTGATGTACTTGAGGCCCATGGGTTGTGCCCAATGTGATGTATATGAGGCCCATATAATGAGGCCCAATATGATGTATATGAGGCCCATATGATGAGGCCCGATGTGATGTATTTATGGCCCATTGATGGGGCCCAATGTGATGCATATATGGCCCATGAGTGAGGCCCATCGTGATGTATATTAGGCCCTTTGTGTGAGGCCCATTATGTTGTGTATGCCCTCGTGTGAGGCCATGGGCCCACTGTATGTTTGACTCTAGGTGGGCCACTCCTTAAGAGCAATGTTAGTTAAATGTCCACATTAATGTGCAATGATGGTAAAATGTTCTCATGGTGACCTTCCCTTAGGCCTTGTTAGGCTCATTCTCATCATTCTCTAAGTGGGTTGACCCTAATCATTGTGCCCCATTTGCATAATCCATCTATTCTCATTGGGCTAACCCAAGATGTTGGGCCCCCATTGGTTGTTGGTAGGATTATTTCTTTTATCTTGGAGTCCATCTAGGACTTATTTGGGCCCCCTAGGGCATCTAACGGGTTATTTGATAGTATGGAGAAGGAACTCTTTCCGGATCCTTAGGATTATAGGTAGGCCACCTAGGCCCAACCTTGATATGAGGAAAGTTCTTCATCGTCGTAGACGGAGGGATCCGTGCTATCGGATTTGGTATATCCTCGGTTGAGAACCGATCTTTATATTATGGTTTAGATTGGTTGTCCATATATGAACCCCACCCTGTATATAGATCGATACCAATTATGAGTACGTGATAGCATAGTATCATGATATATGCCCATACGCATCATTTGCATGCTTGTTGTGAGATGTGTTTAATCATTGCATATGTCATTGGGTAGGCTATTTATGGAACTCCCTGATAAGCAGAGTTGTCCCACATGAGCGCACAGTACACGAAGGATTGATGCATGATTAGACTGCGTGACTCATGTGTCTTGCATTGTGTGGTTATGATTACTGTACGCCCTAGCGACATTAGGTATGTAGCCTCCGTAGATATAGTGTGGATGACAAGATTGGATATCGAAAATTCTTGTTAAGCACGAGGGTACAAAAGATGTCCCAAGGTGAAAGTCCCCAAACCTTTATGGTACCATGGAGGATGCTCCAATGCATAGACCGAGTGGATATATGAGCGCATAAGGGCTGAATACGAAGAGAGACTGCATCTTCCACTGTGTCGTGGTCGGTTGGAAGGGGGTGTACCTTACCCGCCCGAGGGTAGGGGACAATTGTTAGGCTGAGTCTGACCAGCTCGTAAATGGGTCCACTATCAACGTGTCGGATAGGTATTGGCAGGCTATTGGCCAGGCAGATAGTGAGGTTTCTTACGCTCACTTGGACTGCGTGCCTAGAGAAGGGGTAGTGTCATTTGGAGTGTACTAAACCTCAGTGATTATCCAGAGTGAGAACTGTAGTGATATTTGATGCTTCAGTGATGAACTGTATTGATATGTGGATTCGAATAAGGATTGTTATGCTTGAGTTGTATCTCGCATCGCATGGCCTTGGTATGGTCGACATCATTCATGTCTTGCATTGCATGGCCTTGACATGACCGATAGCATTCATGTCTTGCATCGCATAGCCTTGGTACGGCCGATAGTATTCATGGATTCACCAGCATATTCCACATTACTCTGATATTGCATAATTGCATTACTACCTCGCACACACACTTTCACCACCCTCTAAGTTTTCTATAAGCTTATGCACGACCATTGCGTGTAAGTGACGCTAGGCCGTAGCTGAGCAGGAGTAGGCGAGTGCCACAGACCTTCTGGAGTTTTGTTAATATCATCATTGTATTTCTCTTTATGCGCATTGTACTCAAGTTTTGATCATAGTGGATTTTTGTGATGATATTCTTGTTATTGTTCTTGGGTTATGCTTATGGTTATGCTTATTATGAGTTAAATTCACGTTGAAAATCCTTCTTGTAGGATCTCAGGATCAAACCTGATATATGGGTGTCGGGAGCCGAGAATGGGGTATTACGGAGGCTGTCAGCAGCGGATTCGGGGATCAGAAATTTTGTGAGCCCGGTTTTCGAGTTTGGAGCATGACATATATTAAGATAAATTGTCGAGACAGAATATACACAATGGAAACACAACTCAAGATAAGATTTAAAGGTGTTATGTATTCGAAATAAAAACGATAGAAACAAGGTAAACATATAACATAATGAAATGTCATTATATAAGATAAAAATAATGTGTATGATGTTATGATGCATGAGATATTTAATGCATGCAATGCAAGTCATCCTGTATATGATCTTCCAGAGAACCCTCACTCGATCCCACCCACAAATCAATCATCTTTGCCATATAAGCTAATGTAACCCCCTCTCAATATCACCCACCAAATCAATAATCATTGACATCAAGTTCAAAGAAACCTCCTCTAAATATCACCCACCAATCAATCATCCTTTCCATAAAGGCCAAGGGAACCCCCTCTCGATATCACTCACCAAATCAATCATCCTTGCCATCAAGGCCAAGGGAACCCCCGCTCA
Organism: Magnolia officinalis; assembly: GCA_021015155.1. NCBI lineage: Eukaryota > Viridiplantae > Streptophyta > Magnoliopsida > Magnoliales > Magnoliaceae > Magnolia > Magnolia officinalis. Next base: position 91,505,222 of record JAJHSJ010000002.1, read on the forward strand.
ATATCACCCACCAATCAATCATCCTTGCCATAAAGGCCAAGGGAATTCCTTCTCAATATCACCCACCAATCAATCAATCAATTAACAATATTGTAATTTCAATGTATTTCATGATGAGGCAAGAAATAAAATAATTAAGCATTCTCAAGCATACGGATTTATGCATTGACAATCATGATGCATGTAGACACAAGAGTTAACAATGTAGTGCAGGATATACACGCTAAAATACAAACTAGGCGCAAGACACAAAAGATTACATGTGTATGCAAAGTAAACTTAATAAGGATTCAATAATATAGACTCAAATTAAGTGAGTAAAGATAAAAATAACATAAATCGATATGAACCAACAATGAACTAATATAGTCATATTGGAAGTTAAATTTAGGTGGAGAAGGAATCTCATACCAAGGATCATGAGGTGTGAAAGAAAGAAAGAATTTCAACAAACAAAGGAATACGGTTGAACTTATATTGAAAATGATGGAATTCAAAGATAAAAAAAATTAAACTAATGGAAAATCACTCACTTGCGTTTGTTGCTCCTCTAAATTAAGGCTAGCCCTACTTTGCACTTGAATCAAATCGATGTTGGTTCAACTTGTTTTGAATTCTAGTGTTTCAATCCTAATCCAATGAATTGGTGAACTGAGTAAGAATTATATTTTAATTACAAACAGCTAAAACAATGCACAAAGTTATAGTTCACCTTATACCATTATTAGGCTTCAACCCAGACTCGATGGAAATTTAACACTATTCAGTCGGGTGTGTTGTAGTATGGCACTGTATCAATGCCACAACAAAGGACCCCTAGTAGAGTTCCAGATGCACTGGATCCCGGCCTCAACCAGACTCAGCTCGACTCAACTAAGTCGACTCGGTGGAAGGCACTCAAATGAACTCCTCTCCCCTTATTTGCATTTTCTCTCAATCTCTCTCACGATTTTCCTTTCTAATTTATCCTAAGTGCTTGATGCCCTCAGGGGGTAACCTTTTATAGGGCTTACAACCAGGCTATTAAGAGAATATCGACTCGACGTTGAGTCAACGCAATTGTGTCACGTGTAGTGTTTACACGGTTCTCATATTTAGATCCTAGGCTTTCTTTCCTCAACAAATTTTATACAATTCTTAATTGTTGATTAACAATCATGTGTTCCACCGTCTGGATGGTTTAAATCTTGAGATAAGGTCTTCTAACAAAACTATTGTTGATGGGTCAAATAGAGAAAATGACCCGAGCTCATTCAGATAATCAGAGCATTTTTATAAAGAATTGGGTATCGAGATTTCTTATGCACAATGATCAGGGTTTGGATTAGCTAAGTTTATAGTGTGGCTTATTCGCAGCTAGTAGAGATGACGATTCGGTTATAATTACCCTAAGTCGTTGGTTCTTTAGCTAAATGGATAAGTGGGTCAATTTGGTTTATTAATTAAGATCTGACCCCTAATTGTCTCGACTTTTGGTAGGTCTTTATTTAGTTGTGGTTGTCTTGATTAGTTAAATATGGGTCAGCTAGATTTGGGCCCTAAATGAAAAAATCACGAGGCTAGACTTAATCTTTAAGTAACGGGGGCGGGTTCGTTGGCTTTATATGGTTGATTAATCGAATTGTGCGGTTCTTTACTAGTACCACCCATGTATAGGCTCACCTCGAGTGTCAAGGGTTAGTAAGTGGCAACGTAGGCTAATTATATCAAAAAATTTTACAAAATTTTAGAAAATCAAAATAGTGAAAATCCAGGATGTTACACATTTGCTTATAGAATAATGCTATTTGGAATATGTAATACTCCTGCCATATTCCATAGATGCATGCTTAGCATATTTTCAGTCATAGTTGAGCATTTTCTAGAAGTCTTCATGGACAACTTCTTTATTTTTTGTTATTCTTTCGATGAGTGCCTTGAGCACTTGAGCATGGTTTTGATGAGGTGTGAAGAAAAGAACCTCACATTAAATTAGGAAAAATGCCACTTCATGGTTCATAAAGGAATTTTCCTTGGACATGTGATCTCGTCCAATGGAATTGAGATGGATAAGGACAAGATAGACTTGATTGCAAACTTACCAATTCCCAAAAGCTTACGTGACATTTGTTCTTTCCTAGGTCACGTTGGATTTTATAGGAGGTTCATTTAGGATTTCAGTCAAATATCTAGACCATTGAGTAACCTCCTTCAAAAGGACACCCATTCAAGTGAACTGATACATGTCAAAAGGTTTTTACAAAGCTTAAGTGCATGTTAACAGCCGCACTAATTATGCAGCCACCCAATTGGAGTGTTTCTTTTAAGATCATGTGTAATACTAGTGATTATGTTGTTGGGGTTGTGTTAGGCTAAAGGAATGACAAGAAGCTCTGCATTATCTATTATGCAAGTAGAATGTTGAATAATGCCCAGATTAATTACTCTACTATGGAAAAGGAACTCCTTGTCATAGTTTTTGCACTTAGACAAATTCGAGTCCTACTTGATCGAATAAAAAATTATAATTTTCACTGATCATGTGGCGCTCAAGTATCTTTTCTCAAAGAAGGATGATAAGCCCTATTCGCTTAGATGGATCCTAATACTCTAGGAATTTGACTTAAAAATACATGATAAGAAAGGAGTCGAGAACGTGGTGGTTGACCATTTATCCAGACTTGTACTCTTGAATTCCATTGAGACATCATCGATAAAGGACACATTCCCTAATGAATAATTATTTTCTATTTCCCAAATACCTTGGTATGCCGACATAGCTAACTATCTTATGATAGGTAAACTTCTCATCCATTAGACCTCACAAGATAGGAAGAAGTTTTTAGCCGAGGTACATAGGTTTTTATGGGATGATCCATACTTATTTAAGTATTGCCTAGATCAAATCATTAGGAGACGTGTCCCTAATCATGAACAATCCGGTGTCATCTCATTTTGTCACTTCAAGCTTGTGGAGGTCACTTTTCAGTAATTTAAAAAAAAAAAAAAAAAAAAAAAACCACCGTCAAAATTCTTCAATGTGGTTTTTATTGGCCAACAATATTCACGGACACCCATGAGTTTTGCAAAACGTGTGAGCGATGTCAAAAATTGGAAGGAATTTCCCATCAAGATATGATGCCCTTAAATATGTTTTTAATTGTAAAAATTTTATTATTAGCATATTGATTTCATGGGACCATTTCCTTCATCTTTTAAACATCTTTACATTCTCTTAGCTATGGATTATGTTTAAAAATGGGTAGAGGTAATTCCTTGTAGAACTAATGACCATAAAGCAATTCTATAGTTTTTTAAAGAGAGCATTTTGTTAAGGTTTGGAACGCCAAGAGACATCATCAGTGATGGTGGTTCCTACTTTTGTAATAGGCCATTTGAGAACTTAATGAGAAAATATGGCATTACTCATAAAGTGACTATACCATATCACTTACAAACAAGTGAGCAAGCTGAAAGATGAAATAGGGAAATCAAGAAAATATTATAAAAGACATTAAACCCCGAACATAAAGATTTGTCCCTTAGTCTAACTGATGCGTTGTCGGCTTACATGACTGCATTTAAAAACCCTATTGGTATGTCTCCCTACAGACTTATCTATGAGAAACTTGCCACTTACTGGTGGAATTAGAACATAAGGCATGTTGGGCGAGAAATAAATTCAATTTTAACTTGGACAAAGCAAGCTTGCTGCGCAAATTTCAACTTGCGGACTTGGAAGAGATCAGGAAAGATGCTTATGATAATGCGAGAATATACAAAGACCGCATGAAAGTGTTCCATGACAAGAACATTTTTAGAATATCAATTAAACCACATCAAAAAGTCCTCTTGTATAATTGTCAATTGCATTTCTCTCCTGAAAAATTGAGATCCAGATGGACCAGGCCTTTCATTGTGAAAATTGTTTATCCTCATGGGATTATGGAAATTGAAAATCCAGTGAATAGTAATATTTTTAAAGTGAATGGACGGCATTTGACGCCGTTTGTTGAGAAGTTTTCCCAGAGGATGTGTTCATACCTCTGGAAGATCCTATGTACCAGGATCAATCTCCTAGTCTGACATATATCCATTTTCCCTTACTTTCTTAGGATAGTTTCTTTGGTAGTATAGGATGTTTCGTTTTGTTTTTAGTTTTTAGTTTTTAGTTTGTTGAAGCACCGACCAAAAAGTTTGCAGTTGTGATTGTATTCGTGGTCTCTCAAGTACTCTTTCACCCACTCCTCTTTATCTTTCATCACTCTCATGTTGTTATTATTATATATGTTTTTAAAATTGAGAACAATGTAACATTTAGGTTGTGGGTGAGGTTTCCTTTGGAAAATTTCTTCAATTTTTATTGAATTGGGTTGAGATATTTGAAACTTTTGAAATTTTTTTAGAAGATGAATTTATGTGGATCCAAGTATTTGTAAAGTAGTTTGAATATATTTCAAACATAATGAAAAGACACTTGGTATTGAGAATTTTTTAAGCCTAGAATTTAGTTATTTAGTAAATTTCAAAGTTGAGTTCTCCTTGTTAATTTTAGTTAGAAAATTTTAAACATTAATGAGCCATTTAATTCATTTTTCACATCTAGCTTATATTTTTAGAGACTAAATTTGATCTTGTGGTGTTGATTTCGTGATTATATAAGTGTTAGGAATCAAGTATATGATGAACCCTGACTGTTTTAAGAAGGAAAACAAATTGTGTTGAAAACCAGTAAATAAAAATAAAAAAATAAAAAACAAGAATATCGAAAAGAGTTACCTGCTGGAAAAAAGAGAGAGAGAGAGAGAGAGAGAGAGAGAGAGAGAGAGAAGAATTGTCCATGAAAAGACTGGTATAAAAAGAAAGAAAAGAATGCGATATATATACAAGAAAAGAAGAATTCAAAAAGAAGATAATAGTGTGAAAGTTGTCGATGAAAAAAATTGAAAACTATGAATTTTTATAGGAATGGTTGATTCATTGGCTTTGGTTTATCTATCCACTTTGGATGATTATGAGTGTTAACATTACTGGTGGAAACAAAACCTCTAGATGTGTTAAGTTTAGATTTCACCATACACTGTGGAGCTCAATGTTTAGGAGGTTTCAACTAAGTGATTACTGCTTTGAACTCAATCCGGTTATTTACTAAGTGTTGGAATATAGGTTGTTGTGATTTTAAAACTAACGTGCCTTGGAATTCTATAATTTGGAATAACCTAAGGATTATAAGAATTTACATGATGAGTTCTAAAATAAATTTGATTTTGATTTTGAAAAAACTTTTGCATGTTCTACTCAGGACTAGAGAAATATTGTTTGGGGTGTGTTGAGACTTAAATATTACATATTTAACCCTTATTTATGCATTGTTTTCCCTTGCATTCGAGTGTTAAATGGTTTAATTAGATATATTTTCAACATGCATGATGATTTTGAAGTCTAAGTCGAATACATGCCAAAATAGATGGATTAGAGCTCAAAATGATTGGAGATTGAAGAATTGAAGTTTGGAGGATTATAGTGAAGATCTCAAGTGCCAAAGGTCCAAGGAGACCAAGTACATAAGGCTGAAAAGTCAAGGTTCAAAGTGAAATTGAAAACTAAAGAAAATCAACATCTTTTGATTCCATTAGTAGGACTTCGATTCCATTAACATGCCATCGATAGGACTTGAAGCGATCAAGTTTCATATCGAGAAATTCTAGATTTTCTAAATTTCTTTTTGGACTGATTCTTCGATCCCATCGAAGAACCTTCAATTATATCGAGTTATATCGAGTAAATAAGGAATTTTGAAAGTTAGTTACTAGACAATTACTACACAGCCCTCGATAGGTCTTGAACCTATCGACGACTCCCATCGACGATGTGCATAAAGTGCGAAAGTGCGAAAATCCTTAAGTCAGTGGCTGATTTTTCTATTTAAACAAGCTTTTCTAAGCACTTTTAATTACGAATTAGGTCTTAGGGGAGATATCAAGTGAAGGCAAAACTCTTCCAGTATCGTACTACTTTAATCCTTCCTTCCTACTTTATTTTTGTTTATTTGTATTATAGATGTTAACCATGCTAGGCTAATCTCTTAGCAAAGGCTAAGAGATGAACCTCTTAATGAATTTTGTTATTTAATTTGTTTTTAATTCGAGTTACTGGTTTTTAAATGTTGAATTGTGATCCTGTTGATTGAATTCCTAGATTGGAGAAGGAATTGATTTGTAAATTTGATTGATCTATTGTGAACTTCGGATACAATAGTGTCACCATTGCTTTTCAGTGTATTTCTAATTCATGATTTACAAAGGTATTGTATACATTTATAGAGAGATTTGCTACGTTATTCTTATCTATACAGATTACGCTATATAGATTTTCAGGACTAGAATCATGGTTGACAATTTATGGCTTATTCCTAAAATCTCTTTGATTTGATTTATTCCTATAATCTGTTAATTGACAACTCACGCCAACACTCCCCCTCAAGTGGAAGCATCCAAATCTTCAATGCGCAACTTGTCTAGTGAGTTGTAAAACTCTTTACTTGATACGACCTTTGTAAGAATATCCGTCAGTTGATCTTCGGACTTCACGAATGGAAACCAAATTATTTTAGCTTCAAGATTTTCTTAAATAAAGTGTCTATCAATCTCCACGTGTTTAGTGCGATCATGCTAGATAGAATTGTGAGCAATAGCGATAGCTGCCTTGTTATCACAAAAAAGGTCCATCTCAGAAGTAGGAGCAAATTCAATTTCTGTTAGAAGTCTTCTGAGCCATAGAAGTTCATAGAGTTCTTTAGCCATTCCATGGAACTCTACTTCCGCACTTGATAATGCCACCACCTTTTGCTTCTTACTCCTCCATGTAACAAGATTCCCCCCAACAAACATGAAATAGTCGGAGGTGGATCTTCTGTCTGTGGTGTTCCCCGCCCAATCTGCGTCTATATAACCATTAACTCTGAGATGGTTATTTTTTGAAAATATAAGCCCTTTTCCTGGGGAGGATTTTAAGTATCACAAAATCCGGACCACTACTTCCATATGATCCTTACTAAGTTGGTGCATAAATTGACTTACAACACTCACTGCATAAGCAATATCAGGGCGGGTATGTGAGAGGTAAATAAGTTTCTCAACTAACCTCTGGTATCTTCCTTTGTCTGTTGGCATTTGGCTTGGATATTCTCCGAGCTTGTGATTTTGAACAATTGGAGTGTCTGCTTGCTTACAATCCAACATTCCAACATCACATAGTAAATCCAATATATATTTTTGCTGGAAAAGAAATATACTCTGTTTTGATCTAGCCACCTCTATTCCCAGAAAATATTTAAGTCCTCCTAAATTTTTCATCTCAAATTCGGTTGCCAATTGTTTCTAAAGCTTAGTGATTTCCTCTGTATCATCCCTTGTGATGATCATATCATCGACATATACGATTAAAGCTGTTACCTTGCCCTGTTGGTACTTCCGAAATAATGTATGATCTGAATTACTTTGACAGAAGCCATACTTCTTCATTGCTTGAACAAACCGCCCAAACCATGCTCGAGGTGATTGTTTCAGTCCATATAGTGCACGCTACAATTTGCATACAATTTTAGTTTTTGAGGATGTTGTGTAGCCTGAAAGAGTATCCATGTAGACTTCCTCTTCAAGGTCACCATGAAGAAATGCGTTCTTTACATCAAGTTGATGCAATGGCCAATCCAGGTTGGTTACGAGAGATAGCAGAACCTTGACTGTATTTAGTTTGGCTACCGGTGAAAAGGTTTCTTGATAATCTACACCATATGTCTGAGCGTATCCTTTTGCAACTAGTCTCGCCTTGTATCGTTCTATAGATCCATCTGCCTTGTGTTTAACAGAGAAGACCCACCTGCACCCGACTGTCTTCTTCCCTTTGGGTAGTGGAACCAAGGTCCATGTTTGATTCTTTAGTAGTGTCCCCATTTCTTCCTCCATTGCTTTGGTCCACTTGGGATCCATTAATGCTTCCTGAACTATAGTGGGAATATGACATGCTGAAAGCTCATGTGAGAATGTCTTGAGAGGCTCAGCTAACTTTTCGGTGGAAACATAGTTGGCAATTGGATATCTCGTCCTTCTTTTCTCAATGTTTGAAGAATATCTATTTGGTGGCTTACCCAGTTATGCCTGAAATGTAAGTTATACCCAGCGGAAGTATGTCACGCCCCGAACTCGGAAACCAGGCTCACAAAATTCCCGATCGCCGAATTCGATGCTGACAGCCTCCGTAGTATCCCATTCTCGGCTCCCGACACCCATGCACTAGGTTCCGATCCTGGGATCCTATAAGGAGGATTTCAAACATGATTTTTCTTTCAGTATAAGCATAATCATAGCATAAGCCATGAACAATAACCACAAGAACACCATCACAAAATCCACTACGATCAAAAACTTTGAGTATAATGCGTATGAAAGAGAAATACAATATAATGAAAGTAACAAAAACTTCAGAAGCTCGGCTGCAGACTCAAACTGCGGCGAGGCTATGGCTGCATCCTGGCATCACCTGCATGCATCAATCGTGCATAGGCTTATAGAAAGCTTAGAGGGTGTTGTAAGTGTGTGCGCAATATGAGCATGCTCAGAATGCAAGGTCAGAGTAATACGGAATCATGTTGATGAGTACATGAATGCAAGCAGCCGTACCAAGGCTATGCGGTGCAAGATATGAATGTTATCGGTCATATCAAGACCATGCGATGCATAATGCAACTCAAACATACCAATCCTCATCTAAATCCACATACGACTCATCAAATATCAGTACAATTCTCATTCTAGATAATTATCAGGGTTTAGTACACTCTAAATGGCACTGCCCCTCTCCCAGCCGCACAATCCAAGTGATCATAAGAAACCTCACTATCTGCCTGGCCAATAGTCTACCAATACCTATCCGGCACGTCGATAGCAGACCCATTCACGAGCTTGTCAAACTCAGCCTAGCAATGCCCCCTACCCTCGGGCGAGTAAAGCCACACCCCTTTCCAACCGACCACGACACAGTGGGAGACGAAGCCTCCCGGTATTCGGCCCTCGTGCGCTCATATATCCACTCGGTCTCGGCGTTAGAGTCATCCTTTGGTACCATCAGGTTTAGGGATTTTCACCCAGGGACATCTATGGTGCCCCGATGCTTATTAACAATATTTTCAGTGTTCGATCCTGTCATCCACGATGTGCCTGTGGAGGTCATAGCCCTGATGTCGCTAGGGCGTATAAAAATCATGTCATACAATGTGAAGTGCATGAATCACACTACCAGTAATGCAACAATCTTGCGCGTACCGCACGCTCATGAAGGGCAACTCCGCCTATCAGGGAGCCCATAAACAATCTGCCCGAAGGCATATGCTATGATTAGTCACTCCTCATATCATGCATACATATGATGCGTATGATCATGAATCATGGATCTATAATAAACATGTTATGTGGTGATGGGCTTTGTTCATAACAAAGATGGGTCCGGCCTACACATTACAAGTATGGGCCTAACAATGGGCCCTAGGGAGAGTGACAATCCGGACATTTAACCAACATTATCCTTACAATGTGGACATCAAACCATCATTGCTCTCAAGGCATGGCCACCAAAACATCGTTACATAAACCATGGTGGAATCATACATTGCAATGGGCCTTATGTACATCCCGTGGGGCCTCGACCCATGGGCCTCAGGTACATCAAATGGGCTGCATCACATGGGTCTCGTATATATATCTAGGTGGGCCTCAACAACAATCCACAATTAAGATGGGCCTAATCGCATGGGCCTTATATATATCAAAGTGGGCCTCAACAACGGGCCAAAAATACATCAAGATGGGCCAATCACATGGGCCTTATATATATATATATATATATATATATATATATATATATATATATATATATATATATGAATCATATCAAAAGATCAATTGGACCACACTCCAAATAACAGTGGTGACAATGATTTCCACCATTAAAATTCTTAAGGCCCACCATAACATTTATTTTCTATCCAATCTGGTCATGAGGTCACACAAACTTGGATTAAGAGCAAAACAAATTTCCTAATGATCCAAACTCTTGTGACAATAAAGGAGTTTCAATGGCAAAAGCTCAATCCCCAATGCCTTTTTTCTAGGTGGTCGACTTGATCCTAAATCTGTCTAAGTTTTTTAGCTCATGCCATAAAATGAGCTCTCAAAATGGTTGGACGGCTTGGATGTAACACATGCAACATGGTGGGTCTCATAGATGGACGGTGTGGATGACACAGGTGGGACCCACAGAACTTGGTAACGCCACTCCAATAGCTACTTAGCTGGAGTGAGGTACACCAGCCGTCCCACCCTGGGACTGTATGGGATACAATACATACATCAGTGGGTCCCACGTGGGGCCCACCATAATGTTTATCTGCCATCCAAGCCATTGACAATGTCACACGGACCCTGATGAAAAGGAAAAACAAATTTCATAATGATCCAGAACTTCTGTGACACTTAAAAAGGGTTCCAATGGCAGTCGTTCAATCACCTCTATTTCCTGTGACGCGGGCCATCTGAGTTCCAACTATGGCTGATTTTAGGGGTGGCCCACAACCAGGAGGGGGCCCACCCAATGCACAGTGTGGATGCACATCACACATCACGGTGGGGCCCACGAATGGGACCCGTGGTCCCTGCCCATTCACGTTCATGGCAACGTCCTGCTGCAGCAGCAGCAGCGTCAACTGCTTTTTTTTTTCTTTTTTTTTTTTTTAAAACCATTTTCTCGCAGTTTTTCGTAGGTGGGGCTCGCCTTAGGAAAATCCAACCCGGCCACTGGTTTCTATGGCTCAATACAAACCCATCAAGACAAATATTCGATGGGTTTTGGTGTACAGAAACATCATGGTGTATTTCAACGGTAAAAAATACTATTCTCTATGCTATGGCCCGCCAGGAAATCAGATTGAGTTCATTTTTCAGCTCAACGCCTAAAATGATCTGAGGAACAGGATGGACGGCTTGGATTAAGTACATACATCAAGGTGGGGCCTGTAGGAGCGATCCACACATCACCCTTAGCCACCCCCACACGTTAGTTCACACCACACTGTCACTCACACCCCCACATCAGTTCACGCTTCATGGTGGAGCCACGTCCAGCATCCCTGGACGCTAGACCGTTGAATATAACACAGGCATCATGGTGGGTCCCACATGAACGTGGCCCACCATGCATATATATAATATTAATATAATATAAATATAATATACTATATATGCTATATAGACGGCGGATCTCTCCAAAAATGCGGTGGGCCACACCATCTGATGGATGGAGTAGATTTAACACAAATTGGTGGGACCCACTTCATTCTAGGGGGAAGATAAAGAGAGAGAAAGAGAGGGAAAAATGAGAGTGACGATGATGGAGAGGAGGGACCCCGCCACTATAGGCCCTCCATTTCTTACATTACATACTTCAAACGGGTCCCACCACATGTGGCCTAAAAAATGAGAATTAGCGGTGGATCACCCACCTATTGGCCTCCTTCTTGCTCCCTTAGGCTTGTATGCTCCTATGCTTAACTTTTAACGGTTGATGATGGAGTTTTGATGGTGGGGATGAGAGATGAGAGGGTAGGGAAAGTGGGTCACACTTGGCTTTGGGAGAGAGGGGGCTTGGACGTATGGTGTTGCTTGGGAGGTTTGAGAAAAGAGAGAGAGAGAGAGAGAGAGAGAGAGAGAGAGAGAGAGATGATGCGATGATATGGATGGGTGTTGTAAGGAATGGGATGGGGAGGTATGGGTTGGGTTGAAATTTTGTAAAAGAGGGATGGGTAAGGGAGAGAGAGAGTTGACTTGTGAAAAAGGAGGGATGAGTGATGTACTTAGGGTATGGCTTGTACTTGACATTGATTGATTGATGGAACATATTGTAGAGATTCCCTCGAAATTCGTAACGCGCGGGGTTTCTTCAGAATGAACCCGAACCCACATCTCCTGGCCTGGGTATTGGTTTGGTGCGCGAGTCGCGGCGTTAGAACCGTAGCGACGGCGCGATCGCTAAGGTGCAAATTTCGGGTTGAGCCGACTTCGGTATGCAGGACTCGGCTTACATTCGCGCGCAAACGTTGGATACAGGTCGAGGGTTGCCGAAATTTGACCAGAGGACCGTGGAAGCCTACGGAACAGTACGGACTATGATACAGGTAATACAAAGTATCTATGTTATTTATAAATGAGGGTGTTCCGATATTACTTACCTCAGGAATATTCTCAGGGGATGGACCTGCAGGTATTAAGAGATGGGGGGATTCTGGTACTTCTCCTGATGGTGTAGGCTCAGTTTCTGAAGGTCCTCTAGATTCAGAGGATATGTCTGGCCCTAAAGATGTATCCGTTGAATCCTTGCCAATTGATGTGTCATTCCAATCTTCTTCAAGCCATTTAAAGGTTAGCCACTTCAACTCTTCATCTCCCCCTGAAGTGGAGGCCGAGGAAGGGTAGAATGATGTAGATTCCAGAAAAGTGACATCCATAGTCACATAGGTACACTGAGTAGTAAGGTCATAACAGCGGTAGCCTTTTTGATGTGCCACATAGCCCAAGAAGAGGCACCAAAGAGCACATGGGTCAAGTTTGGTGCGCTGGATCTTATGAAGGTGTACAGAGGCCACACACCCAAATATGTGAGGAGGGAGCATTAGGGCTGTAGGTAGAGAGACAGAGGCTGCCAGGGACTATAATGGATTTTGAAATTTTAGGATTTTTGAGGGAATGCGGTTGATCAAATGGATAATAGTAGTAATAGCATCGGGCCAATGTCGTGTGGGGACAGACGCACTGAGGAGGAGAGCCCGGGCGGTCTCAAGAATATGGCGATTTTTTCGCTCAGCGACCCCATTCTCTTGTGGGGTCTGAGGACATGAGGTTTCGTGGATAAGGCCATGATGTTGGAAATAAGCATGAAAGTGGTGATTAACATATTCGCTGCCATTGTCAGAACAAAGAATCCAGATCTGAGCAAAAAACTGGGTCTTAATCATAGCATGAAAAGACTGAAAGATCTGAAATACGTCATCCTTATGTTTCAACAAGTATAGCCAGGTCATGCGAGTGCAGTCATCAACAAATATCACAAACCAGCGTATACCAGAGACAACAGATAAGGGAGATGGTCCCCATACATCCGAATGGATTAAAGCAAAAGGGGTATCACTTTTATTCATACTTAACGGATAAGTAGCCCTATGACTCTTGGCTAAAATACAAGTATCACAAGTAAATTCAGAGGTCTCAACATTGGAAAATAAATCAGGAAACAAATGTCGTAGATACCTGAATGATGGGTGTCCCAAACGACGATGCCACAGCCAAATCTGTCGAGTCTTGGAGCCAGGCGAAGAAGATGCGTGATGTACTCGACCCAAACTAAAATCTTCCATGTAGTATAATCCCCCTTCTTAGTACCACACCCAATTATCTCCTTGGTAAGAATATCCTGAATAAGACAAAAATCGAAAAACATTAGCACTACACAATTTAGCTCTGTAGTAATTTGGCTCACAAATAATAACTTGTGGGACAAGGAGGGAACAAGTAAAGTATGGGATAAATGAAGAGATGGTGATAGGGTCACAGATCCAGCCCCTATGACCGTTGAGATCACCCCATTGGCATTTGCAATGCTAGTGCACCGTGGAGATGAGTGGTGAGAAAGATCCGCTGGATCAAAAGTCATATGGTCTGTGGCTCCAGAGTCGAGAAGCCAATCACCACGGTCGACAGCTTGGCGATGACTAAGGCGTGATAGAGATTACCTTGATCCATAAGGGAGAAGTCCTGTTGGGAGGGGACGGTGGGTGGGATTAGAGAGAGACAAGATTCGGTTGCCGCTACAGCAGCCTTGCCCGTGCCTTCAGTCGTACCAGCAGTATCCCATTTTTCTTAGCTTGGAGTTCGTGCCACCAATCAGGGTATCCATGCAATTGGAAACAGTTTTCACGCGTGTGCTTCATATTACCACAGTGAGAACATTTGAGACTGTCAGATGAGGATCGGCCTTTAGAGACAGATTTTCCATGATGTTGGGGAGTTGATCCAAAAAGCCCAAGCTTAAGGCCTCTCGAAGCAAGCACAGCTCCTGGAGGTTCATGATCACCTGCGTTCATCACCACCTGGCGAAAGGCCTCTCTACAGACATGAGCATAAGCTTGCTCCACGGTGGGAAACAGGTGCAGCTGCAACACGTCACTGCAGATATTGTCCAGCTTGTCATCAAGGCCATCCAAGAAGACATAGACCCGATCTTCTTGGAGGAGATTATTATACCTTTGAATATCAGCAGGGCACTCCATTGGATTTAGACATCGAAAATCAATCTCACGCCAAAGACCTTGCAAGTGAGTGTAGTATTTTTTCAGGGATCGAGACGTGAGACACAGCGCCGGAGATCATAAACCTGGGATGTATCACCATCATCAAAATAGGTGGTGGCAGCAGAGTCCCACACCTGTTTAGCCGTGGGAAAATGAATAAAATTTTCGATTAAAGTCGGATCCATGGAGTTAATCAGCCATCCTTTGACAATGGCGTTGTCAGTGCGCCATTTGCGGAAGGACGGATCGGTAGGAGATGGCGAGGTCAGTTTGCCATTGATGTAGCCCAACTTATCTTTGCCGAAGATGTACATCTCGACAACTTGGGACCATAAGCTATAGTTGGAACCATCCAACTTGATGTCAATCGGTAAAGCCATGGGTTCAGAGGTCACGGTTGGGGCCTGAGCTTTGGACAGAGCTTCGGCCATCTTGGAGGGGAATAATTCAGAAAGAATCTGGTCGGTGGGAGAATCATCCATCTGGGTTGGGATTTCGTTGGATGCCATAGGAGAGGGTGGTGGGCGGAAGGAGGTTTAGAAGCTAGTAATGGATGGGCGTAAACAGGGGCCAGATCGTGACTGGCTCTGATACCATGTCACCATTGTTTTTCAGTGTATTTCTAATTCATGATTTACAGAGGTATTGTATACATTTATAGAGAGATTTGCTACACTATTCTTAGCTATACAGATTACGCTATATAAATTTTCAGGACTAGAATCATGGTTGACAATTTATGGCTTATTCCTAAAATCTCTTTAATTTGATTTATTCCTATAATCTCTTAATTGACAACTCACGCCAACAAATAGATGCTTTTAATTCCTTGCAATCAATTACCTAGATCTTCTTGAGAGATTGATCTATATCGATTCATATATCTTGTTAGATGTTTGTGATTGAATTTACACAGTTATTTTTTTTATTAGAATGGATTGGAATTCGGTTCTAGTTGAGTTATTTACTTGAAAAGGATGAATTAGTTTTAGAATTTGTAAAGTGGGGATTAATGGGTCCTTAGTTGTTCTTAATTATTATTTAAACTCTCGTTTTATTCCGTTGGATTAAAAACCCAGACAATCCGTTTCATTTTTATTGTGTTCTTAACTACAATTCTTTGTGGATCGACCTTGGTCTCATGAGTTATTACTACTATGCAATCCTACACTTAGGATTGTTTAACAATCATCCTCCAGTTCCCAAGAAACTTCATTTTCATCACGATGATTCCATTATATCTTGACTACTTTAACCGGAGAACTTGATCTTTTCTGTTGAGGATATGAGTTGGATGTTCGATGTATGTTATGTCTTCGCGAATCTCTAGTGGTTGCCAGTCTATAACATGAGAGTAATCGCTTTCACACTTTCTTAACATGGACACATGGAAAACATTTTGCATACTGGAGAGTTGAGGTGCTAGGGCTAATCTATAATCCACAACACCCACTCTAGCCAAGACTTCGAATGGTCTGATGTACCTTGGAGACAATTTTTCCTTCTTCCCAAACCACATTATTTTCCTCATCAGAAATACTTTTAGAAACACATGATCACCTGCAGAAAACTCCAAATCCTTCCAGAGGTAGTCAGCGTAACTCTTCTGACAGCTCTAAGCTATGTGTATACACTTTCTAATAATTGCAATCAATTCCAAAGTTTCATAAACTAATCAATAAAGACCTTTTACCTACTTCGGTCTAGCAGTTTGACAACCTACATGGTCTCCCATAGAGTGATTCAAACGGTGCATGCCAATACTTGATTGGTAACTATTATTATAAGTAAATTCTACTAGGTCTATATGGTCATCCCAGTTATCCTTAAAGTCTATAATACAACATCGAAGCATATCTTTAAGTATCTAATTTATCCTTTCAATCTGTCCATACATTTTATGGATGAAAAACAGTAATGTAATCTAAAGTGGTGCCTAATGCTTCCTGTAGACCTTTCTGAAATCATGAAACAAATATAGAGCCGCAATTCGACATGATTGAAACTAGCATACTATGTAATCGTACAATCTCCTTAACATAGATCTTATTTAACTCCTCCAGCAAGTAATTCATTCGAACATGTATGAAGTGTGTGGACTTTATCAATCTATCAACAATCATCCACATCACGTCATGGTTCCAGCTTGTCTTAGGAAGTCCCATAACGAAGTCCATAGATATAAATTTTCGTTTACATTCAACGATCTTCAACAATTGAAGTAACCGAGAGGGTTTCTTATGCTCTGCTTTCACTTGTTGGCATGTAAAACACTTTAATACAAAAGTCTACGATCTCCTTCTTCACATTATTCACTAATATGTTCTATGTACATCGCGATACATTTTCATACTACTAGGGTGGATCGTGAGTTTTGACTTGTGGGATTCATCTAAAAATTTTCTTTTTAATTCTTCATCGTCAAGTACACATAAGTGTCCTCGATATCTGATTACTCCATCCGTTCTAACCTTTCATTTAATTTCAACATCATTGGCTACTTCTGAGATTCAAGTCTGTAGCCAAGAATCTTACTTTTGGGCTTGCATGATTCTAGTCACCCATAAAGAATGAATGACATCAAGTATAGGGATACAAGGGTTATAGAGGAATGTATGAATGAAAAATCACTAAGTAGACTAAAAGAGTTTACGTACCAAGGTAGGTTGAACTATCGGATTACTCGAATAGGCCACAAAGCTATATGTTCACAAGTGGATGTCGTAATCCTTTATGGTGTCCAGCATCTTCCATTCTTATACAACGCACAATGACGTAATCTTGTATGTCTTTCTATTTAATGCATCAACTACAATATTTGCTTTGATTGGGTGATAACGGATGTCAAAATGATAATCCTTTAATAGTTCCATCCATCGTCTCTATCGCATATTCAACTCCCCTTAATTGGTCGAACAAGTCGTCAATTCGAGTTAGGGGGTATTTGTTCTTAATACTAGCCTTATTAAGCTATTGATAATCAATGCATAATCGCATTGAGACATCTTTTTCCTTCACAAATAACAACAGTGCCCCCCATGGTGAAGTGCTTGCCCTAATAAAATCCAAGTATAAAAGTTATTGAATTTGTGTTTTCAATTCCCTCAATTCGACTGGACCCATGCGTAAGCTGTCCTAGAAATTGGTACCATCCTTGACACTAAATCAATGGAGAAATCTATCTCCCTCCGAAGAGGCAAACCTGAAATTTCTCAAAATACTTCAGGGTATTCTTTTACTATGGGAATTTGATCTATAATGATCTTCTAAGTATCTAGTTCTGTTGAAGAGGATAAGTCTACCAATTGTTTGAAGTGTTTTCACCACGAAACACTAACATGGATCAAAATAATCCAGCTTGTCATCATAAGCAGCCAACTAATCTATACTAAGTATAACATCAAGCCCAGTCATGTCCATCACAGTAAGGTTGGCTAGCATTATGATGTCATCAACCACGATAGGGCAATGTTTACAGATATGATATAGAACTATCAATTTACCAATGGACGTAGCAATTGTTAAACTTTTATCTAAAGCACAACTAGAGATACCCAACAATGCTATAGGACATGAATCAATAACAGAGTGTGTAGTTCCTGAATAAATAAATAAATAAGAACTCTTGTAGGTAAGGTGTGTAAAATGTGCGTACTTTCAACTATGTTTCCTTCTATGTTCATATATGGCTGAGTATCAGTAAAGGCATAACATTGGGCAAGTGCTTCTACAGGAACTGGCCCTTCCTCAAGGGATGGCTCTTCAAGAACAAGTTCTAGTGCTTGTTATTCTTCATGTGGGGCCACAATGTAAACCCGACCTTGTGCATGTTGTCATAAAGGGAATCTTCCTAGTTTATGATGTTACTAAGGTTGATTTTGTAGAGGCCTTAACTGAGGCGATGGTTGAGGAGGTCATTGCTACAACTGTTAAGGGCGTGAATATTGTTGTGGTACCTGTGCTTGAGATCTTTGAGGTGGTGTGGGTGTTAGGTGACGTCGAGGTTGGGTACACACTCGAGAGGTGTGCCCCTCACCCCCACAGTTATAACACTTGAATGAAATTTGTTGTCTGTATAGTGTCATGAGTGGGTTCGAATTTCGGGATTAGATTAATGGTGTTGTGGCTGGTTAGGTGAGCGCCATATAAAAGATCACTATGCAGATTAGTGGTATTAGTTGTGGGTGGTTGGGTGAGCACGCATGTGTGTGTGTGTGTGAAAAAGATCGTTATGTAGACCAACAAGAATTTGATTGACAGTGTAGGTTGACTAGATGAAACTAGTCTTGAATGTTTTACTGATAACCACTGAGAAAGTTGATGCATACCATACATGGGTTATAATGTTTGTTTGGATTTAACTACTCATTTACTCGTATTCTATGAAATTCTTTACATTTAGTTTTAAACTTAGATTACATGTAACAAATTGTACAAGACTATCTCACTGAGCTTTGTAGCTCATCCTTTATCATGGATAATCAATTCTAATCAATAAATTAAAGAAGATATTTCTAGATGGACTCTATAATAATTATTTTATTGTTTATCTCTTAATTGAAGTAGGAAAAATTGATGTAATATGGTTTATAAAGATGACCTCGAGTTTACCTATAGAGGACTTGGTTAGTAGAGTAGAGAGTAACGATTGATTTACTAAACATGGATATTGTGGTTATGATAATGATTTAATATAAATTAATTTATTTGTTTAATCAATGGTAAATGTGGATTGAGTGTGAATGTGAATGAGAAAGTGAATGTGAATGTGAATGTGAAGTGAGTAGAAAGACGATGCAATGAGTTAAACATGATGGGGTTTTTTCTCCGTGCTCGATCGGTCGTGAGCTTCGCTCGACTCAAAGTCCAGCGAGTTGAGGTTTTGGATTTTCGAGGTACTTGACCGGTCGTGGGATGTGCTCGACCGATCGAGGGATCCACTCGACCAGTCGAGGTTACGCAGATTCATTCCGCAATTTTGTGCGGATTGCGGATTTTTGAGTCATTTCGCAACAAGGATGCGGAAGAGAGTTTTCTAAAACTATAAATAGGAAGTCCCTAGGGTTTTCTAGGGTATGGAGTGCATGAAAAACACAAGAGGGCTATCAAAGGTGTGAGAGAAAGAGAGAAAGAGAGAGAGATGAGGCTTGTAGAAGGGAGGTTCTGCTCGTAAAGGTGATCTACTGTGCACTTGATATCTCAGCGCTTCCACGTCCTCGTAATCGGTTAGATCTCTCCATTTTCTTTGTTTCTCTTATTGTTTATCCACTCCTGCGTGAGTGAAGAAAGTTGTAACGTTCTACTTCATAGTGGATTGTTGATCTGGACGAGGTCTCATGGTTTTTACCTCTTTGAGGATTTTTCACGTAAAAATCTCTTATGTGGTGTGGTTTATGCTTTGATTTATTTCATTGCTTTATTATTCCATAATTCTGTTTTGTTTCGGGAGGCTAGATCCTGAGGTTTTTGTGCAAGGCCCCCAACAAAGTGGTATCAGAGCTAAGTTCATTGAACGGGTAGGATCGGTTTGAATTATGGAAGGTGGCTCATCAAGGATGATCAACCTCAATGGTTCTAACTGGACCATATGGAAGGCTAAGATGGAGGACTTGCTTTATTGCAAGGACCTATATTCTCCAATTTTAGGCATATCAGCAAAATCCAAGGATATGTCTGATGATGATAGGAAGAAGATGGACCGAAAGGCGGTGGAGTTTATTAGACAATGGTTGGATGATTCTGTGTTCCACCATGTGTCAACGGAAACCTCAGCCACTAGCCTATGGCTAAAATTAGAAGGGCTGTATGAGAGGAAGACAACCGGTAATAAAAATTTTCTGATAAGGCGACTTATGAATCTCAAGTTCAAGGATGGTGGTTCTGTGGCCGAGCACATGAATGAGGTCAGCAATATAGTGAACCAGCTCTCTCCTATGAAGATGGTCCTGGATGATGAATTGCAAGCTTTGTTATTGCTTAGTTCATTGCCTGACAGTTGGGAGACATTGGTGGTGTCTCTAAGTAACTTCGTGCCAGATGGAAAGATATTTATGGAACAGGTAACCAGTTGTCTCTTCAATGAGGAGACAAGGAGTAAGTCTCAGGGGTCTAGTCAGCAAGAGGCCCTTGTGACACAGGAACGAGAGAGAGGAAAGAACAGGAAGGGCGGGAAGGCCCGAGATAAATTAAGAGGCAAGTTGAGTACCAGGAAAGATATTGAATGCTAGAATTGTGGCAAGAAGGACCACTATAAGCATGAATGTCGTAAGGCTAAGAACGATAAGAAAGGAAAAGAAAGGAGAAGGAAGATGAATCAGATTTCACTGCGATCGCTTTAGATGGCGACGTTGTAGTTATTCTTTCTGCAGATCACGATGTATGTCTCACAGCTACGAGTCAGGACACCGACTGGGTGATAGACTCGGGAGCCTTTTTTCATGTGACTCCACGCAGAGACTTCTTCACAAGCTATGAGTCTGGCGACTAAGGGACTATGAAGATGGAAAATTCTCGCGTATCGAAGATCGTAGGGGTCGGTGATATTTGTGTGAAGACCGATGTGGGCTGCACATTGGTTCTTAAAGATGTGAGGCATATCCCAGACCTTCGCCTCAACTTGATGTTGACGGGAAGGTTTGATGATGATGGCTATGAAAGCTGATTTACTGGTGGGAGATGTAAGCTCATAAAGGGTTCGTTGATCGCAGCTAGAGGAAAGAAGTGTTGCACCCTTTACAAGGCAAGTGTCAGTGTGCGCAAGGGTGGGTTGAACGCAGCGGAAGATTTAGCTATTGACATGTGGCACAGGTGTCTAGGTCACATGAGTGAAAAAGGGCTTCAGCTACTAGCGAGGAAGCGACTCCTTCCAGACATGATAGATACACCTCTCAAAACTTGTCTTGATTGTTTATCAGGGAAACAACATAGAGTTTCATTCGTTAAATCTGCTTCTCATGTTAATAAAGTGCATGCATTAAATTTGGTTTATTCTGATGCTTGTGGTCGTATGAGGACAAAAAACCTTGGGTGGGGCATTGTATTTTGTTACTTTTATAGATGATGCATCTAGAAAGGTTTAGGTTTATGCTTTGAAATCCAAGGACGAGGTTTTTGGTGTGTTTAAATTATTTTATGCTATGGTCGAGAGAGAGACAGGTAGATCATTGAAGTGCATCCGCACTGACAATGGTGGTGAATACATTGGCGACTTTCATGAGTACTGCAAGTCCCTGGGTATACGGCATGAACAGACGGTTCCCAAGACCCCCCAGCATAATGGTATAGTTGAGCGAATGAATCGCACCATTGTTGAGAGAATCAGATGCATGTTATCCCATGCGAAATTTTCTAAGACATTCTGGGGAGAAGCAATGCACACGGCGGTGTATTTGATAAACATGTCTTCATCAGCCCCGTTGAATGGAGAAGTGTCTGAGAAGGTGTGGACTGGACATGATCCATCGTACAGTCATATCAGGATGTTTGGATGCAGGGCATCCGTTCACGTACCAAAGGACGAGAGGTCCAAGCTCGATATGAAGATCAGATAGTGTGTGTTCTTAGGGTACGATGACGAAAAGTTCGGTTACAGATTATGGGATCCGACCGAGAAGAAGCTCGTCAGGAGCAGAGATGTGGTTTTATTTGAAGATCAGCGTATAGAAGACATTAGTAAGCCAGAGAAGAACCAACCTAATTCAGGTGAGCTAGAAGACATGGATCCGGTTATTCCTCCCGTGGTGCCTGATGACGGGGGAGTATAACAAGGTACAGAGGACGAGGGAGTTCCTTGAGAAGATGGACCAGGGGCGTAGCCCCCACTTGATTTACTGTTGAGCCACAGGTGAGGAGGTCATCTAGGGACAGACAACCGTCCAAGAGGTATTGGCCGCATGAGTACATTATGTTGACTGATGGGGGAGAGATAGAAGATTATTCTGAGGCCCTAGCCAACGAGCATAAGGGGGAGTAGCTGAAAGCTATGCAAGAGGAGATGGAATCCTTACATAAGAACCACACCTATGACATGGTGAAACTGTCTAAGGGCAAGAAAGCTCTGAGCAACAAGTGGGTGTTCAGAAAGAAGATTGAGCAGAAGAATTCACAGACGAGGTTTAAGGCTAGACTTGTGGTGAAAGGGTTTGGTCAGAGGAAATGCATAGACTTCGAGGAGATATTCTCACTAGTAGTGAAGATGACATCCATACGGGTGTTGCTTGGGTTGGCGGCTAGCATGGATCTGGAGATAGAGTAGTTAGATGCTAAAACTGTCTTTCTCCATGGTGATCCGGAAGAAGAGATCTACATGCACTAACGAGAGGGGTTCAAAGTCAATGGCAAAGAGCATATGGTGTGTAAGCTGAGGAAGAGCTTGTATGGGCTGAAACACGCTCCACGACAATGATACAAGAAGTTTGACTCGTTTATGTTGAAGCATGGGTATGACAGAACGGAGTCGGACTACTATGTGTTCACGCGCAAGATTTCTTAGTTCTGCTGTTATACGTTGATGACATGCTCATCATGGGAAAAGACATAAAAAAGATCGACAGGCTGAAACAGGAGTTGGGCAAGAAGTCTTTTGCGATGAAAGACTTGGGCCCGGCTAGATAGATCCTAGGAATGGAGATAACCCGTGATAGAAGCAGCATGAAGCTTTGGCTGTCACAAGAGTGGTATATTGAGAAAATTCTAGAGCGGTTCAATATGAATGTAGTGAAGCCAATCAGTACTCCACTGGATGGTCACTTCAGATTGAGCGACAGGTAGTGTCCTAAGACAAAGGCAGAGGTGGAAGAGATGCAGAAGATACCCTACGCGTCAGCTGTAGGAAGTTTGATGTATACTATGGTGTGTACACGCCCAGACATAGCATATGCGGTTGGTGTTGTTAGTCGAGGTCTTGTCAATCCTGACAAAGAGCATTGGACAGCGGTAAAGTGGATACTGAGGTATCTAAGAGGCTCATCCAGGTTGAGCCTATGCTATGGTGACGGTAAACCTGTGTTAGAGGGCTACACAGATGAAGATATGGCAGGTGACATAGACTCCAAGAAGTCTACATCGGGGTTCATGTTCACGTTTGCAAGGGGAGCGGTCTCCTGGCAGAGCAAGCTACAGAAGGTCGTAGCATCGTCAACGACAGAGGCCGAGTATATTGCAGTCATAGAAGCATGTAAAGAGATGCTTTGGATGAAAAGGTTCCTAAAGGAACTTAGCCTGAAGCAAGAAGAGCACGTGGTCTATTGCGATAGTCAAAGTGCTATACACTTCAGTAAGAATCCAAGTCAGCATTCTAAGTCAAAGCACATAGAGATTCAGTATCACTGGATCAGGGATACTTTGGAACAGAATGTGTTACAGCTTGAGAAGGTCCACATGGACGATAATGGGTCAGACATGATGACCAAGGCTTTGCTCAAGGGAAAGTTTGAGGTTTATAGAAACCTGGCTGGCTTGAAGAAGGTGAACCCCTCCTGGGTAAAAAAGGGGGAGATTAGATGGGGTTTTTTCCTCATGCTCGACCAGTCGAGGGCTGGTGCACGACCAGTCGAGCAGGGCTTGACTCAAAGTCTAGTAAGTTGATGTTTTGGATTTCCGAGGTACTCGACCGGTCGAAGGTGCCGCTCGACCGGTCGAGGGATCCACTCGACCAGTCAAGGTTACGCAGATTCGTTCCTCGATTTTGTGCGGATTACGAATTTTTGAGTCCTTTCGTAACAAGGATGTGGAAAGGAGTTTCCTAAAATTATAAATAGGAAGTCCCTAGGGTTTTCTAGGGTATGGAGTACATGAAAGCACAAGAAGGCTATCAAAGGTGTGAGAGAAAGAGACAAAAGAGAGAGAGAGAGAGAGAGAGAGAGAGAGAGAGAGAGAGAGAGAGAGAGAGAGAGAGAGAGGAAGCTTGTAGAATGGAGGTTCTGCTCGTAAAGGTGATCTACTGTGCACTTGATATCTCAGCGCTTCCACGTCCTCGTAATCGGTTAGATCTCTCCGTTTCTTTGTTTCTCTTATTGTTTATCCACTCCTACATGAGTGAAAAAGGTTGTAACATTCTACTTCATCGTGGATTGTTGATTTGGACGAGGTCCCGTGGTTTTTACCTCTTTGAGGGTTTTCCACGTAAAAATCTCTTGTGTGGTGTGGTTTATGTTTTGATTTATTTCATTGCTTTATTATTCCATAATTTTGGTTTGTTTCGGGAGGCTAGATCCTAAGGTTTTTGTGTAAGGCCCCCAACAAAACATTTATACATTATTTATCTCACACCATTAAATTTGAGATAAGAGTCATTATACTCGGGTTTCGTATTTTGGAGTGTGACAAAAAGAATTACATCTTATTACAAGAGGTGTGGGCCACAATGTATTAGTAGCTCCTAACGTTGCTTTGGGGTCACAAATTTATGTTCTTTATATTGTCAATGCCCATTGAATTAAAGTTCATATTGGGCATTAACCTAACAGTGAAGCATATTCAACACACATGTGGACCACACCCCAGGAAACAAGGATGATTGAATCCAAAACAATAAAAACATCAAGGGTGCAACTGCAATATTTACTTGTCATCTAATTTTTTTATGATTTCACAAAAACCTGGACAAAGTACCAACACAAATATAGTCTTCATCCAAAACTTTCGTGGCCCACAACACATCTTCATCTGAATTGGTTAATTGCTACTGTTTCTTGTCGTTTGAACATGCTCAGATTTGGATCTGTATAATTTTATAGATCATGCCATAGAAAGAGCTGTCAACACGAATGGACGGCGTGGATCTAAGGAACTTACGTCAAGGTGGCCCTATAGTCAGGGATGCCACCGACCTTGGATTCGGGGGTCCACAGAAACTGCACCCCGTAGTTGAACTTACATTCAATGGGCATCCAATCGCCGCATTTATAATCAGAGGCAAACATAGTTTGCAAGGTAATGTAATGAACTCAAAACAGATGTTGTAAATTGCATGTGGTAGACTGAGTGAAAGATAACTCGTTTCAATACAGAGGTCTTGGTATTGATTCCCTAGTGGGGTTGGCTAACAGTGAAGTGTGAACTGACAGTGGTACTTATACTAAGAAGCTAACAAAGAAAAAAAATGATGTTGTAAATTGCATCGACATACAACCAATTACTGTCGAACTCGGTTATCCAAAGATATCATGACACAGCTTTCTGTCTGGGACACAACTTTACTTCCATCCCAAACAAGAGACAAGATGGTCCTACGTAAGCAGGAGAGGGACGCATACGTTTTTTCAAAAAAGGCATCGCTGGCGCGTACATTTTTGGGCGTGGTCGGCTGAGTCTCAATAATAATAAATGAGAACTCTCTCACACGTTGCGAGAGAGAAAGAGAAACCTCGAGAACAGAGACCTCCTCCGCTCCTTTTCTTTTTTTTTTTGCCTTTTCCTCTTTTCTCCCATCCCTTTCTCCAAAATTACCGGAAAGCCATCCTCTAGTTTTCTTCTCCGCCATGTCCGTGCGAAGGCGAACCCTGCTCAAGGTCATCGTTCTCGGAGATAGCGGGTGACGTCATTATTCTTTTTATATTTCTTGAATTTTCTTTCCTGACGTTCTATTCCGGATTTCTAGGGCATCCAGTCCTGTCTGTCTTTCTGTCTCAATTTTGTTTTTTTGTTTTATTTTTGCAGGGTCGGGAAGACGTCTTTGATGAATCAGTATCCTTACGTCGACGGTTGGATCTGTGTGATTATTGTTTTCTTTTTCTTTTTTAATTTGATTTTGTAATTGCTTCGGTTATTTTGTATCCAATCCTCGTGTTATGTTTTGTTTTTAAAAAAATAATAATAATAAAATTTGGGAGGATTTTAAAATGCTGTTGGATTTATGCAGAATTTGGCGACGCTTATTTGAATTCATGCTCAATTTGTTGTGCCAGTTTTAGAGAAGTTATGATCGTGGCTGTTCATTTGGTGTGTCCTGCCAATGCACAATAGCCAGAAAGTTGCGTTGATTGTGTAATTGTGATGGCATGGTCGTTTTGAAATTTCCATATTGAATGGGGAAAACATCTGATCATCTCTCTCTCTCTCTCTATCTGATTGATCAAATTGGAATTGCTGTATTGTTTGATTGCCTTGAGTTTTGTGCTCACGGCCATCTGTTTTATGGGCCATCAAATCAATGGTTTTGATCACCATTCGCGAGTCCCACATATGGGTGTGCACTACTTCATGGAACTCAGTGAAGGCCCTCCATCAGCATCACTGTTGTCCTAATGTTGTTTGATCCATTCAATGCCAGAGAAATGGTTATCAAACTCATATGCGTAGGAATGATCTTGTGTACAGAAACTACACCAAGGATTCATGATCATGCAATAGTGTGGGAGCAATGCCTGCTTGGGTTACGAATTTTGAGTGTCAGATGTGGTGATCCTGGAAAACCCGACATGCTGGCATGTCTGCACAAATACGGTGAAATGTATACTGTAATATCAATTTTAGTTAATAAATGCATCTCATGAGGAAAGATATTTACATAACTAGAAATATGTTAGAACTATGTAAGTGCTATGCGTGTACTGCTTTAGTATAGAAAGGGGAGATGAACTGAGGTTTTCTTTTCTGGGTTGCGCTTCAATGAGGCACCCCTCATGTGAGGGGGCGGAACATCCATGGGAGGTCCTGAGGGCTGGCACACGTGTCAGAGATCCAGGCCATTCATTAGGTAGGGTACCCTGTGAAGTGTGAACATGCTACGGACAAAAGATAATGTTGCTCCACTCATCAGGCAGGTCAAACTTGTATGAGAAAAAATGGCCTGTTAGAAAAAAAAAAAAAAGTCCAACAGTCCATATCCAGCATACATGTGTGGCTCTCTTGATGAGTGCACTACCTGATTTTTGGTATATGGCATGGCCACAGTGTGCCCTACCTGTTGGATAGCATGGATCTCTGCCATGTGTGCTGTCCACCAGATCTTCGATATATGTTCCGCCCCCTCACATGAGGGGCCCCTCATTGAATGACGACCCCTTCGTCTTTTCATATTATTTCTATTGGAAAGTATTGGACATGCCATAAAGTTTTCAGAAATGGAGTGTCCTTGGATTGCATTGTGGAGATCCACTTTATCTAGTACTTTGTAATTGTAATTATGAGTTTGCATTTTAAGTTTGAGTTTCTGGCATTTAGAAACCATTTATGCTCACTGCACTGTTTGTGGAAATGAACTGTGTTATTATCTCTGCAATGCGTATCGTTAACTCCTAATTTAGATACGTACACAAGAAGTTCAGCCAACAGTATAAAGCTACCATTGGTGCTGATTTTGTCACAAAGGAACTTCAAATTGAGGACAGACTTGTAACTCTGCAAGTGAGCTCTCAGCGCATGATATCAATTTATTTTTTTTCAGTAATGTATTTCCATTGATTTTTTTTTCCCTAAATCTTTTCTGTTTGTGTTAATGATAGATATGGGACACAGCAGGACAAGAAAGATTCCAAAGTCTTGGCGTTGCATTTTATAGGGGGGCAGATTGCTGTGTTCTTGTTTACGATGTTAACGTGCTCAAATCATTTGATACTCTTGACAACTGGCATGATGAGTTTCTTAACCAAGTATGTGATGCTTTTTTCCTGTTTCCTATCTGCTTTGTGTCCTTGTTCATAGGCTACTATGTCCGTGCATTTTTTATTTTTATTTTTAAAACATCAATGGGCTCCGAACAATAAGACATTCTAAACTCATGCTAGGACATTTGGCCCTTGATCGAGTGGAATGGCAGAACAAGATTCATGTAACCAACCCCAATTAGTTGGGATAAGGTGTAGATGATTACGATGAAGATAATGATGATGATGATGATTATGTTAATGAGTGTTTGCTCAAGCCTCCTACCATATCTTCTCAATTGTCTGGTTGTGGGCTCATTCATGAGTACACAACTTTAAAGCTGCATTCTATTGGCTTTTCTACTTTTGTAGTTTCTCTTTCAACAAAAGGCTGTTTATTTTATTAATTGTACCCTAGTTCTCTAGAGATCACGTTTTATTGTGTAACCCTGTTGTTGTGGTTTGGGGAATTTTTCGCTCTATAACTTCAATGTCTTTGGCATCTTATCGATGAAGCACTTCGAAGATTCTTACAATTATTCATTATGCCTCTATTTGTTTGGTCTCTTTTTATTTTACTGTGGAAATGGTTGATACAGTTATGATACCCGATTAGCATGCCTCCATAGGTCTATCTTCAACGTTCTACTCCTTTGGTTTCCACTCTCTGTGAGATATGTGCTCAACCTATCTAGAAAGGGACCTTTAGTCATTTGCTCCTTGGGCATTTGCATGTTGAGGGTTTAGTTTTGGTGGTAATTTTGCCCCTAATGGATTTTCACTCTCCCCAATATGTTTTCTCTGCATATGGTTGGTTTGGAAGGGGACCTCAAAGCATAGTCACCTCAGGCATATCTGGGCATTTAACTTGTTATATAAACCCTTGTTACTTTCCTCTCTCCAGTGTATCTGATCCACTTACATTTAGCAGAGTAGGTGGGAGTAAAAAAAATAATTGTGATTACTATAATAGAATTGTAAATGGGGATGAACTTACCTTGAACAACAATTGGCCCATCAAAAGGAATAAATCATGGGGTGTCCTAGTGTCCATAGAGAAGTAAGGGAGCTTTTGAGAAAACATTTAGAAGATATTAAGGGCCTGTTGGCTGTTTGGCTTTGTTAAAATAAGCCCTTTTATGTGTTTCTAATTCTAAAAAATTACTTATTACCAATTAAACAAATTTGGTTAGCACTTTGATTGATTGCTTATTGAGAAGTGATTAACAAAAAAAAAATCGCTATTTTCAGAAACGACCTAGGGACGTTTCCAAGAATCACGTCCTACTAAGCAGGATGGAAAGTGGGGTAAGGGGTAGAATACATGTCACAAATTTGTTTATGTGTGTAATAGATCCAGGCCATTTATTAGGTAGGGTGTACTTTGAACATGCAATATTCCAAAAATTGTGGTAGCACGTTCATCAACTAATCCACACATGTACGTTGAGTCTAGATTGTTGGGCTTTTTTTTTTTGACTACCTCATTTTTTTTTTTCCATACAAGTTTGACCTTCTTAATCAATCTAATTGACATCATTTTTGGTCCATGGCATGTCCATGGTGCACCCTGCCTGATGAACGTCTTGTATCTCTAACCTATGTGCCTTTAGCCCAATCACTGATGCATGTTTCATTTGCATACGTTCGAGAGCAGTGTGGCTCAAGGAGGGTAACAAAAATACTCACTTCTTTCATTGTATTGCAAGTGCTCGAGCTAGAAGCAATCGCATTACCAACTTGGTTGTTGAAGGTGAAAGGATATCAAATAAAGATTAAATTTTCGAAACCATTGTCTCTTTCTACAACAAACTACTATCCGACGAGAATTGAAATAGACCACTTCTTGACTTTCTTCCCTTCCAAAGGATTTCAGAGGCAGAGGAGGAAGAAGTCAAAGCCACCATCGACTCCTTATGTGGTGACAAGGCCCTAGGCCACGACGGTCTCCCCATTGCATTCCATCAATCTTTCTAGCATTTGGTAAAGAAAGTCATATGGAGTTTATCACAGAATTTCATGACCACAGCAAATTGTCGATCCAAATTGGAGCCTCCTTCATTGCCCTTATTCCCAATATTGTCAGTGCAGAGCGGTTGAAGGACTTTCGCCCTATAAGTCTCATTTGGGGACCCTATAAGATCATAGCAATGACTTGCGTTGCGGATTCGAGGCGTGCTATCCAAGGTTATAGCTGAAAATAAAGGGGCATTTATAATGGGTAGACAGATCTTGGACATAACCATCATTGCCCACGAATGTGTTGACTTGAGATATAGAGTATAGACAGAAGAAAAGTAATCTTGTGTACAAACTTGATTTGGAAAAGGCCTATGATCATGTTGATTGGGGCTTCTTAGATTATTTGTTGGGCAGGATGGGGTTTGGCCATAAATGGAGAAGTTGCATGCGACAATGTGTGAAATCAGCTTTCTTCTCCGTCTTGGTTAATGGATCTCCAAAAGGCTTCTTCAAGCCCTCTAGGGGTATGCGACAAGGAGACCCCCATTCCCCCTATCTTTTTGTGATTGTTGGAGAGGCATTAAGTAGGATGATTGCTAGGGGAGAGGAGAATGGCTTACTTAGCGACTTTCAAGTTGCAGAGGGTGGACCTCAAATCAGTCACCTCGAATACGCAGATGATGTTATTCTTTTCTGCAATGCAGATACGGAAATGGTTGTCGACCTTCGAAAAATCATAGTTTGCTTCCAAACGGTATCCGGGTAGGTTAATGTGAACAAGAGCGAGATGTTGGGGATCCATGTTTTAGCCGAGGACTTAAGCAAATATGCAATGCTTTCAGATGTAAAACAACCTTCTTCCCGTTTTATGTACCCAAGTTTGCCTTTATGCATTTGGAAGCCCGCGGCCCACTTGTCGGATAAGGTGATCAAAAGAATTGAGAGGAAGTTGGCTACATGGAAATGTCGGTACCTATCTTTGGGAGGCAAGTTGAGGCTCCTCAAAATAGTCTTCTCAAATATGCAGGTCTATTTTATGTCCCTTTTCAAGTGCCCTAGCTTGGTGCTAAAGCGTCTCAAAAAATTGAGGGATTTTTTGTGGCTAGGGGTTGATGAAGGGTCGGAATTTCATTTCCTTAATTGGGGGGAGGTCTGCAAGCCAATCTCAAAAGGTGGTGTGGGAATCAAAGAGTTGGGTCTAACGAACACCATGCTCCTTGGAAATTGCATTGGAAGATCGGTTCCGACTCCAGTCACCTTTGGAGGGATGTTATTACGAGCAAGTATGTGTTGCAAGAGGGTGGCTGGTTTGTTAAGCGATCTTCTTTATATCGGGCTTCTAGCATTTGGAAGGCTATAGCGTCGTCAGAGCATTTTGTTCAAAGAGGGATTGACTTTTGCTGTTGAAAAGGGGGACTAGATAAGATTTTGGGTGGACGTATGGTGCAGAGACAAGGCACTGCAAGAGATCTTCCCTAGACTAGCTAATCTTGCCCCAGATTGATTTGTCTTAGTGTCTCATTGCTTCTCTATTGTGAGGGCTTATGCGGTTTGGTGCCCTCCTTGCCACAAAAACTTATCTGGCGATGAGGCTTCTAAGCTCGTTGCATTGTTGGATCTTCTCAAGCATGTTGCGCCTTCTCCGGAAGTGGAGGACACGATGATCTGGAAAAGGCACAAATCTAGAAAAAGACACAAATCTGGAAAATTCTCATTTGCATCGCTTTTAAACTCATCTTTGACGAAAGCAGCAATCCCGGGCCCTCTCATCCATACCTTCATTGGCATTATGGGGCTCCCCCTAGGGTGGCAGTTTGTATGGTTGGTCGGTTGTAAAAGAATCTTAACAATCGGCAACCTACAACGAAGGTCGTTTATTCTCCGTAATATGTGCTTAATGTGTGAAAATAACGCGGAATCTATAGATCACCTTTTCATCTATGGTTCCTTTACTTGGAAAGTGTGGGATTTTTTCCTTGTTGACCTTCATTTGGCATGGGCAATGCCAAAGATGGTGGAGGCCCTTTTTTGGTCGTGGCACGATGTGGGTGGTGGCAGGACTAAAAAAGTCATTTGGAGACTTCTCGTTATGGCAGTTTTGTGGGCTCTTCGGAAGGAGCAAAACAAGCGAGGCTTTAGAAATGGGAGGTCCATGGAGGGGGTGATTAACACAATAATAGGTCTCGTTAAGGGTTGGGTTCCCCATGTAGATGCACCTTTGGCTGCATCGTTTTCTTCTACTTGCTAATATAGCGTTGTATTCTTTCCCTACCTTTTGGTAGGCTTTTCAATAAATCTTTGTTCTCTCTCAAAAATGTTCCATTTGCATACAAATTCGCTACACCTTTCTATAAGGGACCAAATCTACCAGCTACACATTGGGGAGGTGGTATTTGATACTCTAGGCGGACACTTATTACACAAATGTTGCACATAAGGCCCACCAGGGTGTGCATATGAAATTAGACCTGTCCATCAGGAAAGAACCACCATGAAAATTGGATGCCCCAAAATTCATGCAGATCCAACTATCATTTGGGCCACCATGTGATTTTGAAGGTTTTGGATGGTTGTACTTTATTTTTTTATTTCTATTATGGGGCCTATCATGTTGTGTGGATGTCATCCAATCCATGCATTACGTGAGCCCCACCATGATGATAGGATGCCCTAGACATCATAACTACAAAAATCATTAGGTGGGCCACACCATAGAAAACAATACAACTACCCAAAAAACTACAAATTCATGTAGGGCCTTACATGATGGTTAGATGGCCTGATTTTTGGGGCATCCAACTTTCTTGGTGGGCCTACCCTGATGGATGCCATACATGAGACTTTGGGGGGCCCACATGCACAACACTTGTAGATAAGCGTATTGTACAAGGACTTGTGGAATGCGGAGGAACTGACTTCCCATTCTCTAGTTCATTTGCGTATGGGGGAGTTATTTGATACTCTAGAAGTTTATTAAGTTCGATGAGTAGGTATCCTTAAATGGTACATGTGCCCATTGTTCGGAGTATCCCAATATTATCGATAACGTCCCTGATATTATCTGTATCTCCAGCTTGGCGATAGCGATAACACTAGTAGTATTGAAGATTCCATGTATCAACAATAGGTTGCCAAGTTTCTCCAACATTTTCGATTGTGCAAATTCCAGCCGTTGCTTGTATCGCCAATATTTTCAACTGTAAATTATAGTTGTCGCTTGTATTGCCGATGTATTGGCGATATTTCGATAATATCGCCAATGTATCGATATTGCCAAAAGTTTGTTTATTAAAGAAATTCTGATTTCAATTTTTTTTTTATGGGTGTGTGGTTGTATGATGAAATGTATATTTGTATGCATTTACATGTATGCATGCATGGATGGATGGATCATGGACGGATGTATGCAATATGTATGCATGGATGGATGGATTATGCGTGTATATTTGTATGTATGTGCATGCATAGATTGATCCACCATTTTCCCCATGTTTACCCTTTATTTCCTTGAGTCAACAATACATGCTTTTAGGCCCCATTAAAGGGAAATTTATTATTTGATTCTGAAATATGCAAATATGCGTGTTTTCGCTATTATTTGATGCTTAAATATGCAAATGTGTATTTTAGCCTCTCCTGAAGTATCATTGAAAAATTCCACAAATTTCCCCATGTTTCTCTAATGTTTCCATGAGTCAATGTTACATGCTTTTAGACCCCCATAAAGAGAAACTTATTATGTATGCGTCTTTTTTGCAATTATTTGATTTGTAAATATGCAAATATATGCGTTTTAGCATCTTCTGAAGTTTCGTTAAGAAATTCCAATTCCACCATTTCCTTGTGTTTCCCCAATGTTTTCCTCAATCAGTGATACATTTCTGGGTATCAGCGATAATATCGGCAATATCGATAGATGTTTCCATATCACCAGCCAGCATACATGTAACGTACCAATACTACGAACATTGCATGTGCCGTTTATTAACTGAAAGTAAACTCTCTAGACTGTGGAACTCATTGTCACTAAGTAACATTCCCAAAATCAGATTGGTTAATGAATCCTAACCTCTGATTCCTGGGTACTTCTTGGTTGAAATAGGACTACTGGTTATTTCTCAGTTTAAATTATTGGATAAACGTCCTCTAATCCAGTCATAATAAGAAAAAAAATGTGATTATTTGGCTCATGATACATCTAAAGTTGAATTGAACCCATAATTTGGACTGTTTAATTTGATTTAATTTATGTCACACATGTTACACGCACCCGTGGTGACACATCCATCTTAGATCACTTTGAAATAATGATCTTAACCATCATGCAAGAAAATTCTTAAATCTTATGTGTGCTTACAAAACATGTCTATCAGAAATCAATTAGGCATAAGCAATTAATAAACAATCCAGAGAATTGTATATTGGGAATCACTTTTGTCATTGTTGGAAGCAACACCACCTCAAGGGAAAGAAGGCTATGAAAAAGTGATCTCAACTCAGCTCAAAAAGAGGTGTTTGGTGCTGACAGGGATGAGAGGGTCCATGATGTATAGTTAGGTTAGGATTCCGATACGAATACAATATGGTCATATTCTAGCCATTTTTCGAAACCATGGTTATAAATGTAGCTCTATTGAGTGTCAGATGACGGGTCCAATTTCTTGGCGAAAGATGGAGGTTTTTTGGCAGAGGAAGGAGAAAAGGTCGTCTGATAGCGAGGAGATACCTTGGTGAAGGAAGGAGAAGAGGTTGTTTGATAGTGATATTGTCGATTAGGAACGACTGGATGCGGCGGGTTTGCAACTATCTAGAGCAAAAGGTGAGGAGTCATGAGAGAATGGGGAGCAGGGTGGCTGGACGATGGTGCGTCGTCATAGAACAATTGGTAGAAAGGAAACCAATAACAAGAAGAAACATCTCTCAAAGTTCCCTACTCTGTTTGTGAAGGGATACCCAGAGGGGTGGTCTTTGGTCAATTTCGC
This sequence comes from Magnolia officinalis, assembly GCA_021015155.1. NCBI lineage: Eukaryota > Viridiplantae > Streptophyta > Magnoliopsida > Magnoliales > Magnoliaceae > Magnolia > Magnolia officinalis. The sequence continues at coordinate 91,540,126 of JAJHSJ010000002.1, forward strand.
GAGGGTTTTCTCTAATGCAGGGGTAGTAATGGAGGTAGTGATACCGAGAGATAAGGAATTCATGAAACTGCAGGGCTTTGTGTTCGTTCGGATGAGCTCAGAGGCAGAGATTGATGAAGTCGTGAAAAAAAATGAATGGAAAGAAGTTCAGGGGAAACAAGCTGAGCGAGCAAAGGGCAAAATATGGTCCGGAGAAGAAAAACAAATAAATACAAACCCAGCCAGTGAAGAGAGATGTGGGGCAAGAAGGTAAAATAAGAGGGGAAGATATTGATAGAAAAAGGGTTGTGGATGCGCTGTCTCAAGGAATGAGGGGTTCGAAATCATATAAAGAGGCGGTCTCTAAATCGGTGATTCTAGTTGATTTTCGAAAAGCAGAAGTGGAATCCCCTTTGCTAAAGGAAGTTAGGTCGGAAGATTTCAAGGAAGGCCTGGGGGTGTGCATTCTAGAAAAAGTACTTGAGGAGTCTCTTAAATCCTTTCAATGGTGTTCCATGGCGACGATAAGGTTAGATGCTTCGGAGGAGGAAATTGTAGATTGGATGTTTGAGAAGCGCGAGATAGATGTGGAGGACATGGTGGTGAAAAAGCTGTCGAAGGAAGTTGTGTACATCTCCCTTTGTTCTTAATAAGAAGTGGACACTTTTTCTTATCTCAACCAACAACCACAAAAGATAGAACGATGCTGAGGGTGCAACGCTAGGCAGAATGGTCAGAGTTCGGGTGGGAGTGCTGGTTCTAGATCTGGGACCTCCTACTCGAACTTTGGATTGATGAAGTTAGTCAGGAAATGGGCTCCTGTGTGGGCTCGGTGGTGTCGGTTGACACTTGCACATTGAATTGCGAGATGCTTCGTTATGCTAGAGTTTGGGTTAGGGGGAAGCGCTTCCTTATTCTAGGCAGTGTTCTCATTATCGGCAAAAAATCGATATTATCGCAGATAGTATCGGTGTCACCGGAGTTGTGACACCGATACTCGCTTTTTTTGTTTCTCTTCCTAATATCACCGATTTTTCGGCGATTTTTTTTTGAAAAATTAAGTTGTCGGCGAGAAATCATTGTAACTACCTACCCTATCATGGGATAACTGTAGCCAAAATAAAGCCAGTCCGAGGCAGATGTTTTGGGTGGAGTTGGATGTTTGTCGTAGCATGTGGTCACACCTGTGGTGTGTGGGGGGTGACTTTATCATAGTCAGATTTCCGTATGAAAAATCAAATGGAGGTAGAATTAATCGTAGTATGCGAGATTTTTCGGAGTGGATAGCTAGAAACGAGTTGGTAGATTTGCCCATGGGTGTGGTAAAGTTCACATGGTCAAATGGGCAAGCCCATCCCATTTAGTCCAAGATAGATTCCTTCTCTCACTAGAATTGCTAGACAAGTTCCCGTTGATGTACCAAAGGGGTTTGCTGAGACTAGTGTCCGATCATTGTCCAATTTTATTGGAAACGGGTGAGGAGGACTGGGGCCCAAGGCCTTTTAGATTTGAGTTCTCGTGGCTAGGAGTAAAGGGTTTCCCGGATCTAATTAAAGAGTGGTGGGCGTCTTTTTCGGATCAAGGGAGAACATGTTTAAACTTATTTTTAAAAAATGAAGCTGTTAAAAGGCAAGATCAAAGTGTGGAAAAAAGTTCTAAGTGTTTGGGAAGAGGAATCTTCGTCACTCTAGCAAAAATTCTAGGACTAGATTTAAAGGAAGAAAACGACGAGTTGACAGAGGAAGAAAGAGCCTAGAGGGAAGTTCATTTGGCGAAATACTATGCTAGATTGAGAGAGGATGAGATTAAATGAAGGCAGTAGTCGAAGGCTTTATGGTTTGAAGGGGGGGACAAGAATACGAAGGTCGTCCACAATATGGCTAGTGTGCGAGCAAGAGTAAATAAAATAAAGTCAATTGTTGTGGAGGGGGAAAGACTAGAAGGAAAACCCTATGTTTGTGCGGCAATAGTAAACTTCTATGAGAATATTTTAAAAAGGAATGGATGGTCTCGGCCGAAGTTAAACTACCTACCTTTTGACTCAATTTCAAGGGACGCGACGAAGAATCTGGAAAAAGCTTTTTCGCAAGAAGAAATCAAATGTGCTATTACTGAGTTGGGAAGTGAAAAGGCGCCTGGGCTGGACAGTTTTCCAATCTTGTTCCTTCAAAAATTTTGGGAGATCGTGAAAATGGAAGTGGTAGGTTTTATTAACGAATTTTCTTTTAGGTAAAATTTCCCTGGAGTTAGGTGTGACGTTCATGGCGTTGATTCCGAAGGAAGGTGCAAAAAGTCTAAAGGACTACATACCTATAAAGCCTTTTGGGAGGGTTGTACAAAATCATGGCAAAGATGTTGACGACGAGATTCAAAGTAGCAATCGGTGGGGTCATATCCAGGTCTCAAGGAGCTTTTGTAGTGGGGAGACAGATTGCAGATAGTGTGTTAGTGGCTAATGAAAGTATAAATGTATGCCATAGGAGAAAGGAAAGGGTTGGCTTGCAACTTGGATATTGAAAAGGCATACGATAATGTGGACTGGGACTTTCTGGATTACATGCTAAGTTGTTTGGGTTGTGGAGAGAGATGGCACTCTTGGATTCGGGAGTGCATCTCCTCGACAAAGTTCTCAATTTTGGTGAACGTCTCGCTATATGATTTTTTCTCTTCATCTAGAGGGTTGTGGCAAGGAGATCTTGTATCTCCACATTTGTTTGTGTTGTAATGGAAGCGTTGAGCAGAATGATTGACAAAGAAGCGGAGAAAAACTTAGCGAGGGGTGTTGCTATTGATAACTCCAAGTTTCGCTTGACACACCTTTAGTACGCGGACATCACGTTATTGTTTTGCGTGGCGAATGAAGACTTGGTGGAGAATCTGTGGCTGATTTTAGTATGTTTTGAAGTAGTGTCAGGGCTTCGAATCAATATTCCAAAGAGTGAACTCTTGGGAGTGGGAATTTCTAATGAAGAACTGATCTCTTTTGCTAGCTTATTTGGGTGCAAAGCGAGCTCCTTTCCATCTTACTTATCTCGGGCTCCTTTCCATCTACTTATCTTGGGCTCCCTTTGTGTATAGGCAAGCCCCCCAAGTGTGCATGGGACAAGGTGATTGAACGTTTTCAAAAAAAGCTTTCGCAATGGCGGACTAGAGCTTTGTCTTTAGGGGGGAGGATCACCCTCATCAAGGCCACAATGTCAAATTTACTGGTATACTATCCTTTTTTTGTTTTTTTTTTTTTTTAAAAAAAAAAAAAAAAAAAAAAAGCCTAAAGTCAATTGTGGAGAAGCTAGAAAGAATCAGGAGAGATTTCTTGTGGAAGGGAGTGGAAGACAAGCAGAAGTTTCATCTTATGAAGTGGGATGATGTTTGCAAGCCACGGGGGCAATTTGAGAAGTCTGGAGAAGATAAACGATGCATTAATAGGTAAATGGGTGTGGAGGTTCGGGGTGGAAGAAGAATCTTTATGGAGGTAGTGGGTAGAAAGTATGGGGTTGATGAAGGGGGATGGTGGACTCGCTCTTCTTCATTGTATAGGGCCTCTTCGATATGAAAAGGAGAAGCAAGGTGTGGGAAGGCATTGGTTTCTTGTTAGGTAATGACTCGATGATCAAGTTCTGGGAGGATATTTGGGTGGGGGATCAGTCATTGGGGGAGGCTTTCCCGTTGGTTGCAAGGGTGGCATCAGAGGAGGGTATTGCGGTGGCTACCTGCTTCTCGATCATAGGTAACTTGTGCTCCGCATTGTAGGAGGAATTTAGCCAATGAAGAGGCTGAGGAATTCGTTAGATTGTTGTCGCTTCTTGCTCATGTGAGGCCCATGTTATTAGAATTGGATTAGTTGGTTTGGCAGAAAGATAAATTCGGAAAATTTTCGGTTAGATCTTTTTATAAGAGTTATAAGAGTTTAAAGGGAGGTGATATTGATGGTGGCATAAGCCCAACGGCCTATGTCTGGGGCTATGGAGTGCCTTCAAAGGTGGGCGGCCTTTGCGTGGTTGGTAGGGTGTAGCAAAGTCCTTATAGCGGATAATATTAGGAAAAGGAAGACGATTCTCCCGAATGTGCGTGTAATGTGCTTTCAAGATGGGGAGTTGGTGGACCACCTCTTCATTCACTATGAGTTTGCAACGCAGCTGTGGCAAAAGTTCAACCTGTTTGGAGTATTGTGGGTCTCACCAAACTCTAGTGCTCAGTTTTTCCTTTTGTGGTACAAAGGGATGCACACGAGTGTGGGTAGAAAAGTTTGGCAGAATGTGATGTTGGCCGGTCTATGGTTCCTATGAAAGGAAAGGAATAATAGATGTTTCAAGAACTGGGCGGGGTGGGTAGAGGAGGTTTTTCAAATAGCGAAAATCCATGTAATAGTATGGGTTGTGGCCTCGAAAGGTGTTGCTCGGTTCTTGGAAAGCTAGGCTGAGTTGCAAATCATTCAGGGCTGTTGTATAGTTTTCTTCCGTTGTTTTTTTTGGCTTCGGCCTCTCCTAATAAAAAAAACATTTCTCATTGCTTCAAAAAAATTGTGGCTCCATTGACCTTCTATGCCCATCTTAACATGTAATAATGCAACAAACATTCGGAAGACATTATAATGGAATAAGATGCATCGTACGTTGAGATGAATGAGAAAATTAACTTGATTGCCCCAAACTTCAAATTGCTGGACGAGAAATGATTCCTATGCTTTAAGAGCATTGGTGGTCAGTGTTCAAGTATCGGTATTGTTTTATGTATCACACTCTTGGGATACATGATTGATCCAAAAGGACGACAATCCCAAGTGTAGGGTTGCGATGTAGTTTTAACTCGGTGAGACCAAGATCGATCTATAGGGAATTGGGTTGAGAACACAATTAGAACTACGATTTATGGAATTACAAAGGTTTTGGATTACCCCAGTGATGTAGAAGGATTAAAACAACAATAATAAAATACTAAGGATCCAGGACTCTACTTATAGCAATCACAATATCTAATTCATTGATTCAACTCTTATAACTCAATTGGAATCAAAATTCTATCCTATCCAATTGGAAAATAATTATATTAAACCAATTTCAATCACAAACACTGACAAAACATGAATTCAATTGAACGATCCTCTCATGAAGCACTTGGATCTCAATCGTAGGGAATTCGGTCATCAATTGTGCCCAAGGTCTACAATAGATCAAGAAATTATATGGATTGACTTTTTCTCTAATCTGATGCAGGACATGAAATTTAGATATAATGTGCAAGATTTCAGGCTTAAGATCACGTTAGTTTAGAAACAATTACACAAACTCCATATCCCACACAAAAGGCCAAACATTCAATTAAGGGGAATCTATGTGGGTCCAGGCCTACACATGTTAGGGTTGGATCAATAAAAATTATGAACCAAACAATACTCAAAGGGAAATAGAAATCATCCACACATGCATGACAATCAATCCCTAATCCAAGGAATTCACCAATTTCAAATCAAGGAACCCTAGGGTGAGGAAAGGGGCAAATAAATTAAGGATAATGCAATCTAGGGTTAGGCTTTATGACAAAATAGGTATGAGATGGTAAAATAAGAGAAAACCTGAACCGGAAGACAATTCTTGCGTACGAACAGCGGGCCAGGGCCTGACACACGTGCGCACTAGCCAGGCCGCACGTGCGAGCTAGTCCCACACCCGGAAACTGATTCTTTGGCCCTGGTCGGCTAGGAGTGGGCTCCAAACCCTAAAGTTTCAGGGCGATCTGAGCTACAAGCTGTGCACGGTGCTTCGGCGAAGTTTCAGTCCTCCTGTAGGGCCAGATTCTGGAAACTGGCTGTAGGGAGAAGATCCGCTGCAAAACTGATGGATTTGAGGCGATGATGGTTGTAGAAGGTGAGAGATATGGATGGAAAAGGGTAGGGGCGGATGGGGATAGATATGGCTTCGCACCACGGTAGTTAGCCCTTCGAAAAGGGAGGGCTTCACACCCACTTGAATTTTTCCACAACTCAGAAACTCGGAGAGTAGAAAAAAACTTGTAGGAATTTTTATTAAACTTCAATGAATCTAAAAGAACTACAAGGGGTGCCTATTTATAAGAAAACCCTATACTCCAAAACTCCCGCCTTGTGCGCAACCTATTACTTGGCGATGAAGTAAACCAAAATAAAAACTAATCAAAGAAATCTAAAGCGTTCATGATGTTCTAAATAACATAAATAAGCAAAACCTAAAATATGAACTTAATCCGACTAGTGGCCCCGATCATGAGATCCCATGATGGGCTTTACTTGATTATCGGGCCCACTCTAATAAACCAAAACTCCGTCTTCTAATTAGGAGGCCCTCCCTGGACGTCGTCATCGAGCCAGATCGACGGTGGGGCCTTCCCTGTCCCCATCATAATCAAGCTAAGCAATTGCTCAATCAAAACATTTGATGTAATCGGAGTTCATAACAAATCAAAGAAATAAACAACTTAAAGGCGTTTATAAGGTAATTTCAAAACAATGCAATCTAGTATCATCATTCAAACCATTGTTGTTGCATCAAATAAACTAAATACTGATTAACTACAAGCTTCATCCTGTAGCTTTGCCTAAGAGATTAGCCTAGCATGACTAACATCCTAGAATAAAAGAAAAACATGAAAAACAAATTAGAACCGAAAGATTGAAGAAGAAGAATGGCTCTGTGGAAGCTCTCTCTCTCTCTCTCTCTCTCTCTCTCTCTCTCTCTCTCTCTCTCTCTCTCTCAAGCCCTAATTCATCCCTAGAATGGCCTAAAACACCTCCTTAAATAGGAAAATCCCGCACCGACTTCAAAATCGCGCACTTTTGTTACACTTTGGCCGCATCAACGAGGACCTTCGGTCGCACCAAAGCTAGCTAACAAATCTTCCGGTTGGAACCGAATTTCCCAAAACTTATGTCTCCTTTTAGTCAGGTCGAACCACCTTTCGGTCACACCAAACACCACTTCGGTCGAGTCGAATTAGTCTTAAAATCTATTGTTTGTTGTTGGACTGTTTTTGGCACTTTCGATCGGACCGAATAGTCTGTTATTTTTGTTATTTGACTGTTTGGTTTTCTAGACTTTTCTCCATCCTTGGTACTTAGTTTTCTTGGATCTTTGGCACGTCATGTCTTCGTCTTCAAGCTCCAAATCTTCATGCCTTTAACTTGAACTCCTTTAAGCCTTAATTCTACTACTTTAAGCATATATTCATCCTTGGTTTCAGAATTACCTCGCATGTAGAAAACATATGATAGTGGATCAATTTAGCACTTAAATGCTCCCAAAACTAGTGCAGTTGAGGGGATAAATATGCAATATTTGAGTCTCAATAATTCAGAATTATCGTGGGAAACATTGGGAGATATCACATTTATCATGTAAATGTTTCACCTTCTGAGCGAAACATTAGGGAAATTTAGGGAAATGGTGGAATTTTTTAGTGAAATGTAAGGAGATTACAAGACATGATCCCACCACTTAAAACTCAAACATTCGCCCCCAAAAAATAATAAATAAATATAAGCAATGCATGATTGTTATCAATTGTTTAGGGGATAAAACTATGCGTTTCCGCCCATAAGTGATGCTATTATATCTGAAATGAGTACATATCATTCAATCGTCATACAATGGAAACAATAAAACACAAACAGTACTACCAAGTTAGCACAAAGAGGAGTGTTATTGTGCTACATTTGAGTGGCATCTTTTTATGAGTACTCGTGTAACAATGATAGACTACAATGTATTAAAAATAGTAGGATCTTATGATGTATACGAGTCACAAATAAAAGGGATAAGATGTGGTATATCAAATGGACCATTGTTCACTCCCCAAGTATAGGGTTGTGATGTAGTAATAATCTCGGTAAGACCGAGGTCGAATCCACAGGGACTGAAACCTGTACGTGATCTGGAATTAAATAGAACTAGGACTAGAAAAGGTGAAATCTAAATCTAAAATATTGGAGGAAATAATTGTGATTAAAGTGAGTAAAACTAATGCAATTTAAGTTGGGAAACCAGGGTTTCAGAGGATCCACTTGTGGAGATCAGGGAGATCTATACTCGATTCATGAACTCAACTGGATTTCAAATCCCATCTTCATCCAGTTGGAAAAATACAACCTGAAAATCAAATCTGAACTTCATTTGATCTAGTTTTCAAAGGATCAGACGGATGTAAGTTAGAATGGATTCCATCACAAAACCATGCCTAGGAGACAAAGCCAACAACAGAATCAAATTAATTCACAATTAGTCAGATGATGTATGAATGTGAGGAGAGACTCTATCACTCAACCATGTCCGAGGGGCAATGGCGAACAACAAGGTTCCCTAACCACATAATCAAAATAGAGAAGAGGAAATACTCAAAGCCATCGCAGATCGATTGTAATTTAAGTCACAACAAATCATTAAAAACTATGAATATTTCTATTAATCAAACTAGGATCAAATATCAGTTCATAACCATGAATCAGAGCCGTAGAATCTGTCCCATCACGCCACAAGCTTCACCTCTTAGCCCTAGCTAAGAGGTCTAGCCTGACATGAGTCAGCTAATCTCTCAAAATAATTCAATAAAACAAACAAACAAAAAAATAAACAAATCTCTCTAGTTCTCTCTCTCTCACGTCCGTGAATATCCAAGCCGAGATATCCTTGCTGCTTGTCTTTCTTCTCTTCTTATAGACTTCTCCTGACGGTGGCTGGGTCAGTGGAGTGCATAGCAAGCAAGTTGGTTTCCAAAACCGACTCTGTTTCCCGTTTGGAGATGTTTACGCACTCCTCAAAACGGAAACCGAACGTGCATAGGGAATTCGCACCGACACGTCAACCTGCACTCCATTCTTCCCTCACTTTCTGTCAAAAGGGAAAACGTCCCGTGGAACGTTTTTGAAAGACCTTCATGGTGGACGGTTCAGATCTTTGGTCTGATCAACGGTGGTGGCCCACCTGGATCAACCGCAGGTCACACGCAAACAGGGCCTGCGGAACCGTGTGCTGGGACGTTGGTGGGGCCATGATCATTGGTGGTTGGAAAATCCATACCATCCTTTAGTCTCGTCTCAAAAAACCGTTCTGAGACGGTCGGTTTTGGAGTGCTTTTACTGTGACCCACTTGATTGATCTTGAAGCAATGATTCCACCGTTCAACACATTTGCAGTCTCTTTCTGGCATTTTTCAGACAAAGAACAACTAAATCTGAGTCCAGACCCTCTTCTGATTCGAATGGACGGTTCGGATTGGACCGATGATCAGAGATTGGTGGCCCATCAAGATCTCTCGTAATGCTCTGTTCGAGCGTTTCGCAGCAGAGAAAAGAAAAACAAAAGAAACGTCGGTCAGCGAATTCTGACCGACTCTTTTTTATTTGGTGTACAACGAGTCTTCATGTACATGGTGTACATGCACTGCAGAATAGGGTCCACTTTGATGTTTTAGTACAATCCGCCCCGTCCATCCATTCTGTCATATCATTTAAACTGTCAAGACTAATTTTGAAGCATATCCAGATGGCAGGTGGGCCCCAGACTGATGATTAGTGGACTGATCTGACTGTTGGGCCACTTCCTTAACGATCCAACGGCTGAAATTTGACGTGTACGGTTAATTTATGGTTCTCAGCCCATGGATGAAGTTTTGAGCCGAACGGATGGTGGAAACCCTGTGATCTTGTATTCTGGATAATTTTTAGGTCACTTGAGCTTCAGTTTCTTAATCTTCTCGGATCTCTGGCGTGTAAATCCACTGATCTTGGTCCCCTAAAGTCCGTTCCTTGCCTTGGTGATATTAGAACGTTAAACCCATGCTTTTAGTGGCATTTTTTCAATCACGGTTCCTAAATACACCTTGCAACACAAACACGATTAAAATAGGATGTTTAAACAGTATCATGTTCGTAAAATCAAGTAAGAATCGGGTCTAATATGCAATATTCAACCCTCAACAACCATTGGGAGAAATAATAGAGCAATTAACGAAAGACAGAGACTGAATAGAGATCCGAGAGCGCTATTAGTAAGAGACTTAGGAAGAAGACATGACAAAGGAGTTATAGTAAAAGTGATTAAACATCACTTTCATGGTTGAATATGTGAAAGTAGAAAGTGGAGTGATTGGGGACGAAGAGAAGGAAGAATGAAAGGAGGAAGGAGGAGAGAGAAAGTGTTAGGGCTGAATTTTGTGTGTCAACCTCAATGGACTAACACTATCTGATGTAAGACAATTAACGACTTGCTCTAAAAGCTCAAACTGTTAGAGCATGACGAATCAATCCCTTTATCTCATAGCCCAGGCCCCACTTCTCATGGGTTAGGACCTCGGCCGAACCCCCCTCGTGGGCCCCAAATCACATGGGTACCGCCTCACACGGGCCGCCCGCCCCGAGTGTGGCCCTGCATCCCACAAGCAACCCTACTCGAGCCCGGTGTAAAAATGCCCCTGTATTAATTACCCTCGGTGAGGAGTCTCGAACACGAGACCTCCCGCTCTGATACCAATTTGATGCAGGACAATTAACCACTTACTCTAAAAGCTCGAACTGTTAGAGCATGGCAAATCAATCCCTTTATCTCATAGCCCAGGCCCCACTTCTCATAGGTTAGGACCTCGGCCGAACCCCCCTCGTGGTCCCCAAATCACATGGGTACCACCTCACACGAGTCACCCGCCTCACACGGGCCGCCCACCATGAGTGTGCCTCTGCATCCCATAGGCAACCCCACTCGAGCCCGGTGTGAAAATGCACCTGCATTACTATCTCGTTAATATTAGGTAATATATAGAACAGTCCACACAAAATAGTGCACGCCCACATGAATACATAAATACCGATATTTCTCTACAGTGAAGTAGGGAAGATTAATCAAGAGACAATTTCATTAAATTCTCTGGGTGGAAGATACACGAGGGAAATATCGCAAATATTGTGGAAAATATCACAGGAAATATTGCAGATATTGTGACATATCGGCATCTGTCAACAATATTATCATCATCGATACGTTGGATTCTTTTATGCTAGGACAGCATCATATCGCTTACCAGCAATAACAAAAATGAAGATACAGAGGGAAATATCGCAAATATTGTGGAAAATATTACACGTATCACGGGAAATATTGCAGATATTGTGATATATCGGTATGTGTCAACAATATTATCATCATCGATACATTGGATTCTTTTATGCTAGGACAGCATCATATTGCTTACCAGCAATGACGAAAATGTTGGCCGATATTTTGGCTGATATCATTGATACATAGAACCCTCCTGCTTGTAGCATCACTGATTATATTCATATTGAGATAATGTGTATGTGCTTATTACCATCTTCTAAACACGCATGCAGACAATTGGTTTTCTGAATTTTATTTAGACCACCTATTTCCATGCATGTTCTCGCTACTTTAGTTTAGTCGCAACCATGTCTGACTTGCTGATGTCAGTGGGTGCCTGGTCCTGTCTGTTAGTTTATCATCCTACAATGACATGGTCTATATTGTACTGCAGGCAAGGCCTTCTGATCCAAAAACATTTCCATTTATCTTACTTGGAAACAAGGTCGACATAGATGGAGGGAACAGTAGAGTGGTAAGATATACAGTTACTATTGAAATTACTATTGCCCCTTTCTTATATCTAATTATTTCATCTATATACAGGTTTCAGAGAAAAAAGCAAAGGAGTGGTGTGCTTCCAAGGGAAACATACCGTACTTTGAAACGTCAGCGAAAGAGGATTACAATGTCGATGCTGCCTTCCTATGTGTTGCAAAAACAGCACTAGCCAATGAACGCGAGCAGGACATGTAAGTAAACCCAGACTGGCTAATTCATTTATTTCACTGTTTGTTTCTGTTGTTTCTTGTAGAATTATCTAGAAGCAAAAAGAAATAGAAAAGAGAGGGGAAAAAAGAGAAGAGAGAGAGAGAGAGAGAGAGAAGAGAGAGAGAGAGAGAGAATTAGGGCTACACGCCCCTCCTCTCCTCCATATATTAAGTAAAAAAAAAAAAAAAAAAGCAAATATCCCAAAAAATACCCCTCACTAGCTTACAGGATCATGCATATCTTAAGTGTACCTAATAGACTTAGAAAATGGATACATGGACAAAACATGTATGGCCCCTTATTTTATTCATGGCAGTTGGATGAATTAAGTAAAAAAAAAAGAAGAAGCAAATATCCCAAAAATACCCCTCACTAGCTTACAGGATCATGTATATCTGAAGTGTACCTAATAGACTAAGAAAATGGATACATGGACAAAACATGTATGGCCCCTTATTTTATTCATCCAACTGTATGGCAGTTGGATGAATTAAGTAAAAAAAAAAAAAAAAAGAAGCAAATATCCCAAAAATACCCCTCACTAGCTTACAGGATCATGTATATCTCAAGTGTACCTAATGACTAAGAAAATGGATACATGGACAAAACATGTATGGCCCCTTATTTTATTCATCCAACTGTATGGCCCACATCCAGTCATTAACACTCCCCCTCAAGCTATAGAGCATATATATTACTGATGTCTAGCTTGGAATAATAATTGCAGACTGACTGCAGCCAAGAGTTTTGGTGAACACACCAACAAGTTGATCTTGAGATTGAACAAATGGCACAGAAATTTCATCACTAGCAACTTTCTTACGTATGAATGATAGTCAAATTCAATTTGCTTGGTTTTCTTATAATAAACTGGATTGTTTGCTATATGGGAGGCTGCTTGATTATTGTAAAATAACTGCATTAGTAGGTTCGCTACAAAATCCATTTCCCGTAATAGTTACTTGATCCACTCAAGTTCATAAGTGGCATGAGCCATCGCCCTATATTCTGCTTTAGCGCTTTATCAGGGCTACAACGCTCTGCTTTTTGCTCTTCCACGTGACCAAACTTCCTCCAATAAATGTACACTACCCAGTACCCAGTAGTAGATTGTCTATCAATCAAGGAACCTGCCCAATATGCATCAGAATACCTTGGCCTGGTGCTTCTTTAAGATATTGCAGAATCCAAACAACCACATCCATGTGAGGCACCATAGTAGAACTCATAAACTGAACTTACCACATTCACAACATATGATATATTTGGCCTAGTGATTGTTAGGTAGAATAGTTTTCCGACTGCTTCGATACCTTCATGGGTCTACAACCACGTCTCCTTGATCACTAACTAATTTGTGATTGAAATTTTAAAAATTTTAAAAATTTAAAAAAAAAAAAAAAAAAAAAAAAAAAAAAAAAAAACTGGCTTATTACCAAGAAGGCCTGTTTTTGTGAGAAAATCCTAAATATTTTTCTTTTTAAATAGATAAATGATTTCCTTTGATCTGACAACTTCTAACCCAAGGAAATTTTGAAGATTACCCAAATCTTTCATTAAGAAGTGATTTTTAAAATACTTCTTAAAATTTCAATTTTTTTTACTATCGCTCCCTATAACCACAATGCCATCTTACATATATGACTAATACATACATGCTTTAGCCTGTTTATACTTGTCATTTTTACTTGAAACATTTGATCCATTGTGTTAATATTTAGGTAATATTAGCCGAGGTAGCATTTTTTAAAGCTCTCTCAAAGAAATAAATAATAATAAAAAAAAAATTCAATGAAACTATCAATTTCCTAGAGTTTTGACAACAATACCTTTTACAATATCACAGTCTTTTACCAAAAAATTATCATGTCTAAAAAAGTAACAGACTTAATGCACCTTTTGTTTAAACTGTGCACAAGAGTATCCCATCCCAGTGTCAGTATGGGCATGTTCTATCAAATACGATGTGCTGTCTGGGTATCTTAGTTGCTAGTTGGCTGAATCACCTTGATAAATCTGATATTGGCTACCCTTACTATCAAGGAAACAGCCGTTACATCGTAATGCATAACAGTTACCACCGTCTACCGTTACGGGCGTTACGTAACCATTTTTGCTTCTTATCCCAGTGTTTCTATTGTTTTGAAAAATCCATGGGTAAGAACCGGCAAATTGAAGAAGCTCCAATAAGAAATTTGTATGGAAAAGATGAGGGTCAGGGCATGAATTCCACATAAGAAACTTTAAAAATATTTGAAAAATCTGGGAAGTCAATAGAGACATTGGATTTCATTGCTGAAGTGATGTTGGAGATCTGGAAAGTTGTAGGTTTTGGGAAGATTGCTGGGTACTATGGTCTAGGTTCTCTTAGCTTTATGAAAGTGGTTTTGATTACAGTTTGATGAGTCCTGAATGGGGGGTGTCATTGGAAATGGAGGGAAAAAAAAAAGGTCCCCCCAGGACTGCTGGGTTTGAAGATATAACTGAAGTGAGATCTAAGCTTTTGCTTTGTTGCATACCTCTTTAGTATTTTGGGGCCTTATGGCCCAAGTTCCCACATCTGATTCACTTCAAATGGATGTATTTGGTTTCCCATATGTGATTCTTTGCTGCTTTTCCTATGGATTTTTGAGTTCTTTCTCCCCCAATTTTCAGCTACTTCCAAGGCATTCCAGAGGCCGTTTCCGAAACGGAGCAGAGGGGCGGATGTGCATGTTGAGGTGTGCCATTCTCAAGGAATAGAAAGTCAAAGCAGCTACCAAACCCTCACCTGGTTTGTCGTATGGATACCTTTTTTTATTATTATTTTAAATCCGTCAAGATTGCTGGCCATTTTTTGTGTTGTACCACATGTATACTAGGCTCTTGTCATCTGTAAGACCAGTTTTTTTTTTCTTTCTTTCTTTTTCATCTGCTATTGTTTTTTGTAAGAATGCTGAATGGTTTCTAAAGGCCAGTTTTAGTTTTTTGCATCTGCTATTGTTTTTTGTAAGAATGCTGAATGATTTCTAAAGAGGCTGTAACTAGAAAAAGTCTGGAACTGGAGGAAGCTGAATTTGGATCTTTCTGCCTTGTGATGAAATGCAGCTTTGATTGAGAAATGGCATGTTTGTTTGAAATGCTGTCTCCAGGCAATGGATTGTTCCATGCTTGATGAAGATTCACATGGCATGGTGTTTTGGAGTATGCAGATGCTGGCGCATTGCTGTGGTTGCATATGGGCTGGGCTGGGCTGGCCTGTTCCTCAGCTGAGTGCGGCATGCTTTGGGCCGGGTTTGGCTTGTGAATATAGAATCCTGTGTAATGGAACCGGGATGAGGTTTCAGGCTTGATTACTAATTGAGTTTGATCTAGGCTTGAGTCTGCTTATTTCCCAACAGGTCGGCTGGCTTGACCCAGCCCAACTGATCTGCTTTGCCCCCTCTCCTTGTGGCCTGCCATCGATTAGGCTCCTCAGTGTTGCAGGCCATGGGCTGGGGCTGGGGCTGGCCCATTGTGTCGGTGGACCTGACCTGCAGTAGATTCTTAGGCATGATCTCAGATGATTTTCAGGCATTACAATTAAATGGCTAGCAATGGGCCCAGATCAAGTTTTGTGCCATTTGTGCCAGGCGTGTCTGGGATGAACGTGGCTTTATTGCCGGTGAGTAGAGCTGCGCATCAAGTCGAGTCAGACTGAGTTAGGGCTGACCCGACTTGATCCGGTTTTTGAATAGGCCTGACCAGAACTTGACTCGACTTGGTACTGAGTTTTGCATGCCTAAACCGATCTGAATCCGGGTCTAGCTTGGACTAATATGGACCGAGTCCGACCCGGTAAAAAGTACCGAGTTGGCACCGATTGGGATTGAGAGATGAGGGAGGGAGGGAGTGGAGAGGAGAGAGAGGGAGGTGGTGGGCTTGGAAGAGAGAGAGAGAGAGAGAGAGAGAGAGAGAGAGAGAGAGGGGGGGGGGGAGGGTGGTGATGGAGGTGGGTGGTTGTCGGGATTGGAAGAGGAGGATGAGAGAGGAAGAGAGAGTTTGGGATTGGGTTGGGTTATATATATATATATCTATATATATATATATATATATATATATATATTATATATATATATATATATATATTATATATATATACCCGAATCTGAATCGAGTTTCGAGTTGAGTTATTGGGTAACTCAAACTCAACTCGGTTTAAGTTCAGATTGGGCAAAGCCTACTCGGTTCGAACTAACTCACCCATTCGGTTCGGATCGAGTTGGGTCCGAACGAGTCGAGTCATCCCCTGCTGAGCTCTACCAGTGAGCCAGGCACATGCCTAAATTGTAGGCTCAAAAGTAGATGGCCATGGTAGGTCTGGCATTGGCCCAGCCCCATTAAAAGCCCTCTTCCCTTAGGAGCCTTGAATTTAGCATTATTTCACTAAGAGTTGGGCATTGAGTCAAGTCGGACAGAATTAGGGCCGACCCGATGCGACTCGAGTTTGAAATAGACTTGACCCGAACTCAACTTGACTCGGTAACAAGTTTAGCATGCTTGACCCGATCCAAGTCCAAGTCTGGCCTAGATTAACCTAGACTGAGTCCGACCCAGTCATAGGGACTGAGTCCGGTCGAGTTGACCTTTTCTTTCCAGTTTGTATCTCGATTTAGTAATGTACTTGAGTTGACTTATTCAGAATAAACATTGTCAAAAGTAATTTATAACAATTTTTTTTTTTTTTAAAAAAAAAAAGCGAACAAAATAAATAAACATTGTCAAAACTTAAAAGTATGTTCAGAATCTCAGAAGGAATTGCACATACAAACCATTTATTCATTCGATATCGTCTGTATAATGAATGCATTAGTGGCGTGTAACCCGAGTAACCTTGTCTATAATAGTAATCCTTTACTCCACCTCCGTCGCCAAAATCATCATTCGGTTCTCTTTTTACGGCTTTGATTGCGGGAAAACTTTAGGCTGAGTCCAAGTTGGAGGTGTTTAAAATATAATTGTTTACCTTTTCTAAATCAGGTGGTGGAGATGCATTTCTATCGTCTTCATTCATAGATTTAATGAGTTTTTTCAATATATTTTTATTATGTGATTTATACGGGATTCCCAATCACCCATAGAATGTAGCAAGACTTTTAAGAAAATTTGACGATTTATCATCTAGCTTATGTCCCATACTCGTGTCTACTTCGGCATCATGTTTTCTCGAAGGGGGTTGATGTCGTCTGGTCCTAGATGCCAATTACAGGCCTTGTTTTACGACTTTTTTATAATCTCGTTCTTCTTGTTTCCTTAATAGTTTATTTTCTTCTTCTCTATTAAGTGTGAGGGCTCTTCCTCGGCTTAATTATTATTTCTTTACTTTCCTCGGCTTAACTATTATTTATTTATAATAAGCTTACTTCTATATCTTCTGTGGTTGATTGTATTGGTTGTAGGGGAAGGGGTGTAAGCCTTTGTATTTGAGTCAAGAATGACTTGAAATAAATCTCAGACTTCTGGAGGAGCTTTGCTACATGGGGCAGTGTCTCCTCCTCAACAAGCCAAATGTAGTTTTAACCAATTTTTTTTTTTTGTTTACAAGTTATTTTCTACACAACTTGCATTGCAACTTTATCGTTCTATCTTGTGAATAGACTTTGGTTCCATAATTCGAAATATATGCCGATGGATCTATCAATGACATATCTATAACTGTAAATTTTGAAAGAAAGAATATTTTGATAAGCTTGAGGCAATATAAATAATTAAGGAATGAAGATAAACAAACGCAATCAGCCAACCATATGAGATTTAAGCAACATTAAGTCATTTAAAAGCATAAACGAAAAGATGAAAAATATAAAAATTAAAATACATAAGCTGATAAGCATAGAAAATATTCATCCAGCCATCAAATATTACAATTGAACATCAAATATTACAATTGAAGTCCATAAATAATAACTATCATATTGTCGTAAGCAAATGCAAGGGAAATAGAAGGTATTGTCTCATCCTGCTTCATACAATCGTTGCAGGTACTGCTAATCCTACTTCTCACTCTCCTCTTCCTCCAACTCCTCATCAACAGAGTTGCCTTTTTCACCAGATTAGACTCAGCGAATCATGTGTACAAATGAGCGCTTCAATTGATTCCTATATAAGTGAGTTTTGATACTTGTTCACTACCTTACTCCCCGTGCTAAAAGTAAATTCTGACTCCACGGTTGAAATTGAAATTGACAATATATCTCATGCCATCAATGAGAGCACAGGGTATTGTGATCACAAGCTTTCGATTTTCACTAGTAAAAAACATCTTCACATTTGTACTTTACAAGTGACTCCTTGAGATAGTGGTCAAGTTCTATTTTGCGTTAGGGTCTCGACTTGTGCCATAAAAGACGTAAAATTGTCGATCGTGTTTCATTGTGCAACAACACTAAAACTAGAACTCACTTGGGGAATTTGACACATTGTATTGTCTTTTGCGCACCCAAAGTTTCTATATAGAAATTGTACAGATCTCGAACCGTATCACGAATCTTATTGACTTCAGTAGCACTCTTCTCACCATATAGCTTTTTAAAAATAAATATAATCATTAACATCTTGTATCGAGAATCAATAATGACTGCAACGACCATTACCAAACAACATTCAGACTAATAGTTATCAAACTTTAACTACATACCTATAATCATTATTTATAGAAAGTCTGGTCCTCTACAACTTCTGTGCAAAACATCATCTACTCTCCAAAGTCCTGGCAAAAATATATTTGTTGTTGGATACTTGTTTCCTGAAAAGATCTTTATTGTCTTGTAAAAAACTGAAAGAAACTTAAGAACTGTTTTAGCTCTTGTTCAATCATTATAAAACAACAACCACTAATGTGCACTATCACGCTCTGCATAGTGAGAGAATGCATCTCCGCAAACCATCGCTAAATCCAACATTTCGTAAGTTGAATTACAATGTGTCATGACTTCCAGCTTCATCGTTCTTTGAGATGATAAATTCAACCGTTTCACGATCTCATTTCACGTATTTAATTATAAAGGTGACCCATGTATGTACTTCACACCCTCTCTTATGTTCTCAATTGTTCGCTAAATTCTTTTAAGCTCATCTTGTACAAGTAAGTTTAGGATGTGGGCACAATACCTAACATGAAATATTTCCCCACCGAAATACAAGTCATCATGGCCTTAAACTGGTTCAGCAAAATCGTTATCACATTATCGTTTGCGGATGCATTATCTAAAGTTATTGAGAAAATTTTCTTCTCAATGCTCTACTGCACAAGGCATCTATAAATGCAGTCTAAAATCATCAAACTAGTGTGAGGAGGCATAAGATAGCGGAAGTTTATAACTCTTTTGCAAAGCCTCCATTCAGCATCAATGTAGTTGGCAGTTAGTGACATATACACCTTTCGTTGATTGGATGTCGTCCATAAATCTAATGTTAGACTGATTTAGCAAACTGATGCAACTGTACTTTCAGCTTGACCTTCTCGCTTGCATACATCTTCATGCACACTCTCTTTATTGTTGTACAAAAACCTTCTCGAATCTGGGGTTAAGGCCTCTGGGTAATTAGACAAAAGATGGACTCTCTACCATTTGAAATGGTTTTCAATTTGCAATATTAAATCAAGCTGTTAACTCATTCACATGGTCCTTATTGTACTTATAGGTGAACAAGGTACCTTGTGACAGATCCACCACAGATTGGGTCAATGAAAGTTTCTGTTGGGCTGAGGTCTAGCTTCTCACTTTTTTTTATAATACTTCAGTAAGTGTTTCTTCAGAGTTGTGGTCAACCTATCTACTTGTTTAGCATATTGAGCCTTACAATACTTTCATTGTATCTACACTATGTCATTCTTTAGAATTACTTCTTCAAAATCTTCACACATTATCGATTTTTATTTTTTTAAATTGAACTCTGGGAGGTACTAATCTCAATGGGCACCCCTTCATCTTATAGACCTAATCATTCATTCAAGATCATTGGCGAAGTGACTAATAAACCGCCAGGGTATTGAGAATTTCCTCACTAGTCATCTACTAATTTACTGATACTAAATCAAACTAACATTATAATATCTTAAAAATATATACCAATTTCTAAATTGGTTATCCATCCAAGGTTGAATGGATTGTAATACTTTCATATTCTCATTTAAACGCCCATGTCGAAATTTCGACAGCATCTCCCCACATTTCTCTAAATAAGTTGATCTTCCATTTCATTCACATGCCAAATATCTAAGTAATGTTAAGATATTTGATATGAGAAATAAAAAGGAAGAAACATATTCAAAGAGAAATGGAGTGATGGAGCGCAAAACAGGCATGAGTATTTAAATAGGTTATATAAAAGCATACTATCTAACCTTGAACTTTTCAAAATGGAATAATTCGAGTGATTTCTATGCTACAAAAAACACACTATGTTTATTCCTGGCCACATAGAAATCCTCAAATGGACAACTAATTGTCTAATTCACAAAAATAGACCACATTAGGTTAATTGTCTAATGCACATAATAAGAAATAAGCATTGTAATCCATAATTCATAAAAATAAACTACTAATTGTTTAATTCACAAAAATAAATCACATTAAGCTAACCGCCTAATGCACAATAATAAGCTACACAAAAAGGGGGTAGGGGAATAAGGGTTTAGGTTTAGCTATTTAGGGTTTAAGTTTAGGGTTTAGGTTTTAAGTTTAGGGTTTAGGGATTCGGTTCAGGGTTTAGGTTTAGCTATTTAGGGTTTAAGTTTAGGGTTTAGGGATTTGGTTCAAGGTTTAGGTTTATGGTTTAGGGTTTGAGGATTAGCTTTAGGGGGTATTTGAAGCATGGGATTAGATGGGTTTAAGTGGGATGGAATTACCAAAATGTAATGATTACACTGTGTCAGGGATTTTCGTCTAATCCTATAGCTTGGATGCCATCCCACTTCATGTTTGGGAAATGGATTGGCTACTCATCTTGCCACGACCGGTCGGTGCTCTATGGGCCCCACCATGATGTATGTGTTTCATCCATGCTGTCCACCCATTCTTCCATGTCATTTTATGGTATGAGCCCAAAAATGAGTTTGATCCAAATCTCAAGTGGACTGCACGGTTGGCCCTAGGAGGTTTTTAATGGTGTAATTTAATCACTACTGTTTTCCCATGGTGTGGTCCACCTGAGATTTATATCTCCCTCATTTTTTGGATCAAGCCCTAAAATTATATTTCAAAATGGATGGACGGCATGGATAAAACACATACATCATGGTGGGGTCCACATAGCACTGACCACTAACCACACGAAACCCAAAGTAGGATTGCAGAAACCCTTGACCCGACGCTAATTCCAAGAAGGGGCTTCACAATCCATACCTTATGTGAGTCCCAAATAGAACATTGCAACGATCCATGGGATCTTAAAACTCACTCCCACCTAATCCCATTTAAACCCATGCGCCAAACGCCCCCTAAGTTTTGGGTTCAGGGTTTAGGTTTAGGGTTTAGGGCTTAGGGATTAGATTTAGAGTTTAGGGTTTAAAAATGGTTTAGCCCGACCGCACTCGAGCTATATCGAATGCACCTTAGCCAACCTGGCAGCACCTGAGCCAACCCAGATGCATCATAGCAAGCCCTAATGCACCCAAGCCAACCCGGACGCACCACAACTAGCTCGGACGCATCCGAGTCAACCCTGACCAAATACAAGCATATGACCCATTCTAATTTGTCCATTCAACTCTAACCTACCCCAATTTCACAAAATCTTCAAATTAGAATAGACGAAAATAATGAAATAGAACAATAAAGGTTTTTCCAAACACAAAATTACCTTGATTAGTTGATTCGGAGAGTTGGGAGGTTGTCGAAAGTCAGCAGCAAGCGGGTGGGCCGGGTGGGTGCGGACAAATTGCTCAGTCGAGACGAACAGCCGAGCTACTGGTTGTTGGGTGCGACTGTGTGGGGAGAGAGAGAGAGAGAGAGAGAGAGAGAGAGAGAGAGAGAGAGAGAGAGAGGAGGAGGAGGAGGAGGGTGGCCTAGTGGTGGTGGGTGGTTGTCGGGCTCAAGAGAGGAGGGAAGGAGAGAGGTCATGTCGAGTGCGGGCGTGAGGCGGATAGATTAGATTAGATTTAAGTTATATATATATATATATAGAGAGAGAGAGAGAGAGAGAGAGAGAGAGAGAGAGAGGAATGGTCACCTGTGCACCAATTCTCACGAGAACTTGTGAGAACTTTTTCAAAACTCATCACATGTGATGTGGGCCCAAAATCTGAACCATCCATGTGATGTAGCACCCCATGAAACCCCAAAAACTTTTGTGGGCCATGGCAAAAGAAAGACAAATCAAGGGAGAAACTGTTTCCTTTTTCCATGGCCCACCAAACTTATGGATCAGAGTGAAAGTCAGCCCTAGGGGTTTTATGGGGTGTTGCATCACATGGACGGTTCAAATTTTAGGCCCACGTCACGTGTGATGAGTTCTGAAAAAGTTCTCACAAGTTCTCATGAGAACTGGTGTGCATGTGAGCATTCCTCTCTCTCTCTCTCTCTCTCTCTCTCTCTCTCTCTCTCTTATATATATATATATATATATATATATATGTGTGTGTGTGTGGTGTGTGTGTGTGTGTGGTGTGTGTGGTGTGTGTGTGTGTGTGTGTGTGTGTGTGTGTGTGTGTAGATATATGTACACACACACACACACATACGCACATACTTGACTCGACCTGAAATCCGACTCGGTACTAACTTGACTCGATCCGAAACCTAACTTGACTCAGGTTCGGTTTGTATATGTGTGTTTAGAGAGAGAGAGAGAGAGAGGGGGGGGGGGGGGGGGGGGGAATGCGCACTAGTTCTCACAAGAATTCGTGAGAATTTTTTTAGAACTCATCTCCCGTTATTATGATAGCAAAATCTAAACATTCCATGTGATGCAACACCTCCATGAAACCTCCAGGGCCCAACTTTCACCCTAATCCAAAACTTTGGTAGGCCATGGTAAAAGAGAGACAAATCAAGGGAAGAAACTATTTCCCTTTTCCATGGCTCGCCAAAGTTTTGGATCAGGGTAAAAGTTGGCCCTGGGGGGTTTCATGGGGGTGTTGCATCACATGGAATATTTAGATTTTGCGCTCATAATAATGGGAGATGAGTTCTGAAAAAGTTCTCACGAGTTCTTGTAAGAACTGGTGCGCAGGTAAGCATTCCTCTCTCTCTCTCTCTCTCTCTCTCTCTCTCTCTCTCTCTCTCTCTCTCTCTCTCTCTCTCTCTCCACACACACACACACACTAACCAAACCTGAGTCAAGGCGGATTTCGGATCGAGTCAAGTTAGTACCAAGTCAGATTTCGGGTCGAGTCGAGTTATTGGGTGACCCGGTCTCAACTCGATTTGAGTTCAGATTGGGTGAAGTCTACTCAGTTCGGATCGACCCACCCACTTTGTTCAGGTCAAGTTGGGTCTAAATAAGTCGGACGAGTCGAGTATGCCGAGTCAACTCATCCCGTTCCCAGCTCTAATTTCACCTATTATGGGGTGGGACGGCAAAGCAGAGTGGCTCAGCATCCAACGGTCCTAAAACTGGGTTATTGAACTTTGGCAGCACATCCATGTACCCTGCATGCATGCAAGTATATTATGGTTTTAAGACTCAGACAAGTCTTATGCAAGTCGGCCGAGTTTGAGTCACCCCTGACTCAGGTGAGTTGGGCCAATTCATCCCGACTTATCAAGTTGCTACTGTGGTTCATGGATGAACGAGTTGGGTTGAGTTGCTGAGTCTTTAAACCATGATGTATAGTGATTGGGCCCATTCAAATCCTAGGCCACAATGTGGATGTGTCGTGGCTGAAATATCATAGTTAATCCTAATGACCCAATTCTGTTCATCAAATGGATGAGCTGAAAGGAAAAATGTTCTATCCTAATTCGGCAGGCAAAATCATATGGCCCAGATCAGCTGTTCAATTCGATCGTTGGCTCATTCTCCATCGACAACATGGTCTGTGATTTCGAGCATACTGATCCAGGACCTCATCTCATGTGTGCATGGATGAGTTGCCACATTCAATAAATGGTGGTAGTAGAAACTGTAGTCTTCCCTTAGTATACTACAAAAGTGGCCCGTGCAAAGGAGTTGATATGCAATGGTAAAGGGTTCTTCACCACTTTCTTAAATGGTTGGACTCTTCAACCGTACACATGGCCTAGTTGTATGCATACATCACTGATACAGACCGTCCCAATAATAGGAAATGGAACACAGCTTGAAAATCAAGTTGTTAGGATGTTCTTGATCAAATAGGAGAATACAACTAACTATCAATAAGAATTTCATCTTTGGACAAAAAACATGCACATAAGAGCCATGCACTGACTTTTATATGGAAAATATCCAACAATGGATTCTATTGGATGAATAATCGATCCAGCTCCTAACAATAATAATGCTTTCGAATAGGCATGAGTTATTAAATGGAATAAAGTAACTTGATAAGAACCTGACCCTAAAGCTAACATGGTATAACCCAATTGAGACATTGTAGAATAAGCTAAACTTTTCTTAATGTCTTTTTGAGCAAGAGCTAAAATAGCTCCTAATAGTACCATAATTACACCTAGTAAAGAAATGAGATTCATTATGTAAGATATAATTGTGAAAAGGGGAAGAAGCGAGCTACAAGAAAATTTTCCACGGATACCAAAGTAGCAGCATGTATAAGAGCCAAAATGCGAATGGGCCCTTCACGGCATCAGGTAACCACACATGACAGGGAAATCATGCAGATTTAGCAACTACATTGACAAATAATAGGGAGGTAAACAAAGTAGAAAATAAAGAATTTACTCTATTAATAAGGATAAGTTATTGAAGATTTCAATCAAATTTCAAATTTCTAAACTACCCGTTATTTAATAAAAACCTAAGATTCCTAATAATAAACCAAAATTCCGTACGCGGTTAGTTACAAATGATTTTTGACAAGCACTAGTTGCAATTGGTGTTGTGAACCAAAAACCTTCCGCCTGTTCTCAGAAAATATGAATTTGTATAAAATTGAAACTGGTAACTAATCCCAACAAAAAATATTGGAAAAACCCATATAAGCAAAAAATCTCAAATATCTTTGATCATGAGATATATAATTGTCACTAGACCAACCATGACTCCAACAGTAGTAATTAGTATTGATATAATAGAAGTGGGTCAATTAAGTGGCCGAACTCTTAAAGAAAAATCATTATTGATGGTCCAAGAATATAGATATTGATAGATAGAATTACCGCACAAAAAAAAAAAAAAAAAAAAAAAAAAAAAAAAAAAAACACCAGAACTAGAACTATACTCAGCAATGACAAGTAAAAGCCCACATACATGAAAATTTTCTGTTACAGTAGGAACAAACAGAAGTAATGTGGAATGAAATGTATGATCCATGCATGTTGATAAGTATGTTCAATAAAAAAATCAAACTTTTTTTAATTCTTATTAATTGTTTCCGATTCATCAGCTCTCTTTTTCTTTAGTAAAATAAATAATAATACTAATCAAGATATAAAATAACTTAAATATGACTGTTCAAAAAAAAAAACTCAAATATGGTTTTTAATTCTTAATTATTCCGATTGTTTTCCAAATATTGTATTAAAAAAAAAAAATCAAATCAAATCAAGAAGTTACAATTGTTCCAACTGCCACAAAATATCAAGTTACCTTTGTGTGGTCGCATGGGATAGTTCAAGTCGGATGGTAACATTTGTCTGATAGATGTCATAGATTGGGCCATACTGGCCATATTATGAAGCACACGGTTTGGATGGTCTGGATTGCCATACACGTATGCAACATGTATGGTGGATGAGTGGCATATGAAAACATCGTGGTTGAGGATCACCAATCTAGTCCATATGTAGATGAGAAATGGCTCCAGCGCTCCTAGTTGCAATGTGACCCTTAGTCCAATCCATTGAACCGAACTTGTTCATTAGGCCCAACACATTTTTCACGGACAAGCATGCAAACACTACACCGATTAACCATTTGATCAATTGCCTTTATTGTGGACGGTCCAGATTGTTTAAACAAAAATAGGTCAAACCAATAAATTTGGTCCATTAATTTTTCAGGGACAATCAGGGATTGCTATGGATATAGCAAACAAGGCAAATCAAAGAAGTATTGGATCATCCGATTACTGCAATTTTTGCATGGCGGCCATGAAATGTGTTTTGGATTTGACAATTCCGTTTGCATCAAGCGAATATATAAAATGTACTCATGTAGCCATCCTCTTACGATGTTGGTCTGAAACTACTATAGAAATATAATTTGAATTATTAAAATAAAAAAAAATAAAAAATAAAAACTACATGCAGTCAATTCTCTCATATTGGTCTAGGACCATGTAGGCTCACTATGTACACCTGGACAAAAATCAGGTTGGTCATCTCATCACACAGGTCACTCAACTTTGAGCATTGAACATTTTGCAAAATGTTCTTACCATCATTCGCCTGTCTACATAGGCATGGCCTCCTAATGAAATTGACCAGCCCGATTGCAGCTAGGTCTTCTGCAGAATATGGTCTCCCTCAGGGCAGGTACCAGTACTTCACTAGGATAGTGGGCCAAAGGGTTGTCCCACCCCTACGATCATCAAATGCTGCTGCTGCTTTTTTTATGTCAACATAGTGTAGCAATGCAAGATCATTCCTTCAAATAAAAAAAGCATTAAAAAAAAATGAAAGGGTCTCTCCCTCTAATTTCCCTTTCTGGCCAAACTTTCTTCCAGTTCCCATCCATATTCAATGGAATTGAAACTAAAATGCTCATCAGTCTTAACACCCAAATATGAAAAGAGTATCACTATTCATTAGTAACAAATAAGGGCCCGTAGTTCCCTTGAAGAGGAAGAGCAAACTCAGGCAGTTGGAGCACCCACATCTTTGATTGATTCACGCCATGCAAACTCCCTCGCACCATCCTTGTCAACGATTTTGATCACAAAGTTCGGTGGTGCAACCACCAGCCTCGACCGGATTTCTATAATGCACTTGTCGACCAGATCGATCGCTTCTTCCACTGACATCCCTCCGTGATAGTGCCTGTCCATCAGCGCAAGACAGAAGTAGGATCCGTAGCCAAATGCACCTTTGTCGATCTTGTGGAGAGTTGCAATGTAGTCAATGTAGTAGAGAGATGGGCCGGTTTCCTTGTCGTAACCAGCCAGGAGAATGTTGACAAAGTACGGACTCTGGAAAACCACATCAAATCACATTTGAGATATCTCTGACTTCTTATTTAGGGCAGAGAAAGCAGGAAAATGCAACATTTAATGTGTGCCATTGTTTGTGCCACCACAACTCTACCAAAGCATGTTGAGTAAGCTTGGGGAACACTGGAAGCCATGATCAAATGCTTTGGTATAACTCGTCCGCATGGGTATTTTGGGTTGGGGACCTCAGGTTGGGTCTCGAGTTGGGTCGGGCCACAGGTTAACCCAACTTGATGTTAGGTTGTGCTCGGGTTGATTCTCAACCCCACCCGACCCACCGAAGTTGCACACCTAACATCATCCTCTACCCAACCTAGGAGCCAGCTTATAATTGCACAAAGCATCAAGTGAAGCAGGAACAAACTCGAGTGTGGGAGCGGGGAAGTGTATGCTTCAAAATGGTCGCAAGAGGATACATAGCTATGGAAATAATTGAGATTACGCGCATGGGCCATTTAATGGGAATTCATAGAAATAGAATTATTTTCGAGATGTATGCATTGGTCAACGTGTCAAGATTGCTAGGAAAGATATGTTCTTGTTACATAGAAAATGAGAACAGGGACGAAGGTTGGCCTTTCCCGTGCAAATCAAAGGATCTGCCATTTGTCTTTAATTTCCTAGTGGAACAGATCAAACTGAAGCTCATGGAGATTTTCCTTGACTGGAACCCAAATGTAGACTAAATAAAATCTAAAGCTCGTAGAGAAAAATAGTAGTGCCATAAACTTGAAGGGCCAAATGCTAATTCCAGCAGAAATGAGATACTAATTGGATGAATGTCTATCTCCAACCATAAAGGTTGAAAAGCTACCAATAACCCTCAAAACCATGCAGTTAAATGGAAATAAGACAGCTGTGAGAATAGAAACCCGGTAAACATGCAGTCAAACTAATACATGATGTGCCACTATAGGAATTTGCATTTAAGGCCAGACAGTCACATATATAAAAACAGCTTAATGACATAATTCCCCAAAAGTTATAATAATAATAAATTATTATTAAAAAAACCAAAGACATCAATAGGATGTCCACAAGACAAGGAAGAACGATAGCTTCCAAACATGGATCCTTAAATACATTGAGAAGTGACAATAGCAAGAAATTCATTGCCTTAAAGAGAATCATCATGCACCAAGTTGTTCACTTCCAAATGTGGATCCTTTGATACATTTTTTTTTCTTTTTTCTTTTAATAAACACACGCACCCGACACACACACGCCGAAGTGGGATTTCACCACCTATGGGTTTCGAACCCAAGAACTCATGTTGAAACTCCTCGGAGTGTACCACTGGGGCAAGGACTGGAACCCAATAGAATATTTGGCAAGAGTGGGATAGATCCTTCGATACATTGAGAAGCAACAATAGCAAGAAATTCATTGCCTGAAAGAGAATCCTCAATGCACCAAGTTGTGGTCTTGGAACTATGACATTTTTCTGTTATCTAATTTACAAGCAATCAGGCAAACAACAATTTGTAACAACCCTAATATGTGATTACTGTATTGTAACGCAAAAACCAGCAAAAGGACAAGAACAAACTTTCGATAGACATGCATCGATATTTCCCATAAGCATGAAATCAACAAAGAAAATAGAGCTCTCTCATAGAATTTTTTTTCGCTGCACTATTTTCAGAGAAATCAAAGAAAGATTTGACAGAGAGTTCAAGACAGAAGACCAATGCAACTACTAATTTAGATCACCAACAGAAGCTGGGTTTCAACACTGAGGTCATGGGTTGGGTTCGAGTACTCGTGTGGTGTGTGTAAAATAAAATAAAGTTAAACAAGAAGATCACAAACAGAAGCTGGCAGTCCACAACTCGAAACACATCCAATAAAGAAATATAAATGAACATGTGGCATGAAATACACATAACAATTTAGATTAGCATGAAATACATTTAACAACTTAAATCTCTTGATGTTAGTTTCACTGAAGAGTGGGTGTGGTGCAACAATTCCTTGGAAGCTCAACCTTCTAAAGTACGGATGGTGGTTCAAACATCAAGGAAAAGACAGGGAATGGTTATTCCATACTACAGTTATCCATGCTAATGTCTAAAAATCAAAGGCATCAATAGAACCATAAGATCATCTCAACTGATCACTAAATTACATATGAGTAACAACAGGATCCTAGTACTAAAAATAGAATTTTCAGTATTTTAGGGCCTGTTTGGATGATGCCTAGAACCCTGCTCAATCTTGTTGAACGGAGTTTTGGAAATGAAAAGTATTCCTGACATGTTTGGGTGACACTCCTAAAACACTGTTCCTATGAACAGCACGTTGCCATTAATTTTAGTTAACATAAGAGGCTTTTTTGTTTCTTTTCTTTTTTTAAGGTACATATGGGGATGTTTTTCTGCTCATGAAGCGAGGTTTATGGGTGGGAGTACTCTGTTAAGGTACAAAGTTGGTACTCATGCGTTTAGAGATTGTAGATGTGGCATGTATGAATTCGAATCAAACCGATCAAATTGTGGGCATTGCTGTGGATAGATCACCATACAGAAATTAGATTGGTTGAAAAAATGTAGCCTCTGATCAGACCATTGCTTCTACCATCTACTAAATGTCCACCAATGTACTAGATAGATAATCAAATCAATGTTTTTTTTCTTTTCTTGGTACATGATCCTTCAGTATCGGGTCACATATTGGATGGTCTAGATTGAGTTAAATTTATCCAATGAGTGTAATTTATTATTGCCAGTGTATCAACCATCTCACTGCCGACTGCCGAGTATAAACAAGTTTTCTACTTTGGTATGAAGCCAGCAACTAGTTATGCTAAACTTCTATCACTGTCCACAATAATTTTGACGATAATGGTGATTCATGCTCATCAAATGTGACACTTGTGTACAGCTATCCAGACTACCAAAATCCTACGGCATGTTGTGCATGGAGTATTTCTCGATAATTACGTTGTGTACCATCCAGACTACCAAAATCCTAGGGCATGTTGTGCATGGAGTATCTCTCGATAGTTACATTACTCGATCAATCCTAATAATCCAATTGATGATTCTCAACTGGATGATTAAAAGTAAAATAGAAAGTGGTTCATATTCCGAAGGAAAAATTAGACGATTAGTATCATCAGTTCATTGTAATTGTTGGGTTATACTCCAGCCACAATTAGGCTAGCAATTTGAATGGTTTCAATTGTCATATACTTTACCATGTGTACAGTTGAAGATGCAAAGCCTTTTTTTTTTTCTTTTTTTAATTTTGGTTAACTATCATCAGAGTGTTGATTCCTATGAACCAGTTCATCACCATTTTGCAAATGGTAGTCATCTTCCTCCCATGTGGCACTCATGTACAGCCATTTAAACAATCTGAAGTGTGGGGCACATTGTGGATAGAACAGATCTCGAAACTCAATACCTATCAACCAATCCTAACCATCCAATTGATGGTTAAAAGTAAAATGTGAGAGGCTCAATTCCAAGGGAAAAATCTGGTAGTTACAATTGAGCCAAAGATACAGTCAGTCTAGATCATCACACAACAATGTCATGTGTTCATTGGAAGATTTACCACCATTAGTGAAATGGTGCCAAACCATCATAGGGGTCTAGCCCAATCACAAAATATCAACTAAGGTTGAACCATCATACAGGTCTAGCCCACACATAAACATTGATGAACTATCACATTATGCCATGGGTGACAATGGTGTTGATAATTGCCTTATACTGCATTAACTCTTCATAAAATGATTTTTAACATTGGACACCCAAACAACATTATAGGAAAATGTATAAAAGGAGACACTGCACCCAAACATCATGAAATGAATTTTCAAAAACTGCATTCCCAGTCCTGCATTTCCATTGAATGGAGTTTTGATAAATTAATTTCTGGACTGTCATTCAAACACAGCCTTTACTTCTTTCACACAAAATTTCACCATTTAACCTCTGATGTATTTTATTTTTTTTTTAAGTCTTCTTCTGGCAAGGATAACATTTCTGCTTCCTGCAAAAGAGGGGGCATGTACTAGCCAATAGTCTTGTATACTAATTCAAATAGAGCTGTAAAGACCAGCAATGCAGAAGCAATAATCTATAGGTTTTGATAATTGACTTCAAATTTATACAAAATAGTGAAGATGTCAATTTATAGAATGCTATATGCAAAAACTGGAAACTTAGGATTTTGGGTCTGCAAGAAGTGCGCTTTTACAGAGAGTGAGAGAATTTAAAAAGAAAAAGAAAAGAACAAAAAAATATATATATACAGAAAAAGGAAAATGACATGACATGTATGTGGTCTACAGCAACATATTTCCATCTTTCCAGGTTCCCACAATGTTTCCATCTTTATTGAGCAAGGAAGTATGTTTCAACAGTGACAATTCATCACCATCATCATCTAAGCGTTATCCTAACTAAATGGAGTTGTGGCCAAATCTTCACGCCAGCAGATGGCTGCCGATCTGACACAACCCTTCACCCAGGTTGGGACTGGCAATGATAGCACAAAACTCCCACGGCGAACAATGCAATTGCTTTTTTTTTTCTTTCTTTCTTTTCTTTTTTGAATGATGGGCATTCAAGGAAGAACATGTTCATAGGATGTGTAGCTGAAGTGAGGATGTTGTGAATTGTGATAGATAGGTGTCAAGATGAGGAATTATAGAATGAGAATAGAATGCATTTGAGGGAATTTAGAAGGAGCAACAATGTGATAAGATGAGGGAAAGCAGACTTAAGATGGTTTAGCCATGTGCAACAAAGATCAAGAACTGGCCCGGTTAGGAGTGAGTTGGTTCAATTTGAAGGTTCTAAAATGGCAAAGGGGCCCAAAAAGACATTGGGTGGAGATAGTACGAAAAGATTTGATGGCCTATAGCTTAACTGAGGATGCAGTCCTTGATAGGGTGGAATGGCTGAATAGGATTCACATAGCTGATCCCAATTAGTTGAGATCAGTGTTTTAAATAGCGAATAGCATCTAGTGTAGACTTCACCCCTCTGAAGCGTGGGGCTTACGCTACATAGCAAGTAGTGTAAGCTACACGCAAGTTCTAAATTTTTAATCAAGGCTGCGCTTGGTTACAATAATTCATGATATTTTGCACCAAATTAGACTGATTAATAATGAAAAGGCAATAATTAAGTATAAAGGTGAAGAAAGAGCAATGAAACTGATTTAATATTGTTACTTATATTATTTTACTAAAAGCATTGAAAAGATTAACTAATTTTTATTGAAAATATAACAAATCATTGAAAATATTAATTGATCTTAATGTTTTAGTGAAAAATCACTAGTAATGTGAGCTATGTAGCGTGTAGCGCATGCAAATTATCATAGAGCGTAGGCTACACGCAACTTAAGTTATTTTCATGAGCTACCTAGTGCTAAGGCTAAGCTATGCTATGTACTGTGTAAGCTACAAACTAAGTAGCATAGTTATTTGAAACACTAGTTGGAATAAGGTTTAGATGATGATAACCATTTTGCTAGCAAAAAGTAAACAAGGAAAAAACAAGGTGCAAAAAAAAGGGATGATGAGAAATCATCCCTCAGAAGACAACTACAAGAATGGGCGCCTTGGAAGCCACAGACAAGAATCAACATTCACGATGAAATAATACAGTTGTCTGTCATTATGTTAAGAGGAGGCAATTCTGCTAAATACTGGGAGGGGCAGGCCCAGTAAACAGACATGGAAAGAATGGAGTGATACATCTCCACTGAAGAAACCTTATCTTCAAAAATTCTATATACAGTTGTCTGTCATTATGTTAAGAGGAGGCAATTCTGCTAAATGCTGGGAGGGGCAGGCCCAGTAAACAGACATGGAAAGAATGGAGTGATACATCTCCATTGAAGAAACCTTATCTTCAAAAATTTAGGCCCAGTAAACCCACCCGCTTGCCGCTGACTCTCGACAGCCACCCAACTCTCCAAATCAACTAATCAAGGAAATTTTATGTTCAAGAAGACTTATATTTTTTGATTTTCATCTATTCTTATGAAATACAACATGTTAAGGTATTCTAATTTTGGGGTTTTGTGAAATTGGGGTCGAGTGGGATTGAATGGACGAATTGGAATGGGTTGGGGGATTGTATTTGGCCCAGGATGGCTCAGGTGCATCCGAGCTGGCTATGGTGCGTTCGAGCTGGTTCAGGCTAAGCCACCCCTTATTGCTTAACTTATTATTATGCATTAGACAGTTAAGCCTAATGTGGTTTATTTTTGTGAATTATGGATTACATTGCTTATTTCTTAGCTTATTATTGTGTATTAAACAGTTAGCCTAATGTGGTTTATTTTTGTGGATTATGGATTACATTGCTTATTGCTTAACTTATTATTATGCATTAGATAGTTAGCCTAATGTGGTTTATTTTTGTGAATTATACAATTAATGGTTTATTTTTGAGAATTATGGATTACATTGCTTATTGCTTAGCTTATTAGCATGCACTAGACATCTAGCCTAATGTGGTTTATTTTTGTGAATTAGACAATTAGTGGTTTATTTTTGTGAATTATGGATTACATGCTTAACTTATTATTGTGCATTAGACAGTTAGCCTAATGGGGTTTATTTTTGTGAATTAGACAATTATTTACCATTTTGAGGATTTCTATGTGGCCAAGCTTAGATATATTGTATTTTTGGTGGCATAGAAATCACCCTCATTGTCCTATTTTGAACAGTTCAAGGTTAGATAGATAGTATGATTACATATAAGTTATAACCTATTTAAATACCCATGCCTATTATGCGCTCAATCTCCCCATTTCTCTCTGAATATGTTTCTTCCTTTTTATTTCTCATGTCAAATATCTTCATAATGTTTAGACATTTGGCATGTGAATGAAATGGAAGGTCGAATTATCTGGAGAGACAGAGAGATGCTGACGAAATTTTGACGTGGGCGTTTAAATGAGAATGTAAAAGTATTACAATCTATCCAAACTTAGATGGGTAACGAATTTAAGGTTTAGTATATACTTTTAAGGCATTATAGTGCTAGTCTGATTTAGTATCTTTCAATTAGTAAATGATTAGTGAGGAAATTCCTAATACCCCTGACGATTTGTCAATCACTTTGCCGATGATCTTGGATGAATGATTAGGTCTACAAGATGAAGAGGTGCGCATTTAGATTAGAGTTCAGTAAAAGGGAAAAAAACCGGTAATGTGGAAAGATTTTGAAGTAAACCTAAAGAACGGCATGGTGAAGATACAGTACAAGTACTGCAATGCTCAATATGCTAAACAAGTAGACAGGTCGACCACAACTCTAAAGAAACACCTATTGAAGTGTTATAAAAAAGTGAGAAGTCAGACATCAGGTTAACAAACACTTTCATTTACCCAATCTGTGGTGGATCCGTCGCAAGGTACCTTGTCCACTTATAAGTATAACAGGGACCACGTGAATGAGTTGGTGGCCAAATTTATTATTGCCAATGAAAAACCATTTCAGATGGTAGAGAGTCCGTCTTTTGTCGAATTAGCTAAAGGCCTTAACCCCATATACGTGAATGTCTCATGTACAATAATAAAGAGAGTGTGCATGAAGATGTATGTAAGCGAAAAGGTCAAGTTGAAAGGATAGTTGGTATCGGTTTCCCAAATTAGCCCGACATCGATTTGCGGACAACATCCAATCAACGAATGTGGTATATGTCACTAACTGTCTACTATGTTGATGATGAATGGAAGTTTTGCAAAAGAGTTATAGACTTCCGCTATCTTGCGCCTCCTCACACTGGTTTGATGATTTCAAACTGTATCTACAGATGCCTTGTGAAGTGGGGCATTAAGAAGAAAATCTCCTTGATAACTTTAGACAATGCCTCTACAAACAATTTTGCAGAACCAGTTTAGGCCTTTAGGGCCACTAGTGACTTGTATTTCGATGGGAAAACATTTCATGTTAGGCGTTGTGCCCACATCCTAAACTTGATTGTACAAAATGGCTTTAAAACAATTGAGCCAACAATCGAGAACATAAGAGAGTGTGTGAAGTACATAAGAGTGTCACCTTCACGATTAAATACATGGAATGAGATCGTGAAAGAGTTGAATTTGTCATCTCAAAGAACGATGAAGCTGGATGTCATGACACGTTAGAATTCAACTTACAAAATGTTGGATTTAGCATTAGCTTTCAGAGATGCATTCTCTCACCATGCGGTGTGTAATAGTGTGTATCAGTGGTTGCCTTCTGATGATGATTGAACAAGAGTTGAAGCAGTTCACAAGTTTCTTTCATTTTTTTTTTATGAGACAACGAAAATTGTTTCAGGAAGCAAGTATCCAACAACAAATATATTTATGCCAGAACTTTGGAGAGTAAAGGATGTTTGCACAGAAGTTGTAGTGGACCAGACTTTCTACAAATAAGGACTATAGGTATGCAGTTAAAGTTTGATAAGTATTAGTTTGAGTGCAGTTTGGTAATGGCCGTTGTAGTCGTTCTTGATCCTCGATACAAGACGTTCATGATTATATTCGTTTTTAAAAAGCTGCATGGTGAGAAAAGTGTCATTAAGGTCGATAAGGGGGGGCTACAAAAGACAATACCACAAGTCAGACTCATCAAGTAGGTTTTAGTTCTAGTGTTATTGTACAATGAAACACGATCGACAATTTTATGTCTTTCATGGCACAAGTTGAGACCCAAATGCAGACAACCCAAACAGAACTTGATCACCATCTCAAGGAGGCAATCGTAAAGTACGAAGGCAAAGAAATTGATGTTTTAGACTTATGGAAGTCGAAAGCCCATGAATCACAATACTCTGTGCTCTCATTGATGGCATGAGACATTGTCAATTCCAATTTCAACCGTGGCGTTAGAATCTTCTTTTAGCACGGGGCGTAGGGTCGTGAACAAGTATCGAAGTTCACTTACACCGAATCAGTTGAAGTGCTCATTTGTACACAGGATTGGCTGTGTCCAATCTGAGGAAAAGGCAATTCTGTTGATGAGTTTGAGGAATAGGAGAGTGAGAAGCAGGATGAGACAATAGCTACAACAGTTACATGAAGCAGGATGAGATAGTACCTTCTATTTCCCTTGCATTTACTTATGACAATTTGACAGTTATTATTTGTGGACTTGAATTGTAACATTTGATGGGTGAATGGATATTTTCTATGCTTCTCAGCTTATGTATTTAAAAATAATAATAATAATAATAATAATATTTCTCCTCTTTTCGTTTATGCTTTTAAATGATTTAATGTTTCTTAAATCTCATATGGTTGGCCGGTTGTGTTTGTTTATATTCAATCCTTAATTATTTATGTTGCCCCAGCTAACCAAATATTATTTCTTTCAAAATTCATACTTATAAATATGTCATCGGAAGATGATCCATCGACAGATATTTGGGATTATGGAGCCTAAGTCTACTCCCAGGATGGAAAGATAAAGTTACAGCGCAAGTTGTTTGTAAACAAAACAAATCAAGTAAAATTACATTTGGCTTGTCGGGGAGGAGACGTTGCCCCATGTAGCAAAGCTCCTCCAGAAGTCCGGGATTTTTTTCGAGACATTCTTGACTCAAATACAAAGGCTCCCACCTCTTCCCTTATAGCCAATACAACCAACCATAGAAGATATAGAAGTAGGCTTATTATAAATGAAGAAGGGTCAAGCAGAGGAAGAGCACTCACACCTAGTAAAGAAGAAGAAGACAGACTATTAAGGGAACAAGGAGAACGAGATTATAAATAAGCTGCAAAACAAAGTCTGGAATTGGCATCCAGGACCAGACAACATAACTCCCCCCAAAAAGACAACATGATGACATGCGATAAATCATCGAAGTCTCTTAAAGTCTCACTGCATTCTATAAGTGGTTGGGAATCCCGTATAAATCGGATCATGAAAAGAGGTTGAAAAAACTCGTTAAATCTATGAATGAGGATGATGGAAAGGCATCTCCACCATCCGATTTAGAAGAGGTAAACAACCATCTTTTAAACACCTCCAGCTCAAACTCAGCCCAGAGTTCTCCCGTTGTCCAAGCCGTAAAAAGAGAACCAAATGATGATTCTGGTGAAAAAGGTGGAGGAGGGGGTTACTATTATGGACAAAGTTACTCAGGTTACACGCCACAAAGGCATTTCATCATATAGAGGATATTGAATGGATGAATGGTTTGTATATGCAACTCCATCTCTGAGATTCTGAACATACTTTTGAGTTTTCACAATGCTTATTTACTTTGTTCATTTTTTCTCTATTACAATTTACTTATGACACTGTTTATTCTAAACAACTCAACTCAAGTACACTACTCAATCAAGATAAAAAAAGACCTCGTTTTCGGCAAAGTGCTTGACATGTGTGGATGGTTGAGATCCAAAGTATGAATTCATATCCAATGAATGATATTTATTCAATGATTCTCACTTATGCATTCCTAAAGGATTGTTGCAAGAGAAGATCCTATGCAAGCTATACAAAGGAAGATTGGGTGGAGACTTTAGAAGAGATAAAAAAATTGACCTCAGTTGAGAAAAAATACTATCGGCCTTGTATGTGTCGTGATTTTGAACAGTTCATGGCACAATGCCGCCGATGTCACAATGCCGCCGATGTCGGGTCTCTGAAGGTCGTGTGCAGAATACCAACCTTTATACCGAACAAACCGAAGTAGTTAATAAGAGCCTTCATAATCTCTTGAGGAGTATCGTAGGCAACAACGTATCTCACTGAGACTTGGCTCTACCGAAGCCAAGTTTGCCTACAACAACTCAATAAATCGCACAATAAAAAAATCCCTATTTGAAATCATAAATGGGATAAGTCCATACCAAGTACTTGACTTAGTACCATAAGACTATTACCGGTACAAGATCAAATGAGTGAAGATGTTAATGCTTTCATTAAGCACATCCAAGACTTGTAAGCTCAAAAGATTAAAGAGAGCAACACCAGGTACCAAGCTGCGAATGAATATCAGTGGAAAAAAAAATATAAAGAAAGTGATTTAGTTATGTCCGCAAAGAAAGGTTTCAAGGAAAATTTACAACAAGATCAAGTCTAAGAAGATTTGTCCATGCCAAGTCAAGAGAAAGTTGGATGACGATACCTATATGATCGAGTTGCTAGATGAATTAGATATCTCACCAACTTTCAATGTGGTGGATTTGTTCGAGTAACAAGAGGAGGCGTCTGAAGTGCAAGATGAAGTCATTATCGATATGGATAAATAACTCTGGAAAAAGAAAATATAAAAATAAAATAAAAAAGCTAGAGGAGTGTTAGGTTGTAATTTTTTGTGCTTTCTTGGCATCCTTCTAATAAATTGATCAATTACTCTTCGGAAAAAAGGGGAAAAAAAAAAAAGTTGAGCACGAGTTGCACATGGAGACAACTGTCATTCGATGGTGCCAATACAAGCAATACTTGGTGAATGGAAGAATAAACCCTATTCTCAATGCACATGGATCACAGGTGACGAATTAAAAAGATTGGATCAGAAGCTCATACTTGTATGAAACATCCAACTCACCGAAGTCGAGTTCTTTCCAAGTCGGGGAGAATGATACAGGCCCATAGCCCACCATAAGGCTTAACATGTGCTGATTTTGGACTTTTATTGATAAATTCGGGCCTAATTATCAAGAACTATAATTTACTATTTGTGGAAGATATGGGGGCTGGTTTAAAGATGTGATTGGAGATATAAGGGGATGTGATTGAAAATATGGGAATAATTTAACGACGTGATTGGAGATTTTGAGGATTATTTCCATATTTGTTTTCACCATTATTAGGCGTGTTGCCATCTTAGGTAGACTATATTTAAAATCAATCTAATAGTTGAGGAGATTTCCATTAAATATTCAAATCTCTAACACCTTTCCCCAAGAGAGCCCAATTCTTTTCCCAAATATTCCCCACCCCAATGCCTCTTCTCTAACTTTTTGCACGTCTTCCCACTTTACAAGGTAAAAATCTCTCCTCTTCCTTGTCAAAGGAAGTCCCTTTCCATTTTCTTTATTCTTTTCAAGGCCGTTGTACGCGTTTAGAACATGCAAAGGAAGTAAACTTGTGATTCTTACTTCAAGGGTAAATAGGAGCATTTCCACTTAGCAAGCCTTCTCTCGATCTTTTCAGATCCCACAATAAATAGGCTGAGGCTTTGCCCCCGACTGGGAGACCGAGATATTCCAATGAACAAGTTTCATTTTTTTTTTTCCCGCAAACCATCCAATTAGCAAGAGCTTGCCCCTCTTCCTTAGATATAGACATCGCCAGTTCCCTACCAAGGCACTCTTCCCAACATTCACTCAAAGAGCAGATATTGAACCTTCATCTGATCCAAAGAAAAAGCAAACAAAAACAAGAGTTGTCTGCAAGTGCAAACAGAAGATGGGAGATCAGTAATTTTGGTGATCTAACATTGAACCCTCTCAATAGATCAACATTGATAGCTTTCTCCAACATCTCCAAGCTCTCGACCACGATAGAAAAAGGAAAGGAGAGATTCCCCTTGTCAAAGAACTCTAAAGTTAGAAAAAGGAAAAGAAAAAAAGCCATGTGGCAAACCATTGACTAGGATCAAGAATGACGCCAACATATGCACCCGCTCCAAAACCCGCCCTAGAAAGGGAATACTCCAAAATGCTCCAATCTACATGGGTCATCATCATGGGTGTGCCGTAAAGGCCGTTACGGGGCCGTAAAGGTAACAATGGCAACCGTTACACGTTACGGGGTTGTAACAGCCGTTATGGAAAAAAAAAAAAGACCCATAATTGCCATTAACGGCATGTTACGTCCCCTATACGGGCCATAACAGCCCTGTAATTGTATGTTATGGGGAATATACAGGATTTCCATACTTTTTAATCAACATTACGAGGCAGATACAGGTTTTACAGGATTTTTTATTTCAATAAAAAAAAAAAGAGAGACCGTAAAGGCCATTATAGGGGCTGTAACAGCCGTTACAACCCGTATCATAAAGGTACGATGGTGGCCGTTATGGCCACCGTTACCGTTACAGGACACTCATCATAGACTTTTCCATGTCCAGCTTGACAAAAATGCCGCCCA
The DNA here is from genome assembly GCA_021015155.1 of Magnolia officinalis. Classification (NCBI taxonomy): domain Eukaryota; kingdom Viridiplantae; phylum Streptophyta; class Magnoliopsida; order Magnoliales; family Magnoliaceae; genus Magnolia; species Magnolia officinalis. The sequence goes on from JAJHSJ010000002.1 coordinate 91,580,280, forward strand.
TGCCACTCCTTTTCCTCGAGTCAAATGCACTCATCAGCGTTGAGGATGTCGACTAAATTTTCTCTCTTCTTCACAAATTCCCTTTGAGAGATCACTTAGCACATAACTTCCCTCAACCTAATCAAAAGACATTTTGCAAGGATTTGTAGGTGTTGTCAACTAGGCTAATCGGCCTATATTCCCTCAAGTCAATGGCTTCCTTGAATTTTAGGATAAGAGTGATTAAAGTATTATTAAGGCTTTTATTGAGAATCGCTTGCTCGTGAAATTCTCTCATAATGCTCAAAACATCGCCTTGGACAATGTTTCAATAGACTTGAAAGAAAGCTTGTGAGAAACCATCATTCCCAAGCAACTCCCCTATCCATATCTCAAATAGCCCTATGAACTACTTTTGCAAAATCTCGTCCTAACAACACCATCATATCGCAAGATAATTGATTAAAACTTAGCCCATCAAGAGGCGGCCTTTGAAAGACACCCTTGGAGTAAATTTAATAGAAAAATTGAGTTATCTTTAGTTTGTATAGGATCATCACCAACTCCCCCATATCATGATCTTTTTTAATATGGTTATGCTCACATCACCCATTCGTAATCCTCTGGAAAAGAAGAAGAGAAGAGCTTTGAATCCCCTCCTTCAACCATATAGCCCTCCTTCAACTTGATGGTGTTGAATTCCCCACCAACATATTAAGAAAGATTCCACCATCTAACAAGTGAAGAAAGCTCAACTCATAACTCCTCGATTATTTGGATTATATTGACATCAAAACCAACCAGAAATCTTCTTGGTGAAATTTAGCTAATATTGAAAATGATCCTTCTATTTCATCATCTATTATCGGTCTATTAGAGTTCCACATTATAATAATGTTGTCAACACTCCCCCTTGCCGAAGGAAAGCGGAAGCCTTTGTTTGTGGTGTCCCACAAATCTTTGACAACTCTATCATCCACATCCTCTATTTTGGATTCTTGTAGAGAACAGCAACCACTTTTCTTCTATGAAGTATATCTTTGGCAGCCTATCTTCTATAAAGGTTGCCTAGCCTTCTGACATTCCAAGAGATCACTTTCATTAGTCCATCAGTTCCGCCCTTGCCTCCCTTGTACTATACACCCTTATCTATCTCCCCTCTAGCGAGTCGCAAAAGAATTATTGAGATGTTATGTCGTCATGAACTCTGCAGCACCCTCTTGTACAGAAACCATCTCGACCATTTGATCCGTGTCTCTACGCTCCAACAAGTCAAACAGGTTCTTCAAATCACCAGCCTTCTCACAAAAGGAAATCCCCAAGTCAAGATTGAGACCATTTTCGGAGTGTTGCTACCTCTGTCACCTTGAACTTTCATACCTAATACATCTTGAAGTCTTGATAAAGCCAAAATGTCATTGCCAACCTTATTAGTCCCAAGTCACAACTAAGGCTCACCATTTTCGGAGCATCTGTGCATCTATCACCTTACACTTGCTTCCTAATCCATCCTGAGGTCTTAATGAAGCTAAAATGTCATCGTCAACCTTATCAGCACTCGGCTAGAGGATTGTCAGGATTCTTCCCTATAATCTTGTTTCTTTATGTTTGATCATTTGCATCCTCTTTTGGATTTGCACTAAAGGAGACCCAAAGTCATCTCTTAGTAAATCTAACTTGATTTGGAGAAGACGTTGATGACAAATTGCAAGTCAATTGAGCATCCCCAATATCGATAATAGTATGATGGTTAGCAATCACCATCCCCATTAACGGAAAAGCTACAAGTGTTGGCCTTTCATCACTAGTCCCTACACATGGGGGCATGTCCATCATGTAACCACCCTTGCTACAATCCTCCTCTTAGAATCTATAAGGCAGATTAGACGAATAGAGGTTTGTACAAACTTCTACAAGCCCAAGCCTAGTAACATGCAAATTACTCGTCTTGCTGCAAGAGGGGCTCCTTTTCCTATTTCTCTTTACATGATTGTGTACTACATTATTTGACAACAATAATATGTACACTCACGAGATGAGATGAGACAAGAAAATGATCCTCGCCCACGCTCTTCTTGTGATATATAGTCCCTACACAAGCGGGCTTGTCCATCATGTAACCACCCTTTGCTACAATCTTCTTCTTGCACTCTATAAGGCGGATTTGATGAATAGAGGTTCACACAAACTTCTACAAGCCCAAGCCTAGTAACATGCAAATTACCCGTCTTGTTGGCTCCTTTTTCTATTTCTCTTTATGTCATTATGTATTGAATATTTGAGGACAATAATATGTGCACTCACAAGATGAGTTGAGACAAGAAAACGATCCTCGCCCACACTCTTCTCGAGATATATAGCTTTCTTTGTAAAAGCCTGGAATTCAAAATTCATGACAGCCATCTTAGCAGAGCAAACCATTTGATCCACTTGTCTTGTTTGCAATGAGATGGAAGCTTTTTGAATGATGTATGACCCCTCCTTTATCAGCGTGAATCGAGTAGGGGCATGTGTATGTGACTACAAACTTATACAGTATGCTTCCTGCATCTCAGGGAAGACATTAATGAAAAATTGTTGACTAAGATTCTCCAATACCAGCCACAATACGATGGTTACCCGCCACAACCTCTTCATGGGCATTGAACCAAAAAGCTGCAAGCTTTGGCCTTTCATCACTTGTCCCTATACAATGGGCCCGTCCATCATGTCACCGCCCTTGCTACATTTTTCCTCTTACACTTTATGAGAAGGATTAGATTAATAGAGCCTTGCACAAGCTTCTTCAAGCCCAAGCCTATTAACATGTGAATTACTTGTCTCACTCACTGCAAGAGGGGAACTCTCTTTCCTATTTCTCTTTATGTGATTCTATGTTGTGAGATATTTGGGGATATGATAAGATTTACACTCGCAAGATGAGATGAGTTGAGATGAGAAAGTGACCCTCACCCATACTCTAATCGCCATATACAACTCTTTTTTAAAAGGATGCAATTCAACATTCATGACGGTGATCTTAACAAGCGTCCAGCCAATTGGCACAAGCGTCCAATCCTAGCATGAGATGGAAGCTTTCCGGATGATGCATGATCCCACATTTTATCAGCATGAACTAGATAGGGGCATCTGTCCTCGATACATGACTGCAAACTTGTACAATAAGTGTTTCCAGCATTTCGATGAAAAGAAGGTGATTGAAGGTGTGGATCTCTCCCTTGAAGCGAGAAGAACTCCTAGCAAGCATTGGCACTGTTGGGACTTAAAAGCCCCATGCTGCCACCTTAGCCCCCCGGTAGCAACGAAGCAATTCCCAAGAAACATGTTGTCTCCTCACCATAATCCCCATGAATCTTGTTTTTGCCCCCCTCAAGGCTCGGAATTTCAACATTTTTTTGCCAAAGTATATATTTCAATGGGCTTATTACAATCATTCAGTCAAATATCACATATGTGAAGATTCGGAATCACCTTGATTCTAACGTAATTGTGATTTGGATTCCAATGCATTCCAAATACAAGCTCTCAAACGAGCCCAAGGGGCATGAATTATGCTACTTTGAGGATGATTATTGGGTTATTTCATAGGAGCATTCATTGCTTTGCAATTAGATTGTTTAGTCCTCTAATTGTCTCCCCGTCACAGTCAGGATTGCCACCAAGGTCTAAGAGAAATAGAGAACTTATGTGAATCAGCATCTTGATTCCCTTCGAGGTCATGAAGCACTAAGAACTTGTTCGGGGATGAATGAATTTTCACTCCACTGGTGCTTCTTGAGCTTGACAACTTTGAACTTCCAGATGGAAATTTCCTCTTAATTTATATGAAATCATTACCAACGTTCAGAGGAAGCTCCTCACTCAAATACATATGAGACTCCAGCTTATGAACAGGAATCATATCAGTGGTGCGACTGTGTTTCTACTTGCTAGAAAACAATTTATCTTTATTTTTATTCAAAAGGCAGAGAACCTTCTTTTTTTCAAAATGCAGTTATTCAAATTTGACACAAAATGGAGACTGTATTTTTAATTTTTTTGTGCTGCAGTATTCTAGGTTTGCCTAGGAACTTGATAGCAAAACTAGCCACTTGAATCCTCAGTCATCGACTACAATGAGAGAGATTGAAAAAGAGAGGTGAGAACCCACTTACCAGAAAACTCAAAGACCTAAAGGTAAACTCTCCTTATAGCCTGCATGTCTTTTTACCAGTTGTAGTACATACTAATCCTTCTTGAATGCAAACTAATTCCATTGGTTCTAAAACAACATCATAGTCAATCCTAATCAAACGCAACTACCAGTAGAGGACAAAAAGTTATAAAACTAGGATTCAGTAACTTGTATCAAACCAACTAGGACACTTAATTAAGTTGCTAACCAAGTTACTGTAGTGTAGTATGCATCTTTAGTTGATTGGTACAGTGCATCAAAATTTCAATAGAATGATCCTACCATTTTTTTCCCAAAAGAAAAGTGCATTGACCCAGACCCTAACTAATGCTCCATAACCCATGCTCCCAACTAATCCAATCTCTAAACAACACCCCGAGTAAAGCAAGTACAACACCACACACACACACACACACACACACACACACACACACACACCAGTATCATGGAGACCTTATCTACAGTCTTAAGGAGTGTCGGCTGAAGCAGGCCTCCCAATGATGTTTAAATGAAACCCACCCCAATCACTAGGTGGGTCACCCTATTTTAACCGTAGGGCCCAAACATCAACCTGGTTCATGATTCAGGTGAGCCATTAAAAAAGGAAATAGTTTGGTAGAGGGATGCCCGCCAAAGTGTATATATACGCCATGGCGGGGTCCCCTTGATTGGCTGGTTTTTTAGCCCAATGCCTAAATTTGGATTACTCTCATAATGGTCGGAGTGGATTTTTCAAATACATGATATTGGGGTCCACCCGATAAACCACCAGTTACCGTCATTCACCAATCGCAAACCTTGCAACTAGTTCGGTGCTGAAAAATCTCCTAGGGCACACCATGATGTATGTATGTGTCTTATCCACGCCGTCCATCCATTTTTTCAGCTCATGTTGGGGCATGATCCCAAAAACGAGGAAGATCCAAATATCAGGGGACCAGACCACTTCGAAAAAGATGATTGAACACCCACCATTAGAAACTTTTTCAGGGCCACAAAAGCCTTGGATCAAGCTTATATTTGTGTTTTCCTTTCATCCAGGTCTGTGTGACCTTATCAACAAGTTGGATGGCAAATAAACATTATAGTGGACCCTAATAAGTTTTTAATGGTGGGCGTTCAATCACCACTTTTTCCTGTGGTGTGGTCCACCTGGGATCTGGATATGCCCCATTTTTGAGCTCATGCCTTAAAATGGTCTGGAAAAATGGACGGGCAGTGTGGATAAAACACATACATCATGGTGGGCCACTAAGCTTTTGCAGCACCGACCTATTGGCACCATCAACATGCATGTCATGCATGCCGCATCAGTTACGTAGATGACATTTATGGAATGGGTTGTATAGCTCAGGTAGGCCCCACCATTATGTATATAAAAAATCCATTCTGACTATCAGGTGATTCAACCATTTTTAAGCACAGGGCTGCCGTCCTTCAAACTGTTTTCGTTAGTGTGGCCCACCTAAATCACGGATGGATCTGATTTTTTGGACCCAGGCCAAAAAATGTGTGCGATATAAGGTTTGGATGGATTTCACATAATCATCACGTTGGGCCTTGTAAAAAAATCAACGGTGCAACTGTTTCCTTTAATGTGGCCCACCTAAATCATAAATGTGGCTGATTTTTGGGCCCTAGCCCTAGTATGAGCTGACACATCTGATGGTTAGAATAGATTATCGAAACATTACAGTAGGGCCAACCTAATCCACGAGCCAACCGCCTCTTGGTGCGCAGGAAAGCAAGTTGCGGCCTGGTTCGCAGGAGACTGCAGTGCTATATATATACGTATACATATATATACTGTACGTATATATACATGGTTCGCATGAGACTGCAGTGCTATATATATACGTATACATATATATACTGTACGTATATATACATGGTTCGCATGAGACCGCAGTGCTATATATATACGTATACATATATATACATAGACACACACACTAAAGCGCAAAATGTAAAGCCCTCAAGTCTATATCACAAAAACCCTAGAATTCAAGCCTAACACGGTAGGAATGCCTAAGTGATAATCCTATTAGATGTATCATAGTATATAAATCATAGAAGTCAAACCCAAATTATTGTAACAAAAAGCATAACCCTATTTCCAACCATAGTATTACTCTCTAGTGGGCTTATATATGTAGGAGCCTTTTTAGGCCAACATCTTCTAATTGAAGTAGAATTGTTGAGATGGGATTGGTCAGTGTAAGACTGAAGAACTAGTTATTTTAGGTAAGTAGATGTTGTTTCCTGACATTTAGAAAAAAGTGGCTATTTAGAGGGAGGGGAATAGGGAGGCGTGAATGTAAGACAAGAAGTAAGGAGGTCCGTCCATCGAAGTGACCTATTTGTTGAAGAAGGGCAACCTAATCAGCACATAGGACACTGATTTCCCCATTTGGTGTGCTGCACTGAAATTAGATAAGTCGCATGGCTGACCGTGATCCTGAGATCCACCAGGTGGGTCCCACTCCAAGTATAAAAACTTTTAACTGATTAATCAATCCTAAAACACACTACAATCAGTGGCATACAAATGGACAGTGGAAAACAATATAAGAAGCGGCCAGTACTGGCTAAGATGATCAGGATTATCTAATCCGTGTGACTTGTGGACCCCACCCAGTGGCCCATTCAATCAACTGTCCACATCATGAACTGTCCTGCCATGCGTCCAATTTGAGCGCAGTATGCCAGATAACAAAATTTCTGCATTGCACTTGCCTTAGACACCCCCCTTCACCGATGAATGCATTTATTTTTATTTCTGGGTTCGTCAAGCATTACCACATTTCAGATCAGGTGTAACCCTAGAAAACACTAACCAAAAGGAATCGAATTATCACATCCACAAAACCCTAAACAAGAAGAACGAGAAAAGAAGAACAAAGAGTGGGCCTTCGCATACCTTCCTCAAGGCAGTGGCGAGCTCGCCTCGAGTGAAATTGGCAGCGGCTGCTGTGGTGAGAGGGATCCCGTTCCGAAACTGATATAAATGTACGTTCTTCTGTATATACTCCGTAAATTGAACTCTGCAAACCAAAAAAAAAACGTTGATATGGTGAATGGGAGAGAGACAGATGACTGATCTTGAATGGACGGGTAGTATTGAAAGAGAAGGGGGATGGAGAGAGAGAGAGAGAGAGAGAGAGAGAGAGAGAGAGAGAGAGAGAGAGAGAGAGAAGTACCTGTCGCCGGATTCACCACTGGCGCCCAATAGCTTATGGGAATCGAGGATCATGATCTTGTCTTCGTTGGATTTGTGAACTAGGATGCTATGGACGGCGGAAGTGTCGGCCACCACGACTGCAAATCCGTCCCCCACTAACCCAAATACGCACTCCATCCCTTTCTCTCTATTTCTTTATCTCTGCTCTCTTTCTTTCTCTCTGCTCCTGCTGATAGCTACTATGGGTGCGTAGGAGAGGAGGGGTTGGTTTTTTAGGTTTGGTGAGGCGACTTGAAGGGCACGAAAAGGATGATGGTGAAGTTTTGGGGTACGCGGATCTCCGGCAAAAGCCTTTTGCAGGAAGTTCATGCGCTCGAAACCTAGGTGGGCCCACTGTGATGTTTGTGAGGAATCCACTCCGTCCATCCGTTTCGTGGTATCATTTTAGGACATGGGTTAAAAATTAGACGGATCTAATGCTCAAGTACGCCGAAAACGTGAGGATTGAACGTCCACAGCTGAAATATTCGTCGGGCCACAGAAGTTTTGAATTAGTATAATATTTTATTTTTCAGTTCATCCCAGTGCGAATGACATTACCAGGATGGCATGTAAATATCACCGTCGATCCTAGGGAGATTTCAACTATAGGAATTTTCCTACCCACCTTGTCCTTTAGTATGGACCACTTGAGTCCAGCTAACTTTTGTAAGTCTAAAATGAACTCAAAAAATGATTTTTAGTGTAGGAACTTGCATAGAAGGGCTTTAGTAGGAAATTTGTGTATGTTTTTGGGTGCCCAGGAATGAAAACGGATTGTAGAGGTCTACACGAGTTGAACCAAATTGAGCTTGGCATAGCTTGACTTGGCTCGGCCACTAATTGACCCCAGCTCCAACTCGGCTTGGCTTAGCTTAGTCCTTGAGCTCGATTGGCCAACTCGGCTCGGTTTGGTCAGCAACTCGGGCCAGTTCGAGCCAATATCGAGCTTCTGCGACATTTTCAAAAACACATGTAGTGCACTTTCAATTTCTTACTGTTGATCCCAGAGAGATTTCAACTATAGGAATTTTCCTACCCACCTTTTCCTTTAGTATGGACCACTTGAGTCCAAGATTCTGCTCACTTTTGTATAAGTCCTAAAATGAACTCAAAAAATAGTTTCGAGCAAAGGAACTTGCTTGAAAGGGCTTTAGTAGGAGATTTGTGTATGTTTTTAGGTGGCCAAGAATGGAAACGGATTGTAGAGGTCTACACGAGTTGAACCAAATCGAGCTTGGCACAGCTTGACTTGGCTCAGCCACTAACTGACCCCAGCTCGAACTCGACTCGGCTTGGCTCAGTCCTTGAGCTTGACTAGCCAGCTCGGCTAAGTTCGGTCAGCAACTCGGGCCAATTCGTGCCAATATCGGGCCTCTGCGGCATTTTCACAAACACATGTAGTGCACTTTCAATTTCTTATTGTCGATCCCAGAGAGATTTCAACTATAGGAATTTTCCTACCCACCTTTTCCTTTAGTATGGACCACTTGAGTCCAGGATTCTGCTCACTTTTGTATAAATCCTAAAATGAATTCAAAAAATGGTTTCGAGCGCAGGAACTTGCTTGAAAGGGCTTTAGTAGGAAATCTGTGTATGTTTTTAGGTGCCCAGGAATGGAAACGGATTGTAGAGGTCAACATGAGTCGAACCGAATCGAGCTTGGCACAGCTTGACTTGGCTCAGCCACTAACTGACCCCAACTCGAACTCGACTCGACTTGGCTCAGTCCTTGAGCTTGACTGGCCAGCTCGGCTCGGTTCAGTCAGCAACTCAAGCCAATATCGAGCCTCTGCGGCATTTTTATAAACACATGTAGTGCACTTTCAATTTCTTACTATATGTAAAACAATGACAACTATTTACAGGTAATTCATCAAACACCTTGTAGACAACATCAAATTTTTTTTAAAAAAAAAGGGGTATTTATTTCATATACATACCTTCCCACCGACACTTCATTGAGTCATTTCATCAAACACTTGGTGAGCAACATCCATATCAAAGCAACCGAGTCACTGAACTGGTTCAATTTGAGTTCGATTCGAGTTGGGGTTCGATCCAAGTCGAGTCGAGCTCGGGCAAGCTCGAACTCGGTTCGAAATTTTTTTCGAGCTTAAAAAATCAGCTCGACTTGACTCGAACTCAGCTTCAAACAGAGTCGAATCGAGCTTTCTCGAGTCGAGTCAAGCGAGCTAACCGAGCTAATCGAGCTAACTCGGTTCGTGTACAACCCTAACAGATTGGCTACTCCCCTACCACTAGCCAATGGCAAGTGGTCGGTGCTATGGACCCCAACATGGTGTATGTGTCTCATCCATTCCGTCAATTCATTTTTCCATATCAAAATCTCAAGTGGACCACACAGTGTTGATTGAACTTTCACCATTGAAAACATCTTGGGGCTACAATAGTTTTGGATCAAGCTGATATTTGTTTTTTGCCTTCATCGGGTCTATACGACCTAATTGTAGGTTTGATGTCAAATAAACATTACAATGAGCCCTAAGAGGTTTTTAATGGTAGACGTTCAATCACTACTGTTTTCTCATGGTGTAGTCCACCTGAGATTTTGATCTAAATCGTTTTCTGATACAGAATATCATCAAGAGAGACAACTGTAGAGCATACTTTACGCAATGTCAAAGTAGAGTCTACTAGTAAAGTGTTGAAAATAACAAGAATATATATATATATATATATATATATATATATATATAGAGAGAGAGAGAGAGAGAGAGAGAAGCGCTCACCTGCGAACCAGTTCGTACGTACTACGTACGAACTTTTTTGAGAACCCATCATACGTGATGTGGATCCAAAATCTGAACCGTTCATGTGAAGCAGCACCTAGTGAAACCCCCCAGGACCAAGTTTTACTTTTATCTAAAACTTTTATCCATACCGTCCATAGCAAAGAGAAATTTAAATCAAGGAAAGAAACTGTTTACATTTTTCACGGTCCACCAAAGTTTCAGATCAAAGTAAAAATTCATACTATGAGGTTTCATAAGGTTCTGCTTCATGTAGATGGTTCAGATTTGCGAGATTCATCACGTATGATGGATTCTAAAAAAAGTTCGTACGTACTATGTACGAACTGGTTCGCAGGTGAGCGTTTTCCATATATATATATATATATATTAATAAAAAAAGGAAAAGGTTTTGTTGTTCGGACTAAAAAAGGAGATAGGTCAGGAATATGACTTTAGCTTTTAAGGGAAACAGAATAAAAGGGATCGAAGGAAGTAGAGAGAGAGAGAGAGAGAGAGAGAGAGAGAGAGGAAGCAAGGCTTCCTGGCTTCTTTCTCTATCTCGAACTCTGTGACAAAGGCCTTTTTTCTGCCTCTGTCTTTCTTTCATTTTCCCCTCATCTTCTATGCGCGAAGTCCTTTTAAATGGGCATTTGGAAATGGACACGTAAGGCTCTTTTAGCAGGTTTGGTTGCTTTGAGCTTAAGTTTTATCTGGTGACTCATCATGTATGTTCAGGCTTGGATAAACTAAAGCTCAAATGAAGGGATTAGAACAAATGAACCACACATGGGGTGCTAGGATTGGGCCAGTGCATAGAATCCACAAACAACTATATAGAAGCTGGTTTTGGCCATAATCAGTTGAGGGATAACTGACTTTGGGGCAAAACTGGCTGAGGGGCAGGCTTTGGTCCAAAGTCGTTGCTCCACAACCGCAGAGCGAAGCTGCTATGCTGGTTCAATCCATCCCATAAGTTGTCTACCCAGAGTGTTTTTAACTCTGCATCTGCTCTGATGTGGGGGCCACCAAAGTTACAAAGCTTAAGTAGACAACGTTTTGACAGTGGAGAATCTCAATGACCTAATAGCCTCCCTAAGGTAGGAAACTGGGGCATCTTCACACAAAAGAACATTACTCCTATGTCCCCCGCCCGAGGCATCCATATGGTTCTCAGTCTAGATTGAACCATCCACAATTTTGGTTAGACCAACATGAGGGCCGTCACCAAACACCCACACCACTCCTTGGGTCTCATCACCACATCGAGGGAAAATGACGAGCCACATGATAATACCCCGGGTCCCATCATATCATCACATAGATAGGTCACCCCAACAATACACATCATAAAACCTCAGGTCCCATCACATTACGTAAATGGGCTGCCCAGACATCATATAAAGTAACATATAATCCACTTTGCCACATGAGGGCTTAATTTCATTTGGCTAATATGAAGGCCTAATATCATATCACATTTTTCACTTGACCATCGCAAATGCCTAATATTATGTTACATATTTCACTTGGCCAATACAAGCGCTTAATATTTTCTTTGACCAACACGAGGACCAAAGTCTGGTCTTCCTCCTTTTGGGATGTATGCATGGGGATTCTATGCTATACCGATGCTAAATGAATATCATATATCATTCATATGTGCATTCAAGTATCATTGAATTATCTACATACAACATTTTAAGTGATCATGTGCCTAAGTCCTTGGGTTTCATTTGGCACTACTCAAGTGCATCAAATCATTCATCATTGCACGATTAGCACACTTGATCATGCAATTAAGCGCCCTGCCTAGCCCCTTAGCCAATTCTTTTGTGGGCTAGCTTCAAGGCCCTAATCTCATGAGCAAGTGGGCTTCACCAAGGCCTGTGAATTTTGGGACTTAACAAAGCCTCATAACACAAGTGAGTTCTTCAAAGGCTTAATTTCTACAACATGTGGGCTATCATATAGCCCATAGGCTGAGCGGAATCCCACAAGGCCAAGATAGAATAAGTGGGCTCTCACAAGGCTTATAACACAATTACTGTAACGCCCTGAAAATCGGGGGTCGAGCATAGGCCCAACTCCCGAGTTCCAGCACATCACTTCTGCAACATAATTAATGATGATTGAATGTTGTTCGTGTTAGAACATTAAACATGAGTGAGATTAAGCTAAATCAGTATATCATACTCCAAAGACAATTGAATTACGTATGCGGAAGACTGTGATAGATAGATATAAAATATATAAGTTGTGGTATGTCTCCAGAGTATAAACATATCCTAGGTGAAATATTATAGGTATCGATTCAAAATACAAAATGTCAAAAATGTGATGGTCCTCTACGATGTATAAACCCTGAAGCCCCGTCGATCAGAACGGTCTATATAAAACCGCCTGAACACTGCATGTATGAGAATGCTTCCTCGTCATCCTCAAAGTCGGGCTCTGCCTCGTAGGCTGCATCATCATCTGAAACTACAACAGGGTCTGGTTGGTGTTTAAAACACCGTCCCAGAACGTGGGAGTGAGTGATCAACTCAGTGGAGCTATAAAGCAAAGGTTAACATGTTATTAATTCAGTCAAGCAGTAATGATAAAGCAATACAATCAAACATCCCTAAATACTCTAATTAATGCAAGGATGGTATGAAATAATGATTCATGCTCTCGCATGCACTCCCTCTACGATCTTCATCTAACGGTCGCGCATGTCAGTCACTTCTTCAGTGCTCTGCCCAACGCCAAACGGCATATGCAATGCGGTGCATGAGCATGATTATCCAGTTCTTATTAGTCCTTTTCATACAGCAGGATTGGGAAACTAAGGTACCTCCCTTATATCATTCCCAAACAATGATCCATTATAGGGTCGTCAGTCCTAGTAAATCTCATACGATGTTGCGGTTCTAAGTCGCTGCAAAGGGCTCGTCACCTAATCAGTGCAGGCCTAGTTTATACTCTAGATGCTACGGAAGGCTCGTCGCCTATACATAAACTCAAAGTACGCTCGAGGTCACTACAAATGGCTCGTCACCTGATCAGTGTAGGCCGATAGCTCAGATACAGTGTCACATACCACCGTATTCGGCTCACGAGTCTGGGTTGCTCACTGGTCACTACGGGGAGGCTCGTCACCCCAGCGTAGTCGACAGCTCGACCACAGTGTCTCATACCACCATGTCCAGCTCATGAGTCTTAGTGGATCAAGGTACCAAGGTTAACAGGAATTTCACTGGTGAGTTTGGTACCCTAGGTTCAAGCAGTAGTGTCTAAACATGGTTAACATACATCGGGCCAATCGGGTTATTTGACGGGTTCGACTAGCACGAGCGCACATCGAGCTGATCAACATGAAGCGCATAAGCACTCCGTGTGGCCTAACCACTGTCGCCAATCGATATACGACTTGGATTCATCAGGCGTGTCTCATGTGGCAGGATAAAGTCAGCCACTACTTCGAGGCCTGTTACCGATTGCCTAGACTATGTAATAGCCCCAAACATATTCAATTACAACGATCTAACATATGAGATACTCAAGTAGTAATGGAGCAATGATTCAAATCATACAATCAGTTGAGCATATTATGAAGTACAACATAAATATGAATCTACACTTATGCATTTCTAGGTAAAACAATGATTATGAAACAAGGCATATGGAGAAAATCATACACATCATTAGAGTAGCTGAGAATCCTATCTCAACACCCATTTAAAGAACAGTTTACAAGTATTTATTCATACGGACATGTTTACAAACACTTAGCATACACATTATATCATACATGGTATGTATTAGTTAGCATACGTATTAGGGCAAGTCCCTTCGTCAAAGGATTGCCGCCTACACAACAATCGTATAGCCACGATAGTTAGTCATGGCATACATTAACGCAAGGTTTATACTCATTTAGTCTTTTGCTCAAACACTTAGGCTACGCATTGTAACATACACAACGTATGTTAATATAACATGTATTAGGCTAATCCGTTCACCCAGAAGTTGATACACATGCATCTAGCATACATAGACAGCAATTAATCATGGCAAGCACAAATCCGAATTTCATACGTATACGACATTTTCTACAAATACGAGGAATGCAGTATATTCAACCTAGTTAACATATAACTGAAAAACGAAATAGACATCACTTTATGCATGTGAAATAGCACCTACGTCAAGAATAAACCATTAACAGACATTGAAAGCCTTGAAAACCATAATTTATACGTCTATAGTTCACACCTTACACCGATAAATGCGTAACGGAGTCGTTTTAAACACGTAGTCTTTGTCACCGGCAGAATGACAACCTATAATATGAACTAGGTTAGCTATTTCATCATTTCGCTATTTGAAACCTTAGAACGGATTAGGGTTAGGTTTTCTTACCTAAGAACGAAGTCAGAATCGCCGGAATAGCGATTTGGTAGTGATGGATAGGCACGCAGGATGGCAGGGATCGAATCCCAGGAGTGACTCCAACTTCTCTCTCACTTTCTCTCTCTTTACTCACTTCTCTCTCCTAGGGTTTTTCCCAAATTCGTATGGAGTGATGAGAGAGGGTTTAAGGTCCTTATATAGGCCTAAAACTGATGGAAATGGCCCCAGGGCCAAGGTATACTTAGGTTATAGCCAAAGGGCGTCTATTTCAGCTCAACGGAGCACTTCTGGAGCCCCCCCTTGAGCCTAAGGTCAGACTTAAGCTCACTGACTATGGATCTAGGTCGAGTTAAGTTTTCAATCCGATTGGATTTACAGATCGACCGCGGCGGACCAGTTTCTGTTCAACGATCACTGAAACTCGATCAAGGCCACAAGTACACTGCCATGTATGAAAAATTTCTCCTGATCGGAGGGTGTATTTGGGTCAGATTCTGACGGTCTGAATCCTTATATTCGGCCCGCAAGCGACAAGTCTCAGATGACTTAAATTTAGATTTTTATTTCTAAAATATCCACGTTTCTCACACAATTCACTCCGGGCTCAACCGAATAGCTTTGGGACACTATTTGGACTTGATTTCCGGGGTGGTGGTCAAGTCCAGCAAGGCGGTCTTAATTATATAATTTTGTAGTAATCAGACTTTCGACATGCGGTCCAGATCCGATACGAAGTTTCAATGTGCTCCCGAGGGCAACTGGGTAATAAGGTTGATCCTAGATTTTAGGGTAACCTAGCGTCAATGATTCTACAAGTTTTGTGTCTTGCAGATCGTATTTAAAGTGGATCAACCGGATTTTGCAGCTAATCGAGTTTAACACTAGTTAATCCTCGTCTAATTCCAAAAGGGTTTGATCCTAAGTGATTTCTACCTAAGGTGGTACTCGGATCTTTATACGAAATTTTCTGAGACGTTACAATTACTACAAGAGATAATAATTATATCTATACACTTATTACATTACCATGCCAAATGGGCCAAATAGAACATACATGCTACAAGGAAATTCACATCATCACAACCACACATTCCATAACACACATCAAAATCATTCATCACAATCAACCATACATCTTAGGGTTGCCCATATCTCGTATTAATTAAGCCCAAAACATACGTTGTAATTGGGCTGTGGTAGATGTCATAGGTAAAATGCATCATGGTGGTGTCTACGGCTAGTGGGCTTATCCTTTCATCCGATACATGGACAAAGTACCCACATCATGTTGGGTTCCAAGGTGGGCCTAAGGGCCACGAACCAAGCTGATATTTGTGTTATCCCTTAGTCCAGGTCCTAGTGACCTTATCAACAAGTTGGTTGACTAACTAATCTTACAAAGAACACTTGGCATGGTCCAATTGATGGACAACGAGGATTATAAGTTGGATTGGCCTCAAATTTGGTATATACATGATCCATCAAGTCTACATCTATCATACAAAACTTGGGATCTATTAGATATCTATGAGCTCCACAATCTGGTCTGTTTTGAGAGGTGTCAGTGCTGGCCATTGCACTGGACAACAAATTTGGTCTAAATTACATATATCAAATGGAGACATTAGATTGATCGGATTGACCCCGATTTTGGTACAAACATTGTCCATCAAGTCTATTATCATCAAACAAAATTTGAGATCTATCAGATATCTATGGGTACCATAATCTAGTCCATTTTGAGGGGTGTCATTGTTGACCATTATACTGGAAAACAAATATGATATAAATTACATAGATCAGAAGGAGAAGTTAGACTGATCGGATTAACCTTAATTTTAGTATAGACATTATCCATCAAGTCTACTATCATCACACAAATTTTAAGATCCATCAAATATTTATGGGCTCCAATATTTGGTCTGTTTTGAGGGGTGTTAGTGTTAATCACTGCATCAGATAGATTTGAAAAACAACACATTGCATTAAGATGGGTCCCTCCTTAGATAGATTTCAACAATGGATCTATTTTCATTATTTTCTTAAGGGGTGGACTACTAAGGTGTGGTTGTTGGGCCACTCAAATACCACCATATTTACATGGTGAGGCCCACTTTAATGCACATAAAAAAAAATCAAGAAGAAGAAAGACCCACCCAAGACTTAGATAGCTTGGCTCCCTTGGACTCAACTCAAATGATGATCCACTTAAAAGTTACTAACTCCATTTCTTACCAAGATCAAAGTCTTATTTTAAAGTTCATTAAAAAAAAAAAAAAAGGAATATCAAAGAAGAGAAAGAAGACCCACCTAGTTAATGGTTTGGATGACTTGAATCTTTCTCCAAGTGGTCCACCTCTTCCACTCCCTCTTTCTCTCTCCTTAGATCTTCTCCAGCAAGAAAATAAGAGAGTTCTCTATAGAAATGCTTAAGTATAGAATGATAGATAGTGCAAATGTGAGATGGTAATATACCATACATGCATTGGGTGAAAAGAGATGGTACCCAGATGGAAGGTAATGTGGATGCAATAGGTCATGCATTGGCTAGAATTGGATGATATGGAATAGGCATGCATTGGTCCACATGGATAACGAGGTGACTAGGCATGCTTAGAAACTCATGATTAGTTGGGGAGAAAGTGTAGTAGTGAAATGTCTAGTTGGCAAGATAATGTGTTTTCATTAGTAGAGAGATGATGAGATGGACAAAAGCTTGATACGCATTGGCTAAAGGTGATGTGATAGGACGCGGATTAGATACCGACAAGTTGAGTAGCGAGTCCGCTACTGAAGTGACGTCACCAAGTTCGGGCCCCACTATGATGTATGTGTTGTATCCACACCATCCATCCATTTTGAGATATAATTTTAGGGCATGAGCCAAAGAATGAGCCAAATCCAAAACTTTAGTGGACCCCACCACAGAAAACAATGGGAAGATTGATGCCCACCGTTGAAACCTTCCTAAGTCCCACCATGATGTGTTTTTTGAAATCCAACCTGTTCAAAAGTTAAAAAAGACATTAAAAAAGGGAAAACACAAATATTAGCTTAATCGAAAACTTTTGTGGCATTTAGAAGCTTTTAATGGTGGCGTCACTCTCCCCACCATTTTCTATGGTGGGGTCCACTGGAGCTTTGAATGTGACTCATTCTTTGGATATTACCATAAAATGATCTCTCTAGATGGATGGATGATGGATAGAGTTGGGCAAGCCTGATCCGATCCAGTGGATCCGACCCGATTAGACTCTATCCGACCCGATTCGAACCAAACCGATAGCCTGGATCGGTGCAGATCGAGTTGAGTAATTCAGATCCGAATGAATTTCGGATCGAGTTCGGATCATAGTGGATCTGGACTGATCCGATCTGAATGGATCCGGACCGATCCGATCCAACCCGATCTGGGGTCGGGTAGTAATATATATAATTTTTAGTGTTTTACCCTAAAAAATTACCCGATCGTTTTTACCCTCTCCCGCCCGAACGAACACTGCTCCCTACCTGGAATCCTCTACCCTTCTGCCTGCCCGACGCTGCTGTTGCCTGCTCGGAATCCTTTACCCTTTCTGCCTACTCGGAATCCTCTACCTCTTCCTGCCCGACGCTGTTGCTGCCTGCCTGTGCCTGCCCAACGCTATTCCTCTCGTCTGGCCGTCCCTGCCTGCCCAACTCGAATCGGGTAAGTAAATGAACTCCGTACCCTAACCCTCTTCCTAAAACCCTCCCTAACCCTCTCCTCTAACAGCCCGACCGCGCCCGATCCGAACTCCGAAACCCTAACCCTGCTCGTCCGGCCCTCCAATCTCGATCTGGTAAGTTTATTCTTTTTTTTTTAATTATTATTTATGGATGTCTGGGACTCTGGTGGACCGCACTGGCTCGACGGACGTCCCACAGTCATTGGGTGGTGCGGCCCAGGCTCGACGCTGGTCCGGGGGGTGGTGTGGCCATGCCTGCCCTACAGGTGGTGCGGCCCTGGCTCGACGCTGGTCGGGTGGACCCTGGCCCGCTGGTCGAGTGAGCCATGTGATTTAGCCATCTAATATTAGCTATATGATATTAGTCATCTGATATTCTATTTAATTTAGACAATTTATTTTTTTACCCATATGATATTAGCCATCTGATACTAGCCATTTGATATTATAGTTGTAAATTCTGAAATAAATTGGTTTTTTTAATTGAATTTCTAATGAAATCCATATCATTGTGAAAACTGAAAAGTCTTGTTCCTTGAAACCAGCTGAATTAAGTGGACTGCTGGATAGGGTGCAAAATGTTATGTTTATTCTTAAAGGGCCTGTTGTATAGGCTGAAATCCATATAACTGTGGCATGTTATGTTTATTCTTGAAGGGCTTGTTAGATAGCGTGTAAAATGTGTTCCTTGATGGAAATGGTCTTGATGGTACTAGTTTTATTTTCATTAATGGTACTAGTAATCATGATCTTAGTTTTACCTTCCCTTTCCATTTCCCCCTCTTTGAATTACCCTAGCCAAACAAGCCTTAATGGTACTAGTTTTATTTTCATTAGCAAATGGGACAGTAGGTCCTAAGTTAACAGATGCTTAATTGGAAATCAGCTCCTTCCATTAGGCTTAACCAATGCATTGTATATAGTTAGCTTCTTCGCTTTTCTCATTATTGTGCATTGTATATAGTTAGCTTAATATGTATTACATTTTTTTTTCTTAAATTATTATTGTGACTTGTTAGTTTCTAGTTGTAACTTGTGATTGTGATTTGTTATAAGTTAGATAATTAGTTACCCGTTTGAGGATTTCTATGCGGCCATACATAGATATGGTGTGTTTTTGGTGGCATAGAAATCGCTCAAATTGTCCCATTTTGGATAGTTCAAGGTTAGATGGATAGTATGCTTTCATTAATCTATACTTTCATATAATCTATTTAAATGTTCATGCCTGATCCGCGGTTCATCTCCTCGTTTCTCTCTAGATATGTTCTTCCATTTCGTATCCAATGCCAAATATCTTTACATTGCTTTAGGGCCTGTTTGGCCGGACCAATCCCACAGTATTAGGAGGGATGAGATCGCAATATCCCGGGATATGCATGATGAGCCAAACAGACCCGGTGAACTTGTCCCGGGATATAAGCATTCCCATGGATCTTAAAACAATCCACTGACATCACCACCATTACCTTAAAATTGATCTCATCCCTTGGTTGGATGGATTGGAAGGTAAAATCCTGGGATATGCCGGGCGTGCCAAACAGACCTAGTGAAGATGTCCTAGGATACAGCAATCCCATGGATCTTAAACCAATCCACTGACACCACCATCATTACCTTAAAATCCATCCATCCCTCCTAATTCCATGGGATTTGTTCGGCCAAACAGGCCCTTAGATATTTAGCATCAGAATATAACGTAAGATCAACTTATTTGGAGAGGCATGAGGAGATGCTGCCGAATTTTCGGCGTAGACATTTAAATAGGAATATGAAAGTATTACAATCTATCCAACCTTAAATAGGTAACTAATTTAGGATTTAGTATAACTCTGTTAGCATTAGATTGCTAATGCTAATATGATTTAGTATATTTCAACTATCAGATGAAAAGTGAGGGTTTTTCCAATACCCCGGTTGGTCGATTAATTACATCACCGATGATCTTTGAAGATGAAAGATTAAGTCTTGAACATGAAGAGGTGCCCGTCGACGTCGTTGATACTAGTATCACACAGTCACATGTTGTGGGAAAAGTGAAAAAGTGGTCGATAATGTGGGACGATTTTGAACAAGTAACCCTGAAGAACGGCTCCGTGAAGATACAATGCAAGTACTACAAGTCTTAGTACGCTAAACAATCAAATGGTTCAACCACAACGTTGAAGAAACATATATTCAAAGTGTTATAAAAAAAGTGAGAAGTGCGTCAGGGCAAAAAACACTTTCATTTTCGCAATCTTTAGTGGGTCCGTCGGTGTCCATCTATAAGTATAACAAAGAGCTGGGGAATGAGTTGACGGCCAAGTTAATTATTACAGATGGAAGATCATTTCAGATGGTAGAGAGTCCAGCTTTTGTTGGACTAGCCAGATGCCTTAACCCCAAATACGAGAAGGTCTCCCGTACAATAATAAAGAGGGTATGTATGAAGATGTATGAAGGCGAGAAGGTCAAGTTGAAATGAGAGTTGGAAACGATTTTCTAAATAAGCCAGAGATCAGATTTGTGGACGACATCCAATCAACGAAAGGGGTATATGTCTCTAACTGCTCACTACGTTGATGCTGAATGAAGGCTTTGCAAGAGAATAATAAACTTTCGTTATCTTGCGCCTCCTCATAGTGGTTTGATGATTTCAGACTGCATACACAGATGTCTTGTGCAGTAGGGAATTGAGAAGAAGATCTCCACAATTACTTTTGATAATGCCTCTGCAAATGATAGCGTGATAACAAATTTACACAACCAGTTTAGGGCCATCGATGACCTGTATTTTGGTGGAAAGATATTTCATGTTAGCTGTTGTGCCAACATCCTAAACTTGATTATACAAGATGGCCATAAAACAATTGATCCCACGATCGAGAACATAAGAGAGTGTGAACTACATATGGGGGTCACCTTCATGATTACATGCATGGAATGAGATCGTGAAGTAGTTGTCAACTCAAAGAACAATGAAGTTGGATGTCATGACACGTTGAAATTTAACTTTTGAAATGTTGGATTCGGCGATAGATTTGAGATCTGCATTCTCTCACTATGTGGAGCATGATAGTGCGTATGTTTGGCTACCTTTTGAAGATGATTGGTCAAGAACTGATTCAGTTCATAAGTTCCTTTCTATTTTTTACAACAACACGAAGAAATTTTCGGGCAACAAATATCCAACAACAAATATATTTTTGCCTGAACTTTAAAAGGTAAAAGATGCCTTGCGCAAAAGCAGTAGTGGACAAGACTTTTTACACTTAATGACCATGTGTATGCAGGTAAAATTTGATAAGTATTGGTCTGAGTGTAGTCTGATAATGGGTGTTGCGGTCGTTCGTGATCCCCGATACAAGATGATTATGATTGACTTCATATGCAGTAAGTTGTAGGTGCGATGGGTGCTGCTGAGGCCGAAAAGATTTCTGATGCAATAAGTGAATTGTACAATTTGTACGTGTGCGCTGCAAAAGAACAATCTCCTCATGTGGGTTCTAGTTCTGCAGTTGATGGATCGCAGGAAGACACGACAGATGATTTCATGTCTTACTATGCATAGCGGAAAGAGGCTCAAATATAGACGTCTAGATCAAAACTTGAAGACTATCTCAATGAGGATCTTCTAGTTCTAAAATCGAAAGGTAATGATTTTGATATTTTGGAGTAGTGGAGGATGAGATTTGGTACTTTATAGTACCATGTGCTCTCGTTAATGGCACACGACATATTATCAATTCCAATTTCAACTGTGGCTTCAAAATCTTCTTTTAATACGGGGAGTAGGGTTGTAAGCAAGTATAGAAGCTCACTTACACCTGAATTGGTTGAAGCGCTCATTTGTACTTAGGATTGGCTGCGTCTGATGTGGGGGAAAGAGAACTCTTTGATGAGGAGTTCGATGAAGAGGAGAGTGATAAGATAGATGAGACAGTACCTGTAGCTGCAATATGATTTTGATGCCTTCTATTTCTTTTATATCATGTTATTTGTAATTTTGTTAAAACAGTTACATCGTAATATTATGGTTATGCATGGCTTATGGGTGGATGAACATTTCACTCTTTTCATTAGTATTATTCAATTAGATAATATCATTTAAATCTCTTATTATATTGTCAGGTAATTGCATTCATTCATAACTTTAACTCTTTTTTTTATCCTAAATTAAGCAGATTTACACTAGATATGTCATCGGATGATGATGCATCGGCAGATATTTGGGATTATGGAGTCCAAGTCTACTCCCAGGATGGAAAGATTAAGTTGAAATGTAAGTTGTATGAAAAACAGTTTGTCAACAAAACAAATCGGCTTAAATTACATTTGGCTTATCGGGGAGGAGACACCGCACCATGTAGCAAAGCTCCTCAGGAAGTCCGAGATTTATTTAGAGTCATTCTCGATTCAAATACGAAGACTTCCTACAATCCTCACCCTGCAATTACAACCAATACATCTAACCAAAGAATATATAGAAGTAAGCCTATTATAAATGAAGAAGGGTTAAGCAGAGGAACTACCTCTGGCTCTGATTCTAGGCCTTCCACAATTAGTAGAGAAGAAGAAAAAGAGAGAATTTTAAGGGAACAAAAAGAACAAGATTATAAAGAGGCCGTCAAAGAAAGTTTACAAATGGCATCCAGATCAAGAAGTACCAGACAACAACATCCACCTTCGAGACAACATGATGCTGAAGCAGGCATAAGTAAAACATCAAAGTTTCTTAAAAGTCTTGCAACATTTTATAGGAGGTTGGGAATCCCATACAAATCGGATCATAAAAAGCGTCTGAAAAAACTTCTTACATCTGTGAATGAGGACGATGGTACGGGATCCCCACCATCCGATTTAGTAGAGGTGAACGACCATTTTTTGGACACATCTAGCTCGGAGTCAGCCAAGAGTTCTCCTGCAGTTGAATCGGTAAAAAGATAACTGAATGATGAATCTAGGGACGAAGGTGGAGGTGGAGGAGGGGGTTACTATTATGGACAAGGTTCATCTAGTTATATGCCATAAAGACATTCATCCTATAGAGGGTATTGAATGTATGAAAGTTTTACTTAATCTATGACCAGTAATCAGTATGTGCATGTTAATTGTTAGGTTCATTTGTACTTTTGATTTTGGACATGGTTTATTTTTTTTTTACATTTTATCTCAGAATGTGCATGTTAGATTTTCATGAAACTATACAATCCGACCTACCCAATTGATGGACCATGTCTTTTTTCTATTTCAATACACACTGTTAGTAATGTTATTTCCCATCATACGTATCAATTGGATGGATAAGATGGCTTAGTCAGGTTTTCTACTTTAATCAGTCCACAGTGGGATCAAAACAACATATGGGATCATGGCTTTGTTGTCCTGTAGTTTAATCCATGGGCACAAAGCACCAAAATTCGATTTTCAAAGTGGGTATATTGGCATCGCTTATCACAAAGCACCACCATCAAAGTTACTATTTTTTACTATTTTAATTTTTTTAATTTTTTAATTTTTCAAAAAAAATAAAAATCTGGACCGATCCGAACCCTGCCCAATCCGATCCGACTCGGTTTTCCTGACCGAGTTGGACTTGGATCGGATCAGGCAATGCACATTTCGGATCGGTCCGAGTCAGGTGACCCGGACTCATCCCGGATTGGATCAAGTTTGGGTTAGGCCATTGAGATTTCGGATCGGATCGAGTTGGACCCAATCCGATTCGATCCGGACCAATGCCCAGCTCTAATGGTGCAGATACAAAATATATATCATGGTGGGTCCATAGAACTTGGTGACATCACTTCAGTAGCAATCTCACTACTCAACTTGTCAGTAGCCAATCTGCGTCTAATGTGATACGAGTGATGTGGCATAACTATGATGGAGTATAAGAACTATGAAATTTTTTTAATCTTTACATAGGTATAGATATTGTATTTTGAATTTTTGTGATTGTATTTGGTTTGGATTTTAGTTGTAAAGTATCCTATCATATCGGAGTATGGGTTAAGCCCACTAAGGCTACTTCTCTTTCAAGCAACATGTAAACATGGGACTCAAGTGCTTCATGCGCATAGGGCATTTAGGTCCTGCCAAAAGTGTTAGACAATGCCCTCTCACACATGGAATGAAACGTGAGTACCAGTGTTCTACAATGGACGCAAAAGACTCCTACAATCTCCTGGGCGCAAGTAATCGGGACCTGGGAACAGTCACGCCGCCGGCCACAAAAATAAAATAAAATCCGGAGTATTACAAGTGGTGATCCTGACCACAACCGAAGGCCCCTGCGCATGGAGAGTTCCGATCATACCACTAAGCACGTGGCCCCATTGAGCGGGGATAGATGCTGGATCCTGAGTGGCAACAGAGGAACTCTATTAATCTCATTGGACATAAATCCACAGTCAAGACTCAAGCATATGTCGCAATAGTGTTATTTGAACCATTCCTCCTTTTTTTTCCGCCACAAATAAACCACGATTTCATAATCCGTACGTCCTAGTGGCCTCAGTGATAATCCTGACCGTAGATTTATAAGGTTAGTGAATGGCTGTGATGGCCAGTATCATATACGACCTTAATAGCATAGAACCCAGTTCCGGTCGGTCACTGGACCATTTCAGCATGTGGGCCCCAAAGGGGCTACGGAAGAGAAGAAATGCACCACACATACACATGAAAAACCGCATGTTTATATTCTTCCCATGTCATAGAAACTCTTATTTGGTATTTATACACTCCTTTTCTACGTACTTATATAGGATCTCTCTCTCTCTCTCTCTTCCTCCACCATTCGACTAGAAGCTGGAGAAATCTGTCTCTTGATCTTGCTCCAGCCCGGGAGCGAAAGCATCCTCCCCTTGGGCATTGAATATCTCTTCTACCTCTTTTGAAGGTGCATCGAAGGAGAGCTCCTTCTATTCCCGCTCCACCTGTCTCAGTATGTTCTTCTTCCCTACACACATGGCAACAAACAAGAACAAGATCAATATTTGGTGGGTCCCAATGCAGTATCAGACGATCCTAACTATCCATTTGGTTGGAATAATCAAAACACACGACCCACCTGCGAGAAAGTACTTCTGGTTGTCACGAGCATTTACTTCAAAGCAAACCATTTGTAGATTCTCATCACGGGAAGCAATGGTCACGATTGGATGACTAGCTGGGACGATGAAGACTGTGTTGGGCGAGAGGCGGGAACGGACTCTTTGGTAACGTACAGGACCCTCATGCTGCTGCTCTTCCTCTTCTTCTTCTTCTTGTTCCTGCTCGCGTCCTTGCTCGCTCTGGCGACGCTGGCTCGGGACGTGAGGACACGCTATCTCGAAGTAGCCCCTTCCTTGCACCACCAACACCACTTTTGCTGCCTTCGAGTTGTAGAAGGGCAGCTGCATCCCTCCCTGCAAAATGACACAATTGTCCCTTACGTCGTCAATGTACCTTTTTTGAGCAAGCAGATCACGTACGTGACCCACGTGGGCCCCACTTTTGGCGATCAGAACCATACATCGGTATGGCCATAGTTTAAAAACATGACTAACTTGAAACCTAGTTGAGTTGACTCAAAAAACTCGGTTGATAGGAGTTTTTATATTGAATATTTAAAAGTATAAATAATATCATTTGTGCTCATTCTAGTCGAGCTTCGTCGAAGGCAATGTGGGTCCCATCTCGACCAGATTTCACCAATGCTCAAGAAAAACTTAATTTTATCATCTGGGCCATTAAAATGTGGGTCCCACCGTGTGAATTTCAATACTTGCCAAGCTAGAGATTAGAGGAGATCGCTTACGCGGCTGATGTTAGCATAAGAGACTTGGACGTCAATATCTCGGAGCTGCTTGTAGTCGTCGGCATCAACTTCGTACAACTCACCGTAGTTGTTGGAATGAGTGGGTTTCTTGTCCAGCAGGTTGAAAGGCCCCTTCGATTCTCCAAACGGCCACTTACGACTGCCCTTGAAAGAGGACGCATGTTTTTCTATAGCCCTTATCTGCTCTTGGGAAGCCCTGATAATCCCGCCCTTTCTCTGCTGACCGAACAGCCTTTCCAACCTATCCCTTGGAATCTACAACCACCGAACCAATGCAATGCAAGTGAACCTTCTTATGTTAAGGTGTGGAAGACTGACCACATATACCAAATGCATACAGGTTTCTGTGAAGAAGAAGAAGCAACAATATCATTTATTAGAAATTTAGAATGACATGGAAAGAGAAGGAGATTGCTTACCTTGAAGATAGCCTCGAGAACATCATTGCTAAAGCTCCGATAAAACGATTCAGGGTCCTCTCCTCCAGCCCCAAAAAATTCCTACACCCCATAAATCATTTTCACTCCCAAATTAAAATTAGAATAGCATGAGATTACTTGGAGTGGTGGAAGAAAAAAGTGTTTGTTTTTACCCTGTAGCGACCGGGTGTAGACACCGGCAGGAGAAGTTGGGCAACATACAGCTTCTCCTCGCTATCTTTATTGATCAAGAAGACAATAGTACCTGCAGGAATTGTAAGGATATCTCCTCTGCGAATGTTGTAAGATTCCTTGTTGTTCTTTCTCAGTAAATTGATTGTTCCTCTTCCTGCAACCAATTCACATTTCGTCATTCATTACTATAAAGATGACGAAAAGAAGAAAGAAGAAGCTAGCAATACCTCTAACTACATAGAGTACGGCCTCAGCATCCCAATGGTGGGGTATTACGAAGGTATTAGGGTTCGCCTCTAGAATGACCAGTCGGTAGTTGTCGATTCCTCGCAGGAGCTCAGACTGTCTAGAAAACCTCTTAAGAACCCTAACGTTGCCTTCTTCAGTCCTGACTCGATGCGTAAAACTCTGTTCGTCGAGGAAGTAAGGATTATTCCGTGCTTGTTCTTCACTACTTTCAGTACTCCATTGGCTCCCTTCACGTCGGGTCTCCTCTCCGTACTGCTGCTCCCACTGCTGCTCGCATTCCATCTGCTGTGGCTGATATCGGCATCGCTCCTTGCATTTTTTCAGCGGCACTCGACTCTCGCCACCACCACGGCCCTGTTCTTCTTGTTCTTTGTACTGCTGTTCGCACTGCTGCTCGCATTCTCTTTGGTGCTGCTGTTGCTGCCTGCACTGCTCTCTACATTGTTGTAGCTGCTGTTGCGGATCTTCCCAACGCTTATCGCCACCACCATGGCCTTGCTTTGTTTGTTCTTGGTATTGCTGTTCGCATTGTTGCTGGCACTCTCTCTCGCCGGATTGACGCTGTTGGCATTCTTCCCGGCATTGCTGCAGCTGCTGTTCAGGATCCTTTCGATTCAGATCATTACCAGCATCGTGTGAATATTTTTTTTCGCACGAACTCAGCCATCGGGTCTGTTGGTGACGACTGGGTTGCTGTTGGCACTGCTGCTTGCACTGCTCGAGCTCAGGGTTGTATGAGAAAGCTAAGGTGGTGGAAAGAAGGAAAAGGGTTAGAACGAGGGTTGCTGGTTTCGCCATTAAAGAAATTGAACGGTTCTGATGAGGAAGGATGTGATATGACGGCCTGCATTTATAAGAATATTTTCGTCGAAAGACGAAAATGCTCGAAACGAATTACGTGTAGATGTGGCGATTCGAGCTTGCATGAACTGCTACGTGCTTGAACGGTTCCTCGAGGACCGACGCGTTGCAACTTCCGGATGCAGTTTTCACGTGTTACAGAATACGGACAGAAGCAGTAGCGGACAATATGGTCGCGGGATATGTTTTTACCTCTCCTGGGACGAACGTAACAACTCCGGTATCGTAACTGCCGTGTGCAACAGGGGCGCGGAGTGGATACTGACAAGGTCAGTAGCTAAATCGCTACTGAAGTGACGTCACCAAGCTCTGTGTACCCCACCATGATGCATGTGTTGCATCCATACCGTCCAACCATTTGTAGAGATTGTTTTATGTCATTCCAAAGAGAGTTAGATAGATCTAAATTTCAAGTGGACCCACTACAGAAAACCATGGGAGCCGGTCACACCCACCGATGAAACATTTATAGGGCTCATAGTGATGTATTTTTGAGATGCATCCTATTCATAAGTTAACATAGAGATAGATGATGTGAAAAAAAATATATCAACTTCATAGGAAACTACTGTGGCCCCTAAGAAGTTTTGAACGGTGGATGTTATTGTCCCCACTATTTCCTATGGTGGGGTGTAATTGAACTTTAGATCTATCTCATTCTCTTTGTAATGCCGTGAAACTATCTCTAAAAATGGTTAGACGGCATGGATACAACACTCCCATCATGGGAGTTCACAGAACTTGGTGATGTCACTTCAGTCCAATCCGCTCAGTATCCAATCCGCGCCCGACTGGAGAGGGGATTTTCGGACAGCTGCATGAATGTTTTTGGCGGCTTCTCGTCGTTTTGCGGATGGAGGATAACGATTCCTCCGCAGGTGCCATGCAATATGGACGCGTGCTACGCTCGGTGAGATGGCGTCCTCGTCGCATCTGTAGATGTGGCAGAGATCGTACGCGCCTTTTTGTTTCTGTTCACTCATCGGCGGGTACATGAAGCAGACTGGTTCACGATAATCTCGTCTAACCTTTGTGTCAACCTCCGTTGGGCCCCACGTGCTGAGAAGGTCCGACGATCGGAACTGGCCATGCTCCGCTCGTAGCACTTAGAGATTGTTTCTCGTTTCCGGGTGAAATACAATGTGTCTTGTCGGGCATTTTTGTGCTTGGATAATTTCGTATGCTTTTTATGTATAGGATGTGAAGCAATCACGCATTTATTATAAATGGATAAAAAAAGTTTAAGAAAAAATCAACAAAATTTCACCGTAGTTTAATTGACCGAGGTCGACTGAGCATATTAATCAAGTCAATCGATCGGTTGGATCAATCGCATGTAAATTCAAATTAAGATGAAATTTTTGCTAGACAATTTTTTCTTAGTTCAATTGATTGACAGATTTGGTCAATCAATCAAAACAAATTCAATTTATTGGGTTTTAGTCTCTGGACGTTTTTGTGCCCTTCCGATTGATAGATCAATTGACAGAGCGAAAATTTGCATGTTTTTTAGTTTTTATTTCTTTATTTGTTAAGGTCTTCTCTAATTACGTTTTAAGGTTTGTTTAAAGTTATTTAATGATGCAAACTCATTTATTTTAGATAGTCTTTAAATAAAATTTCTTTATTTCTCTCGTGAATTCAAAAATCTTCTCTTGTGGATTCAAGAGAACTCACTACCAAAAAAAGGGAAAAGGGTACGGATTTAATTCTTAGCCATAGACCTGTCGCTACAGATTAAATCCATAGCACGTCCGTGGCATGACCGTCATTGTAGGTTCCGAAACAATAGGTCTAAAACCTATGACTGCGGATCTAATCCGTAGCAATAGGTTAAAATAGCTATGGATATAATCCGTAGCAAATATTTCTGTAGCCAAAATAATCTACAGCTATGGATATTATTGGTAGCTAAAAGTAGTGTTGGATCCTTAGCAATATCTCGAATTTTATAACAGCTACAGTTAATATCCGTAGCTATAGCCTACATTAAGAAAAAATTTATAATCATTCATTCATTCATTCAATTACCACCTGCATAATCATTCATTCATTCAATTACCACCTTCATAATCATTCGTTCATTCAATTACAATCATTCATTCATTCAATTACCACCTGCATAATCATTCATTCATTCAATTACAATCATTCATTCATTCAATTACCACCTGCATAATCATTCAATCATTCAATTACAATCACATATGAGCTACCTCAGATTGAAGCAATTACTAATGGTGAAGAGTTACAAGTCCATTCAACAATGGTGAACCAAGAACCATTTTCTGGCCTCATATGAGCTGCCTCAGATTGAAGAAAGGCAAGAGAAACACTTTCATTTCAGTTGCAGATGACTTCCATGGGCAGCTGGTGAGCAGTCTTATTTTGCAACTTTGCAAGTTCATCCATGGCTTCATATGTGTCTTTGTCAGCAAAAAGCTTTAGATTAAATCGTTCCGGTGCCTTTGTCATGCCCTCCCACTTCTCAACTGTCTCTTTCAGTTTGTCAAAGCCCTGCATAGGACAGGAAGAAACTTAATGTATGCTTACTTTGCCGGTATAGAACCGTTTGAATTTTCTATTAGTTGTCCCAGGAATGATATGTAGATGTAAATGGGGCAAAACCAAGCATTAAGACACTGCTGATATAGAAATTTTCTGTGGTAGTGTTCTTTTAAAAATGGTTAAACATTTGCTAAATTTCAGATCCTAAAACCCATGAAATAATTTAAGTTGCAAGTATGGCTGGAAGAAATTCAGATGTTGTAAATAACATGACCCAAATACAAACTTGGGTACTCACCAGGCGGGTTGTGAAATCGCCGAAAGATTCTCCTTGTTGGCGTTTGCGACTCCAGTTGTAGGTTTAGGGATTTGAGAATACATTTACGTTTTAGGTTTATGTTTAGGTTTTACGTTTTAGGTTTAGGTTTAAGTTTTACGTTTAGGTTTAGGTTTAGGTTTAGGTTATAAGTGTAGGTTATAGGTTTAGGTTTAGGTTAGGTTATAGGTTAAGGTTTAGGGAATTGAGTTTAAGTTATAGGTTATAGGTTTAGGTTATAGGTTATAGGTTAAGGTTTAGGCTATAGGTTAAGGTTTAGGTTTAGGTTATAGGTTTAGGTTTAGGGAATTGAGAATGGGATTTGAGATCGGGTTTACGTTTGGGTTTTAGGTTTAGGTTTAGGTTTAGGTTTATGTTATAGGTTTAGGCTATAGGTTTTAGGTTTAGGTTTAGGTTATAGGTTTTGGGATTTGAGAATAGGTTTAGGTTATAAGAATAGGTTTAGGTTATAAGTATAGGTTTAGGTTTAGGTTAAGGTTATGGGTTTAAGTTATATGTTTAGGTTTAGGTTATAAATGTAGGTTATAGGTTTAGGTTTAGGTTAGGTTATCGGTTAAGGTTTAGGGAATTGAGTTTAGTTTATAGGTTAAGGTTTAGGTTTAGGTTTAGGGATTTGAGAATAGGTTTAGGTGAAGGTTATAAGTTTAGGTTTAGGAAATCGGGTTCGGGTTCGGGATCGGGTTTAGGTTTGGGTTTCAAGTTTAGGTTTAGGTTTAGGTTAGGGAGTTGAGATTAGGATTAGGCGTAGATTAAGGTTTAGGGAATTGAGAATACGTTAAGGTTATAAGTTTAGGTTTAGGAAATCGGGTTTGAGTTCGGGTTTAGGTTTGGGTTTTCAAGTTTACGTTTAGGTTTAGGTTAGGGAGTTGAGATTAGGATTAGGTGCTCAGTACACAATCCTATTTCGGCAATTTCTGAAGGGGTGCGTGATGGATGGCCCCTTTGGGAGTTGAGTTTTAGGACTGTGAGGCCCACTGAATATGTATTTTACATATCCACTCCGTCCATTAATTTTAAATTATTATTTTAAATGCTGATACAAAAAATGAGTCAGATCAAATCTGTAAGGAAACCACACAACATATTAACAGTCGATATTTGATTTTTATTATTTCTTATGGTGTGGTCCACTTAGACATTTAATTTATATAATTTTTGAGCTCATCTACTAAAATTATATATCAGAATTAATGGGCGGCTTAGATGACCCCATGGAGCCCCATAAGCACCATCTATGTTTAATACCGTTTAGGTGAGGAGTTACGCTTTAGCTACAAATCAGCTAGGATTTAGCTACGGATTAAATCCGTAGCTAAATTTGCTATGAATTAAATCCATGGCTAAATGCTGTCAACTTCCATAGCCTTTGCTCGATTTTTTGGTAGTGACTTTGTGGATTCAAGGTGTTTATTGTTTGAGGAAGACGGTGATCGACCTCATCATGCCCACCCATTCGTCAATTTGGTATTAGAGCGAGGATTTTTCTCGAATCGATACCTTCTAACGACGAATCGGGCAACGATCCTATGAACGGTACTCTCGGGAATTATTCTTTAACAATGACAGCTTTTGAGGTGATGCAACGGGAGAATCAGTAAGTCATGTAAGGGTTGCAGGCTGCTCTCGACCTCATGACGGAGGCATCAGGACAATTCCATGTTAGTGGTGATAATCCACCTCCCATAGGTGCTGGAATTCATAATGATTCTGATCGTGGGGTGATGTCAGCAAGGAATCACATGGTCATGCTTAAGGATATGACATTCAATGACAAGGAGATCAATGACATGATCCTCCAACACCTTGGCCAAGGCAGTATTTGGGTAGATCAGACGGATCGAGAATTCAGGATGAAAGTCGATATTCCTAATTTCAATGACCAACTCCACATCAAGGACTTCCTCAAATGGCTGCTTGAAATTGAGCGTTTATTCGACTACATAGAAATCCCTAAAGAGATGAAGACATCAATCTGTATGTGATAGCAGATGAAACAACTAATGCGTGCGAGATTCCTCCCCAACAACTATGATCAGGTATTGTTCCAACAATACCCAAATTATTGGCAGGTTAGTTGAACAGTGAGAGATTACGTAGATGAGTTCTACCTTTTGGTGGCGCAGAATAATTTAGTTGAGACTGAATCACAGCAAGTCGCCTGATTCAACGGTAGGTTGTGTGTTGCGATCCAAGATCGTGTTTAGATGCAGTCTGTTTGGACAAGGAATGAAGTAATCAAGTTGGTCACCCAAGTGGAAGTGTAACTTAAGTGATCCAACATATGGACGTACCCTACTAATAGGGTAGCTACTACGGGTCCTTCGCAGAGAGCACCACAAGCTAAGGGGAAAGAACCCGTAAGGGGCGCCCTCAACCTCCTATACTGGTGAACCGAGAGTCAGGAAGCGGGCAAGTGAGACCCTAAAGGAGGCGTGACCACTGTTGCTGGTCTGAGCAGGATCCCAAACCCATATGGTCAGCCAATGTCAGACCATGTTATCAATGTGACCAACTGGGTCACCTATCAAACACTTATCCTTAGCAACAACTGGCTAACCTTGCCATTAATGATGGAAGCATTGAAAACTCAGGGGAAGATCCAGATGTTGATGAATTCGAACACGGTATGGATGATGAACCAGATGAAGCAGATTAGGTTCCGCAAGATAATGGTGAGTCCCTAATAGTGAGATGACTATTGTATTCACCAAAGAAGGATGTACATCCACAATAATATAATCTTTCGAACAAGGTGTATGGTGGATCAAAAAGTCGGTGATGTGATCATGATAGACATTGGGAGTAGTGAGAACATAGTCTCCAAGGTCATGGTGGAGAATTTGCAGCTAAAAATGGGAAGACATCTCTCCCCATACATGATCGGTTGAATTAAGAAGGTCAGTGAGACGAAGATAACTGAATAATGCATTATATATATTTCAATTAGTAAACATTATGAAGACCAAGTAATTTGTGATGTAGTTGACATGGAGACATGTCACATATTACTTGGTCGACTATGGAAATCAGATCATGATGCCACTCATAGAGGATGAGACAATGTGTATGTTTTCGTCAAGGATAACGGAAAAATTATACTTGCCCCTCTGGACTGAACGAGCAATCCCAAACTTCTAAAGTTGATGGGTGTATTCTCTCCTAATCACATGGGACTTTGTTGAGGAATCCAAGGAGACGTGACAAATCTATGCATTGATTGTAAATGGTAAAGTGGTTGAGCCCATTATTATTCCCAAAAAAATAAAACCATTGTTGCAAGAATTTAAGACAATTTAGCCCGATGAACTTCCCAATGTGTTGCCTCCTATGCAAAATATTTAGCACCATATCGACGTTGTCCTAAGGGCTAGCTTACCCAATCGCCCTCATTATCAGATGAGTTCGAAAGAGTGTGATATTTACAATGACAAGTGGAGGAATTGATCCGTAAGGGTCTAGCGCAGGAGAGCATGAGCCCTTGTGCCGTGCCAGCTCTATTGACGCCTAAGAAGGATAAGAGTTGGTGCATGTGTGTCGACAGTCGAGTCATAAATAAAATCATCGTGATGTATAAATTTCCTATACCACGATTGGACGATATGTTGGACATGTTAGAGGGGACGAAGCTATTTTTTAAACTGGATTTGAGTAATGGCTACTATCAGATCTATATTTAGCTGGGCGATGAGTGAAAGACAACATTTAAGACCAATGAGGATCTGTATGAATGGTTGGTTATGTCCTTCGGGCTTTCAAATGCGCTTAGTACATTTATGAGGGTGATGAATCAAGTTATGAAACTATTCATCGGTCGAATATTTGTGGTAGTTTATTTTGATAACATCTTGATATACAGTTAGGACGAAGCAAACCATGTGAAACGTCTCAATTAAACAGGTGTTTTAAGTGCTCGCCGAGAACAAGTTGTACCTCAATATGAAGACATGCAACTTTGACGGAGAGCCTATTGTTTTTTAGGCTTTGTCGTGACGTCCAACAGGCATATGTGTGAACGACGAGAAGGTGAGAGCCATAAAAAATGGCTGGTTCCGACGAACATTCATGAACTGCGAAGTTTTCACGAGTTGGCAACGTTCTATCGTCGATTCGTGAAGAACTTGAATACCACCGTGACACCGATCACTGACTGCATGAAGAAATGACATTTTTAGTGGGTTGAAGAGGCTGACAGAAGCTTTACTATGATTAGGCACAGGTTATCCACCACTTCAGTCCTCATACTCCCTAGTTTTGATAAATTATTTGAAGTTGAGTGTGATGCTTTTTTTTTTTTTTTTTTTTTTTTTTTGGGTTAGCTTGTTAGTACACACCCATGTCAATACACACACTCCATGTTAGCCACCCCCACTAGGGATCGATACCATGACCTCAAGTGTTGAAACGAGTGTGATGCTTTGTATGTTAGCATTGGGGGTGTGTTGTCTCAAGAGGGTAGGCTGGT
Source organism: Magnolia officinalis (assembly GCA_021015155.1). Taxonomy (NCBI): domain Eukaryota; kingdom Viridiplantae; phylum Streptophyta; class Magnoliopsida; order Magnoliales; family Magnoliaceae; genus Magnolia; species Magnolia officinalis. Next base: position 91,615,349 of record JAJHSJ010000002.1, read on the forward strand.
GGCTTTCTACAACGAGAAACTTAGCGATTCCCATAAAAAATAGTTGACATATGAGATAAAATTGTATGCAATGGTTCAAGCCTTACGACATTGGAGGTATTACTTGATTCAGCGAGAGTTTATACTCTATACGGACCATTAGGCCCTCAAGTTTATTAACAATTAGACTAATGTTAATCGTGTGCATGTTAAGTGGATTTCTTTCTTACAGGAATTAACGTTCATGCTGAAGCATAAGGTAGGGCAACATAACAAGGTGGTCGATGCGCCTAACCGACGTGCAACCTTATTGGTCACCATAAGCAACAAGGTTGTCGGGTTCAAGTATCTTAAAGACCTATATGCCAAAGATAATGACTTCAAGGACGCATGAGTTAGATATTAGGAGGGTCAATCTAGTGACCTCCATATTCAAGATGGTTTTCTTTTCAAAGGAAATCAGTTGTGCATTTCACGGAGTTCATTGCGAGACCGTGCCATCCAAGAGCTATATGGAGGTGGCTTCGGTGGTCACCTGGGGTGAGACGAGACAATAGCTTTCTTGAAGGAATGTTACTATTGGCCACAACTGAAACGAGATGTGATAAAAGCGATGCAATGATGCCATATGTGTCAGGCATCCAAGGGGTGGTCACAAAACACGAGCCTATACAATCCATTATTGCATGTCCTTGATGGCCCTTTAGAGGATTTGTTTCTAGACTTTGTGCCAGGTCTCCTACGAACCCATGGAATAAAATTAGTGTTTTTCGGGGTCAACATATTCTCCAAGATGGCTCATTTCATACAGTGTAAGAAGACTCTCGATGCTATACATGTTGCAAATTTATTCTTCCGAGAAGTTGTTCGACCACATGGAGTCCCAAAATTATCACCTCAGTCATGACATTAAGTTCCTCAGTTACTTTTGGAGGACTTTGTGGAGGCGATTTGACACCAATGTATAGTTCAGCAGTGCATATCATCCGCAGATAGATGAGCAAACCAAGGTGGTGAATCGTACACTTAGGAACCTTATATGATGCATCTCAGATGATAAGCCCATATAGTGAGATTTTTCCTTGGCTCCAGAGAAATTTGCGTTCAACAATATGCATAACTATTCCACCAGCAAGTCCACTGACGAGTGCCTAAGCATAATCCTGATTTGGTTCCATTGCCTAAGCTACCAGGTGTGAGCATTGTTATATAACAAATGACCGACCGAATCATAAGTATACATGCTAATGTTCAGGCCTAGTTGAAAGCATCCAATGACAAGTATAAGGAAATGGTTGACACACATCGGCGTCTGAAGGTGTCAATGTAGGCGACAACGTTATGGTTCACTGGCGCAAGGAGAGATTTTCAATTGGGACGTATAACAAGTTGAAGAATAAGAAGATCGGACTAGTACTTATATTTCGTAAGATCAATGACAACACTTATGTCATTGATCTTCCTGACGACGTCATGTTGAAGAACATTCAACGTGATGGTCATGTATGAGTATCATGAACCAAAATTGGAGGATAGCTCAAGGATGAGTTTTTTCAAGTGGAGGGGATCTGATGTATGACATGAAGCAAGCACGTGATATCACAAATGGACTAGAAAAAGTATGAAGAAATCAATAAAATTTTAGCATAGTTTGATCGATTGAAGTTGATCGAATAGACAAATCGAGTTGATCGATACTGATTAATGGAAATTTAAATTTACATGAAAAGCGTACCGGACACTTTTTTACTTAGTTCGATTGATCGACCAGTCTAGTTGATCAAACCAAACAAATTCAATTTATTGGGTTTTAGTTTCTGAACATATTTGCACCCTTCTGATCGATCGATTGATCAACGAAACGGAAATTTGTGCATTTTTTAGTTTTTATTTCCTTATTTGTTTAAATCTTCTCTAATTACGTCTTAGGGTCTGTTTAAGGTTATTTAAGGATGCAAACTAGTTTATTTTAGATAGCTTTTTAATAAAAATTCTCAAATTTCCTTTATTTCTCTCGTGGATTCAAGAATCTTCTCTTGTGGATTCGAGAGAACCTTGTGGAGTCAATGTGTTTATTATTCAAGGAAGACAATGATTGTAACACCCCGGCCTCAACAGTAAGATATTGTCCGCTTTGGAATGACACAATGTCCACCTCATGACTTTGTTCTCACAAGAGGAAGCGGTTAGCGAACCACCCGCAAAACGCGTCTTACCATTGAAGGCCGAAGCCCCACATATAGCCCAGATCTTCGGGCATTCCCTTTCCGATGTGGGACAGGCAACCCACCTCCTTGACAGCTGGCAGTGTATTTTCGAAAGCTTGTCACCAACCCGACTGCAGACCACAGCCCGACCCCCCCTCCCTCGGGAGACAGAGCGCCCTCGCTCTGATACCATTTGTAACACCCCGACCCCAACAGTAAGATATTGTCCGCTTTGGAATGACACAATGTCCACCTCACGGCTTTATTCTCGCAGGAGGAAGCGATTAGCGAACCACCTGCAAAATGCGTCTTACCATTGAAGGCCGAAGCCCCGCATATAGCCCAGATCTTCGGGCATTCCCTTTCCGATGTGGGATAAGCAACCCACCTCCTTGATAGCTAGCAGTCTATTTTCGAAGGCTTGTCACCAACCTGACTGCAGACCACAGCCCGGTTGGGCAGGCCACCCCCCTCGGGAGACAGAGTGTCATTCCAAAGGGGACAATATCTTACTGTTGGGGCTGGGGTGTTACAAATGGTATCAGAGCGAAGGTGCTCTGTCTCCCGAGGGGGGGTGGGTGCTTGCCCAGCTGGGCTGTGATCCGCAGTCGGGTTGGTGACGAGCCTTCAAAAATAGACTACCAATTGTCAAGGAGGTGGGTTGCTTGTCCCACATCGGAAAGGAAATGCCGAATATCTGGGCTATATGTGGGGCTTCAGCCTTCAATGGTAAGACGCGTTTTGCGGGTGGTTTGCTAACTGCTTCCTTCTGCGAGAACAAAACTGTGAAGTGGACATTGTGTCATTCCAAAGCAGACAATATCTTACTGTTGGGGCCGGGGTGTTATACTAACCATCCGTCTAATCAAGTAAAATAGTGAATGATCCAAATTCCAAACTATCCAAGCTTTCCAAACCCTGTACAATACTGGAACAATTTCGCACTCTTTAAAAATGCTGTGAACAGAGAAGAAAAAAGAAAAAGAATGATAGGATTCACTTGGACTTCCATCCATTTCATGAGCCAACAATCTCTGACGGGGTCACCACATCAGCAGCCCAAAACCAGGCACAGCCATAGAATTCAATGAAAATTTACAGAGTTCTGGAGCATTTTCACGGGACAGCCCGAAATCGTCGGTGACGCAGCAGCCTGGCCATCCAATTTTCCAATTAAACATGGTCTTTGTATTTTCAATTTCAATTCCCTTCTTTTGTCTTTCATTTCAGTTTTAGCTCAAGTTAGCTTTGAAACTTGTCCTGATAAATTGACTACCAGATAAATCCACAACATCCACTTTTTAAACCTTCATTCACTGCCATAGCTGCATTCTTTTACCTCCACTTGCATGCCACTAATAAGGGTTTGGATCTTCCAATCCGAGATCTTCACAGCATATCCCCCTTGTACAGTTGGGTACATCATATCAACAGCATGTGCTTGATCAAATCAGGACACCATACATGACCCAACGCATCAGGAGATTTGAGGGCAACATAATTCTTCAGATGAGAAAGACGAGATTTGGGAGTTTCACAGGACATGACTAGATTTCTACTTTATATAGAATGTGAACTCTGTAGCGCATATATATGGACACCAGATGTGTAACATACAGATAATCTGATGCACAAGATGAGGCTGATATGATACATAATTAGATGTCCTCAACTCTAACGGGTGTTCAAACATCTGCAACTGGCTCTTGATTCTCAGAAAGCAACCAACTCAGGTATTTTGATGCATCATCCAATACGGAATCCTGACCTGGAGGAACAACCCTCTTTCGCAGCAGAGTCTCCACTGTCACAGACTTTCTTTCACGCCCACCCCTAGGTCTTGAGCAAAATTGCTCATCAGATTCTTCAAAGTTCCCCTGCAATCAAAACACGGAAACCATCAATCACACTGCAATGAAAAATGCCTAAAATGGAAAAGATAACCATAAATTAAGAGCTTGAACTCCATTCCAAGTAGCACATAGACAAATCACCTCGATATAAACATGGGCACCAGATTTCTCATGATTATCTCTTACATGCCGGTAGGAGAAATACTCCCCGCATCCTGAGACACGACACTTAAATGGTCTGAGCTCAAGGTGGACAGCTTTTACATGCTGCTTGAGATTTGAGCTCTGCAAAATAAATTTAAAAAGAAAAAAGAAAAAAAGAAAAGCGAGAGTGGACAGCCAGTTAGGAAACAAGAACTGCATAAATGATAATATGCTATTACATCACAAGTGGAATTGTCATTATATATATAGTATGAAATTCTAATATTGGGGTTATATGCAGCTCTCTGGAAACTGTACCCATGGGGTTTCCAGCTTGCACTGTGAATAAAATTTACTCCACTGTCAGTTTTTCGACGAAAGAAGGACATTGATCAGCCTCTAATGGGTTTGTCAGAGGATATAAACGGCAGTGTTGGATGAGCAAGTGGTAACAGAACTATGGTGTAGTTGTCCACAACAACATGGGTTAAGAGCCATGACCTTGCTTCAGAGAATTATAGCCCAACCACCAAATAAACCTCTTTTTTTCTTTCATCATCATCATATCCTTGACCCATGAGAATAATATTCATTTTTTCATCAAGCCAGAAATATTTCTACAAGGATGTTAGCAGATTCATACAGTTGAAAATGTGTGGAGGCAGCCTTCATAACTGCACTTGATCCTTTCAGCAACTCCTTGATTATCATGGATGCATAGATGCCGCTTGATGTTTTTTTTCAGTTGTTGGGTCCCACAGACTTCACAAGGAATATAACGGTGGCAGGACAGGAGGTGAGCCTTGAGACATTTGGCATTTGAGAAGGTTTTCATGCAGCCTGGCTCAAGGCAGATAGCTTCCACAGAATCCAGTTTAACTGTGATAGGGGAAAATTAGCAGAGTTTACACAAAAATTCATTCATATAAAAGAGAAAACTGAAGGGGAAGAAAACGTTAAGGCATTAAACAAATTAATGAAAATCACTGCCATGGGCACCAAAGGATAGTTAAAAGCAAGGGTGAAGTTGGAAAAAATATGCAGGGACAGAAGGCGGGCAATGCCATGGGCACCAAACGTACAAATGCATCTAAGGAAGAGAAGTTCAACAAATGGACTGCCATAAATACTTACCATGAGAATCCTCATGCTTCCTCAGCTGTGATGCATAGTTAAATGCCTTTCCACATCCAAACTCCTGGCAAATGTGCTGCTTTTGGCCTTCACTGGCAGGAGACTCATCATCGTGCAGTTCCTTCACATGCCGTGTCATGTTTCCCTGAAAAGTAAACCTATGGTTGCAGTTCTCTACGGGGCATGTGAAGAGTTTCCCTTGGTGCTGGAGCAAGTGCCGAGTCAAATGATCTTTCCGTCTATAGCTAGAATGGCAATCATCCACTGGGCAAGCGAAAGGCCTCTACAACAAGTAGGAAAAGGATGGCCAATTTCAAGATACACACCTTGTTCAAAATATATCAAGTGACCATGTCTTTAAATGGACAGATACTGAGAAAATGAGAACAGGAAACAGAAGCATGGGCTGTATGGCACAATAGGCTTCAAATGTTTCTACAAAGCAAGTGGCCATGTCTTTAAATGAACCAATCCTGGTGAAGTAAAACATAGAAATTGAAAAACAGGCTTCCTTGTTCTTTTCTCTTTCTTCTTTTTCTTCTTCCTCTTCTCTTTTTGGATAAACTACACAACTTCTCTTCATAAGAAGAAGGAAAATGAGCTATTCAAACAGAGAAGGAAACTATCAGCTCAGGCCATCGAAGAGATTGCCAAATGTTTATCAGAACCCAACATGATACACCTATGCAAGTATCTAGGTAATAAATAAAACAAGCCCAATCTTGACAAAATCAGCCAGAATAATCTCTTAGGAAATAACTTCGATAGATCTACAAAGGGAAACCTCAGAAACATGTTTTTTCTTGTCGTTGACAGAACTCTAATTTCTAACAGGCTACAGAAAATACAAGTTCCATAGATAAAACATAACGACATGGTTACAAGGACTAAAACAGGGATGCAACCAATCTACACAACTTATCAGCTTCTGGACAGAAAGAGGACATGCAAACATCCTACCTGATTTGTCAGCTTGGGAACAAAAATAAAGAGGAAGAAAACAACCACATTATGATAGAAAAATAAGTGATTCCAACAACTACAAATCAAGAACGATTAACCAAATTCCAATAAAACTACAGGGAATGGGTTCCCTGAGTTTGTTCTGTTTGGGGCTTTGTTTGGGTAGTTCTTTCCAGAAAGTTGGGTCCCTGTGGAGTGTTTGTTTTTTCTTTCTTTCTCTTGTTGTTTGTTGTTGTTTTTCTGTTCTTTTTGGCCTTTGTCCCTAATAAATTCAATTCATCTCTCTCTCTCTCAAAAAAAAAAAAAAAAGTTCGAACCTTGCATGCAATGGCCAATATCTCCAGACCAAATTCATGTGTAACGTGACAAGAATAGAAATGCATTTGCGGAATGGTTATAAACAAACCTTACAGAATAACATGGTGCATGACTGAGGCTAGCTTGAAGGAGCTTCACAGGAGGTCCCCCACCCTGATACTAGTCCATTCAAGACCTTAGCATTTTGGAGTTCTTTAGATGGGATCCAATGCTTCACGCTATACATCCACGTTTCTTACATGATTTTCATCACTTAAAAAACAAAAAACCTGCAAGATTATTCGTCTTCAGACCATAGGTACATAAAGGCAGTAGAAATTTAAAATTCAAAAGAACACCTACTCATTAAAAGGGATAACGGAAACCCTAAAAACCTGTTTTCAGAGGTCAAAACTATCAAGAACAAAAAATAAAATAAAATAAAACACAACTACAGTACATTTTCATTTTAAAACCCTTCAATCTTATGACAATGAAACCATAAGCTCATGTCATTACATGGATTCACACAACAACAAATCTTGGAACATCTGAAAAAAAAAAACAATCCAATATCTCCTTTTGGGAGAACGAAGGCTCCCCCGTAAATAAACTTTTTTTAAAAAAAGAATTATTGATATTTTTATTAAAATGAGTTCCTGATGCAAAGAGTGAGATTGCCCGCACTCCTTAGCCAACACATCAGCAATAGAAATAGCCTCTCTTCCGACTTGAGTGAACCAAGCCTAGGGGCAAGAAATGTTTAGCCTAGAGGCAAAAGAACTAATTTCGTTGAAAGCAAAGACCAACTCCCTCAGAAATCACCTTTTTCCACCCAATCAATAACATTGGACAATCCCCCCTGTGCTACAACTTCCCCATTGAAACTGCTGAAAAAACAAAGTGCTCTGCTGAGTGAGAGTGCCTCCGTCACATGAACCTCATTATTTTATTTTATTTTTCCTTTTATAGGTAATCTGGGTTCGAACCCAAGACCTCAACATTGAAACACACTGTCTACCATTCAGCTTCAGGCTTGAACCCCACATGAACCTCATTAATAGACGAGGATATTCAATAGTCTGTACATGCACAGCCATGCATTCACACAAGCTTATCCACATCCCCTCCCATCATCTAATGTGAATCTTGATCGTCAATAAATAGTTCATTCCCTTCTCGTCCTCGGCAAATCTCGATTGGCCATGCATACTAGATAGTGATAGGTTACTGAAAATCTTTTCAAATGAAAACCCGACCAACTATTTAAAAAAAAATACAACTGCAAGGACTCCAACATTTAGCAAAAGTAGCTCAGTAACGCAGGACAACTAACCACTTACTCAAAAAGCTTGAACTAATAGATAGAGCTAAAAGTCGGGTGGGTAGGGTTGGGTTGGGTCGGGTCGGTGCTCAACCCTAGCCCAACCCAAGGTTCCTATACCTCAACCCAACCTTGGGTTGGGAATTCTCAGCCCAAGCCTTGGTCGGGTTGGTCAAGTGGATACATGCTAATATTTTCGTTATTACATTAGTCTATTATATTTCAATACACCTTATTTTTTGAACCTATGATTTTATCAATTATACATGTAGCTATTTATAGTAAAGAACTTCATTTTTTCTAAACAAACAAGCTAAAACATAGGACAACTACTCTTTTAAAAGTTGTGTTGTGTAGCATGTGATCTATTTGGGAGAGAGAAATCCGACATATCTTGTTAGCTTGAGTCATTGGAAATGACGTGGACCAATGAGACCCGATGGTAGTGGAATTTCATGTGCCTTCAACATAGACGATCCGCACTCAATTATAATTTATAAGTAACTTATATATCGATCGGGTTCAGGTTCGGGTTGGGTTGAGCAACCCGAGCCCGACCCAAGTTTTATCGGGTTGGTGTTTGTATAGCCCAAGCCCGAGACCGAACTCGATATATCTTGCCCAAGACCGAACTCGATATATCCTGCCCGAGCCCAACCCAATGTCAGGTCGGTCACGGGTTGGTCGGGTTGAACCTGCCTGACTTTCAACCCTACTAATAGCGTGGCAAGCCCATATCACATGGGTCTCCCCTCATACAAAATGCCCATGTATTAATCACCTCCGGTGAGGAGTCTCGAATACAAGATCTCCTGCTCTTATACCACTTGATGCAGGACAACTAACCACTAGCTCTAAAAGCTTGAACTGATAGAGCATGGTGAATCAAACCCTTTATCTCATAGAGCAGGCCCCACTTCCCATGGGTTAGGTCCTCGGCCGAACCACCTCGTGAGCCTCACATCACATGAGTCTTGCCTCATACGAGTCACCCACCTCACACAAGCTGCCCACCCCGAGTGTGCCCCGTATCCCACAGGTCACCTCACTCAAGCCCGGTGTGAAAATGCTCCTGCATTACTCAGCCTAGGAGAGAACACTAAATCATCCTCGTATTTTCTTCGTTGCTTTTTTTTTTCTTCATCGATCTTTTGTTCTCATAAAACCCATGTATTAGTTTTGAATTTCTCTCTCTACACATAGCTTTTTCCTTCTTCTTCTTGTCCTCCTTCAAGTGAAGATTAGTGCAAATTCATCTGCTGAATTACTCGGTCATCCAATCTTGATGATTCAATTCCAGAAGGTGAGTCGTCATCCACAACATTCATCTTCAATGTGTCCCGCCTGGTACGCAGCTCAGATGTCTTGCATGAGTTCATGTAACAAATTCTAGTGATTTTAGCCATACCACTCGACAATCCAAACCATCTATCAATCTATTTCATCGCTTGCAACGGCAGGGAACCCAATCTCCATAAAGTTGAAAAAAAAGAAAAGCCTCATACAATCGATAACCTCGACCGACTCAACAGTACAAATGGTAATTCCAGCCTACCATCATCATAGCCCAAATATAACCAGCTCATTTCAACGAATCACGTATTCCAACTGGGTTAGTCAGCTCCATTCCAAACCACAAATATAGGTTATATCCCACACCTCAGAAACTACCAGATGCTTTACTAAATCCATTTTCAATAGAACACACACACACACACATACAAAAATAAAAATTCTTCCTAAGCACAAACTATTCAATAAATTGAAAAAAGAAATTATAAAAGATCTCAGAATTCTAATAAAAAAAACTGTAGAGAAGACACAGAAAAAACACCTCAAGAGAATGGCTTTGCATATGTTGCTTCAGATAGGCCGGTTTCCAAAAACTCGCACCACACTCATCACATGTATGCGACGAGGTCTGCTCATCACCGTCACTGATTTCTTTATCTTCTATCTGAACCTGCAGCATAGGAGATGGAGAAGCACTAAAATTCAAAACCGAATGAAAATCTTTGTTTACGAAATCTTTCACCGGCAAAAAATAAAAATAAAAATAATAATGATAATAATAGTAATAAAAATAAAATCTAGAAATTGAGAAAGTACCTTGTGGTGAGAGAGAATGTGGGCCGTGATGAGAGATCTCTTAGACCTGCAAATGCCACAGAAATCGCAGTAATAACGCCTTATATCTCTGGATTTATGCTTCGAAGAAGATGCATCTCCTTCTCCTTTCTCCGCTCGTTCTCCCATCGGATCTGATACCATAATCCCTCGGAAAAAGGAAAATCGTCCGTCTAGGGTTTAGGGTTCTTCAGCGAAAGCATTGTAACTTGTAAGGGATTGTTGCTTCCCCTAGGGGTCGTTTGATGCCAGTCCTTATGTAGGAATCTGTTTGCAGGTATTAGGGCCGTTTGGATGGATATCAGCACGTAATAAGACTGCAGACACGAGAAAAAGTCACGTTTCATATTATCTCAGACAGAGTTCTAAAATTTGAAAATTTTCATAGTAAAAAGTGTGCAGTTCATCTTCCATACAGTTAGAAGGGCTTAAAACAAAAAAATAAAAAAATTATTATTATTATTATTATTTTTTAAAAAAGACAATTCTTTCCTCTCTCTCTCTCTCTTCTATTATCGTTAGAGCTGAAATTTCTCATAAATTATTTTATTTATTTATTTTTTACACACGCGCACACACCACCACATACTCAAGCCGTAGTGGGATTTCACCACCTATGAGTACTGGAACCCTCAACCAGGTGTTGAAACTCTTGAGAGTCAACCACCGGAGTAAGAGCAAGGATCCAAAATTTCTCATATATTGAGATGCTATCAAATCTTAAATGTTATGTTTGAATTAGTAGGCTTATTTCTGTGTCCTACCAAATGATTTCTTTACCATAAAAATCGACAACAGGCTTTATTAATTTTGGCTTATCCAAATATTATATCTTACATGAAAATTTTATATGTTATTTAATTATTTTTAAAGAATATATCACTCTAAGTTATGCTGCTAATGAATAACTAATAAGTCATAAATAAACTTCAAGTTCTCCAAGTACAGATAAATATTTCCATGTAATCAGATTCAACTTAAAGCTAGACTTCAAGTTCTCCAAGCAGAGATAAACATTTCCATGTAATTAGATTCAACTTAAAGTTAAATTGAAAGGCGTGTAAACACTTTACACTTATAATTAGATTACTTGTAATAAGATTAGGACTTAATGACTTTATAGGCATCCAAACGACCTGTACCAGGGTTCTTTTGCTTCTCTGACATAGGCCCAGTTACCGCAACTTCATAGTCACACTCCTCAAGGGGTGGTTTAGGTAAGACCTCCAATCCACCAATGTTGGTGGGACACCTGACTGTAGGGCTCACATTGATGTATGTGCCTTAAATCCATACATCCAACCATTTTGAAATCTCATCTTATGGCATGATTCCAAAAATGTAGCTGACTCTAATCTTAGGTTGACCACACTATGGGAAATAGTCATGATTGAATACCCACTAGTAAAAACTTCATGGATTTCACCTGAATGCTTATCTGCCATCCAATTTGTTGATAATGTCACAAACACCTAGTCTTAATCAAAAGCTTTTGGCCCATAATAAGTTTTTAAGGGTCAATCACCACTGTTTCTTGTTCTACTGTCCATCTGAGATTTAAAACTGCTTCGTTTTTTAAATCATGCCCTAAATGAGCTTTCGATATGGATGGATGCGTGGATGTAATCATATATATCACAGTGGGCCTCACAGTCGGGGTCCTACTCAACTTGGACTCAGGTCTCACCCAAAGAGGGAGCGGATTAGGCTAGACCCAGCATCCATCGGATTGGGTGGGACCCTGATTGTGGGCCCACTGTGATGCATATGGCTACATCCATACCCTCCATATATATTGAAAGCTCATTTTAGGGTATGATTTTTAAAAAAAATGAAGCAATTCCAAATCCCAGATGAACCATAGTACAGGAAACAGTGGTATTTGATCTTTAAAAACTTCTTACCAGCTACAAAAGCTTTGGATCAAGGTGATATTTGTGCCATCTCTTCATCCAAGTGTCTGTGACATTATCAATAGGTTGGATGGCAAATAAACATTCTGATGGAATCCATGAAGTTTTTAATGGTAGGGATTCAATCAGGACTGTTTCCTATGATGTGGTCCACCTAAGATTTGAGTCAGCTTCATTTTTGTGATTGAGATTTCAAAATGGCTGGACGGTGTGGATTTAAGGCACATACATCACTGTAAGCCCTACAGCCAGGGGGTCCCACCCACCTCGGTGGATCCAGGGTCTCACCTAAACCGCTCCCAAAGATGTGCCGCATGCTAAGTTATCATGATGTGGATTGGGCGGTGACACGAACACCATGGGGCTACATGGTGTCAGGAGTATGGGACTGACGGTTTTGCCCACTCATTTTAGGGCATGAGCCCAGAATTGAGGAGTCAACAGAAACAGTGCCCTGTGGTGATAATGACGTTCACCGTTGAAGCTTTATTAGGGTATACAGTGATGCTTATTTGTCATCTTTTCTGTCCATAAGATCACACAAACCTGTGTGAAAGTTAAACACAAATATCTGCTTGATCCAAAACTTCTGTGCCCCCAAGAAATTATCAACAGTAGGTATTTAATTCCCACCATTTCGTATGGTGTGGTCCACTTGAGCTTTGGATATAATTCAATTTTGAGCTCATCTGGTAAATTAATTGACAAAGCAGAGAGACAGCGTGAATAAAACACATATATCATGGTGGGCCGACGAAGTCCTACCATCTTGGAGGTTTTTGGTGGAAGAGTCACCACACAATCTGCGTCCAGGTTAGGATTCATGCAAGCCGATTGTAGGTGTTAACATGTAGGCACTTAGAGACCGTAGGGGGCATACAAGAATTCAAATCGGAACTTTCCATATCATGGCCTCGGGTATATGCATCATGAACTACAGATTACACTTAGAAGTCTTTTGGATGCTTGTAAAAACCTTAAATAGTAATTGGATTATATGGATTGTTTGGATGGATGCATTTGCCTGTAATAAGATTACAACTTTTAGCTGTAATGCAAAACATGATAAATGGGCATGTTATACATTATAAGTAATGAATTTATTTTATAAAAAATTTCGACATAAGAAGAATTATAGCTTCGACATTTCTATCCTTCCCTTCTTCTAATGGCCAAACCCCAGTTCAGTGATATGAACCATCATGCATTTATGGCACATTATACACAACACCTACTGTACACATGAACCCCACTATAATCCACTCTATATGTATCATTCATCTATGTCCAAGGAATTAATGGTCATAATCTGGCCGCTGTGCATGTGGGGTCATTCATCTATGGACCTGCTATACATGTAATCATGTACCATGTATTGCCCGTTTTATAATCTATCTTTATACTTCTCTTTGTATCATGTATGGCCCGCTGGCCTACTATAATCCTCTCTATGCGTATCGCCCATCTATGTCCAAGGAATTAACAGTCGATCTGGCCCATGTGGGGTCATCCATCTATGGTTCCTCTATACATGTAATCATGTATTATGTATGGCCCGTTTTATAATCTTTATTTGTATCATGTACAACCTGCTGTACACAGGGAGGTGAGAACTATGGTAAGTAGACCAGACATGTAGGTACAAATGGTCTATATTTAAGGCAATGAATGTTTAATTATTGTATTTTGTTTCAAAATTAATATTAAAATTTGAATTTCAAATATTTCGGTTTCCATCAACATTTGAAATTTCTGTTGATTTTGAGTTGTAGATTTTGTCCCACATCTAATTTTCTAAAGAAAATCATCTTGTATATAAGATAAGCCTTTTGCCTTGGGGCTTAAGCTCCATTCAAAGGACATGTGAATTTGGTCCATTGAGGGGCTATGCCAATAGCTCTAATCTATATCATTGACCACACGCGCGTGCAGGCGTTGATTCCGAGTCCGCATGCATGTCAGGACGGGCTGGGCGTGGGCGTGGGTGTACTCGTGTGGGTGTGTGTATGGTTACTCGCAGGACTTTATTTGCGAGAGTATACTCGCACTTGCGCCTTTTCGTTTTAAACAGAGAGATGTGACTATTCGGTTGGTCGTACTTGTTGGGTTTAAACTCAACGAATATACGAAAATCATTTCTTTTCTTATAAAACTCTCTCTATATTCTGGTTTACGAATTTTGATTGTTGAGTTCGTCACTGAGTCAACCCAACACTTTTGGGTTAAACCGCAAGTGGTTCGAGCCCGCATATAGTGAGTGCACCGCTGGGACCGGGTCATAGTCATTGTATTCTGGAGGTCAATTGCTCTGGAAACCTGTTGCACTTGGGACGCTGTCTAAGAGGAGCAAATTCGATTTCAAGTCGAGTGACTCACGTCACGCCTCGACTCAAATATATAAGTTTTCTATCTCAAATTTAATTTTCTTTTTCTTTTTAGTTCTTGATTTTAAATAGTCTATTCGATTCAACCAAATATTCCAACAATCTTGAAATCGAATTGTTGAATTAAATAGACTATGGATACTGTAACAGTAAACGTTTTTGCCGAGTTAGCCAAAATCGAACCGTTCGTTGGACGATGCTTTAAACGGTGGAAACATAAACTTATGTTCGCACTAACCACCCTTGAAGTTTCATACATTTTGTCTGAATTATTTACTATAGATTCGGCAAATCAAACTAAAGTAGTAGATGAAAATAATTAAAAAAATTATATGCTGAACTCTTTGTCCAACGAACTATATGATGTGTATGCTTCTTACGAGTCTGCTAAAGATATATGGACCGCTTTGGAAAAGAAGTACATTTTGAAAAGAAGTACATTTTGAAAGATGCAGGCACTAAGAAACATGCAATCGCCAATTTCCTTCACTATGAAATGAAAGTTGATAAAACCGTCACTAATCAAATTCATAATTTTCAAAATCTAGTTCATGAACTGTCGTAAGAAGGAATTAGTTGGATGAAGCGTTTTTGTCAGGAGCGTTGACAGAAAAGCTATCGCCCTCCTAAAAAAATATAAGAATAAAATGAAACATAAAAAGAACAGTGTTTCATTGGAAACTACAATCGTACATATACGAATAGAGGAGGCTAATAGAAACAGAGACAAAAAAGAAAATGCAAATGAGATAAATTCAAAGGCGAATATTGTGGAATCAAGATGGGAAAACAATAAGAAGAAAAAAGGCAAATGTCTTAATTGTGGTAAGCCTGAACATTCTGCTAATAAATGTAGGCTCAAAAAGAATGATGCAAGCAATCAATTCAAAAAAAATAGAAATTGTTACAACTGTGGAAAGTCTGGGCATCACATTAAAACCTGCAGGCTTAAAAATAAAGATAAGCCGTATGCTAATCTTACAGAAATAGGTAACGAGTCTGACATAATAGTATTTATGGTGTCAGAAGTCTTCCTTATAAACAACTTGGAGCGGGTACTAGACACTAGTGCAACTAAGTACGTGTGCAAGGATCGTAGCATGTTTATCTCCTACCAAGTATCAGGAGATGATGAACAGGTGTTCATGGATAATGATAGAACATCTCTAGTTGTAATACTCCGGGTTTTCAGGGGTCGTGTAGGAACTCGGCTCCCAAATTCCCAAGTGCCATGGGTGCCCTAATGGGCTTCAAATTTTAATTACATTTGGATGATCTCATAAACAATGACGAGTTTAGTAAGGCATGCAGTATAAGTAAGTCATAAAGCAGTATCGAGTGCCACTAAATATAAAAGTATCTAAACCACAAATCTCAAGTCATCTAAATAGGGAACTAGTCCCACCTATACATGACCTAAAGCGACTAGAGCCCTGGCCCATACCTCGCGGTAGCCCGAACTCAAACTAAAAGGATTCGCCGAAAGTTTGGAAGCAGGGAAGCTCCTCTTCCTTATCCATGCTCACCACACTCAGCTCGTCGAGCTCCGCCTTACCTGCATCTAGAAAAGGGTCTCTTTGGTGTTTTAAAACACCATCCCAGAGTGGGAGTGAGTAGCTAACTCAGTGGTTACTATTAGCCTTAAGTTACGACAAGCAGCAATTATATGATGAATTTAATGAAAGACATACATTCACAGATCCCAAACTAGTCTTGTTAATGCATGTGTATGTATTATGATATGATGCATGACTTCACAACAATACTCCCTCGAGCGACTTCGTCTAACAATCCCGCATGACCAACACTCCCTCATTGCGACCTCAACTGCACAGTCGCCAAATCCTAGTTAATGCGATGCGTGAATAATATTAGCCAAGTATTTAGTTAATTCTGTTCATCTAGCAGGTTGGAGAAACTAGTACACCCCACGTATCATTGCCCTCAACTGGTTGTGAGGCCAAGACCCCTCAACGTGCGAGGCCATGACCCCGCGATCCTTGATCCCATTGGGTTCCCCATCCCCGATTTCAAGCACATGGGGAGTGCTGAGAAGAGGGATTGCTCGCGGTCACTACGAGAAGGCTCGTCACCCCGGCGTAGGCCGACAGCTCGGTCATAGTGTCCTATTCCACCATGTCCGGCTCTCGAGACGGTGGATTAGTTTCAAATGGTTATCAATGGGCTTCAATGGTTGAAGGGTGATTCAGGTTCCGTATAGGCGTGAGCAGACATGGCTGACAAACATGGTTGGTCAGTAAGCGAATTAGACCGTACGAGTTCAGGCGAGTGCGTAACGGACGACATCGAGTACAAGCGACCCATGCAGTCCAACTACTATTGCCCATTCGCATCCACCCAAATCCGCTAGTTTAGTGGCAGGATGGTCCTACGAACGGGACCACCTTCTCCCACCTCAGTTTCCTGACCAACTCAGGGGTTTGACGGTATTCAATAACACTTCAACCAATCAAGGTTTATCAACTAACACATGTAATGTCATACATTCATACTTCAATGCAATTTCAGATTTCTCTATAAATACAACTACTAACAATATTAAGAAATAAATGTACATGTGTGTGGTGTGGGTTTGTGAGGAGGCCAAGCATACATATATTTCATAGCACAAAAATACACAAGGATTAATATATCATACATGCTATAAGGAAACATTGTATAAGAATCAAGTAAGAAATGAAAATGCAATCACCAAATTCATGCCCAATCATGTTGAGAAACTACAAACATTTTATAATCATTCCATGTTGATTGAGAGGATCTAAAATGTAAGGTCTTGCCTAAGTTTTCTCTAGATTATCCAAATACATCACCCAAACAAACATAATCATTAGATTCATACTAAAATTGGTGTTAGGCCACCTAAGAATAATAGTCCGCACCTTGTGATGTTAAACCCAACTTATGGCGCTCCTAGGGTTAGAGTTTTGAGAAAATCGTTGAAAGACTTAAACAAGCATACAAGCTTGTAAGATTAGGGACAAATAACTATTGAACTCTAGATTACAAGTGGGATTCAACACTTACCCCCAATCATTGCCGAGAGAGCTCCGACAACGGCCCTGGTTACGGCGAGGCGACTAGAGAGAGGATGATAGGGTGGATGTTCACCGACACTCACACTCCAAGCTCTTTCTCTTCTCCTTTCTCCTCTTTCTCTTCTCCCTCTCTCCTTTTTTTTGTCTCTTGCTCTAGGGCATGAAATTTGTATGGGAGGAGGGGGTGCCCAAATAAGGCCTTTATATAGTGCCATATTTGGTGTAAATGGCCCTGAGAGATGAGTTTTTACTATACTAGCCCTAGGGGGTGTCTTTCTACCATTTAAGGGATACTACGGGGTGTAAGAGTCGACACCCACCGTTGGATAGTTGGCCCTAGCGATGATCTACCCATAGACACAAACAGCCTGTCATTTAGATGCGTCGATCGACGGGTATGATCATAATTCAGTTCAACGGTCACCGACTATTGATCAGGCCCGCGACTATACGGATTTGTGTAGGACATACTCTAGGTTGTTGCCCTAAATTTGGTCATGATCTAATGGTCCAAAAGCCACAACTTGGGCAAAGATCGAACGCAGATAAGTGACTTAAGTTCTTGGTTTGTTTCATGAATATTTGCACAACTCATGCACCGACCTTGTAAGTCCAAATTGAGCGATCCGAGTCACAATATCGACTGGATGTCTCGCGATGGATGTCTAGCCCAGTAAGACGGACATTATTTTATAGTTTTGGAACCAGTGACCCATCAACGAGCGGTCTAGAGCTTGTTTGAAAAATCGGGGCATTTCTAAAATGAATTAGGTATTGAGATTTCTTGTGGGCAATTATTTAGGTTTGGATTAACTATGTTCATAGTGTGGCACATTTATAACTAGTGAAAGTGGAGATTTGGTCATGTTTACTCTAAACCGTCGGTTTTAGGCTAAAAGAGTAACGGGGTTGATTTGGTCTATTAGTTAAGATCAAGCCTTATCGGACTCGGCTTCGGTTAGATCTTTAATTTAGTTATGATTGTCTTGATTAGTTAGCGATGGGTCGGTTAGATTTTGGGTCTTACGTGAGTAAATCATGGGGCTAAACTTGATGTTCAAGTGATCGGGCGGATTCGTTGGCTTCCTACTGTTGATTAATCGGACTTGTGTGGTTCTTTACTGGTTCCACCCAGGTATAAACTAACATTGAGTGCTAATGGTTAGTAAGCGTTAATATAAGTTAATTACATAAACAAAATTAAGGATTTTTGGAAATCCAAAACAGTGAAGATCCAGAACGTTACACTAGTTATAGGAAAATGGAAAGTACTTATAAAACTTACTTATGGAAAGACTCCGCTATTGAATGATGTCCTACATGTGCACGACATTATAAGAAACTTGGTCTCCGGTTCGCTCCTCAATAAGGTTGGTGTGAAGTTAGTATTTGATTCAGATAAACTTGTAATGACTAAGAATGTAACTTTTGTTGGTAAGAGATACTGTAGTAATGGTCTATTCATTGTAGATGTATCCAATGATAATAATAATAAGACATCTAGTTCTGTTTATATCGTTGAATCCTTTTATCTATGTCATAGTAGATTAGGTCATGTGAATTTAGTATCTTTGAAAAAAATGAAAAGATTAGGTTTATTACCTAATATATTTAATGAATAATTCGATAAATGTGAAACATGTGTAAAATAAAAATTCATTAGAAAACCCTTTAAACGAATAGAATGATCCTCTGTTCTATCAGAGTTAATACACAGTGACTTAGGTGATTTTAGAAATCACATGTCTAAAGGTAGAAAAGATATTACATAACTTTTGTAGATGACTACTCTAGGTTCACCAGATTCTATCCGTTAAGGAACAAAGATGAAGCTTTAGATGCTTTTTCTAAATATAAAATTGTAGTTGGAAATCAGTTAAATATATAAATTAAAAGACTTACAATGGATAAAAGAGATGAGTATGAATCTTCTCAATTTAGAGAATTATATGAAAAGAGTGGGATACTTCACGAAACTATACCTCCTTATACACCGGAACAAAATGGAATAGCAGAACGTAAAAATAGAACTTTTAAGGAGATAACGAACGCTATATTAAATAGTTCAAGCTTACCCTCAAATATGTGGAGAGAAACAATTCTGTCTGCTTGTTATATCCTAAATAGAATTCCTTCTAAACCTTTTGAACAATCACCTTACGAACTTAGAAAGAATCATGTTCCTAGTTATAAATATATTAAAGTGTGAGGGTGTCTTGCTAAAGTAGAATTGCCTGAAACTAAGAAAAGAAAGTTATGCCCTAAAACGATCGACTGTGTATTTATACGTTACGCGTAAAACAGTGCAACCTACAGGTTTCTAGTTTTAAAGACTAAGGATAATATTTTAGATCCTAATACAATTATATAAGCTACGGATGCAGAGTTCTTTGAGAATGTATTCCCTATGAAATTAAGTCTATAGGAACAGAGAAAGTTAATGAATCAGATATCGCGTCTACTAGTAAAAGTGTTTACGAGAAAGTAGTAAAAGAGATACAACCAAGAAAAAGTACTAGAGTTAGAAGAGAAACTGACCTAGGAGATGATTTTTTCATATTCTTAGTAGAAGATGATCCTACAACCTATACAGAAGCGATTAACTTTTCAGATGCAACTTTCCGAAAGGAAACAATAAATGATGAATTAGAATCTATTATATTAATAACACTTGGAAACTTGTAGACCTACCACCTGGAAATAAACCAATAGGTTATAAATGAGTGTTTAGAAATAAACTAAAACCAAATGAAACTATTAAAAAGTTTAAGTATAGATTGGTAGCAAAAAACTTTAAACAAAAAGAATAAATAGATTATTTTGATACATATTCCCATGTAACCAGGATTACAATTATTAGAGTCTTAATAGCGATAACTTTCATATATAAACTGGTGGTGCACCGGATGAACATTAAAACGGCTTTCCTAAATGGAGATTTAGAAGAAATATATATGGAGCAACCTAAGGGTTATAAGATATCAAGTAAATAAAATAAAGTGTGTATACTAATTAAATCATTATATGGTCTAAAACAAACTCCTAAACAATGGCATGAAAATTTTGATAGTGTTATTATATGCTTTCATGTTGATAACATGCTTATTTTTTGAACTAATATTAAATTAGTTATTGTGACTAAGAAATTCTTATCATCTAAATTTCACATGAAAGACTTAGGAGAAGCTAGTGTAATCTTGGGTATTGAAGTAACTAGGAAATATGATGTTATTGTATTATCACAATCTCATTACATTGAGAAGTTACTGAGAAAGTTTAACCATTTTAACTATTTACCTATTAGTACATCTTATGATTACAGTGTGACTCTCATGAATAATACAGGTAGTAGTATGTCTCAATTGGAGTATTTCAGAATAATTGGTAGCCTCATGTATCTAACAAACTGCACTAAACCAAACATAGCTTTTGCAGTAGGAAGGCTAAGTAGATATACACATAACCTTGGAAAAGAGCATTGAAATATTTTGTCTAGGATTTTGAGATACTTAAAAGGCACAATGGCCTATGGTTTACATTATAATAGTTATCCTACTGTATTAGAAGGATATAGTGATGCTAACTGGATCACTGATTCAGATGAAACAAAATTCACTAGCTGGTATGTCTTCACTTTGGGTGGAGGAGCAGTCTCTTAGAAGTCTACCAAGCAGACATGTATCGCTCGGTCAACTATGGAATCTGAGTTTATTGCCATAGAAAAGGCTAGATCAGAAGCCGAGTGGCTTAGAAATCTCTTAGCTGATGTACCATTATGGGCAAAGCCTATATCGGCCGTGTCTATTCATTGTGATTGTCAAGCAACTATAGTAAAAGGAAAAAGTAAAATATATAATGGAAATAGTAGGCATATTAGACTCAGACACAATATAGTGAAACACATGTTGCATGATGGAGTCATATCTATTGACTTTGTGAGGTCAGAAAAGAATGTAGCAGATCTTCTGACCAAAGGACTATTTAAAATATTAGTCAATAATACATCGAAGGGAATGAGGCTAGGCCTAATATATGAACTGCCAGTATCGGTAACCTAACCTATACAAGTGAAGATCCCATGAGACAGGTTCAATGGGTAAACAACAAGACATGAGGTAGACGATTGCACTGAGATATATCGAGCCCCTTCTATGGTGTATAGTGCGAGCAACAATGCAGAAGGATGAGTTTTTTAGAACTCTTAATGGATCCATAACCATATATTTGGTGGTGTATACAGTTGTTGCATACACTTGATGAAATTTACCTATATGGGTATGGAGGTGGAGGTCACTTCCTATGAAAATCTAGGCGAATTTTCTAGAGCACTTATGAAATCCAAGTAATGGCGTATGGCTGAAAAGCACCGAACTGCAGAATCACTTGTAGAAGAAGAGTTGTGTGAGTGGCGTGTACTTGCGATTTACACTAAAAGGATTCAGGTTCAATACTATGGTGTCACCTGATTCCTGTAGACTTGTCTTGCTCACTCTAATGTTAGTTCAAGTCTATGGTGACACCGGCACCATTGCACAATTATTACGCTTTAACCCAAAAGACTTTATTTTGAAACATGTGGGGGATTGTTGTATTTTGTTTCAAAATTAATATTAAAATTTGAATTTCAAATATTTTAGTTTCCTTCAACATTTAAAATTTCTGTTGATTTTGAATTGTGGGTTTTGTCCCATATCGGATTTCCCAAAGAAAATCATCTTGTATATAAGATAAGCTTTTTGCCTTGGTGCTTGAGCCTCATTCAGGGGCATGTGAATTTGGTCCTGCGGGGGGCTATGCCAATAACTCTAATATATGTCATTAACCACACACACACGCGTGCGCTGAGTCCGAGTCAGTGTGCACGTGCGCTCACGCGACGGGACGGGCTGAGCGTGGGCACAAGTGTGGGTGTACTCACGTGGGTGTGTGTATATGGGTACTCGTGAGACTTTATTTGTGAGTGTACTCGCACTTGCGCTTTTTCATTTTAAACCAGAGAGATGCAATTGCTCGGTTGGTCGCACTTGTTGGGTTTAAACCCAATAGACTTAACCCTTTATAAAGGGTATTTAATGCACCACTTCGGAGTCTATAAAAGGATTTCCGTTCTAGTTTCAAATATATAAAAATCATTTATTCTCTTATATAACTCTCTCTATTCTGGTTTTTGATTGCTGAGTTTGTCGCTAAGTCAACTCAGCACTTTTGGGTTAAACTGCAAGTGGTTTGAGCCCGCGTACAGTGAGTGCATCGCTGGGACCGGGTCATAGTTGTTGTATCCTGGAGGTCGATTGCTTTGGAAACCTGTTGTAGTTGGGAAGCTGTCCAAGGGGAGCAAATTCGATTTCAAGCCGAGTGACTTACGTCACGCCTCGACTCAAATATATAAGTTTTCTATCTCAAATTTAATTTTTGTAACGCCCTGAAAATCAGGGGTCGAGCAGGAGCCCAACTCCCGAGTTCCAATGCATCACTTATGCAACATAGATAATGATGATTAAATGTTGTCCGTATTAGTGCATTAAACATGAACGAGATTATACAAAAACAACATATCATACTCCAGAGACAATTAAATTACGCAAGCGGAAGACTATGATACATATATAAAGAATATAAATGGTTGTAAGTCTTCAGAGTATGAACAGGTTACCAGATTAAATAATTACATGTTTAGTTCCAAAATATACAAAATGATGAAGTATAATGTCATCTATCCATATCCCTGTAGCCCCGATGATGCAACTCCAGGTCTACATAGATCCGCCAGAGAGTTGCAAATAAGAGAACTCCTCCTCGTCATCATAGAAATCTGACTCTACCTCATAAGCATCGCCATCATCTGCAACTAAACCAGAGTTTGGTTGGTGTTTTAAAACACCATCCCAGAGTGGGGGTGAGTGATCAACTTAGTGGAGTTATAAGGCAAAGGTTAACATGTTATCAATTCAATTAAGCAGTAATGATAAAGCAGTACAACAATCATATCCGAAGTACTCTTGTTAATGCAATGATGGTATGCGATAATGATGTATGTCCTCGCCTGCACTCCCTCAGCGACATCATCTCACGATTGCGCATGACAACCTCCCTAAACGTACACTTTCTTGCTAAAGCACATGCAATGCGGTGCATGATCGTGTTAACCAAGTTCTTGTTTAGGTTTATTCAAACAGCGTGTTCGGAAAGCTAAGGTACCTCCATTTATATCATTTACCCCAACGATGATCCATTTAGGGTCGTCAATCCTAGTTAATCACATACGATAGGCAAGTTATAGGGCAACGTCACCCCTGATTTAAAAGCAGTGGACAGGCAAGTTTAGGTCACTACGAAGAGGCTCGTCACCTCAGCGTAGGCCTTAGTTTATACTCGAGATCACTACAGGAAAGGCTCGTCACCTTAGTGTAGGCCGATAGCTCGAATACAGTGTCCCATACCACCGTATTCGGCTCATGAGTTTGGGTTGCTCACTGGTCACTACGGGGAGGCTCGTCCCCCAGCGTAGGCCGACAGCTCGACCACGGTGTCCCATACCACCATGTCCGGCTCATGAGTCTTAGCGAATCGATGTACCAAGATTAAACGGGCTTTCCTCGGGTAAGTTGGTACCTTAGATTCAAGTAGTAACGTCCATACATGGTGAACATACATTGGGCCAATCGGGTTACTTGACAAGTTTGACTGGTACGAGCATACGTTGAATTGATCGACATGGAGCGCATAAGCATTCCTCGTGGCCTAACCACTGTTGGCAATCATCGTATGACTCAGATTCATCGAACGTATCTGTTGTGGCGAAACTACTCAGCCACTCGGTCATAAACCATTACCGACTGCCTGGACTACATCGTAGTCCCAATCACACTCCAGACAACAGCATTCACATGTGATAATCAAAGACAACATGTGATAACCAAATCTAAATATGAATCGTATTTGAGCATTTCAACAAACACATAGAGTACATGTTATCATACATAGGCATTTCATTCATAAATCACGTAGTAATAGGATAGGTTACATGAAGGAAATTGTAACTATAGATAAGGACATTGAGAATCACATCTCAACACCCTCTATACATACGTTTCAACAAGCATTTTCTCATTCAGGCATTTTATCAAACACTTAGACTACACATAT
Source organism: Magnolia officinalis (assembly GCA_021015155.1). Taxonomy (NCBI): domain Eukaryota; kingdom Viridiplantae; phylum Streptophyta; class Magnoliopsida; order Magnoliales; family Magnoliaceae; genus Magnolia; species Magnolia officinalis. Next base: position 91,639,879 of record JAJHSJ010000002.1, read on the forward strand.
TAACATACATATAAAAAGTAGTTATAACATGCGTTGTGGCAAAGGACTTGCCACACGTACATCAATCATGTATTCCCAAGGAATAATCATGACAAGCACAAATCGTAATTCCATATTCATTCAGACATTTCAACAAACACATGGAATGCATGATATTCAACATAGATCATATATATGTGTAATATGCTGGAAACATTGTATCTAAGCACATGTGATAGCAATCAAGTCAGTCATAAATCATTAACCAACATTGAGAGCCTTGAAAACCATAACCTAAACATTTATAGTCCGCACCTTTCGCCGATAAACAAGTATCGAACTCAGTTTGTACACTAAGTCTTTGTTTACGGCGCGATGACAACCTATAGCATGAAATAGGTTAGCTATTTCACCACTTACACTATTTGGATCCCTAAAACAGATTTGGGTTAGAGTTTCTTACCCAACAACAGAATCGGAATCATCGGTATAGCGACACGGATGAGGTGATTCAGCACGTGGAGTAGTGGGATCGAATCCCAGGAATAATCTCTCACTCTCTCTCTCTTCTCCTCTCTCTTTTCTTCTCTTTCTTCTCTCTTCTCTCTCCTAGGGTTGAAATTCGTATGGAATAAGAGAGGGGTGGGTTTAAGTATTTATATAGGCCCCAGAACTAACCTCAATGGCCCTAGGGCCATGATATACTTAGGTTATAGCCAAAAGTCGGCTGTTTCGGGCCAACAGAGCTCATCTGGAGGCCCCTTTTCTACATACGGTTCGAGGAAAGTTTCTTGACAATAGATCTATGCTAGGTTAAGTTTTCAGTCCAATCGGATTCGTAGATCGACCGTGATGGACCAGTTTCAGTTCAACGGCTATCATCGCTCGATCAGGGCCACAAGTATGCTGACCTGTGCTGGGAAATTTTTCTGATCCAAGGGTGTATTTGGGTCAGATTCTGACGGTCTGAAACTTTAGATTTGGCCTGCAAGCGAATGACCCAAATCACTTAAATCTGAATTTATTTTCTAAAAATATTCGCGTTTCTCACACACTTCGCTCCGGACTCAAGTTGTGCATTTCTGGATACTATTAGGGCTTGATTTCCGAGATGGTTATCAAGTTTAGCAAGACGGTCATAATCGTATGGTTTCGTGGTCATCGGACTTTCGACGTGTAGTCCAGGTTCGATACGGAGTTTCAAGCTGCTCCCGAGAGCAACTGAGTTTTAAGATTGATCCTACGTTTTTAGGCAATGTGGCGTTAGCGATTCTACTAGTTTTAGGTCTTACAGATTGTATAGAAAATTGTTTAAACTAATCTAGCGTTTAATTCAGTTTAGCACTTAATTAATTTTCTTCTAATTTCTAAAGGACTTGGTCCTTAGTGATTTCTGCCTGAGGTGGTACTCGAGTCTTTGTACGGATTTTTTCCGAGACGTTACAATTTTCTTTTTCTTTTTGGTTCTTGATTTTGAATAGTCTATTCGATTCAACCAAATATTTCAAAATGTTTAACCTTGTTTGTCTGTTTAGGTAGTATTAATCACTAGGGAGTTATGAATGCATTGAATTTTTAATGTGAAGTGGTAGTCTAGCTCAAGTGGAGGTCCTGTTATTGCTGGTCATACTTGTAAGCTACGTAATCATTCCGTAACTTATTAACTTAGGAACCGTTTGATAAACTGAAAAATATGCCCTGAAAATTAGGTGGTGAAAATAAGTGTTAAATTGTAATTTTAAAATATTTAAACAAAAGTGAAAAGATATTTTAGTGTTCCATCACCTTCACCATTCGGCCTTCAACACCAAGCGAAAGGAAACGAGCTAAAAAGGACTCATATTTTTCAGTGAAAAATAATTTAAGCACTCAATAATATGAATTTGCCAAACGATATAAACCATATAAGCACTTGAAATAAGTTTTATCAGTGTGATTTTTTTATTAGACTAATGGACAATACTCGGGTGACATTACGGATAACACCCAGGTGAAATTACGTAGAAATTGCACACGTAGCATGCAAGTGGTTAAGTTAAACGGTTCAATTTATGATAACAACGTAGATATATCATGAACAAAGAAAAAAAAAAAAACAAAACAGCTTGGTTGATCATCTGACTATCAAATTGGTCAGCATTCATTCGGTGGTTAGAAATGGAAAATATCCAAGGATCCTATTTCGGCAAACAAATGTCTATGGATTAGAGGTTATGATTGTTCAACCAATCTGATCCTGGGATGGTGACTTGGAGACCCAGGGCTACACAAGCAAATTGGTCTTGTTTGAGTTAATATGTGCCACGTATACAATATTGTGCCTGCGGATCAACCATCATATCCAGCCTAACTATCGCATAACTAGGGGTGACAATGGGCTGAGCTGAGATGCGCTTGGGCTAACCATAAATCTGGTCATCCCAAGCTCAGTTCGGTCCAGTTTTCTGGGCCTGAAATGCTAGCCTAGACCTGATTAGGTCGGGCTGTCTTTGTGGGAGGTGTAAAATGGTTTGCGTGCCATGCCGATCGCGAGCATATGGAATTAGAAAACCTCCACTTGAATGAGAACGGTCTAAATCGTCTCAGGGTGGGCCTCACATGCAAATTTATGGAGAGAGAGAGAGAGAGAGAGAGAGAGAGAGAGAGAGGGAGAGAGAGAGAGAGAGAGAGAGAGAGAGAGAAAGGCTACATAATTACCTCTGAGGATGGCATGAAAAACCCCGACAGCTGGTGCGACAGGAAGAAACAGGAAAGCACATCCTTTACAAAAGAGTGGTTTCTTGCACCGAAGATCATGAAATATCATGAAACCATACACAAAATTAGACTGATTAATCATGAAATTTTATGATACTTAAGCGCAACCAAACGCACCCTAAAGGATAAAAATAATAAAATATACATTCAGGTGCACCTCGACCGATTCCTTTTATTGTTTGAGTCTAAATCTGGATCCAGCTATCAGTCTAAGAGTCAATCTGCACAATCCACACGGCTCAATTCGTGTCCCCGGGGGATGAAGCACAAGTATAAAAACCCCACTGATTTGACAAACCCTATGTTATCATCCATACTGCTAGAGCTCCAGATCATTTCATTCACTGTCCATTCAGGGGCTTGCAATTGGTTGGTTAGAATCACCAAATCACCAGACCCGTGTGATTTCAAGGTAAGCACATTTCCAAGAGGCCCACTATGGCACATCACCAGTGGTGCGTACTATACTTTTGAATGGGCTAACATGATGTCTGAGGTTTCCTTAGCTATTCAGCTGAGAGAGCATATAGTGCTAACCACTTCTGTATTAGTAATCTGCTCGTTCCTAACTTGTATGGGCCATACGACAGTGACACAATGATAAAGACAATCTGGGTCCACTGCAGGTATTTCGGCATGTAACCGTGGTGGACGACTTTTTCTGACCATCCATTCATCACCCTACAAAGCCCCCCAATAAATGGCTAGGGCATTGGACCCATCATTTTTGAGAGATCGAGTGCTCGGTAAAGTCAGGTATATGTTGTTTCACACCAGATCCATTCCCAAGCAAGTTGCTTAGTTTGTTTTTTTGTGTCTGCCCTATCAGTTCAGTGTCTGATTTGTGGCCTATTGGGCCACATGATAATTTATTAATTCCTTGTGGTGGATGGCCCACCAGAGCAGCTTGCTGCTGGGCCATTGCATGTCTGTGTTGCCCATCTTTTGGATGGATGCCTCAGCCCAACTTCAATGTTCCACAGTGAGCACCAAGTGTCTGCAAGTTACCTTCCAATGTTAAAAGATGATTAGTAAGAATCTTGTGGGCATTCCAAAATATGAATTTTAACTGTCATTTGAGATGCATGTGAAGATTCATATGCTGTCTATTATTGGATGGTGTGAGATTTGTTCGTAATGACTTCCGGTTGATTGTGTACACAAGCTTTTCCCCGGGAAAATAGAAAGGAAACAAAAATGGAGGTAAAATCGGATGGAGAAAATTACACCTTAAGCACTAAACAAACCACGTATACATGATTTTACATATATTGGCTAAATTTCTGATACATAATTTTACAAACATAAAAATAGAAAATAGAAATAGAAATGCTCTATAAGAATTTTAGAAAAACACTAACTTGGAGAGAGAAAATGAACCCGTGCCAGCGCATACTCTTTTCCGGCAATCCAAACACCGGTTTGCGACCACTGGACATCTTCCCAGTAAAGATTCTCCTCCAATACCTGGAAAGTCCCGATAGAAGCAGACAGTTAATTACAAAAATAAAAAATAAAAAAAAATGCTAATATTGAGTTCTACAAAAGAATTATTCAAATGTGATGGTCATACATGGAAACAGGGTCAATATACCATTTGTAGACAGGGTAAATTACAAAATTATTGAACATAATTAATAAAATGTAATGGTCATACGTCGAAACTCTTTTCTGTTTTACTTTTTGGAATGGAAACTGAATTTTTATCAAGCAAGAGTAACAACAAAATATAACCATAAATTGAAACTAGATGCATAAACCATCCTCCTTGTCAGATAGCTACAGCATGAAAATGGAAAGGGTTGAATGTTCTTGACCGTCTCAAGAATATTCTGCCCCAGGATGGGTGGCAGAAGTCATGGGTCCATTGATCAGATAGCTAGGGTAATCAATCTCAATATCGTCAGATCATGATCGACCCAATAGGTGGCCCATCATCTGGATAGTTCAAGTGATGGGCATGTCCACTGATTTGCTGGTAGGATTCTGCACACCAATTTCCAGTGCATATAACATGAGATCTTAAATTGAATCATAATAATAAAATCCCTGAAAATGCCCTTACTTTTCTCCTTTTGTTTCTTTGCCATCCGATCAATAATCTTCGACCATCTAATTGATAATCTTCTCAGGACAGTTAACACAAGCACAACCTTGATTCTGTAAAATTTTCAGACCATGACCCATAGAAGAGGTGGCTCATCATCTGGACATTCCAGGTGAATGGGCATTGCATTTATTTGCAGAGAGGGATGGTTTACAGAACAAGTTTCCCTGTATAATTTATACATGGGATCTTGGACCACAATAGAAGACCTGAAAATGCCCCAACTCTTTTCGTTTCGTTTCTTTACTGAAGGATCTCTCACTAAAATAGAATGTTTTACAAACAAACAGCACAAGTCCTGCATTTCTTTAAATTGGGATTGGGATGAATTCGCCTTTTACAAGAGAAAATCGCAGAATAGTAGAAAAGAAGTCTGAAATGTTATAATCAATATGTCCACACAGGCAAAACATCCATTACAATCTGAAGACTTCAATGTAAATCTTCAAATTTCCAGAGAGGTGTTTAGAGATGTATATGACCATTTCTGTCAATTTTATGAAATTAGGGATATTTGTCATTTAGGAATCAACAAAAGTACCTCTAAATGTTCGACAGGCAATGGGATTCCGATGGAATGCATGACTTTCTGGGGAAGGGGCTTCTTACAACGGGACCATCGGAAAACGTCGATGAGGTTCTCCCAATCTGTTTGATTTCTATCACTTATTTGGGTAGCATGTGAACTATGATTTTGAAGCTTTTCTGACTCTGATTCTGCTGCCTGAGCCATTGTGCCATTGCTTACAGCCTTCTCTCCATTAAAACAGAGCTCATACCTATAAAGAAAAAAGAAAGAACAAAAAAAAAAGAGAGAGCATCAGTTGAGAATTTGGGCTATTGATTATTTTTTGGGACAAGGAACAAACTCTGCTTGCCTATGTTTCCGAGACCACCCGCTCCCTCCTATTTTTATTCCAGCCTACTCCCCACATTCAATAAACAACCTCATATACTCCCTAGTAGTAATAGTGTTAATTCCTTCTTCTTTTTTTGAGAAAGAGATAAAAGTGTTAATTCCAATTTGTTTTGATTTTATGGAAAATGCTTGTGTGACTTTGTGAGTTACTCCACAGTCACATGCAGCATGACTTGCTGAAGTGGATGGAGCATCTACATGTGTATGAGATTCACCCTGTCCATCAGGCGTGTCACCGTGTTTGGACCAGGCCCAAATATCAGGCCAACACAAAACTCAGGTGGGATATACCATGGGAACGGCTGAGGACACCTACCATTAAAATCATCCAAATTGTGTGTGTGGTGTCCACCCTGGTGTATATATGCCATCCAATCTATTTAACTGACGTGCCCCACTAGGATTATGGGATGCCTAAAAAATCAGGAAATTTCAACACTCAAGTGAGCCACACACAAACCTGTAGCCTCCATCTCAAACCTCTGTTCCATGCGGTGAGGCCCATCTGCGTTTCGGATCTGTTTGATTTTTCACATCAGGGCCTAAGATCAAGGATAAAAACCGATGGACGGTGGATTTTACATTTACAACATGGTTGGCCCCACAGAGTTGGTTGTTTCCTGCACTACGTAAAACCGGTGTTGCAGAGGATTCCAGTCCATTAACACCATGTTGCTGCTGGACCAGAGTCCTCTATAACACCTGTTTTACAGAGCATGTAAAACACCCACACTCTATGGGGCCCAGCAGTTGTATATGTAAAATCCACTCCATCCATCAGGTTCCATCCACGATTCTAGGAGCTAGGAAAAAAATCAGCCAGATCCACAACTTAGGTGAGCTACATGACAAGGAACAATGGGGATGGAATGCAAACCACAGGTTTGTGTGCAGGGCCAATGTGGTGTGTTTCTTTCATCAAACTTGTTAATCACTTCACACAGCAGGATTAAGTGAAGATAGAAAAGCAACCTGGTCCAATGCTCACGCGGACCAGACCACGTGAACTTAGAGGCTTTAAGGGCATTTTTACGTTCTTCCCATGGTGTGGCCCATTGAAGTTTTTTAATGGGCTGATCTATTTTATCAAGGGGCATACCTTCAAATAAACCATAGGTCATCAAGTCTTTTCTTGCTACCTCCACCTATGTCATTTTGGACATTCACCTCACCCTTTTGGAGCCTTCAACTTGTACTAATTCACTCCTAACTGGACGGTTCTCATTAAACAGTTATATTAGCTACCTACCTAATTTATTGTAGAAATTTCCGGGATCAATAATTGGACCATGCAAAATAGAAATACCTTTTCTTGGGTAAAGGAATAGATGACTCGATTCATTTCCGTACTGATCATGATATATGTCATAACTCGTACATCTATTTCAAATGCATATCCCATCTTTGCGCAATCTTTTTATTTACTGCTCACTTGAAATAAGGGTTCTCACCTGATGGATGAGGTGGATTTACATATACAACATTGTTGGCCCCACACAGCTTGGGTGTTTTACATAGCTGTGTGAAACAGGTATTGTAGATGGTCAATTCCCGGTTGTCATTTACATTAAAGTAGGGGGTGGATGAGGTTACTTATTAAACTCAGTACTAGGTTAGAAGGAAATAAAAGGAAAGGGTGGTCAGTCCAAGAAATATAATTAAGGAGGTATTAGGTCATTATCCCTTATTTTCTTCTTGATGATACGCTTCTATTTTATCATCAAGTGTTGGACTTGAGCAATTCACCCTCAAGCCTTCGAGGTCTACAAGAGAAATAACTTCAGGAATTGTTCTGTATATGCTTCTGACAAAGATATGAAATTCATACATTGCCCCAAAGCAAAATCACATAAGATAGTTTCCAATCAAGGTTTGCTAAGCAAGCCATGGATTCAAGGTTTGCTCATCTCCAACATCTCCACTGTACATGTGGCACACTTTAGGACAAAGGAACCATTGATCTGGTGGATGCCGTGTGAAGGGGCTATAGGTCAGTGCCTCTGATTGCCCTAGCCAGGTGCCACTTGACAGTGGCGATGATGAGGACAAGGAAGCCTACCCATAGTTAGCAAAACAGCCTATGTCAGAAACATTATGGGAAACATTCCTGTTCAATTTTGTCTTGATCTTTAAAAAGACAGTCAAATTTTGGTCAAAGAAACAGAAATACCAAAATTTTGGAGAATGAAAAGTTCAGGTTTAATAAGGTTTGGGCTAAAAAAAAATCATAGTGAAAAGAAAGGGCTATATACGTGCACATACATGTGTGTGGATCATGTATAAATAGGATTAAAATAAGACAACTTCAAATAAAATAATTACAGTTTTTCTATGTACGAGCAATAAGCCAAATGGTGTTCTTTACCTCTTTTGAATCCTTTCTTTTCAAGCAACCCTCATATAAAGTGATCCATCTCCACTATTTTAAATAAATAAATAAACATTCTACTCAATTATATCAATGATTGGCAACCACTATATCTATGTTTTTGTAAATAAAAAGCTTTAAAAGAAAAAGAAGGAAAAAAAGTTTAACTCCGTTTGTCTAAAAAACGATTTTATTAATTAATTAATTATTATTATTGCATGCCTTCTGAAATATACAGAGTTTTAAATGCCTGTATCATATACAAGCTTTTTTTTTTTTATTAAAAAAATATGAAGTTCAAAAAAGAGTTTTGCTATCTATGAACCAGCGTAAATCTCCAAGGACATTGGTGAGCTTCTATATCTTTTCATCCTTTCCGATTATCATCGAACATTCAAATGAGTATTGGACTTAACAAAATACAAATGATCATGTAAACATTTATATCAATAAAGAGCATACCTATTTGAATGTGTTTCTAAGTACAGAACTTCCCCCTTCTTCAAGCGAGCAGATGTGTAAAGGGGCTTCTTCAGTCCCTTATCAGCAACTATGCTTAAACTATATTTAACCCTGAAGCAAATTTCCGAGCAACAGTTGGTATTAAATCATCTCATAGATGCACTGTAATTAAAGAAAACTTCACAAAGAAACAAATGAAAACCATCTAATAAAACAAGCGATCCAAATTTGAAGAGTCATGCCTACGACAGTTTTTGATATATTCTCAGCTAGCTGCTATTAAAATTTTCTCTAGCACCTAGAACTCCTGGTTTCCAGGAATTTAAAACAGTAACAAGAATAGATACTGGTCTCAGTGGCAAGTGTGCCTATAAGTTCTTTCTTTTCAGGCCACATGTTCCGATACCTCTACAGCTCAGAATTTATTTAGGTCCATATGGATAATCAATTTCATGGTTTCATCTCTTTATTTAAATTCTTCCAATTTCTCATCTTCAAACAAGTAGATTTTAAACCGAGTTTTCTTACCCTATCTGGGTTGACCCTGGACGCAAGCCAGAACCAATGAAAAACTTGGGCGTGTGAATAGCTACTAAGTAACCATAACAATCAGGAACAAAGAGTTTGAAAGATGCCACAGAAGATAACACAGAGAACAGAAGAAGTACAGAACCATGAACACAGAACACATGTTCTAGTACCCTGCGATGAGTCCTCTTTTTTTTTTTTTTTGGACCCTGTAAGTAGCCTAATAAATTATGAAATGTTAAAATTTAAAACACTACTTCTTACTATATCAATTTCTGGTAACAGTGAGGGCAATGAAAAAAAGTGCAAGTTACTTGCAGAAAATATAATACGCATAAATGTGATGGTTAGCTCATACTAAGATCCAGCTGTAACTAAATAATATTTTCACCTCCAAGCAAATACTACACATGCCACTTATAGCGTGACTAACTGAAAAGTGAAAGGGACATGTGATGATTGGTTTAAACAAGGGATAGAGGTTAAAGAATAGGAAATTCAACTGGAAATATCAATTATTCTTAGAATTGATCTAGGAAAAAATCAATTATATTGAATGATTACGTTCTTCCACAACAAAAGGGTAACACTAGTGAGAAAAATCTAGAGCAGAACATACAAGGTCATTTGGACTGGGCACATTTGGATGCCCGGATATTTCAATTATCAGGTATTGTAATTGCTGACAATCATAATTTCTTTGTTTGAGTAACGTCCTGTAGTAGGGCACTGTGATTCTCATAAACTATAATGCCCGTTTTTGGTTGGCTTACAAGTTAGTAATCACATGCAGTGCACTGTTTATTTATTTAAAAGCGTCCAAATTAAATTAACAAGTGTAGCCCAGTCTATCATGTGGACAACTATAACTCTTGAGAAATTGGATTGTGTACTGAGTAACTCAGTACGCTTTTATTGTACTGAGTAAACTCTGTTGGGCCCACTGTGAATGTATGTGGTTTATCCACACCATCCATCACATTTTTCCAGCTCATTTAGGGGTTGAGTCCAAAATTGAAGCATATCCAAGGGCTTGTTTGGCATCTCTACTCTAATTCAATAAGAGCTACTCCAATAAGCTCCTTTTGTTCTAGCTCATTTGGTAAAATTACTTTTCCAAGTCTAAAAAAGCTCTTATTTGAAATAAGAACGTTTGGTAAAACATTCAAATAAGAGCTTTTTTAAGGGTAGTTGACGTTATTTTTAAAGATTACAACAACTCTATTATAAAAGCAATCTAAATAGTTATTTTGGTGGATCTCACCATAAATGAAACATGCTCCAAATAATGAAAGAATGGATGACTACAATCTTTATATTTTAAGACAATTGAACCATCCATTGTGTCATACATTGATGTGGATCAACCATCATATGGAGCCCACCTTTGATGTGGACCGTCCATTGTGTGAGCCAAACCTTCAAAGTAAGTCGTCCATCATACAAGGCCCGTCTTGAATGTGGACCATTCATCATTAGGGGCCCACCTTGATGTAGGTCATCCATCATGTGCAGCCAACCATCGATGCTAATTGTCCTTTATGTGGGGCCCCTCAATGTCCACTACCCATCACCCATCATGTGGAGTCCACATTTGATGTGTCCATAGTGTGGGCCCTACCTTTGAAGTAGATTGTCTATCATGTGGGACCCACTTTTGATATCCACAATTCATTGTGTGGGGCACACCTTCCATGTGAATCATCCATCATGTGGCCCACTTTGGATCCATCATGCAAGACCTTGGATATGGACCGTCCATTAGGTGGGGTCCACTTGATGTGGACCATCCATTATGAGGGGCCACACTTTGATGTGGGCCATCCATCATGTGAAGCCAATTTGTCCATTATGTGGGCCCACCTTGATGTGGACCATTCATTGTGTGGGGCCCACCTTCACTGACCATCATCCATCATGTGGGTCCCACCTTTGATGGGACTGCCCGTCAAATGGGACCCACTTGATGTGCATGTTCCGTCATGCCGGGCCATACTTTGATGTAGACTATCTATCATGTGGGGGCCACCTTTGATGTGAACTGTTCACTACGTGGACCCACCTTGATATGGACCCCACGTTCAATACGAGTCATTCATCATGAGGGACCCACCTTTGGCGTCCACCATCCATCATGTAGGTCCCACCTTTGCTATAGACCATCCATCATGTGGGGCCCAACCTTGAATATGGGTCATTCATCATGTGGGCCCACCTCTAATGTCAACTTTCCATCATTTGGTTCCACATTCAATGTCCACCATCCATCATGTGGGTCCCACCTTTGATGTGGACCATCCATCAAGTAGGGCCTAATATGGATTGTCCATCATGTGGGGCCACACTTTGATGCAAGCCATCCATCATGTGGGGTTCACCTTTGATGTGGTCCATTCATCATGTGGGGCCCACCTTCAATATGGGTCATTCATCATGTGGGCCTCCCTTGAAGAAATTATAAAGTGAAGAGATGAGGGGAAGATGGGAATTACTTGGACAGTTTAAGGACAAATTTGTCCAAAATGTCTACCTGCTTAAGCCAAATAAGTTTTGTTTCAAAAAAGTAACCCCTCCCCAACTTATAAAATCGGAGCTTATTTGCTACTTTTTAAACAAATAAGCATTTTGATTAGACTTTTACCAAACAGTCTAAAAGCTTATTCTTTTAGAAATACGCCAATAAGCTCTTATTTGTAGAGATGCCAAACGCCCCCCAAATCTCAAGTGGACCACAATGATGTTTATTTGTCATCCAACATGTCCACAAGATCACACAAACATGGATGAAGGGAAAACACAAATATCAGCTTGATCCAAAGCTTCCGTGGCCCCTAAGAAATTTTCAACGGTAGAAGTTCAATTCACATTGTTTCCTGTGGTGTGGTTGATGCAGGACAATTAACCACTTGCTCTAAAAGCTTGAACTAATAAAGCCAGGGTGTGCCGTATCCGTTACGATACGGCCGTATCGGCCGATACGTAACGGTAACGGCTGACACCGTTACGCGATACGGGGTCGAAACGGCCGTTACGAAATTCTGTGACCGTAACGGCCGTTACGGGCCATAACGGCCGTTACGGACCCGTAAGGCTGTTACGGGCCTGTGAAAAAAAAAAAAACAAAAGAAAAGAAAAAAAAAACATACTTTCTTCTCTCTTTCTTCTTCTTCTTCTTCTCTTTCTTCTTCTTCTTCTTCTTATCTCCTCTGCTCGGACAGCTGCAGCCCTGCTGCGGCTGCGGCCCTTCTGCGGCTGCGGCTGCGGTGCAGTCGTTGTCTTCTTCTTCTTCTCCTTCTTCTCTTCTTCTTCTCTCTCTCTCTCTCTCTCTCTCTCTCTCTGTTCTTTCCCTCTTTCCCTCTTTTTTCTTCTCTCTTCTTTCCCTCGTTTTTTCTTTTCGGTTTCCCTATCGTTTTTTTTTTTTTTGTTTTTTTTGTTTTTTGTTTTTGTTGCAGGTGTACCGCATAGGTACGTGTCACGCTAAGACAGCGCTGACACTCCTCGAGCTCCGAGTTGCACGAACGGTTCAAAGGAGATCGAAGTTATATGGGCTCAACAGTGATGTATTTATTATATCTACACCGTTCATCTATTTTTAAATATCATTTTAGAGCATTACCTAAAAAATGAATCGTATCCAAAGATCTTCTGGACCACAACAAAAATAGCAGCGGAGATGATGGATTTCACCGTTAAACAATTTGTGGGCCCACCATAACATTTATTTTCCATCCAATCTGTTCATAAGGTCAAAAAGACCTAACGGAAGAGGAAAAACAAATTTCATATTGATCCAAAAGTTCTCTGATCCTAAAAAAGGTTTTAATGGTAGACGCTCAATCCCCCACTTGCAGTGTGGTCCACTTGATAATTATATCCGTGTTATTTTTTGTGTCAAGCCTTAAGACGAGCTCGTCGAGTGAATGGACGGTTTAGATATAACACATACCTCATGATCAGATCCACAGGAATTGCTGATGTCAAATGAATGGACTGCGGAGTTACACAGCACGCACGCTTCCATGGCACATAGTACACGTGCCACGTGGGCCCTACCATGATGTATATATTTTATCCATGCCGTCCATCCATTTTGCCACATCATTTTAAGTCATGATTCAGAAAATTAGTAAGATCCAAATCTCAGGTGGACCACAGCATAGGAAACAATGGTTATAGAATGCTCACCATTAAAAATTTCTTAGGGTCCACTGTAATGTTTATTTTCCATCTAACATGTTAATAGGGTCACACTGACACGGATGAAGGGAAAACACACATGTCAACTTGATCTAAAACTTTTGCAGCCCCCAATAAATTTTTACTGGTGGACGTTTAATTATCGTTGTTTCTTATGGTGCGGTCCACCTAAGCTTTAGATCTGCTTCATTTTTGGGCTCATGCCCTAAAATTATTTGGCAAAATGAATGAACGGTGTGGATATAACACATTCATCACGGGTGGGGCCGAAAAAACTTTGACACTCGTGTGCTACATTTCACAATCCAAGTCTCACCTAATTGGGCCCTTAAAAAATTGTACACAAGACACGTATTAACTTAAAATTTACCAATTAAATTATGAACTGTAATTGCTAACTTATAATGCCAAAATCAAATTGTTCGAATAGTTTAATTGTTAATTGTGGACGCTTATTTTTTAAAATAGGGTCTTTTGAATTTTTTTTTCATGATTCACTATCCAATAAATGTCCACCAATTCATAAGTGGGATAATGGCAATAAATTGCATGAATTTGAAGCTGATTTGGGGCATGGATTGGTCCTCCAAGTCAGCCCCAAATTGGCAACGCCATCTACCTAAATTTAATTCATTTTTTAAAGAACTATTGGGAGAAATGATATCAAATTGTTAAGTATATAAATTAGATATTCAGAAAATTAAATATATGAATTTTGTAGTCAAATTCAAGTTATCTGGTTCATAAATTCATCAGACAGTTCGATACAACTTCTCACCAAAGAGTGGACCGTTACACCACCATAAACATGTTCCAATTTATAAACGAATGCATATTTGGAATGCTTAGAATATTCGGATTTAATCCATATTTTTAAATATTTTTTTGGCAAAAAAAAAAAAATTTGCGCCGTTACGGGCCGTTACGCTCCCGTATCGCCGTTACGCCCCCGTATCCGTATCGGTTTCGGAGGGCACCGTTACGCCAACCGATACCGATACGGAACACCTTGAATAAAGCATGTCGAATCAATCCCTTTATCTCATAGCCCAGGCCCCACATCGCATGGATTAAGACCTCAGACGAACCCCCCTCGTGTGCCCCACTTCACATGGGTTCCGCCTCACATGAGCCACCCGCCTCACACGGGTGGGGCCTGCCTCACACGGGCCGCCAACCCCGAGTGTGCCCTTGCATCCCACAGGCAACCCCACTCGAGCCCGATGTGAAAATGCCCCTGCATTAGTGGTCCGTTTGAGCTTTGGATATGCTTCATTTTTGGGCTCAAGCCCTAAAATTATCTGGTAAAATGGATGGACAGAGTGGATAAAATACATAAATCATGATGGGACCCACAGAGTTTACTCAGTACATAACTTTAGGGCTTGAGAGTCATTCTTCTAGAATTTGGGTGGGTGTTTGGATTGTAATTTGTAATCCAAATACTTCCTAATTTCCTCTGAACTCCCTTCTAATTTCCTTCTCTTGTTTTCTTTTGGGTCAAAGGCCGAGGTTCCTCGATCTGTTGACATCGTCAGTCCCACCCTTGATTGCCCATCCCTCCCAAAAAAATCACTTTATGTGAATATCCAAATCTTCCAATCAATGGCTAGAGGCAATTGATGATCCATATAGATCATGCTATAAATGTTCTGATCATTGATCTATGACATCCATCATGCGAGCCCCACACTTGATTGCCCATCCCTCTCAAAAAATCACTACGGTAGTACGGTTTGATGATCCTAACCTCCAATTAATGCCTAGGAAAATGAACAGTGCATTTGATCATACTAAAAATGGTCCCATCATTGATCCAGACAACCATTATGTGGTCCCAACTTTGATTGCCCATTCCTCTCAAAAAATCACTTTGGACGGGCGATCCTAGCCTTCAAATCAATGGCAAGGGAAACGATGGTTCATATTGACCATGCAATAAATGGTGCCATAATTGATTTTGACTTTCCATCATGTGGGTCCTACATCTTTAACTGCCCATACTTCTCAAAAAATCACTTTGGTCCAATGATCCTAAGGCAAGTTTGGGGAATCCTTAATGGGTATTGGAGTGAAATTTCATTAGCTTTTCAAGAATCAAAAGTGCACATTTTTTGGGTGTTGCAATAACCGGAGGGCATTTAAATTGCTGTGATTTTTTATGCACATCATCCTCCCAACGTTAGAATTGTGAGGGTAGCATATATTAGAATACCCGAGCTTTCGAATTCCCACAATGAGCAGTACAAGAATAACAACAACCACAACAAATGAAAACAATGGCTATAATATAAACTACCCTTCATTGCACATAAATTTCCATTTTTCTTTATTGAACTCAGGCCTAAAGGGAACTATTTGAAAGAACCCTAGAAACACTTTATGAGCACTAAATGGTTTTGGCTAGTGTAACTCTGCATGGACACGAGAATACATTACCACAAAATACTGAATGGGAGCATCATCACGCTCAACTGATTGGAGTTTTCACACTCAAATGAAGAATCAAGGCATTCATAAACATAATAGATCCACAGGGTACTAGTTTATTGACAGTTTGTGCTCATTGGTAGCATCAAGACAACATGAATCATCAAAATACATCTCGAGGGAAGGTTGGAAGTATACCATGGCTCATTGCATAGGTTGTATTGTATGGTGACTTCGCGTACAAATCTCTGCTGCCGCAATGCATTCTGAGGAACAAAAGCCATCAAGTTTTTCAATTTTTATTATTATTTTGGATGATACAAGAAAGAAAGTACACATTGGCAAAGGATGAAAAATCTGGAAGACAGCAATTAAAAGGTCTTGACTTGCTTTTCTATATAAAAAAAAGTGCAAGATAATTCATATTCAAAATTTCAAATCTACCAATTATATTCTAGTCCATGTAAGATGGAATTGTAGCTAACCCTTGGTACTTCAGAGGAAAATATAATACTGCAACATTTATGGCCAAATTATAGTTCAAAGAAGAAAGTAAAGACAGCTAAACAAAATAGATTTGCAGCCTTGCAGGCAACTCAATAATTGGCTTGAAAAGTGACAAACTTGAAGGGGCATAAACAGAGGTACCCATATACAATGACATGATTCAACTGTAATTGTTATCTGTTTTACACCATTGTTGTTAAGCTCCATAGATCTATTACCTCTATTATAATAGTCCCATAGTAGCATAATACGAACAGGGAAGCATATACCTTCCCAATTCAAACTTGTTCTTCTTTTTCTTTTTTCCTTTTACTTCTAATACCATCCGCGTTTCAATTGAGGCACATGGCTATTCAAATTTTGGGGATATGTCCAAGGCAGTGGTTCAAATCTTATTGAATGGGGTGAAATTCAAGATTTGTGATGGTGATTTTTTATTTTATTTTTTTGAAAGATGATACTTTATTGGGCAAGAAGCCAAAAAAGAGAACAAAACAGAAGGAAAAAACACAAAAGTGGAAAAAAAAATAAAATAATAATAATAATAAAAAACAAACAAACAAACAAACTAAGACCCTAAAACCATACAGGACTAACTACAAAACAGCCCTGACTATGAAGGGGACAAACCCTCGTCATTAGATAGCCCAATCCCTAACAAAACCTGCTACTCTGTTGACGACTCTCCCTCCTGACTCCTTCGTATTATAGAAACAGCAATTGTTACGCTCTAACCATATAGCCCAAAACCAAGCCAGAAGCACCAATCTCCACTTTTTCCTACTTAAACTTCCTCCTTGATCAAAGTGCCAAGAAAGAATAAGATTAGGGACCGAAACTCGCACCAGTGTTGTTAAATCGCATATGCGATCATGTGCGATTGCATATGCCTATGCGCATATGTAATCGCACAATCACATTTGCGACTGCATATTAAATTATTTTTTTTCGAAAAATTAAAAAATATATATGAGAAAAAGAAACGTAAAAAATATATATAAGAAATTAGGGAGAACTTTTCTAAGTTAATAAACAACTAATTTTACATATTTAAAATACATTTGAGAGAAAAAAAATCAATTAAACAATGAATTAAACACCAAGTCATCAACATTCAACAATATAGTTAACAAGTAAGAAGTAACAACACAATCAACAAGCTATTTATTTATTATTGTAGAAAATTGAAATATAATTTACAAATTATACACTAACAAATTAATACTAAACACTAATAGTCTAAATGTCTAATGTTATATACATTGATCTATTTTCCATTGTGGCATTTGATCACCACAATTGTCATTATCGTTGTCATCATCAAAGTCATCTCCTTCTTCCACATATACTTCATCTTCTTATGTTTCTTCATCATTCGTACATACTAATACTTCATCAACATTCAATGGTTGATCTTCCGCTTGATTATCATCTCCTCCTTCTATCTCCTCATTCTCTTCCACCGACTATGATGCAGGACAATTAACCACTTGCTCTTAAAGCTCGAACTGTTAGAGTATGGCGAATTAATCCATTTATCTCATAGCCCAGGCCCCACATCTCATGGGTTAGGACCTCGGCCGAACCCCCTTCGTGGGCCCCAAATCACATGGGCCGCCCACCCCGAGTGTGTCCCCGCATCCCATGGGCTACCCCACCCAAGCCCGGTGTGAAATGTGCATTAATCACCCCTGGTAAGGAGTCTCGAACACGAGACCTCCCTTGTGGGCCCCAAATTGCATGGGTCACCCACCCCGAGTGTGCCCCTGCATCCAACAAGCGACCCCACTTGAGCCCAGTGTGAAAATGCCCTTGCATTAATCACCCCCGGTGAGGAGTCTCGAACACGAGACCTCCCGCTCTAATACCAATTTGATGCAGGACAATTAACCACTTGCTCTAAAAGCTCGAACTGTTAGAGTATGGCGAATTAATCCATTTATCTCATAGCCCAGGCCCCACATCTCATGGATTAGGACCTCGGCCGAACCCCTTTCGTAGGCCCCAAATCACTTGGGCCGCCCACCCCGAGTGTGTCCCCGCATCCCACGGGCTACCCCACTCGAGCTCGGTGTGAAATGTGCATTAATCACCCCTGGTAAGGAGTCTCGAACACGAGACCTCCCCCGTGGGCCCCAAATCGCATGAGTCACCCACCCCGAGTGTGCCCCCGTATCCAACAGGCGACCCCACTTGAGCCCAGTGTGAAAATGCCCCTGCATTAGACTATCTGTCATTGCTCACCCCTCATCCCTTTCATCTGCCTTCAAGTGAAAGTACCTCCTCCAGGTGTCGATTCGTAAGCGACATCTTCAACTTGGGCCCATGTCAACTACTCGCCAGAAAAGACCGGGTCCTCCATATCTATGAGCCACTCATTATCTTCATCCAGCTCATCTAAGCGGATAGGGTCATAGAAACCAGGTTTTACTCGCATAGCCTGGAATCGTTATTGCAACTTCTGATTGTATTGGACGAAGACCAAGTCATTGAGCTTCTTTTGTTCAATACGATTCATTTTCTTGGTGTGAATTTGCATGAAAGAAAGTGCATAAGGCATTAACTTACTTTACTAAGACTTGATATTTGATCCCACCCAGATCTGTTTATAGGTGAGATAATTGTCTCTTCAACATTGTTGCATCTCTTTTCGGGAGATGATTGAGTTTCCCCATCTTTTGTTCCGCAGTCAAGTCCCTGAACTTCTCTAGTGGACCCATGGTGTGCTGTAAAGGCCATTACGTAAAGGCAACAGTGGCAACCGTTACACGTTACCAGGTCGTAACGGCCGTAACAGTCGTCGTGGAAAAAATGACCCATAATTGCCATTAACGGCACGTTATGTCCCCTATAAAGGCCATAACGGCCCCGTAATTGTTTGTTATGGGGCAGATACAGGTTTTCCATACTTTTTAATCAACATTACGGGGCAAATACAGGTTTTTCAGGATTTTTTTTAAAATAAAATAAAAAGAGATCGTAACTGCTTTTACGACCCATATCGTAAAGGTAACAATAGTGGCCGTTACGGCCACCGTTACCGTTATAGAACACCTTGGTTGGACCTCTTAGTAGGATTCGAACCCAGATGAAGTTTTGATCATCTGTAAGAGAAAAAAGAACTTTTTTTATGATGACAAAATGTCCCTGTCCCTTTTAAGGCGAGACTATTCCCTGCGGATGCATGCAATCACCCGCCAACCATGTGCATCATGAAATCCACGGGGAGAGGAATCGAACTCGTGTCAGTTCCGCCACTTTAGAAGTCTTGGGTTAGTTCTCTATTCTCATAGGAGCAAGGATAATCTTTCTACCATCTTTAACAACTATAAATATATTATCTTGATCTCTATGCATAACATCAACGTAATACTACCATGGTCGACCAAGTAGTATATGACAAGCCTCCATATCAACCACGTCACACATTACTTCGTCCTTATAATATTTACTAATGGAGAAGGGAATACGACATTGTTCAGATACCTTTGTTTTATTGACCTCCTTGATCCATCCAATCATAACGAGAGAGGGGTGTTTTTCTATATTCACTTGCAGCTTTTCTACCATAGTCTTCGACATGAGATTCTCGTTGCTCCCGCAATCTATGATTAGATCACAGACCCTTTGGTTCACGATGCACCTCGTTCAACAGATGTTGTGCCGTTGTATATTTATCTCCTCCTTTGGCATGTACAATAGATTCCTCACAATCGGAGTAATGGCATGCGATTCACCATTATTGGGTGATTGCCTGCGATTCATCACCGATGTCACACCACGAACATGATGATTACAAGCTCTATCATCGATCTCATGTTGCTCATTATTACGAACACGGGTCTATCCCAAGGCCTTCGTCAAATGGTCGATTGATGCCCTCAGTCCTTGCATGGCTTGTAGATTCTTCTGCTAAAAAGCTTCAAATGTCGTCGTTGTTATAGTATTGTTCCCTGGAGCACCGTCCATGGAATTGTTGCCCGCACTATCGTTAGATGTAGGGGTGCACACGGGTCAGTTTGGTCCGGTTCCGGGGTAAAACCGGAACCGAACCGTTCCTAACGGTTCTAAGATTTTCGGAACCGGAACCGAACCGTTAGCACACTAGAACTGAACCAGAACCGGACCGTGAAAACCAGTTCGGTTCCGGATCGGTTCTGGGTTTTTCAAATATGGACAGGCAGATACCCCCATCTTTCCTCGCTTTCTATTGAAAAGGGGAACGTCCCTTGGGACGTTTCTAAGCATACTACATGATGGACAGTTCAAATCACGAAAAGGGATGATGGGTGGGGCCCACTGTCAAAACCCAATCCATGCACGTCCATCCCTGGACGTTTTTCGCATGGTTTGGATATTTTGAAAAAAAAAAAAAAAGTGGGGCCCACTTCTGATGGCATTCTCGGAGATCTACTCCGCTCATCCTCTTCGTAGTAATGACTAACGTGTAAGAAGAGGTGGGGACCACGGTTCCACGGTTCGGGTCGGTTCTACCTGCCCCTAAACCGGAACCGAACCGTATCCAACGGTTCTTGTAATTTTGGAATCGGAACCGAAACCGGTGCTGTCCAGAACCGGACCAAAGCGGACCGATCCAACGGTTCCGGTCTGGTTCCACGGTTCTACCAGTTAAATGTGCACCCCTAGTTAGATGTCATTAAACCAAATAAAAGCCTCTCTCTGATACCAGTTGACACAGAGGAGAGCGTGAAAAAGTGATGAGAAAGATAACCACCTTTCTCAAGTGATTAAAACCTTGAATCCACAAGAAGGAAAAAAAAAAAAGAGAGAGAGAGAGAGAGATATAAAACTTAAATATTTTTATTGAATAATGTCTTCTTCCTTTTTGTGTAATTTCTCGATTACATTTACACCATTAATGAAGGAAAAATAAAACCCTAATTCTAAATTATTCAATAGCAAAATTCTAACCCTAATAGAAGTCCTAATTTAACTAAAATTGAACTTACCAAAAATAACAAGTTTTCCAAAAATAAAGCCTTAAATTAACCTTACTGGAAGATTCTTAGCATAATTACAATCAATATCTAAAAAGATGAAAAATCTAAAACTCTAAAAAAAAACGAAAATACGACAAAAATCGGAATTACTAAAAATAGTAAAATTTCCCTAAAATCTCGTTTTTGAACTGGAAGCGTGTGTTTTCTCACGAAACGGACAGACGCGGCCCACTTTATGGGTCGGTTGACCCTGGATGGCCCATTACGGTAAATATTGATAGGTCATGCGTTCCGTAATGATACCCATATCAAAAGTTATGGTCGATTTACGATTCACACTTAAAACGGCAATTTCTCCCTATCTAGATTGAATTTTTTCAAACCGGACACGCCTGGGGCTCAATTACGTTACGACTTACATAGAACTGGGCCCGGTTCTGATAGACTACTTCCGCTTCCATTTGGCCTTCTTTTGGCCCAGCAATGCTAGGAATGTATCTGTGTCATGCCCTACATCAAAAGATTTCTTTGGACTATACACAAAAGGCTTCTAGAGGGAACATGATTGCTCAACTAGAACTAGCGTGCTCCCCCATCTATATATTATTTATATTTATTTTTATACAGATAAGGTAAGGCATCTTTATTTTTATACACATAAGGCAAGGCATCCCCCTAGCTTGATTTCTTTATTCTGTGTGGAACATGAGGGAAAACACTTACACAACACCATGGTTCAAAAGACAATCAGAATGTAAAGAAAATGCTATACCAATCACAAAAGGAAAAAAGAAACTTAATGTAGGCAAGGAAGAGGCTAAAGAATAGGACATTGGCATAAGTATGAAACAATATCTACAGTTCCTAATTTCTCTAAAATCAGAAAACAGCAAACTGAGAGTAGAAACAAAAGGCAAAGAAAATCTTTAAGAAAATACCGAAGCGGCGGCTCTTGTAGTCATTGTGCGTTCAACAGCCACTGGAGCAAGAGTGGGCTCCACTGCTGACGTATGTGCCAGACAAGGCTCAAGATCAATAGTCCCACCTCCTTTCTGCAGAACAGAACCAAGTTAGCCAGAAGCAGTTCATGGAATGTTGCAGAAAAGGAGGATCTACCTTCCTAATCCAGTCAATTTCAAGCATACAGTACTGAGAAATGCTGCTCGAAATTGATAAAACGTCCATTAAGAGAACCAAGATGCAATACAAATTTTTTTATTAATCCGGTCCACAGTTCAGATAAAGTAAACAGGGAACAATCTCCAATTGAAATGTTTATGTACTGGTATCCCATACAATTTAGTTGTCAATCAAAATACATGACACCTAAAGAATAGGAAAGAAAAGAAATGCCCCTCACCTTCACTATGCAGCACCGTTCAACACGATAACTACAGCCAATTGCAGCTCCCCAAGCACGGGAACGGACATTATTTCTCAATGTTGAAGTGTAGCCTACATAAACATAATGCTCGAGTTCAGCATCAATATAATACAATTTGTAGAAAACACTTACCTTTCATATACAATCCCCACATAGTGTTATCAGATTAGCATTAAACAATTTCACCCATTCAAATACATCATTCATGTCAAACGCCAAAATGGTCATTAAATTCAAACTTATTCTCATGCTAAAAAGAGAAGAAATCTTAAATACACACACACACACATACACACATGGAGAGCAATTAACTAGTCTAGAAACTCACTATTAGTCCAAAAGGAAAGCTAGAGAACTCCCAGACTCAAGAATGGACAATGAGGCAAATGAACTTCAACTATTAGGTCCAAGATGAGAACTAACTTCAAAACATTGGGAATGAACTGGACAAAATGTACGGTGTAAAGACTGACTTACAATCTTGTGGTGGAAGCACTCGAATGGTAGCACGTAACTCATGGATGGCAGGCGGAGGAGGAGATGCCGTTGGGCGGCAATAGCCAGTGTGCATGAGAACTGACAAATAAGATCCACATCAGAAAATAATTACTGATTTCATGAGGGGAGGCAGCAGAGTGAGTTGTAGATGTGAAAACATCAGCACGTAGTTTTATAGAGAATTACTCACCAGCAACAAGATCTGAATCATCTGTATATATATCTGTTCCCCACAGCTGACCACCTCTGACCTGCACAGAAAGCACCGAAGTAACCTTAAGAATGTATAGAATGATATGATGCCTTAAAAAAAGTAGTATCAGTCAGAATCCTAGATTTGATGCGACACACATAAACACACACACAAAAGAAAAAAAAAGAAGCCGGCAGCTGTCATAACTCATAAGATTAGAATAATTGCAATTTCCAAAAAATCAAACATAAACAGAGAAAAAGGTGAATGGGTAGATTAAACAGTCCGGTGCAGTTCCTAAACACTAGTGACACTTGGCCATCCAAATGAAGTCACAAGATTATTCAATCCTGGAATTCAAAATGTTGGACAAAGGACCTCATTCTATAGACTATTACATATTTAGTCAAAATAATCAACACCTTATCTCATTCTAAATATTCTTAAAGATGTTCTCAAACATTTTAACATGTGAGTTGCTAGTAGTGAGCAGTGTTTTAAATAGCGGTAGCGTGTGGCATAGCATTCAACCCTCTGTAGCATGTAGCATAAGCTACAACCTACTTCTATTTTTTTATTTTTTTTTTAAATAGAAATAGAAAAATATGATAAATAGTGAGAATATATATATATATATATATATATATATATATATATATATTATCTATATATATATATGATATATATATATATATATATATATATATATATATATATATATAAGACGATTCAATTTTTTTTTTCAAGTATAAGCATGTTCAAACAAGTTATTAAGTATAATTTATCAAAAGCCATCTACATATAAACCAAATCAAATCATTATCACATCAATAACTTTCTAAGCAAACCACTTTAATCAATAATGTCTAATTGAAACCTCAAGTCACAAGTATGAAAAGAATTAAATCCCACAGGTTAGAGACTACGCATAGTCCTGCAATGCATATATAACCTTACACTGACAATATATAATAGTTATTAGGGACGAGGAGTAAAGATTTTTAGAGAAGTCATCTTTCTGGACATATATTCCATTGTCAGAACTAGTCTGAAATGAAATAATGATTTGAGAACAGATAAGTAGCAAGCAGATGCAGTTCCAGTTCAGGTAATATCACCATACATATGGAAACTATGAAATTTGATAACCAAAAAAAGTGAAAGAATGGTGCATCAGGTGAATACAGAAAGAAAATGACCAAAAAAAAAAAAAAAAAAGAAAAAAAAAAAAAAAAAAAAAAAAAAAAAAAGTGAAAGAATAGTGCATCAGGTGAATACAGAAAGAAAATTACAACACTCATTTCAAATGCAGAACCATGAATCCAAAAGTTTTTAGGAAATGGAATTTGTTTTTGAGCTCACTTGACGATTTGTGGCAGTAACATATTCAGCAGGTACCCGGATTTCCAAAGTTGGACCATTGTGAGAGCTTCACCATTTTTGTTATCTTCAGATGCTTCAAATTCTTTCCACATTTTATCAGCTCTTGCATGCATTCCCCTGCCTTATAAACTACAGTGGAGACTTCAGGTTTTCCTGCAAATAGAAACAGACCAGATTAAAAGGTATCAAAATTCAAAGGTGCAACTAAAAGTCTAAAAGCCAAAGATAAAACAACCAAATCCAAAGATCATTCTTCTTTTCAGTCATTAAGCACCAGACCTTCATCTTGTTTTAATAATTTGAAAGGTTAAAAAATGCTTGTGTGCTTTCTATAACCTACAATCCACCTCATTTTTTTTTCCTGATCATCCTTTCATCATCATCGTCATAGTCATAGACTTTTCCCAGCTATTTGGGGTCGGCTTAATTGTCATGATTGCTGGGCCAAAGTTCCACAACTGGCTGCCTACCTCATATCAACTCTCCTTTCCCAGGGTCAGGGACCAGGTGGCACATCACCACACCATAAATTCTTTTTAGCAACGCAAGTGGTTAACTGCAGAATATCAACTCATTACACAGGCACATCATCCAAGCAGCCAACTCATGCCTACACATTGGCAAACAAGTGATTTGGAGTATCCACTAGTGGCATGTCCTTGTTAAGCCAACAAATCCACCATGGCATCTCTCCATGTAAACGTGTCACAGAGATCACTATAAGCCTCCTGGGTTTCACAAATCTAGACAGCTCACGACTAGGGATTTTACCTCAACACTTCCGTACAGGAGAAGACTAAAATATACATACATCTACCAAGTTATAGGTTTTTTGGACAGGTAGCATACCAAAAGTAGCATATACATTCCCATAAAGACACTCCGGCATTTCCAGGCATTCTTGACCAAAGCATCTCTAAACAATCTCCATCCCCCCCCCCCCCCAAAAAAAAAAAAAAAAAAATTCATCTCCAAATTTTGAAAGTCACAACTCACACAAGAATTTGATTGCTTGTACCTACTGTTAGAGTTTATTCGAGAATTTACAGGTCCACCCAAAGGAAAGACCATAACGGTTCCAAAGAATCCTAGTACTCAACCCAAAAAAGAGAAATTGGCAACCAAGAGAATGAAACTGCACTTCCATGACCCAGCGCTAGAGTTCAAATGGATAAAATATCAATCCATGTGGATGGACTCTATTAACAGTGTGATTCTGATGGGGGCATCACATGCACACGCGCACGCACCGCCCCCTACACACGTATGAAAGGAGGAGGGCCCCACCGTCGATCTGGCTCGATGACGACGTCCAGAGGGGCCTCCTAGTTAGAAGACGAAGTTTTGGTTCAAGAGAGTAGACCCGATAGCCAAGAAAAGCCCATCATGGGATCTCATGATCGTGGCCCACTCGTCGGATTGATTTCATATTTTAGGTTTTGTTTATTGTTATTATTTAGAACATCGTGAACGTTTTAGATTCCTTTGTTTAGTTTTTATTTTAGTTTACTTCATCGCCAAGTAATAGGTTGCGCACATGGCGCGAGTTTTGGGGTATAGGGTTTTCCTATAAATAGGCACCCCTTGTAGTTCTTTTGATTCATTGAAGATTAACAAAAATTCTACGTTTTCCTACTCTCTGAGTTGTGAAGCCTAATTGGGTGCGAAGCCCTCCCTTCATCGAAGGGTTAACTACCGTGGTGCGAAACCACATCCATCCCAATTCGCCCCCATCCATCACCATCTCTACTACCCATCTTCTACCATCCCTTCTTCTCATCTCACCCCATTATCTACACTTCGAATCAATCATCTATTGCAGCAATTCTCCTCCCCACAGCAGAATTTTAGAATCTGGCCCTATAGGAGGGCTGAAATTTCGGCGGAGCACCACGCACAAACCATATATCGGATCGAGCTGAGATTTGGGGGTTTTGGAGTCCATCCCTTGCCGACCAGGGCCAAGGAGGCCTTTTTCTAAATAGTGGGCCCCACACACATGCGGCCGGGATCACACGCACGTGCGTCTGAGCCATTGTTGTTGTTCACGCGTGCAGTACTTCTCTGGTTCGTCTCTCCTCTCTTTCACTTCGCTTTCACCCAAAATCCCTAAGCCTAACCCTAAATTACTCAAATCTTCAATTTTATGCCCCTTTTCTTATCCTAGGGTTCCTTGATTTGAAATTGGTGAATCCCTTGGATTAGGGACTGATTACTATGCATGTGTGGATGATTATTTCTTATCTTTGAGTATCGTTTGGTTCATAATTTTTATTGATCCAGCCCTATCATGTGTAGGCCTGGACCCGCATAGATTTCCCTTAATTGAATGTTTGGACTTTCATGTGGGATATGGAATTTGTGCAATTGTTTCTGAACTAACGTGATCTTAAGCCTGAAATCTCGCATATCATATTTAATTTTCATGTCCTGCATCAGATTCAACATGATGTAACAAAAGTTTCTCAACACAAAGCACCAAATAATTAAAAACCCTAGGCTTGCATAAGCAAAAGGTTGAGCAAGATGGCGAATCTTAATTTCCAAAAGCAACACGAAACAGAAGCGAGGACAATAATAACAAGAAATAGGACAAAATAAGTTATATTAGGACCAACAAAGCGCCATAGAATCATGAGATTCGGAAGCAAATGTAGTACCCTAAGTAGAAGACTCATGCAAGTGTGTTGGACTCAGGGAAAGGGAAGCAGTACAATTGAGCATTACTTCTGTTAGGAAAAAGGAACAGAAGAGATGAGAGGGTAAAAATGGCAAAAATTATGAGAAAATTTCTGTGGTGCAGAAATACAACCTAAGAAAACTATATAAATACATTATGTTAAGCACTGGATCCATAAATTAACAAAAAAGTGACTTTTGCGTGATTAATCCGTCATTCATCCACAGATAAAAATCAGTTGTAATGTTTATAGGAGCAACATTAAACTTTTATCAGTGAAGAAAAGAAGCTAAATCGATGGGAGGGATTCCCAATAAAAAGCAAAGACTACTACAACCCCTTTCACAAGAACTAGAGCAGATTGATTAGCCACCCTCGGAATTAAGGAAAACGAAATGTTTATCCTCCTCACAAATCCCTAATTTCTTCCTAAATGAATCCAATTTCCAAGGTTCCAAGCCTTGCATGCAAAATAACATACTCCTCTATCTCCTCTTTGATATTTCTACGGAATAAAATATTCACACAATCTTTCTTCCCTTCTCATAATAATCCCTTATCTAGACTTCCTTACATCTCACCGACCAATAAGTACAAGGAAAGACCAACTCCAAAGGACCATTTCCCAACAAAGTATCCTCGAGAACCTTACTTTGTCTCCTTTCCCCCAGTCTAAAATCCGCACCCTTTATGAATGTGATCCCTGTCTTAAAAGAATCCTCTGATTCCCCACCCTTCTCCCCACCACGCTATGTTCTTCCACACCCCTGATTCCCCATGGGCTCGCATCCCCTGTGCACCTACCTCTCTCCTTTCCAAGGTATTCAAAATCGGTTACGTAACAGCCGTAACGGCCGTTATGTAACGGTAACGGTCATAACCATAATGTGTTACGGGGTCGAAATGGCTGTAACGGCCATTACATAAAAAACAAGTCGTACAGGCCCCGTAACAGCCTCATAACGGCCCTGTAATGGCCTTGTAACGGACCGTAATGGACCATAATGGTCCCATAACAGTTTTTTCATAAAATAAAAAAGGGTCATAACGGCCGACATGGGGGCAGTAATGGCCATCACGGCCTGTATCATAATAGTAATGGTGGTGGCCGTTACGGCCAACGTTACTGTTTTGGAACACCTTGCTCCTTTCCTCCATATTTATTCCTGATTATTTTTCTCCAAGTGCCTCAATTTCACAACCAAAATGCTGCCACCATTTAGAGGAGGCTGAATTCCTCTCCCCAATCCCCAATCTTTGCTTTTGAACATTTCCGCATTTTATCAAATGATACCAATGCCATTCTCCCCTACCTTGCCATAGAAGTTCCTTCATATTCTTAAACCTTTTTTCCATTGTGGACAGGATTTTGAAAGGAAGGAGATTAGTAGACTGGAAGATTAACAAGAAAAGATTTTATGAGAGTGAAAAGATAAAAGACTACATTTCCATTATTGATAAGAAAAACCTAAGTTTCCATGATGACAATCTCTTTTTAACATTTTTTAACAATGGGATTCCATCAAGAGGGCAAGCACAGATTGGATCCAAATGGGAGGCCCAAATATAGAATGGGACATTTTCCAATTTTGCACCCAAGAATGGATGAGAGAACACCATCAAGATCCACATTGATTTCCACGCGCATCAGAGCACTTTTCCCAGGGTTGACTCTCAAGCCCAGTAAGTCATTTCAAACCATCTAAGGATCGACTTAGGATTCACCGCTTGGTGTTCAAACTTCGAACCTTCACAACATAATGTGTTATTCGCAAGTTGCAAACTAGAAATAGATATCGGGAATCACAGATTATGGAAATGGAGACAATGCCGCATTCTTCCACCTTGAGAAACATTTTGCTTCAACCTTCAACCTGTTAGAGTAGATCTCTCTTAGGATATGCAGGATATCCATCCTTAGCATAGAGATATGTATTGACAGCTGTATATACGGCTATATAGATCTCTTAGGATAGTATTCTACTTGTATAAATAAATATTATCAATGGATTGTTAAACCTTGAGATACCCGGCCCGACTAGAGAATTAACCTTTAGATTCAATGGGGATATTAATATTGGATTAACCATCCAATATTAATATTTTAAGCTACCATTCAAAATAAAATAATAACTACGAACCCGATTAGATGTCCAATCTGGCTCGATTTCTAATCAGGTCTAAGATGGTGGACCTATCACCTATGCAACCCTTATTTTTAAACAGGTCTGGAATTTGATCCACAAACCTGTTAACAGCCTTGCTCTATAACATCAAAATCAAGGCTGTCAATAACTCCCAAGATATGGGAACTAGACTACCAGTTGTAAGTTCTAATTAAATACCCAGAAAATGCAGCTACCAAAGACTAGTAGAAAAAGAACTAGAAGGATACACCATAACAGGAAAGAAAAAGGTTAAGAATCTAGCTAACTTGAAGTTCAGCAAACTAGAAAAGCTCATTGTTTCTGACAGTGAAAGGAAGCTTTGCCACAATGAGAGACGTTGCTGATGGTCCCATGTTGCAAGAAAAAAAAAAATCAGAACCAACAAAAAGTGGTTAAGGAGAGTATCTTGGCTAACCTTGAGATCTGCAAAAAAACAAAAAAAAAAGAAGATAAAGACATAATCAGCTTCTGTTTAGCCATACAGAAGACAAATGCAAAAGAACAGTGACAAAAATTGATTCACAGACTGCTAATAAAAACAAGCTATCGATATTCAAAGCTTAGGCCTCTCTCTCAAACATTAAAACTTAGGCTTTACACGTTCATATTCCAGGAAGAGGCCCAGTATAGTAGTCCTCACACTGCACCCTGACACTTTTCAAGGAAAGAGCTTTCTACCCACCATTTGCATGTGAGCATTTTTTCCCTATTATATATATATATATATATATATATATATATATATATATATATATATATATATATATATATATATATATATATATATATATGCGTGGGGGGGGACCAGTCTACCAGCTATTGATCGATCAGTGAACAGTATACAATTGATAACCCTCTTTAGCATAATCAGATATGCTTGAACAAAAATAAGAAATACAGCAATGCATACCCTTCACTATCACGTGCGCGAGACCGAAAACGCGGCTCCCGGTTAGCCACTTGAGACGTGCCCCTTGGTCGTAGCATCCTCCTACGCTGCTGAACCCCATACCCAAAACCTTCTCTATCCCTTTCTGCAATTCCATCTGCTTCCATGCATCCATCATCCGATTCCTTGTCGTAATACCTACCACGTTTTTCATGTCGGTCACCTTCGACATCTACATCCTTCTCTTTTTCCTGTCTTTAGCATCCCTGTCAATAGCTTTCCAGCTATCAAATTCTTTAAATTTCTTCTGTTCTAGTGCTGGACTTTCCTGCTCAGCAATTTTGACTGATCCATCCACTAGTTCCTTCTCATTGTGCAAACTCTCTTTCTCATTTATGTTCGACGTTTCTCTCTTAACATGATCCTTCTCCCTCTCCTTTGGTCGTTCCTTGTCTTTCAGAGAATCCTTTTTCTCCCTCTCCCATCCCTCTGGTTCTCTGTTCGCAAGCTGCAGATTGTTTCGCCGATCATTCCGATCCTTCTCCCTCTCTCCCCAATCCCTATGTTTCTCATCCTTCTTTTTTCTTTCCTTCTCTTTGAATTTGTCATCACTCTTCAAGTCAACTTTGTTTTCTCCAACAGCCTCGTGTACCTCTAAATATGACCGCTCTTCAGTGGCGAAAGCTTCCCTTCCAATTTCATTTGAACTGTGTAAATTATTACGTGGAAATCTCCATGGATCCACACCATCACTCGGTGATTCGGAATATCTTTTTCCTCTATAGTGTTCTTTTAGTTCATTCCCATTCAAGTGAGAATTCCCTGCAGTGTAACCATCCTTTTCAATCTTAGTTTCACCCTTAAAATCTGTGTTAGACTCCCTATCAGATTTTATTTCTTTATCATCGCCCCTATTCTCTGACCTTATTATATCTTTCTCACCTTTAGAAGCTTGAGAATCCATTCTTGTTTCAGTGTGTAGTTCCCTCGTCTCTGCCTTCATGTCTCTATTCTCAATCTTTGCACCTCTATTGTCTTTGGATTCTCTCAATTCTGCCCTGTTCTCAGAAGTAACTGGCTGGTCTAAATATGAATCAGAAGATGAAGGCATTCGATAAAGAGGAAGCAGAGATGATCTTTTATCAACATCACGGGGTTCGGTCCTTTGGACTTTGGAGAACCGTCCATCATGCCCATGTTCAAAGGGTTGATGGTATTCATTAGCAACTGACTGAGTGAATTTCCCAGCAAGTTGTGTAAATATGGGAATGTTCTCAAGTGGGCGTTTTGAGGTTGTAGGATGGCTTCCTTCCTCATGTAATCTTTTGGGAGCACCACTCATGATGCTTCAGGTGTTACAACTTACTAATTTCCTGACAACAATAAAAATATGACAGTCATTTGTGACTTCCAGTAACAGAAACATTTGCTGAGCACCACCTGGAAGCAGAAGTTTGAATACCAATATAAAGTCATAATGAGACCCACCATGAACTGCTGAAAGAAAAGTGAATCTGGTAAATACAAGAACTACAAGGAATGCAACATCAATAAATATAAACTAAAAGCTAATGGACAAAAGAAATAAAATCTAGGATGTAAATCAGAAATACAAATATGACCGCAGCATTATCAACTTGTGTTCACAAAATCTACGTGATGATAGTTCAACGAGCCAGCAATATATTTCAATTATGACAGTTTTTATGAGATGGAAGGAAAGGACCATGCTTGCCAATTAAAGCAGTTATGTTGCAGGCAAAAGGTATTAAAAAGTAATAATCGGTAGTTTTGGTAAAATTGAGAAACAACATGAGGCTTTTCTTGAGAAGCATTCCCAACCAATACATAAAACATAACATATATCCATTTTTGAGAGACATAAAAGATTACATATATCCAGGTTCCTCATCAGCTGTTCCTCTGTTCTTTTGCTTGTTTAGTGTCTTTCCTTTCTTTTCTTTTCTTTTCTTTTTTCCTTTGCTTTTAACAAATTGTATTTACCATCCCAAAAGAAGAAGAAGAAATACTGGGAAGCATCAAGAAGCATTAAAACACATGAGGTGCCACCAAGAAATGTCAAAAGGCCCCTTAGTAGACTGCTGTTTTGTTTCTCTCTAGTAAGTTGTAAATATTTTCGAAGAAAATTTTCAGGTGGGCATTTCTACGATAGCATGCTGAAAAGCAGTGGAAATAAAATCCAAATTGAAATTTCTCTAGGGATGTCACCATTCATACACACAGTGATGCAAAAGCTATTTCAGCTTGAGAGTACAGAAACATGGTTAATTGTCACCGTGCAAATGTTAGGGTCTTGTGGGACATTTGGGGACAACAAACTTTTGTGACTTTTCTAGGGTGTGATCCAACCCTGGTATGTGATTGTCGCATCAGCTTGGATGCTTCTGAGAGGAGAATAAAAAAAATGCTCCAGCTAAGCTTCAGTGAGGTAATGTTGCACGATTATCCATAGTCTGGGCTAACATCTCTTTGAACTAAAATCCAACAGACCAAGTAACATGCTTGTAGATCCAACAAAGTGAGAGCTAAAGTGAAATTTAATGGACACAACAAATGCAGTGGTGGTCAAGAAGAATGGGGTGCTGCCATTTCAAACAAAGAAGGCACAAGCATGGTTGCCTATGAGGGCAATCAGGAAAATGGATGATAGGAAGAATATATTAGTGTTGTGAACTTCGATCAGATTCCTTGCCAAGGTTAATGGGGCAATCATGTGATCTATTGTTCATAACAAACAACATAGCTGGTGGCTTTCTGGCACAAGATAAAATATCTGTGTTGGAGCAAGTATAGGAAGGCTCCTGAACTGATATATATCTCAGTACCCATCCAACAATGCGCTATATGTGTCATGAATCCTTTTGATGAAACCACAATCAAAGATTAAGAATGTCGCTTGGGCACCCAATTTTGCACAGAAGCATTTCTCTTTTTAGTAGGTAATCTGGGCTACAACATGATATCTCAATGTTGGGTTTAACTTTAGGTACAGGAGTAGTGCTATATTAGGTTTTTTTCTTATTTAATTATGGACAATTGAGGCAAATTTAATTGAGATTTTAGCAGTGTTGTCATTAGCTAATTGATAAAGGCAGTTCCTTATTGGTTGATTTCCTAGATAGATTAGAATTCGGATTTCTATGAGTCTGCTTATACTTTATATTTGTTTTGGTAGTTATGTAAATAAAAGATCGAATGCAGCTGGTTTCCTTATAGCCTACATGAAACCAATTTATTTTGCCAGTGAATTATGAGAATTCTTGGTTGAAATATTGTTGGTAGGATTCACAAAGGGGACTCCAACTAGCTGTCATAAGGATGATCTATATTATCCATTTAGTCAGGACTATTCTTTGTTTTTTTCAATGAGTTTGGTCAAGACCATCTTTAGAGGCCATTTACAAAATCACGCCAATTGGATGTTCCTACGCATCCAAATGTTTCCTTTTTGTTCTAATTGCCAGTCATTCGGATGGCTAGCATTGTTTGAGCAATGTGATTATTTGAATCCACATGCAATCCAAGGCAGGACCCAGCAAATGGATGCCCAAATGGATGGTTGAGATTGATGATTCAATCTATTTTCTCATAAATGAACTTGACCATCCAATTAGCAGGCTATCAATATGGTGGTTGAGCCATCTGACCAGTGTGATTTTTTGCACGGTGGCCAGTGAAATGTGGACTGGATCGAATAGGCACACCAGAATCCATATTGACAATCGGACTGTCCAAGCGCAACTTGTTGGGCTGCATCCTCTAATGCAAATAGTTGCACCGAATCTTTCCATTATGTGAATTCATTGTTCATTGTTTCAGTAGAATTCCATTTACTGTGAATTTCTACTTTCTGTGTAAACCCTAGAAATCAAGAAATGTCTCCTAAAACACAGTCTTGGTATCATATCATATAGACAAGATTTACAAATACGTGTACTGTTAGGGACAAGACTATAATATGCTTCATATTAGACAAGGATTTAGCCATACTTATGAAGAGATTTCTATTTACACTTTGTAGTTGTTGTGCACTTACTTAAAATTGATCCAACTAATGTGAACATGTGACTACTCTCTTCCAATAATATTTTATCAATTCTTCATGAAAAACAACGTTAGGTTAGAAAATAGATTTCTACGTTGAAGAAGAATTACTCCCTAATATTGAAATTAAAATAACCAAAATTCTTCCTTGACAAGCGAGAACTGTTTTGGCAGTAAATTTCACATTTCATGTTTCCTTCACATTTCTTATATTGAAATCTTATCAATGCCTCAGATAGAATCTACATCTTTCTTTCCATTAAGATCAGAAGTACAAATTGGAGAGATTATAACCAGAAATCAGAAGACACCAAACACAGCTAAAAATTCACATGTAAAACAAAGAACACGCAAACGATGAAGCCGAATGACAGATACCATTTCAAATAACGGTAACAGATAGATTTCCATAAACTAAAATCGGCAATACAAAATTCTCGGCATGGATGCGAAATCAAGCAATGGATGTAACTACACCGAACAAAGGATTCGAATTATGTGAATTTCCAATCTTAAAACGCAGCTGAATGAGGGAACGGAGAGATAGGGTTTTCAAAGGGAGCGAAAATGAAAGCTTTGAAATGAGAAAACAGGAAACAGAGAGAAAGGAGCAGATAAATACCTTATAATGGTCTCTCAGCCGTTCGATGATAATCTCTGCAACTGAATTCTAATTTCCCTCTCTCGCATTCTTCCTTCTTCTTCTCTCAACTATACATGTACATAACTATTCGCTCCAAAGCGCCTTCATTTGCTTCCCCATCTCCGATGTACACGTGGCCGAGTGTGCTGATCCAGACCGTCCGTGCGTGGGCTCCGTTGAGTATGGGAAATAGCTTAGTGACCGCATCGATCCTGGACCGTCCGATAAGTGGTATACCAGCAGCTTATTAAAAGCGAGGATGCGTTGGTATAAATCATCCATCGATTAGGAGGATTGGATGGTCACACTTGGTATTTTTTAGGTGTGGCCCACCAGAATCGGATGGAGGGTCTAGATCTATGTGCATGGTGACACACGTCTGGGATGATGTTCATAGATTAAGAAAAAGAAGCAAAGGAAAAAAAAATGTGAAGTACGGTTCTTTTTTCATTCTACGGGCCTCACACGTGTCCAGTATCAGAGCCATTCATCATGAGATCTGCACGTTGTGCAGATGCCTTGTCTCAAAAGGCATGCCGATTCCATCGTTGGATCGTTGGGTGGGCTACGTGAGTAAATGATGGGGTGGTTAATGTCCATATGTTTTGTTCACGTGCGGCACGTGTTATGATAAGATCAGCAAGTTCTTTTTTAGAACAACACATTCTCTCATTAGGGTCACCTAATGAGCGGTTCAGATCTGGCATGCTTAGTTTGCCACAGTTGGGGTCAGCTCCAAGAGACTTTGCACCCATGACGATGCACTTAACAATATGAGTGCGTGGCGCACATATCAAATTAGAATGCCAAGTGTTTTGGGGCATCCAGGCCGTCCAAATTATGGGCCACCATGAGATCACCGATTGTGAGAACGAAGCAGGTCCATTCATTGGGCTAATGTTATTTTAGACCATCAGCCGTCCATCAATTTTGCCGATGTGGGCCAACCAGTGAGTGGGCATGCTGATTCTGTCACAGGTAATCCTCATGGTGTGGTCCACCTTTCACGGCTATGATGCGCTACATAAGCGGCACGTTGGCGAGCAAATACAAGGAAACGTATTCGTTGAGTCTGGGAAACGGACGCCTAGTGGTGGGTGCTAACCCCGCCTGTCCCCAGCTCGGTATAGCAAGGCCTCTGACGGCCCCCGGTGATGCATGGTTTATCTAGACCGTCTATTCATTTTAAGGTATAAGTTCAAAAATAAAATAAATCCAAATCTTAATAGAAGCACACTGCATTAAACAGCAGTGATAATTATGCGACCTATGACCTATCATAATGTTTATTTGTCATACAATATGTTTATAAAGTTAAAAAGGCCCAACAGACCCAATGGCCTGTAATATACTTTTAATTTTTATTGTGTTTCATTTGAATCATTTTTAAGCTTATCTTAAAATGACACAAAAAAATAAATAATCCGTGTTTGAGTACCCATAGGTGGTGAAATTCCACCAGCCGGGGGTGTGTGCCCGTGGGTTTAAAAAAAAAAAAAAATTCAGGACAGGCGGATGCTAAGTATTCAAGTGAGTTGCTGGGAAGTACCAAGCTAGGTAAGCATTAAGTGGCTGATCAAATAACTTG
Source organism: Magnolia officinalis (assembly GCA_021015155.1). Lineage (NCBI taxonomy): Eukaryota > Viridiplantae > Streptophyta > Magnoliopsida > Magnoliales > Magnoliaceae > Magnolia > Magnolia officinalis. The sequence goes on from JAJHSJ010000002.1 coordinate 91,676,585, forward strand.
ACCAAATAGTTTTTAAATTTCTAATAATAACACATATTTTAATCAAATTCAGCCATTTCAGGTTTCATGGCGTTATAATATAAGACTTTGACAATGCACATCACGATAGGATTTAATTAGATGGCATGTTATTCTCAAAGATGAATTTAATATTAAATTAAATAACTTTCAAATATATTTTATGTGTTATTTTTATTGGCAGTCCGTTGTCCAATCAAATTCTACCATGTCACGTCTTGCCATATTTAGAGTGTAATATCAAGTGCTTTAATAGCATGTTTACTCTTTTCTCTATGGAAAGCCTTACTTATCTAACATTATAACTGATGATAAGCATTTACTTAGAAATTGGACAAGTGACATGCCAAAAAGCTGGATTAAGCGGTCCAAAATCATGGTTCCACATGAATGGTTAAAATGAAAACCAAACTAATGTCGATGGGATCGTTCCACCGATCTAATTTTGGCGCCATCAGTTAGCAACAGCTGGTAATTCGATTCAGTCGGTCGAAGTTAATGTATGGCACGTGGCAATTCTTGAGTGCCTGTGCATTAAGTGTCATACACTGCCTGAGTATCGTATCACACCCAATTTTGTTCAAGGATTCGCGGCTTGGTAATGCTCTCGTCACGATGCCTGCGCGGACCATAATTCAGTGATCGGAGCCGTTGATCTCGTGTCCACTCGGTGGATGGAGGATCATTCTAAATTACCCGATAAGATCCTAATGCCGGTTAATAAGATCTGATAAGTCGATTAGTAGGAACAACAGAGATCTAATCTTCTTCCAATTTAAAAGATTTTTGGCCTTTTGCCCAACACAGTAGGGCCCATCAGATTAATGATCCAGATCACCCTATCATAACATCTACAAGGGGTTTTAAAATAATAATAATAATAATAATAATAATAATAATAAGCGACCCTGTAATTCCTTTGCAGGATACATGGATAGGTAGACCGGTGAAGGGAGAGCTACTCTTACAACCGCCGACGCGCTCGTACGGACTAGGCCGGCACCACACGTACACGGGACGCGGATTGCATACTCACTCTGCCAGTAGCAAGTAGCTTCTGGTCTAAGCTCTGTAGGCCACACTATGATATATGTGTTTTATCCATGCTTACCATCCATTCTTACAAGCACATTTTAAGGCATGAGCCCAAAAATAGGCAGATTCAAATGACAGTGGACCACACCATAGGAAAATAGTGGTGATTGAACGGTCACCATTAAAAGCTTCCCATGGCCCATAGTAATGTCAATTTTCCATCCAACCTGTTGATTAGGTCACACATACGTGGACGAATGGGTAACATAAATATCAACTTGATCCAAAACTTTTGTGGCCCAGGAAGTTTTTAATGGTGGATGCTCAATCAACACTGTTTCCTTTGGTGTGGACCACATGAGATTTGTATCTGCTTCATATTTTGTCTCATATTCTTAAATGAGCTGGAAAAATGGATGGACGGCGTGGATGACACACATATATCATGGTGGCACCCACAGAACACCGACCAGTAGCGAGGTTACTGGTAGTGTCAGTATGCAATCCGCGCCCCACCACACGTGTCTGTGTGGTGGATCCGGGCCGTTCATCACACGGTCCTGTCAATTAATCTGTCTATACTAAAAGCTGGATGACCATGGATAGCACTCGCACACTGCATGCAGATGGCTGTTTACCATTGTTTCGACCGTACATTTCTTTGCACACAAGCAGCCCACCAGATAAAAAGATTTTTAGGACGTGATCCATCCGTGGGGCCAACAGACCAATGGTCAGGATCACTCAACCATGGGCCGCCTCTCCAATTAAAAAAACCAAATTCCCAGTTGCCAGGGCCTAGTGTCCTATGGTCCCTCTTGATGACCCTCTTTAGATTAACGACACATAAGCCTATACGAGTGTGATCCATGGATCGTGGACCCTTGATGCAATAAAACCTACCGTGCATCTATTATTCCAAAACATTTCAACTGATCTAATAAAACTGACCGTTTAACTGGTCTTGTCTAAGTAGCCTGTCTTGTGTAAATAGACTAAGGTCAACATATAGAAATGGACCAAGATCAATGAAAAAAGGGCAAAGGGCCGATGACAACAAGGCCCACTGGACCAATGCTCTAGATCAATGGAACTTGGACGCTTTTTTACAACCTCAAGGCTCGGGGAAATATCCAAAGGCCAAAAATGTGTTGGAAGTATTTCAAAAATATATATATACAAAAGTTTTTGTAACTTGTATTGATGGTTTGATTTTTCAAAAGCAAAATCAATGTGGCATACTATGTACAAATCACATACCATGTTCAAATCTATATGCACGCTCAGGGGCTGCAATCATTGGAATTCCTGATCTGAAAATCGAGCTTGTGCACACTCTCGTATGCTAGATTTTACTAAAATTTATTTTTTTAAGTTGTTGGATAAGGCATACTCATCATCGGCCATTTCCATTATGTGAAAGGTGCCATACATCAAACATGCGCATCAGTTTTGGTTTTAAAGAATGCGACGGTTTTATAAACAAATATTTTTATATATATAAAAGAAAAGTTTTATAGAGAAAATGAAATATACGGAAAAAGAAAACCTAACTCTAGATCTTTTCTCTGAAAATCGTCACTGTTTTCATTGGACAATTGAAGGTTAACTGTGGTCATTTTTGGTGTTGGAATCTCTTCAGCCCGTGCATGCCAAGAAGATCGATAGTTGGGCATTGTATCCTGAGGATAGTGTGTCGGGATCCTTTTCACTGGTTGCAATCGTTCGAGAGGCATGAGCTATATCAAAGAAAACAACGTCGTCCGTGTATTGTCCCAACAACAAATTACTTTACGCATCGACCTACAATTGCCAATTAGGTGTGGGGTTCCAGTCAAATTGCTATTAATTTATTTTCTGCCTCATTTACTGCAATTATTCAATAAAATGTGCCCTTGAATCCCTTGTGCTTCTAGGAGCGAATCTCCTGTGCTCTTTTTACAGGAACCCAGGTAATCAAAAGCTATTTAGGTTCACTACCATGCATGTGCAGCATCTACTTAGAGGTGGCAATGAGCAGAGTTGAGGTTGGCCCTAGCCCTGGCCCAACCCTAGACCCTTAAGATCTGCCTTGGCACCATCATCATGTTACAAAGGCCTCAGTCGGAGCCTTGATCCTACAATGTCAGACTGAGCAAGGGCCAACTCTCTACTTTGAATCTAAGATGTCTTTTATGGCATGCATCCCCTCCATCCATAACAAGTCTTGTGGAATAAATTATTTTAATGATAAAAAAAATGAATATATATCTAAAAAATGCCTTTTATCTATAAATGGAAGTTGAACGGGACACTTAGAAAAGTATCTTCAAGTTATTTATCTCTTTGTATAACAATGACCCACTTAATTATTAGTCCGGGCCACTAGGTACTGGACCTCACTAAGCCTGAACAATGGGCTTAGATTACAAGTCCATGCCTGACCGTCAACTTAGGTTTAGGAGTCCAAGCCCTAGACCTGATAAGGTTTGGCTGCTTGTCCCATTGCTATCTTTGCATTTAATATTTGTAATGTTGTAATCAATTAATGTAATGATAATTGATTTACCTTACATGTATTAGTATCCTTTAATTTACTATCCATTTATATTATTTACTTCACCCATTAATTTTCCCAACTCATATTAAGATGTGAGCTAAAAAATGAGGTAGACCCAAATTCAAGTGGGTCATACCACATGAAGAAGTGGGAATGAAAATGCCCTCCATTGAAACCTTATGTGGAGTACCATGGTAAAGGGGAATCACATATATCAGCCTAATCCAAAACTTCTGTCCCAGGAAGATTTCAATGGTATTATGGTAGTAATTCAATGCTAACTGGATCTTTTGGTGTAGCACACCTGATGCTCTGGATCTTCCACTTTTGGGCTCATGTCTTGGGATGGATTGGTGGAATGAATGGATAGAGTGGATATGACATGGACACCATGGTGGCCCTACATAGCTCTTGGTTACATGGCCATGGTGTCCAACATGTAGGTGGTCATGTAGGTGGACTACCCTCAATGCATCTTAGTACTCTCACAAGTGGGTACCATGGTTCAGTAGTCCGTCGGTGGAAGGGCCATGCCCAAAAAAGTCTCTCTGATTGGAAGATTGATGCCATCCAAACTTTATTCAGGTGCATGGTTTTATTTAGGAGATGTCTGGATCTTAAATTACTTATATAAGTTACTTATGCCTCAAGTAACTTATTTTGGTTTCTACTTACTAAGCTGAAGTAATTAAGGGCCTGTTTGAATTGTATGCTGCTTAAGATAAGCTACTTATGCCATAATTAACTTATCTTAGTTTCTACTTATTAAGAAGATAAATATGTTTGGTAAACAACATACTTATTAGTTTCTCCTCTTTTTTATCTCTCCTAAACCTCTCTTTAGCAACTCATGAAAACTAGAAAAGCGAAAAAATTTAACTGAAGTGATTAAGTACTTTTAAGTAAAAAATTTACTCATAACTAATCATAAACCGAACCTGTTTATCTGAAATAAGTTACTTATCTACTGTTGTCAGTAGAAAAAGTAACTTATTTGGTGATATCCAAACAGGCCTTAAATAACTTTTAAGTAAAAAAGTTACTTATAATTGATATTAAACCAAACTTACTTATCTCAAATAATTTATTTATCTACTGCTATAAGTAGAAAAAGTAACTTATTAGTGGTATCTAAAAGGAGGTATTTGGATCATAAGTTACTTTAGGGAAGCTACTTATACTATAAGTAGCTTATCTTAGTTTTTGCTTAATCAACAAATAAGTATATATGTTTGGTAAACAATACTTATCTTCCAAAAAGTAGAAAAATATTTTTGGTTTCCAATATCACAAGTAATTATTTTGAAAGTATGTTTGGTCCCCTCACATCTACCATCTATCATGTGGAGGCAACCTTAGATGTAGATTGTTCTGCCCCACCTTTGATTTGGGCCGTCCATCATGCATAACCCACCTTGGTTGTGGGTCATTCATCATTAGGAGCCGACTTTTAATGTGCACAGTTCATTAGGTAGGGCCCACCTTTGATGCTAGTAATCCATCATGAGGGACCCACCATCAATGTTATTGTCCATCATGTGGGGCCATCTTCACTATCCACTGCCCATCATGTGGAGCCCACCTTTGATGTGGACCATCCATCATGTAGGCCCACCTACGATGTGGGCCATCCATCATGCGGGACCTATGATATGAGCCACATCATTAGGCCAACCTTTTATGTGGATTGTCCATCATGTGGGGCCCACCGTTATTAATTGCCCATCATGTGGAGTACACCTTCGATGTGGGTTGCCCATCATGCTGAGCTCGCCTTGGATGTGGATCATTCATCATTAGGGGTAGACCTTTGATGTGAATCGTCCATCATGTGTGGCCATCTTGATATGTGCTATCATCATGTGTTACCAATTATACGAAAATGAAGGAAATAAGTTACTTTTGAAAGTTGAAAAACAATAAAAATAATTTAAAAAACTAAATTACTTTTTCTAAAAAGCTATTTTTTAAGTTTAATAACCAAACTAACTTTTTTAAGAAAAACAACTTAACTTACATAACTTAAAAAAGCTACTTATTTGGTAGTATCTAAACGACTCTTAATATAAGCTCCTTATAACCAACCTTACACTTCTCTCTTGAATTCTCACTAGGTAAGAGGAAGATTGGGGCCTTATGAGGGAGAAATCATGAATTGTGAAGTCTGGGAAGAGATCTTGTTGTAAAGGTCTTGTGCTATTAAGAGGATTGCTTATCTTGCCAATTAGCTTTGGCTAGTCCTCAAGTCTCGAATATTGCAACCTAAACTTGAGGTAATTCATCTAAACATAAATGAATGAAGGCTAGTTTAATTTGTGTGATTGCTTCATCTAACTTATAATGTTTGGATTGCAATTAGGAGAATTAGGCTATCCCCAAATCCTAATCTCTAGAAGCACCAAAATCGAGTGAATTAAGAACTAAGGTGAGGACTATTCTTTTCAAATTAATATTAATCAATCCTTAATATTGTTTATCCATATTTCTGCCAATTCTTACAAGAACCAATCAGGAAAGGTGGTGTGTAATTAGAAGGGAGTTGTGTGGTGCATTCGAAGATCTTTAGAGATATATACAGAGAAGATTTTGCAGCAATACAGTTGGTGTTTATCGAGCAGTGCCACGTCCTCCATTAAGAGAGAGTGGTCATGCTGAAGCAGCTATTAGGACAGATGGCATGCTTAGAAGCAAGGAAGGTAAATAGTGTTGAGACAGTCATAGCAACCATCAAAACATGAGAAGAATCTTAATGGTCAGGTTAAGGCTATAAATTACAAAAGGGCCCAGCAAAAGAATCGTCTCATACCAACCAAACCAACCAAATTTATCTTTCAATTATCAATCTTTTATATTCTTGAGACAGTCGTGCTGAAGTAGTTATTAGGACAAATGATATATTTAGAAGCAATGAAGGCAAGTAGTGTTGAGACGGTCATAGCAACCATCAGAATGTGAGAATAATCTAAATGGTCAGGTTAAGGCTATAATAGCAAATGGACTCAACAAAAGAAATCATCTCATACCAACCAAACCAAACCAAATTTATCTTTCAATTATCAATCATTTATATTCCTTAGTGTAATCCTTATTTTTATCAATCATTTACATTTCTTAGTGTAATCTTTATATTTACTTACTATTTACATTCCTTAGTTTAATCCATAGCAGTAATCAGGTAGATGTTAACTTTCGTTGTAATTCGAGTTTATTCTCTTATGTTGTATTCAATTCGAGTATCAAGGAAGTTATCTATCTAAAGAGGCATTCTCTAGTTATTTTCCATGGCTGACAATAAGAATTTTGTTTTTGTTTTATCTATATTGAAGAAAAAAAAGTTCTTTCACATGAAAGGTAGAGGTGTGCCCCATTTTCAGAGAATGAATCCCATCATCTGATCATCTTAAGCAACGTTGTGCACATGGCTGAATATGCGATCGATCTTATTAGAGCTTAGTCATATACGGTTGATTTTTTATATATCTACATATCTTAGTGCTTGGGGTCCTAACAGTTCAGTTTGAATTGAGCTGCACATTCAAGTTTGGTATGCCCGCACTAATCACGTGACCGTGAGTGAAATAGCAGCAACAAATAGCTATAGTTAATGACTTGAAATGTTTGATGAGGTTATCCATGCTTTGAATAAGTAAAATTATAATGTTGGTATGCTATTTATATGAATGTTCTTGAGATGATAACATGTTTGATGAATTTCCTTAATTATATGATCAGATGGTAGTAGAATCTTCCTTTTTTATGTGTTGAGTAATATTGGCCTATGTTTAACATTGATTGTTGATAAATTGTTTATGATTAAAGATTAAATGATCTATTAGAGTGTTAGTAATGGAATGGTTCATGAATCAACGTTATATGGAATAACTTGTCATTAAATGCTCCGGATCAAGATTGAAAAATGTAATAGGAAGTGATTGCTTACTTTTGGTTAACAATCACATACTTGGTCGATTAAGATAGAGCGCAATCAACCGACCATGACTGGGATTACATGGGTTGTCTGAACTCTCAATGTCGGTTTGACCGAGGTGTTGGGGGCCTTGCACAAAACCTTAGGATCTAGCCTCTCAAAACAAACCAAAATTATGGAATAATAATGCAATGAAATAAATCAGAGCATCAACCACACAACACAAGAGATTTTTACGTGGAAAACCCTCAAAGAGGTAAAAACCACGAGACCTCGTCCAGATCAACAATTCACTATGAAGTAAAACGGTACAACCTTCTTCACTCACGCAGGAGTGGATAAACAATAAGTGAAACAAAGAAAACGAAGAGATCTCACCGATTACGAGGACGTGGAAGCACTGAGATATGGTAGATCACCTCTACGAGCATAACCTCCCTTCCACAAGCTTCCTCTCTCTCTTTCTCTTTCTTTCACCTTTGATGGCCCTAAGCCCTCCTAGAAAATCTTTAGGAAACCTTAGAATACCCTAGAATAGCCCTAGAGACCCCTTTTTATAGTTTTAGGAAACTCCTTTCCGCATCCCAGTTGTGAAATGACTTGCAAAACGAAATCCGCACAAAATCGCGAAACGAATCTGCGTAACATCGACTGGTTGTACCGAGTTCACGACCGGTCGAGCGCCACCCACTACCGGTTAGAACCTCCCACGACCAGTCGAGCAACCCCGAAAAAAATAGTCCACAATCGTTGGACTTTGAGTCGAACCACGACTCGACTCCACGACTGGTCGTGCACCAGCCCTCGAACGGTCGAGCGAGGCTCACGACCGGTCGAGCACGAGACAAAAAATCTCATCAAATCTCCCCCTTTTTGTCCTAGGAGGGATCCACCTTCTTCAAGCCAGCCTGGTTTCTACAAACCTCAAACTTGCCCTTGAGCAAAGCCTTGGTCATCATGTCTGACCCATTATCGTCCGCATGAACCTTCTCAAGCTGTAACACCTTCTGTTCCAAAGTATCCCTAATCCAGTGATACCGAATCTCTATGTGCTTCGACTTAGAACGCTGACTTGGATTCTTGCTCAAGTGTATAGCACTTTAACTATCGCAATATACCACGTGCTCTTCCTGCTTCAGGCTAAGTTCTTGTAGGAACCTCTTCATCCAAAGCATTTCTTTACATGCCTCTGTGACTGCAATGTACTCGGCCTCTATCGTCGACAATGCTACAACCTTCTGCAGCTTGCTCTGCCAAGAAATCGGTCCCCCTGCAAACGTGAACATGAACCCCGATGTAGACTTCCTGGAGTCTATGTCACCTGCCATATTTACATCTGTGTAGCCCTCTAACATAGGTTTACCGTCACTATAGCATAGGCTCAACCTGGATGAGCCTCTTAGATACAGCAGTATCCACTTAACCGCTGCCCAATGTTCTTTGCCAGGATTGACAAGATACCGGCTGACAACACCAACCGCATATGCTATGTCTGAGCGTGTACACACCATAACATACATCAAACTTCCTACAGCTGACGCGTAGGGTATCTTCTACATCTCTTCCACCTCTGCCTTTGTCTTGGGACACTCTTTGTCTCTCAATCTGAAGTGACCATCCAGTGAAGTATTGATCGGCTTCGCTGCATTCATTTTGAACCGCTCTAGGATTTTCTCAATATACCGCTCTTGTGACAGCTAAAGCTTCCTGCTGCTTCTGTCACGGGCTATCTCCATTCCTAGGATCTGTCTAGCCGGGCCTAAGTCTTTCATCGCAAAAGACTTACCCAACTCCTGTTTCAGCCTGTCGATCTTCTTAATGTCTTTTCCCATGATGAGCATGTCATCAACGTATAACAGCAGAACTAAGAAATCACCATTTGAAAACTTGTGTGTGAACACACAATGGTCCGACTTCGTTCTGTCATACCCATGCTGTAACACGAACGAGTCGAACTTCTTGTACCATTGTCGTGGAGCTTGTTTCAGCCCATACAAGCTCTTCCTCAGCCTACACACCATATGCTCATTGCCCTTGACTTTGAACCCCTCTGGTTAGTGCATGTAGATCTCTTCTCCCAGGTCACCATGGAGGAAGGCAGTTTTAACATCTAACTGCTCTATCTCCAGATCCATGCTAGCCGCCAACCCAAGCAATACCCGTATGGATGTCATCTTCACCACTGGTGAGAATATCTCCTCGAAGTTTATACCTTTCCTCTGACCAATCCCTTTCACCACAAGTCTGGCCTTGAACCTTATCTATGAATTCTTCTGCTCAACCTTCTTTCTGAACACCCACTTGTTACTCAAAGCTTTATTGCCCTTACACAATTTCACCATATCATAGGTGTGGTTCTTATGCAAGGATTCCATCTCCTCTTGCATAGCTTTCAACCACTCCCCCTTATGCTCGTCGGCTAGGGCCTCGGAATAATCTTCTAGCTCTCCCCCATCAGTCAATGTACTCATACGGCGAGTACCTCTTGGACGGTTGTCTGTCCCTAGATGACCTTCTCACCTGTGGCTCAACAGGTGGATCATGTGGGGGCTACTCCCCTAGTCCATCTTCTAAAGGAACTCCTACGTCCTCTACACCTTGCTGTACTCCCCTATCATCAGGCACCACGGGGAGGAATAATCGGATCCATGTTCTCTAGCTCACCTGAATTAGGTTGATTCTTCTCTGGCTTACCAATGACTTCTATACACTGATCTTCAAAGAAAACCACATCTCTGCTCCTGACAAGCTTTTTCTCGGTTATATCCCACAATCTGTAATCGAACTTTTCATCATCGTACTCCAAGAACAAACACTGCCTGATCTTCATATCGAGCTTGGACCTCTTATCCTTTGGTACGTGAACGGATGCCCTGCATCTAAAAACTCTGAGATGACTATATGATGGATCATGTCCAGTCCACACCTTCTCGGGTACTTCTCCATTCAACGGGGCTGATGGAGACCTGTTTATCAGATATACTGCCATGTGCATTGCTTCTCCCCAAAATATCTTGGGCAATTTCGCATGGGATAACATGCATCTGATTCTCTCTACAATGGTGCGATTCATTCGCTCAGCTACACCATTATGCTGGGGGGTCTTGGGAATCGTCTGTTCATGCCGTATACCCAGGGACTTACAATACTCATGAAAGTCACCAATGTATTCACCACAATTGTCAGTGCGGATGCACTTCAATGATATACCTGTCTCTCTCTTGACCATAGCATGAAACAATTTAAACACACCAAAGACCTCGTCCTTGGATTTCAAAGCATAAACCCAAACCCTTCTAGATGCATCATCTATAAAAGTAACAAAATACAATGCCCCACCCAAGGTTTTTGTCCTCATAGGACCACAAACATCAGAATAAATCAAATCTAATGCATGCACTTTATTAATATGAGAAGCAGTTTTAACGAATGAAACTCTATACTGTTTCCCTGATAAACAATCAAGACAGGTTTTGAGGGGTGTACCTATCACGTCTGGAAGGAGCCGTTTCCTCGCTAGTAGCTGAAACCCTTTTTCACTCAAGTGGCCTACACGCCTGTGTCACATGTCAATAGCTGAATCTTCCACTGCGTTCAACCAACCCTTGCATATACTGACACTTGCCTTGTAAAAGGTGTAACACTTCTTTCCTCTGGATGCTATCAACAAACCCTTGATGAGCTTCCATCACCTATCAACAAACTGGCTTTCATAGTCATCATCATCCAACCTTCTCGTCGACATCAAGTTGAAGCGAAGGTCTGGGATATGTCTCACATCCCTGAGAACTAATGTGCAACCCACATCGGTCTTCACACAAATATCACCGACTCCCATGATTTTCAATACGCCAGAATTTTCCATCTTCACGGTCCCATAGTCACCTGACTTATAGCTTGTGAAGAAGTCCCTGCATGGAGTCGCATGAAAAGAAGCTCTCAAGTCTATCACCCAGTTGGTGTCCTGACTCGTAGCCGTGAGGCATACATCATGATCTACTGAAAGAATAATTATAACGTCGCCATCTGAGGCGACCGCAGTTTAATCTGATTCATCTTCCTTTCATTTTCTTTTCTTGTCGTTCTTAGCCTTACGACATTCATGCTTATAGTGACCCTTCTTGCCACAATTCCAGCATTCAACATCTTTTCTGTTACTCGACTTACCTCTTGATTTATCTCAGGCCTTCCCGCCCTTCCTATTCTTTCCTCTCCCCCATTCTTGTGTCACAAGGGCCTCTTGCTGATTAGACCCCTGAGACTTCCTCATTGTCTCTTTATTGAAGAGACAACTAGTTACCTGTTTCATAGATATCTTTCCGTCTGGCGCGGAGTTACTTAGAGACACCACCAATGTCTCACAACTGTTAGGCAATGAACTAAGCAAAAGTAAAGCCTACAATTCATCATCCAGGACCATCTTCATAGAGGAGAGCTGATTCACTATATTGCTGACCTCATTCATGTGCTCGGCCACAGAACCACCATATTTGAACTTGATATTCACAAGTCGCTTTATCAGAAATTTTTTTATTACCGGCTTTCTTCCTCTCATACAACCCTTCTAATTTCAGTCATAGGCTAGCGACTGAGGTCTCTATAGACATGGTGGAACACAGAATCATCCAACCATTGTCTAATAAATCCCACCACCTTTCGATCCATCTTCTTCCAATCATCATCAGACATATCCTTGGATTTTGCTAATATGCCTAAAATTAGATAATATAGGTCCTTACAAAAAAGCAAGTCCTCTATCTTAGCCTTCCATATGGTCTAGTTAAAACCATTGAGGCTGATCATCCTTGATGAGCCACCTTCCATAATTTAAAAACCGATCCTACCCGTTCAATGAACTTTGCTCTGATACCACTTTGTTGCGGGCCTTGCATAAAACCTTAGGATCTAGCCTCCCAAAACAAAGCAGAATTATGGAATAATAATGCAATGAAATAAATCAAAGCATCAACCACACAACGCAAGAGATTTTTACGTGGAAAACCCTCAAAGAGGTAAAAACCACGGGACCTCGTCCAAATCAACAATCCACTATGACGTAGAACGTTACAACCTTTTTCACTCACGCAAGAGTGGATAAACAATAAGAGAAACAAAGAAAACAGAGAGATCTCACCGATTACGAGGACGTGGAAGCGCTGAGATATGGTAGATCACCTCTACGAGCATAGCCTCCCTTCCACAAGCTTCCTCTCTCTCTCTTTCTCTCTCTCTCACCTTTGATGGCCCTAAGCCCTCCTAGAAAACCTTTAGGAAACCTTAGAATACCCTAGAATAGCCCTAGGGACTCCTTTTTATAGTTTTAGGAAACTCCTTTCCGGATCCCAGTTGCGAAAGGACTTGCGAAACGAAATCCGTACAAAATCGCGGAATGAATCTGCGTAACCTCGACTGGTCGTACCGAGTCCACGACTGGTCGAGCGCCACCCACGACCGGTCGAGGACCTCCCACGACTGGTCGAGCACCCCTGAAAAAAATAGTCGACAGTCGCTGGACTTTGAGTCGAGCCACGACTCGACTCCATGACTGGTCGTGCACTAGCCCTCGACCGGTCGAGCGAGGCTCACAACCGGTCGAGCACGGGACAAAAAATCCCATCACGAGGTTCCCTAGGTCCACTGATTGAGCCTCACTCTAGCTTATTGTTTAATTGATGAAATGTTCTGATTGATGCAACATATTCCCTTAGATCTAGTGTACAATGACTCCATTTGCCTTGTAGTTGACATTATACCCGTTAGTAAACGATATAATAATTTTACAAAGGCTCATGAGTCAGGAATGGCGGTATGAGAAACTGTGCCTGAGTTGTCGGCCTATGCTGAGTGGTGAGCCCCCATAGTGATCAGTGAGCAATTGATGAAGGTAACGAGCACGTTATTCATTTGTTGATCTAGGTGACGACCCTTATCTTACTGATTTGATCATGGGACATTAACATATACCTATGGCATTTTCTATCTATGATTCGATATCAGGTGACGAATCCTAAGTTTAGATTATGGGACACTGACGATACAACATGTGATTCTGATTATTGGACTCTTCATACAGTCGTGGTATTCTACTTTTTCCAATTTGGTTGTTTGTGAATTTGGAATGACAATAGATTGACTAATACATGCATATCATGGCATTTGTGGGCAATTTTGATGACGAACCATATTGTTGTCACTTGGATCACATTGCGGTAATGTTGGTGATGAGCCACATTACTGTCGTGGCTTATTTATTATTGTTTGTGGGTGATGTTGTTGACAAGTCACTCATTGTCGGCGTTGATATTATTATTTGGTGATATTGGTGACGAGGCATATCCCTTTTGGTTACTTTATTTATTGGGACATGCATATGCATATCATGGCATTCATGCATCTAATTCAACCAGATTAGGAATTTGTTTACTACTATCATTACTTATGCATTATGATATTGATTGACTGTATAATTTGAGAGAATGGTAACACTAAATTGATCACTCACTCCTTTTTTGGGACGGTGTTCTAAGACATTAACCCAGATGTATGCGACATAGGTATCATAGAGTCCTGGAGGATGCATATGTGGATCGACCTATAGAGGAAGTACCCTACTTCCGGCTGTAAGAGGAGTGAGAGTAGTTGTTATGATCTACCGTTATTAGTGTAGTGCTAGATTTTTCTGAGCTTTTAGATGTTGGACTTATATTTTCTAGACATGTACTCGGGTCCCCAGCTGAGTGGACTTTTATTATCTTATTTGGTTTGTGGTATAGTTTGCTTGGGTATGTGTTGCTATCAAACTTACTAAAACTATAGATGGATTACATGTTTTGGGTTATTTCTCAACCGTTGGGCTGATTATTGTTTAATTGTGACTTAAATCACACTTCCGCATCATAAGTTAACGCTCGAGATATTTAAGATCGAGGATGTATTCAACCTCTAACATTTGGGGTGTTATAATTAGTCATTAATCACATTTATATAATTTATAGAGAACTTTAATTCAAACTAATCTGATCACCTTTTGAATTCATCTCTACCAAATTTAGGTGAGTGATCCCAACATGTTTCCTCTCCATTAAAGTTAAAGTAATTTGGTTGATTGATATGTTTGTATGCTTACTTTGATGTTGCTGTTATGTTCTCTTACTTAATTTGATAGGACATATGATTTGATTTCTGTATTAGTGTAGAAGTAACGATGACTAGATTCATGATTTGATTTAATGTGTTAATATAATTCATAATCCGACTTACTAAATTGATGCAACTCATAATCTAATTGGTTATAATGATGTAACATATGAATTGATTACTAAACTGATGTTACCAAATAGTATAAAAATTGTGTTGATTCTAATATGAGAATCAGAATGATATATACAATCAATGACTTACAACTGTGTTGCTATAATTGTGCATTTATTTCTTGCATGCACAATTCATGCTTGAAATCCTGAGGGATCTCCCAAGATAGTTTACCTGCTAGAATCGTTACTAGATACCCACTATACTATTGGAAGCCTACTCGATGAGTAGATGTGAGCCTTGCCCATGCATACCAAAATGGTATCAGCTTGCCAATGGGCAGACGTGGCTTGATGGTTTTCCGACTCAAGTAAGTGGGTGGTTTCCAACTTCATGCATTCACGCATTTATGCATTTGCATAACATTCACATTCTACACTTATATTGTTATATCGTTGCTTGTTGCTCTATTTAATTTTGGTGCGATGAACCATGCTGGATTTTCTCATTAGGCATGACTAGCTTACCCTGTATTGATGAAAAATTTTATATATATATATATATGTGTGTGTGTGTGTGTGTGTGTGTGTGTGTGTGTGTGTGTGTGTGACTGAGGCTAAACCTTTAGCTCAAGAAGAGGAGGACGTGATCGAGCCAGAAAAGGACCTACGGGACACATGACCTTATCCGTTAGAGGAAGAATTAACTGTTTTGGACCAGGCATAAACATTATTTCCACTTTACATTTGATATCTTAGAATTTTATATGATTGTTGTAAGTGCATTGAATATGACTTATTTAATTGTTAGATTGATTCATTGTCAGTTATTTAAATAAAACTTAAATGTGTGAGTCCTTAGCTGAATTGATAATAGCTAGTTGGAATGAATGTTGTATGAAGTGTGGTTGTGGTAAATGAGAATTTAGATTTTACAAAAATAATGTTAATTGTGAGACTTTGTTCAAATGTATTAAATAAGCTGAGAACACTTAGTGTACGAGTTACGACATGGATCTTGGGTCTGGCATGTGTGCTCGTACTTAAAATTCGAGTAGTGACAACCATAATCAACAACAGTAACATCCTGAGTATTGTTCAATAAATCGTCACTAGTAGAGAACCATTTTAACACCCCCCTTCATTTCACCACCATTCATAAACTTCCTTGGAATTGAAGCTACTTGAAAGGAAAGCCCTAGAGGAGGAAAGGGGAAAATTGAGTTGAGGAAAGGAGTGCTAATTCTAAAAATTCATGTACAATTAGGTGTAAAAAGAGGGATAAGAGAGGTAAACTTTGACGTATTGTGCTTGAGGTCTGTCCAATTATTTAGGTCCAAGACGATGTTAGGGTGGATGACCTCGGACCATTAAAATTTTTTGCCTATTTGAGGGTCCCATAGTGGACCTTATACGTCATCAAATTCAATCATATTATAAATCTAACAAGACACTAGACTCATTAGACTCTTAAAAGGACCAGGTGGGTCATGTTATAAGAAACAATTGGGACGGGAATGCCCACCATTTAAAAAATATGATTATTTGTGAGGCCCACCATGAACTATACATGCTAACTAATCAAGTCAAATAATTCAAGTGATCGGAATGATTGGCATGCAGGACATTCCAATACTCAGCTAGGCCGCCCTATAAGAACCAATTATTGTGACGGGTACACCCACTATTAAAACGGTCCATATTGTTGGTGTGGCCCACTAGATTTTGATATTGGCCTTAAATTAACACCTAATGATAGAAAAATGGGGACTTAAATATAGATGGATTGGATTACCTACACAATGACGGTGGGTCCTACAAACAATGCGTGAGCACCATTTTTTTTTACCACTGTAGAGGCATTGCACTTTTCATTCTTCTTCTCTTATAATCGAAAATGGGGAACACCATTCAATGCTTTGAAAAAATATCTTAAGACCCGTGGCCATTAGTGACGGCCAGTGGTACATGAAGGGTTTTCTGATCGCAGGGGGGCAAGAAAAGAGGAAAGAGGAGAGAGAGAGAGAGAGAGAGAGAGAGAGAGAGAGAGAGAGAGAGAGATATGTTACTGCTACTACTCTCCAATTATAGAGAGAGGGGTGGGTTTCCACCCTTTTCTCCTCTTTTTGAAAAATGGGAACGTTAACATGTAAGTAAGTGAAGTGACTTCTCAATTCCAGTTCCTAGAATATTTTTCTATAAGGGCCTGTTTGATTTTCTGGCTCAAATGTACTTACCTTGTAAATGAGTAATCATTATTTACCAAGGTAATTACCTGCATCGTTCCCAATGCTGACTTGACCGGTTACTTTTTAAACACTTAAATCGAGGAATTTGTAAAACAAATATGGGGCCCACCATAATGTGTGTGGCTAATCCACACCGCCCATTCATTATGCCAAATGAATTTAAGGCATGAGCCCAAAAATTAGGCAAATCCAAAGCTCAAGTGGACTACACCATACGAAATTGTGAGAATCGAATGCCTACCATTAAAAACTTGTTGAGGCCCTTAGAAGTTTTAGATCAAGCTTATATTTATATTTTTCCCTTATTTATGTCTATGTGACCCTATGAACGGGTTAGATGGTGAATAAACCTCAATGTGGGCCCAGTAAAAGAATCAACTTTCAACGGTGGACAAATTAAGTCCATTGTTTCCTTTCATGTGGGCCAATTGAGCATTAGATCTTCCTAATTTTTTGGATCATGCCCTAAAATATTCTAATAAAACAGATGGACGACATGGATATATTATATACATTATGGTGGGGCCCACGGATTTAAGTCAACATTTTTGGACCGATTTTCTAGGTGGAATTACAAATTCATTTTCAAACAAGTGAAAAAGTAATAATTACTCATTTACCAGGGATGTACCAGGATCATGGAAAATCAAACAGGCCCTAAGTGATTTATAGGTGGTGACTTACATATGAATTTCCTTCCTCAAACATTGATTTATAGGTTGTGATTGAAATTGCGGTTTTATTGCTACAAGCGAAGCTCGAAGGTATGGCTAATGCCTTAGAAGGGGTGAATATGACTTTTTAAAATTTAATTAAATAATTAACATGCACTTACTTCTAAATACTTATGTAAATGAATACAAACAAGAATGAGTGCAAAAGTAAAGTGTACTTAGTGAAAACATTATTCAGGCATTTTGTCAAACATGTTTGCTACAGTAAATAAATCAAGTATATTGTTCAACAAAATATAACAAATAAAGATTTAAATCATTCAACCCATTGCACAAGATGTATAGTGTGATTCAGCTACGTGCCTACTCCACTCCCGGTTGACGCACTCTCTCCTAGAGTGTGCCGGATTTTACTATTCAGATGGTTTTAAATCAGGTTCACCATAAACTTTTATAACATATAAAAGGTCTATGTTTTTCATCCATCGATGGCCTACACAAAGTCTTACGAAGTCCTACACAAGGACAAAAAAAACATGATCTCCCGTTGGAGGCCTACGTATACAAGGTATTGTCGAGTTTGGTAGTTTAAACTCTGAAACCCAATTCTACATAAGAAATGGTTTTCAGACACTATGGACTTAAAAATACTTTCTTACCTAAAGTAGATGAGCCTCATTAAATACCTTGATGAAGATCTTCTTGAATCATGAAACATCTTTAGCTCCCTTGTACCGCAACCGTACGATGGCGTTGAAGATACCGAGGTTTTGAGTCAAGGGTTTGGTGAATCCTAACTTGATATTGATGAGTCTTTATGAGCTAGTTAAGAATCCCATGGTTGAACATTTAATGCAATGTAGCATAAAGATCTGCCAATAAGTGTGGTTGCTAGAGCATTAATAAATGTTGAAGTTTTTTGTTTAATCCAAGCTTTGAATGCTTAAATGAATGTCTTTAATTAAAACATTAATTGAATAATGAATTCTATAAGGAAAGAAAGCATTGGAAAGTAGAGGATTAACTATGGTTACTCACACACACAAGGCTTTCTCTATTTCTTACCAAATTACCAAGAAATCTCTCTTTCGTATATGTAGAGAAGATTTGTAATAGTAAAAAATGGGCATAAATTTGTCAAGTTCGATGGCATCGAAGTGTCTCTTTGATGTCATCGAAGGACCTTCGATGTCATTGAAAAAATTAGAGAAAATATATAATATGAACTGATGGACAAATTTTGTGCCTGAGTTTGATGCCATCGAGTGACCTTCGATGTCATCGAAGAGGTCCTTTGATGTCATCGAAGGCTTCCTCGATGTCGTCGAGAAAATTAGTATTTTCGACCTCAGGTCACTGGACAATTTGGATGATAGTTCGATGTCATCGAGGAGGTCTTCAATGCCATTGAAGGGAGCCTTCGATATTATCGGGAAAATCCAGAAATTTGAAGTTTAGTTGCTGGACAGTTTAGAGTATAGGCTCGATGCCATCAGTGACAGTTCGATGGGACTTCGATAGTATCAAAACTTGTCTGTTTTGATATTTTCTTTTTAAATAGACACCTTCCCACACTACCAACTATCATTATTTAATTTAGCTTTTCCTATGATGTTTGGGCTAGATAGAACGTTTTGTTTAGTGGGATTGATATAGGTTTTTGAAGAGGTCTTTGATATTTTCTTACTTTGTCATGCTTTGAATGCCTTTGATCCTTAAGTCTTTATGCTTGAATTTTCTTTGGGACTTTCGGACTCTAAAACTCATAACTCATATTAATTGACAAATTATGACATTTACATTAATTTATACGTGAATTTCCTCCTCAAAGGTAGCCTGTAAGTGGCTTCCTTGTAAGTCACTTCTATTTTACTCAACTTGCAGGCATCCAAATACATTTCTCCTCAGTTGAAGCTAAATTTCAAAGAATACAAATACTCTACTTGCCAAAAAATGCCAACTCCATTTTTCCTACATTGTGATTGGTCCATGCCACCATCACTGACATCATCACCACTCATACATTAAATATGTGGCCTAATTTATATTGGTACGAACAAGAGTTTCCTATTTGTGGCAAGAAGAAAATCAGTATTCAATTTCGATCTAATTTTAAGAACTTTCTCTTCCTAAACATGTGGGGGCATCACAAACAAGAGTACAGATCCTCTGTTTGAGTCAAGTTGCAAAATTGTGATTGTTACAATCTAATTGAACCATGTGATTGTATAATTGCATCGGTGATTGAGATGGACCCATCACTATTCAGCATACGAGGAAAAAAGCGGGAAAGTCATGCTTTTGGCAAACAGAGGATCCAGACTCGACAAGAATATTCTGATCCATACCCCTTGGCTGCCCACCACTGCCAATGGGAACTTCCATATCCCCTTGCTGCCCACGACGGCCAATGGGGACTCTCTCCCCCCCTCCCCTCTCTCTTTGTCAACAAGTCGGCCCCAGCGGGGTGAGTATGATCGATTATCCGTTTCTTCTTCCACCGCGGGAAGAAGGAAGAAGGACACAACATAAAAGATAATAAAATCATAGAACAGATGCTCTGCATGTACATAGGAAAACATTAGTATTTATTCTTCATGTAAACTCTTATTCGGTATTTACACTCTCCCCACATACTTGCATAGAGCAGTTAAAAAAGACTAAAAGCCAACAAAAATCATGGAAGGCTTAAAAGGCCAGTGACTTCGTCCCTCCTCTCTCTCTTGGCGTTGCTCTGGCCCAGGAGCAAAAACATCCTCTTCCTGAGCATTGAAGATCTTTTCCACCTCTCTTGCAGGTACATTGAATGACAACTCCTTCTCTTCACTCTCCATCTGTCTCATTATGTTCTTCTTCCCTACACACACAAGGCAACAACAATAACAATATCAATATTCAGTGGGCCCCAATGCAACCATCAGACGATCCTAACCACCCATTTATTTGGAATCAAAACACATGACCCACCTGCAAGGTAGTATTTCTGGTTGTCACGAGCATTTATTTCAAAGCAAACCATCTGCAGATTCTCATCATGAGAAGCAACAGTCACGACTGGGTGACCAGCTGGGACCACAAAGACCGTGTTAGGAGAGAGACGCGAACGGACTCTCTGGTAGCTTACATGACCCTCATGCTGCTGCTCTTCTTCTTGTTCTTGCTCCCGTCCTTCCTCGCTCTGGCGACTCTGGTTCGACAGGTGAGGACATGCCATCTCGAAGTATCCTCTTCCTTGCTCCACCCACACCACCTTTGTTGCCTTCGAGTTGTAGAAGGGCAAATGCATCGCTCCCTACAAAATGACGAAATTGCCCCTTAGGCTTTAACTCATGCAAAAAATCGACTTGAAACCTAGTTGAGTTGACTCAAAAACTCGGGCGAGTTTCTTGAAAATTTGTTTGAGCTGGAAGATAGTGGCCAACGGATGAAAATGTAGGACCCCCCCCCCTAAAAAAAAATAAAATAAATAATAATAATAAAATAAAATGGGCCACACCAGAAACATAGTTCACGTGAATTTCTGCACATTTCAAGCAAGAGATTAGAGGAGAAGCTTACACGGCTTATGTTGGCAAATGAGATTTGGACGTCCATATCTCGGAGCTGCTTGTAGTCGTCGGCATCAGCTTTGTGCAGTTCACCGTACTTGTTGGAATGGGTGGGCTTCTTGTTCAGCAGGTTGAAGGGCCCTTTCCATTCTCCAAACGGCAATTCATGACTGCCCGAAGAAGATGACGCATGTCGTTCTATGGCCCTTATCTGCTCTTGGGAAGCCCTGATGATCGCGCCCTTTCTCTGCTGACCGAAAAGCTTCTCCAACCTATCCCTTGGAGTCTATAACCACAAAACCAGTGCAAGAAATGCAAGTATATAAGATCATTCTATTCAGGTGTAGAAGAGTTACCACATAGACTACATGCATACAAGCTTCTGTGAATTAAGAAGCAGTTGCAACATCATTGGTTGAATGACATGAAAAAGAGAAGGAGATTGCTTACCTTGAAAGCAGCCTCAAGAATATCATTGCTAAAGCTCTTATAAAAAGATTCAGGGTCCTCACCTCCTGCCCCAAAAAATTCCTACACGACAGAAATCATTTTCATTCCCAATTAAAACTAGCTCTCTATCGCTGATACTACTACAAGAATAGCATGGTATTACTTGGTAGAGGAAAAGGGTATTTGTATTTCACCTTGTAGCGACCGGGAATTGAGACGGATTGGAGAAGATGTGCAACACACAACTTCTCATTGTTGTCTCTGTTAATCAAGAAGACTGTCGTCCCTGCAGGTATCCTAAGGATATCTCCTTTGGAAATGTTGTACGCCTCTTTGTTATTCTCTTTCAAGAAACTGATTGTTCCTCTTCCTGCAATCAATTCACATTTCTTCATTCAAATCAAGCATGCATTCTACTTGTAATTAACCAAACAAAGCAGTCATGCTACAAAGACAACTAGAAGAAGAAAAAGAACCCACACCTCTAACCACATAGAGAACTTCCTCAGCATCCCAATGGTTGGGTATGATAAAGGTATTAGGGTTTGCCTCTAGGATGACGAGGCGGTAGTTGTCGATCCCTTGCAGAAGCTCAGATTGCCTAGAGAACCTCTTTAGAACCCTAATATTGCCTTCTTCGGTCCGCACACGGTGATTAAAGCTCTGTTCATCGAAGAAGTATGGATTATTCATTACTTGCTCTTCATTTCTTTCCATTTGCGTAACTTCTCGATCCGAATCATCACCGCCACCCTGCCCTGTTTGTTCCTTGTACTGCTCTTCGCACCACTGCTCACATTCGCTCTGGTGGTGCTGCTGCTGCCTGCACTGATGTCTGCATTTCTGTAGCTTCTGTTCTGGATCTTCCCGTTCCATCTCGCTGCCACCATGGCCTTTCTTTGTTTGTTCTTCGTATTGCTGCTCGCAGCGTTGTTGGCACTCTATATCGCCAGGTTGACGCTGTCTGCAATCTCTCTGGCATTGGTTCAGCTGTTGTTCGGGATCTTCTCGACTCAAATCATCATCACTGCCACCCTGCCCTGTTTGTTCCTTGTACTGTTGTTCGCACCACTGCTCGCATTCTCTCTGGTGCAGCCGTTGCCGCCTGCACTGATTTCTGCATTTCTGTAGCTGTTGTTCCCTCTCACCGCCATCATGGCTTTGCTTCGTTTGTTCTTCGTATTGCTGCTCGCAGCGTCGTTGGCACTCCATGTCACCGGGTTGACGCTGTCTACAATCTTTCTGGCATTTCTTCAGCTGCTGTTCTGGATCATCTCGACTCAGATCATTACCAACATCTTCCGAAATCCGGATTCCACATACACGCTTGCAAGTTGAGGGATGGAACCGCGCTCTGCATGCCATCATGCACGGCAGGGGATCATGGTCGTACGAGATAGCGAAGGTGCTGGAGACGAGGAATAGTGAGAGAAGGGTCAGAACGAGGGTTGCTGGTTTCGCCATTGGAGAAATCATGGGGCTTTGATGTGGGAAGGATGTGGCGTAAGGGCCTGTATTTATAGGAAAATTTTCCTACAAAGATGAAAATATCCCCACACAGAGTACGTGGATATGTGGCGATTAGAAATTGCATGCATGTCTACGTGCTTGAACATCATCATCAATAGCGGACGCGTGGCCGCTTCTGATCGCAGCGTTCACGTGGTACGGAGTACGGATAAATCACATATCCAAGATAACACATGTTTCATTCAGTGCGTATATACGGGCAAGTTCTATGAGGCGTGCCTAAAATCCACACTGTCCATCAGGTAGGACATAGTATTTTCACCGTTCATTAAATAAATGATCCTGATCCAAAAACCATGGACGATACGGTGTAAATAATATAAAGTAAGGCTTAAAATCTCTTAAGTTGACGAGGTTGTAGCCTCTATAAAATTTGAACTGGATTGCGTTTGATATTTGAATTATATTGTTGTGCGTGTCATGATCAACGGACGGGATGGAATATATACAACCCTACAAACGAACATGTGGTTGGCCTCTAACTCTATTCTCTCATGTGGTGTGGATTATATTAGTTCTTGAACGGAATTATTTTTATCTTCATGAACTATCATAGTGGTATAAATCTGATGGACAGAATGGATGCCAAATAAAGAATAATATGGGGCCCATAGAGCTGGAGTGTTGTACCCGCTGTGTACAACACGCGTCGTAGAAGACTTCCGCGGATATTTCTGAAAATCGCGTAAAAGGGTTTGTGTTGGCTTTTTCGTCGTTTTGTGAGGAGAGAGAACGATTCTGCGAGTAGCATGCAGATGGACGCAGTTCTGCTTTAAGAAACGGAATTCCGACAAACCCGTCGCCGCGTCTGGAGATCACTGTGGATGCGGTCAGTTCCGCTACGTTTTCATAATTGCACGTGCATGCGAGTTTTGGTCCATTAATCAGCGGATCCAGGGATTAGACAGGTCGATATTATTTCTTCTTGCTTCTCTCTAAGGTGAGGTGCCTGCAGAACCTGCCACCAGGGATATCCCTAATGGCACGAATCCGTGAGCCTATCCAGATGTATGTGTTTTATCCACGCATGGCAAGCTCGTTTCAGGTCCCAAAATTGAGACAGATCCAAAGCTCAAATAGATCACGCCACATTTAATAGTGGAGAATGAACGTCTACTATTAAAAATTTCATGGAAGAGATGGAAGTTTTCTTATAATTGATATTTGTGTAATTTCCTTTGTATGCCTTTCTATGTTTTTGTGATCTCATGAACTGAATGACATCAGGGTGGGTCCTGAGAGGGTTTCACAGGCAGGTATTCAATTCCCACTATTTTTTTTTTGCTATCATGAAATTGAGCTTTGGATGTCTCGTTTTTGTTTCCTCCTTCAAAATAAGCTGGCAAAACAGATGGACACTACAGATAAAACATACGTGACAAGGTGGGCCCCATATACATCCCTTTTGGGGAAGCGGATTGGCTGGTGTACCTCACACCAGCTATATAACTGTTGTATTGACGTTAGCAAGTTCTGTGGGTCTGATCATGAGGTATGTGTTATATCCAAACTGTCCATCCATTTGGCAAGCTCATCTTAAGTCTTGAGATGAAAAATAAGACAGATCTAACTATCAAGTGGACCACAATGCAAAAACCAGTGGGGATTGAACGTCTAGCATTGAAACCCTTTTTGGGGTCACAGAAGTTTTGGATCAATATGAAATTTGTTTTTCCTCTTCATTCAGGTATTTGTGACCTTATGAATAGATTGGATGTAAAATAAATGTTATGGTGGGCCCTACAAATTGTTTAACGGAGAAAATTATTATCTCCATTGCTATTTATGGTGTGGTCCAGATGATCTTTGGATATGATTTTATTTTTATTTTGGATAATGCTCTAAAATGATCTTTAAAAATAGATGAACGATGTAGATATAATAAATACATCAATGTGGGGCTCGTGTAACTTTGATCTCCTTTGAACTGTCCGTACAACTCGGAGCTCGATGAGCCTCCGTGCTTGTCTTCGCACGACACGTACCTACAACAGCTATATAGCTGGTGTGAGGTACACCAGCTATCCGCTTCCCCTTGTGGTGGGTGTGACGAGGTGGGCGCGCTGCAGGTAATCTGCTTCCCTGCTGGTGGGTGTTGCAGAAAGTTTATCATCATTTATCTACGGGTTAATAAAAAAGTATCCTCCCAGTTAGGCAAAAAAAATAAAAATAAATAATAATAATAATAATAAATAAAATTAAAAAATCATCATGAATATTATTGATTAGAATCCGGACCCTCCGCGCCCTCCGCATGTCCTGCTTGTTGCCCAACAATATAATTGGTCCACATGATAATTGACATTGTCACCATTGCCGCATTAAATGCAATTAATGATTATTAAATTTATGTTAGTGGTGAGAAGAGGATTTGGACCAAAATGTCATTATCCTTAGTTTAGTAGTTATACTATTTTGAGTGAATAAGAAGTTGCGGCGTATTTAATGAAGTGATGTGGATGGAAGCCTTTTTGGGCATGGGCGAGGCCCAACTCGATCGTAGGGCCCACATTGATGTATGTATATAATCCATGCCACCCATCCTTTTTGCTGTGTCATTTTAGGGCTAGGGCCCAAATATCAGCCTAATTCAGAGCTCGTGTGGGCAACATAATAGAAAATAATGGTGACAATGACACCCACTGTTGAAACTTTCCAGGGTCACTGTGATGTTTGTTAGAAGTAAACACTGCCCAAGTTAGGACTTTTAGAGCCTACGACGAGCCAGCCGACAAGGTGGACAGAATGGATCACCCCATTATGGGCCTCGACTGCTATTATTTAAAAATAATCAAGTTATTAATTATATCGACCTGATAATCACAACCCTTACTACATTACAATTACGACCCTTACCACATTACAACCAAGACCCTTACCATGTTATATAGGTATCGGTCGTGGTTGTCATGTTATATGGGTGGTGGTTGTAATGTGGTAAGGGTCGAGGTTGTTATGTTATATGGGTCATGGTCGTCATGTTATATGGGTCGTGGTTATCATGGGTTGAGGTTGTCATGTTATATGGGTCGTGGTTATCATGTTATATGGGTTGTGGTCATCACATTATATGGGTCGTGGTTATCATGGGTCGATGTTGTCATGTTATATGGGTCGTAGTTGTCATGTTATATGGGTCATGGTTGTCATGTTATATGGGTCGAGGTTGTCATCTGACGTGTGGAGTTCGTGGTTGTAATGTAATAAAGGTCGAGGTTTTCATATTATAAGGGTCATGCGTCCTGTCGTGATTTATGCGTCGAATCCAATCTGTCCATTGGATTTAGAATTTAATTTAACATCATGGGTCAAAAATTAAGTTACATCCAAAAATTTTATGGCCCCCCAAAAGGATTTAAATTCCTATCGTTGAAACCTCCCTGGGTTCGACAGTGTTGTTTACATGCCACGTGATAATATTTTTAGCCCACTTGAGCATTGAATATGATTCATTTTTGGCCTCATGTCCTAAAACGAGCTCACAAAACGAGCATTGAATATAATTTAACATCATGGGTCAAAAATTAAGTTACATCCAAAAATTTTATGGCCCCCCAAAAGGATTTAAATTCCTATCGTTGAAACCTCCCTGGGTTCGACTTGTTTACATGCCACGTGATAATATTTTTAGCCCACTTGAGCATTGAATATGATTCATTTTTGGCCTCATGTCCTAAAACGAGCTCACAAAATGGATGGAGGGAGAGGATTTCTCATAAACATCATAGTAGGTCCCACCTGCGTTCAGGAACTTCCTACAAAAGGCTTTAGCAGGAAATCCGCATCCTTTGAGTGGTCCTTTGAGTGGCTACTGTACATGATGTATGGTCTTATCCACACCATTCATCCAATATTTTTTTATATCATTTTAGAGTATAAAAATGAAGTATATCCAAGGCTTCAGTTGGACTACACAATGGGGATTAAACTATTACTGTTAAAAACTTCTTGGGTGGCACGTAAGTTTATGGATAAAGCTGATATTTGTGTTTTCCCTTCTAGCTGATATTTGTGTTTTCCCTTCATTAGAAGGAAGTTTTTGGATGGAGCTGACATTTGTGTTCTCTCTTTATCCATGTCTACGTAACTTTAAGAATATAGGTTGGATGGCAAATAAACATTGCGGTGGGCCCCAGAAAAGTTTCAAAGGTGAGAATCATTATTACCTGTGAGCCCTAGAAAAGTTTCAACGGTGGGAATCATTATTACAGCTGCTTCCTATGGTATGGTCCACTTAAGCCTTGGATCTGCCTCAATTTTAAATTTATATCTTAAAATGATAGGGAAAAAAATGAATATACGATGTGGATAAGACCCATACATCACGGTGGCCACTCAAACCTTCCTGCCCATTCCCAGCTGGAGAGGGGCGCATCCTAGCAGGAAAAGCTATGCTCTGTGGACCCCACCATGATGTTGGTAAAAGTGAAACTGCTGAGTGGCCACCGTGTAGGAAAAGTTGTGGACGTTGTGTGATAAAGGAGAATCGAATGATTCTCCATGATATTTGCCACCTTGTATAGTTGTAGAGATATGTACAAATATTTTTGAATATTTGTATTTGATTCTTTCCTATTATATAGGATTATACAAGTGTAATTAGTTTGTATATAACTAGAAGTTATCTCCTCCATACGATAAGGAGGATTTCAGCCATTGATCATTGTTTTGCTAAACATCTTTATGGTATCAGAGCAAGTTTTTACCATGCATGGCTGTTTCGGCTTCTTCATCTCCTACTCTTCCGCTCAACACAATGGTGCATATGCTCACCATTAAACTGACCTCCTCCAATTACTTATTGTGGGGAAATCAGTTTGTTCCTCTGTTAGCCAGTCAAGAGCTTTTTGGCTATTTGGATGGTACGTAGCATCACAACTCCCTCTGTCACGATTACTGCCTCTGCTGGCACCACAACTCCAAATCCTGCTTATACCTCTTGGCTGCATACTGATCAGACGCTGCTCAGTTTACTCTATTCTTCTCTTACAGATGAGTCTATGAGTAAGGTACTGGGTTTACGTCATTCCCATGAGGCTTGGCGCGCTCTTGAAGTCTCATTCTCGCACCGGTCGAAGGCTCGAGAACTGCAACTCAAGGATGAACTCCAGTTGATGCAACGCGGCTCTCAGTCCATTGCTGAGTTTTCTCGCACCTTCAAAGGTCTTTGTGATCAACTGGCTGCTATTGGTCGTCCCATTGACGACATGGATAAAGTCCACTGGTATTTACGAGCATTAGGACCCGACTACAAATTTTCTCTACCACTATGATGTCACAGCTTCCGCTACCCTCTTTTGCAGAGATTGTTCCGAAAACTTTGAGCCATGAGATTTTTGAATGGTCGGTCTCCCACTCGTCTTCCAACTCTGTCTATTATGTGTAGCAGACTTATAAAGCGGCAGGAGCTAAGAAAGGGAAGAATCGGTCTTCAACCTTTTCTACAACCTCTGCCAATTCAAAGTCGTCATCCACCTCCTTTGTTCACTGTCAATTGTGTGACAAGGAGGGACACTTGGCCAAACGTTGTTGGAGCTTCTTGAAAGTCAAGAAGAAGCAATCGGCTCATCTTGCTAAAGCACTTTCTACCTGCTCGGTTCAAGCTCTGAATGACTCTGAATGGTTCCCTGACTCTGGTGCAACGTCCCACATGACAAGTGACACTGAGGGTGTGGATCAACCGGCTATCTACTCTGGTAATGAACGTGTCATGGTCGGAAATGGTCAGTCTTTAGCAATCTCTCATACTGGTTCCATTTCATCTCTTGTTCCGTCTAGTCCCCTTCTTTTATCAAATGTCTTAGTTGTTCCTGGCATTAAGAAAAATCTTATTTCTATTAGTCAGCTTACGAAAGACAATAATTGTTTTGTTACCTTTTCTTCCTCTGGTTTTACCATACAGGATCGGGTCACAAGAATGGTACTGGGAGTCGGAAGATGTGAAAATGGTCTTTACGTGTTAGATCGTCGTCATCATGCTTTCATGTCCACCACTTCTCCTCCACCGCGAGCCTCTGTTCGCTTATGGCATGCTCACCTTGGTCATCCACACTATCGTACGGTTGCTTCTCATTCTAGATTAGGATCTATTTCTTGTAGTAATAAATTGATGAACATTGATTCTGAAATTTGTGTTGGTTGTAACTGTGGACCCACCATGATGTGTATGTCTATTATATATGATTTTTATCCACGCCGTCCATTTTCCATATCATTTTATGATTCTTATCCACACCATCCATTTTCCATATCATTTTATAGGCCAGCCATGAGCCCAAACATGAGACAGATCCAAATCTGAGGTGGACCGCACTAGAGATCCAAATCTGGTGTGGACCAGACTAAAGGAAACAGTGGTGATTGAACGCCCACTGTTAACAACTTTTAGGGAGGCCTCAGAAGGTTGAAGTTACAGTGGTGATTGAATGCCTACCGTTAAAATCTTTTAGGAAGCTTTCGTTTATCCAGGTCCGCTTGACACAATCAACGGGTTGGACATGTTTATTTATTTATTTATTTTAAGAAAGTTTTTAATGGTAGGCGTTCAATCACCGCCCAGCTTTTTTTAATTTTTTTAATGGTAGGGGTTCAATCAGTGTGCACCTTATATTTGGATTTGACCTTAAATTGATATGAAAAAATGAATGGGGGCATTAGCGCAACATGACGCAGAAGGCGTCCCGGGAAAAGATTTTTTATTTTTTCTTGCTTTCAAGGGATATTTTTTTATAATAGCACATCATTAATTATATGTCCTTAAATAAGTATTTTTATGGGAAAATGCACTGATCTATGGTCAACAGGCTAGGTCAAGCATCCTAACAAGCTATAGGTGCAACCTAGTAGTCCAGCCCTCACCTCTAAACCAACAAGAAAAGATGCTCCGCCTCAACCCAAGGCCGAGCTCAACCTCAGTAGAAAAATTGAGCCAGGCCTCAACAAATAGGCCGAACCCAACCTCAACAGATAGGTTGAGCCCGACCTCAGTAAGTAGGTCGTGCTATACCTCAGCCCGCCAAGGTCTCAACTAGCATGACGAATCAAGCTCGTGGCCAACATTAGGCCGAGCTCGACCTAACCAACGCCGAGTCGGCCCACGATTTGTGCCAAAGATCACGAAGACCATCTCCAATGCGGATATCTTCGCTGATGATCTAGAAGAATCCACCCCCATAGATCTAGAATCCTAGAAAGATTCTATCCCTACCAAAACAAGGACAAACACCCCCTATGCAACTGCCTCTCCCCACCTATAAAAGAAAAGACTCTCAAAAGAAGATGGACGCTAAAAGAAAAGACTCTCAAAAGAAGATGGACGCACAATATCTAGTCGTAACCCTTGTATACCCAACTAAGACTCAAATTCCTGACTTTGGTATCGGAGGGTCCCGGCACACAAGTCAAGGTCTTATTTGCCCTTTGTGCGGGTTCACCAGCTAATTAAGGAGAAGAGTAACCAGATTTCTACATCAACAAGTATCTCAGTATCTATTTAATTTTTCTTAAGCAATATTGTCATTATTTAGTGGGTATTTTTATCATTTTAGAAAAAAAAAAATACTTCAAAACTAACTGAAGTTGAAGGAAACTAATGGAAGGTACCTGTTTGACGATAACTTAATTAATAAATGAGGTAGATTTATAAAATTTTAACTTAAGAAGGTACAGGAATGTCAATAATATATTAACGAGGCGCTAATTTGTAAATATTCCTTTTTTTTTATATCCCTTGGGACTTCTTTCTTCATCTTTCTTTTGACGAGCACGTACATTAACGACGCTTTTTCTTTCGTTTGGTTAATGAGTCAATACGTCTACTTTACTCTCAACAACACGAAAAGGCAATAAAATCAGAGAAGTTGCACTGCACGTACACGGTAAAAACCTCCTTTTATTCTTCCCCGCTCTTGGAAACTCTTATTCGGTATTTACACTCTCAAGTCTCTACGCACGTACTTACATATAGGTAGGTAGGTAGTCAGTCTCTTACTACATAGATCTCGTGCCACAGAGAGCAGTTAAAAGACTAAAAGCCAGCGAAATCCAAGATGGACTCTAGAGGCCCGTGGCTTCCTCCCTCCTGTCTCTCTTGGTGTTGCTCCGGTCCAGGAGCGAAAGCCTCCTCCCCCTGAGCATTCAAGATCTCATCTATCTCTCTTGCAGGTGAACTGAACGAGAGCTCCTTCTCTTCCTTCTCCATCTGCCTCAGTATGTTCTTCTTTCCTACATACATGACAACAACAAGAACAAGATCAATATCTAGTGGGCCCCAATGCAATGATCAGACGATCCTAACCATCCATTTGGTTGGAATCAAAACATATATATGACCCACCTGCTAGATAGTACTTGTGGTTGTCCCAGGCATTTACTTCAAAGCACACCATCTGCAGATTCTCGTTACCAGAAGCAACGGTAACGACTGGATGACCTGCTGGGACGACAAAGCCCGTATTGGGAGAGAGACGAGAACGGACTCTTTGGTAGCGTACAGGACCCTCATACTGCTGCTGCTGCTCTTCTTCTTTTTCTTGCTCGCTCTGGCGGCCTCCTTGCTCGCTCTGGCGACGCTGGCTCCAGACGTGAGGACACGCCATCTCGAAGTAGCCCGTTCCTTGCACCACCAACACCACCTTTGCTGACTTCGAGTTGTAGAAGGGCAGATGCATTCCTCCCTGAAAAATGAATAATTGTCAGTCTTGAACACGCACACAATACCATGTTTGAGCTAACAGATTATTTCCACCACGTGGGGTCCACCGTTCTGGCTATCAAAACCATTTATTCGTGTGGCCATAGTTCAAAAACACGAGAAAACTCAACTCAAAACGAACTCGATGTGTTTCTTGAGAAGTGGTATGAGTTTTCTGAGGTTTTATATTAAATATCTAAATGTAATAATATATAAATAATGTCATTTGTGCCAATTTGAGTCGAGCTACGTCGAAAACTCTTGAGGCTTGGTGAAATCTGGTCAAGATGAGTCAACTCGCCTGAGTTTAAGTCGAGTTTTGTAACTATGCATGGAACACTTGGGTGGATGCGAAGTACCCAAAAACTCGCATCGATGGTTCATCCGATAAGAGCGTTGGGTCTATTACAAGATAGTGGCCACCAGATGAAATTATTGGACTATTAAAACGTGGGTTCCACAAGAAACATGTCTCACGTGAATTTCAACACTTGCAAAGCTAGAGATTAGAGAAGAAGCGTACACGGCTGATATTAGCAAAAGCGACTTGGACGTCAAGATCTTGGAGCGGCTTGTAGTCGTCAGCATCAGCTTCCCACAACTTACCGTAGTTGTTGGAATGCGTGGGCTGCTTGTTCAGCAGGTTGAAGGGTCCCTTCGATTCTCCAAAAGGCCACTGATGACTGCCCTTAGCAGAAGACGCATGTCGCTCTATGGTCCTTATCTGCTCTTGGGAAGCCTTGATGATCGCACCTTTTCTCTGCTTACCGAACAACTTCTCCAACCTATCCCTAGGAGTCTATAACAACAAACCCAACACAAGAAATGCAAGTAAGATCCTTCTATTCAGGTGTAGAAGACTTACCACACAAACTACATGCGTACAAGCTTCTGTGAAGCAGAAGCAGCAACAGCAGCATCATTGATTGAATGTCATTAAAAAGAAAAGGAGATTCCTTACCTTGAAGGCAGCCTCAAGAACATCATTGCTAAAGCTCCGATAAAACGATTCAGGGTCCTCACCTCCTGCACCAAAGAATTCCTAAACCAAAAAAAAATAAAAATAAAATAAAATAATCCTTGGCAACTTAAAACTAGCTTTCTATAACAGGTACTACTGCAAGAATGTTCTTACCCTGTAGTGACCCGACGTCGCGACGGATTGGAGAAACTTCGCAACATAGAGCTTCTCGTTGTTGTCTTTGTTGATAAGGAAGACAGTAGCCCCGGCATGAATCCTAAGGATATCTCCTCTGCGAATGTTGTACGACTCCTTATTGTTCTCTTTCAGGATATTGATATTTCCGCTTCCTGCAATCAATTCACATTTCTTCAATATTTCATTTAAGCATGCATTCTACTTGTAACTAGAAAAATAAAAAGAAAAAGAAACCATACCTCTAACCACATAGAGAACCATCTCAGCATCGCAATGGTGAGGTATGATGAAGGTATTAGGGTTCGCCTCTAGGATGACCAGCCGGTAGTTGTCGATCCCTCGCAGAAGGTTCGACTGCATAGAGAACCTCTTTAGAGCCCTGATATTGCCTTCTTCGGTTCTCACACGGTGAGTGAAGCTCTGTTCATCGAAGAAGTATGGATTATTCCGTTCTTGCTCTTCACTGCTTTCCCTCTGTGGGTTCTCTCTATCCCTATCACCACCACGACCCTGCCCTTTCTGTTCCTTGTACTGCTGTTCGCACCAATCCTCGCATTCGCTTTGGTGCTGCTGCTTTTGCTGCCTGCACCCTTCTTTGCATCTCTCTAGCTGATGTTCTGGATCTTCTCCCTCCCTCTCGCCACCACCATGGCGTTGCTTTGTTTGTTCTCGATATTGCTGCTCGCACCGTTGCAGGCACTCTTTCTCGCCGGGTTGACGCTGTCTGCATTCTTTCCGGCATTGCTTGAGCTGCTGTTCGGGATCGTCATTAACAACATCTTCTGAAAACCGAAAACCGAAGGTGGTGGAGACGAGGAAAAGAGTGAGAAGGAAAAGGGTCAGAAGGGTAGCTGGTTTCGCCATTGAAATGGAAGGGCTCTGATGTGAGAAGGATAGGGTGCAAGGCCCTGGATTTATAGGAAACTTTTCGTATAATGACAAGAATACACCTAACAAAGTTCGTGTAGATGTGGAGATCAGGGCTTGCATGCATGCCTCCGTGCTTGAACGTGTTCGTCGAGAGCGGACGCGTTGCGGCTTCCTGACGCAGCATTCACGTGGTACGGCGTACGAAGAGAAGAGAAGTGAAACCGTTGAAATGAGTACAGATTTC
Organism: Magnolia officinalis; assembly: GCA_021015155.1. Classification (NCBI taxonomy): domain Eukaryota; kingdom Viridiplantae; phylum Streptophyta; class Magnoliopsida; order Magnoliales; family Magnoliaceae; genus Magnolia; species Magnolia officinalis. The sequence continues at coordinate 91,710,771 of JAJHSJ010000002.1, forward strand.
CAGAAGAGAACACGTCTCGCTGGACAGACACCTATCCTTACACTGTTTTATTCACGAGTACAATACGCATTGATCTGTGAGGATGTGTTTAAAATCTACACCATTCATCGGGTAAAAACTACATTTTTTATATATCAGGATTGTCTTTGGCGTATCCATTATCCTGTTGTGCTTCGCATGATGAACGGTTTTGATGGAATATATGGACGCTGGAGTGGCCCCACGAAGATCAAACCCTGTATCCGGCCTCTCCTCCATTTTCTCATGTTGTATGGCCGAAATCAGTTCTTGATCTAACTGATTTTTAGCTACAGGACCTATCATCAGGGTGCGGACGTGATGGACGGGGTGGATGTCATAGAAAGGAGATGATGGGGTCCACGGATTTTGGGTGTTGTAAACACTGCGTGCAACAGGATTGGTAGAAGATACTCGAGGGCATTTCTGGAAATCGCATAAAGGTCAACTTGGTTTTTCGTCGTTTTGCGGACGTGGGATAACTATTCCTCTGCGTCTACCATGCAGATAGACGCGTGTTGTTTTTTTTCTTTTTGTAATGAGATGAGAGGACCAGCAAACGCGTCGTCGCGTCTGTAGATCAGTATGGCTGCTGTGCTGGTTCCATACACGCTTAGAAAATGGAACGCGTGTAAGAGCTTCGGTCTATTCATTAGGGTTGCGAGCAGTTCGTCTTGCCTCTTCCCCACTGAGCCCGTGTTATGAGATGGTCCGATGATCCGAGCTAAGTGGATGACAGCTGGACAGATGAAGATAGAACATTAAGAGGGAGATTTTTAAGTGGTCCATGTTCAATTTCATAAATGTACGTTCAAGATGACAGCTGAGGCCAAACTACGGATTCATGACTAGTTCTGGGAAGATGGACGGTTCGGATCATCGAACCATCTTAGCATGTTAGCCCCAACACTGACTCGGCCAGGTGACTCAATGTTGTCAAACCAGATCCGGTCGGACCGAGTCTAAGTGGACTGGAACGAGTTGCACGGGACTCGTCCAGGTCTTGTTACCACGTGATGGAGATTTTCTCCTCGTCGCTCGACCGGTCGAGTGCTCGGTGGCGCTTGACTAGTTGAGTGGGGCTCGACTCAAAGTCGAGCGACCTATTGAATTAATTCTTCCGTGTTGCTCGACCAGTTGAGAGCCTGCTCGACCTGTCAAGACTCTGCTTGACCAGTCGAGGACTCTGCTCGACCAGTCGAGGTTACGCAGATTCATGTTCGGATTTTGTGCGGACTGTGAAAATTTGAGGCGGTTTTCGCCATGGTACGGAAGGGAGTTGTCTAAACTATAAATAGGGGTTCCTAGGGCTTTTTTAGAGAATGCAAGAGGGTTTCCTAAAGCTTTATAAGGGTTTGTTAAAGGGTTTAGGGTTATCAAAGGTGAGAGAGAGAGAGAGAGAGAGAGAGAGAGAGAGAGGAAGCTTGTGGAAGGGAGGTTATGCTCATAGAGGTGATCTATTGTGCACTTGATATCTCAGCGCTTCTACGTCCTCGTAATTGGTGAGATCTCTCCATTTTTCTTTTATTCTCTTATTGTTTATCCACCCTTGCGTGAGTGAAGAAGGTTTGATCCAAGCGGTGTGTGCTTGTGATCGGTTGTAACGTTCTACTTCATAGTGGATTGTTGATCTGAACGAGGTCCCGTGGTTTTTACCTCTTTGAGGGTTTTTCACGTAAAAATCTCTTGTGTCATGTGGTTTGTGCTTTGATTTATTTCATTGCTTTATTATCCCATAATTCTGGTGTTTTCAGGAGGCTAGATCCTAAGGTTTTATGCAACAGCCCCCAACAAAGTGGTATCAGAGCTATTAGTTTATTGAACGGAGTGGGATCAGTTTGAATTATGGAAGGTGACTCATTAAGGATGATCAGTCTCAATGGTTCTAACTGGACCATATGGAAGGCTAAGATGGAATACTTGCTTTATTGCAAGGACTTGTATGCTCCAATCCTTGGCATATCAGCAAAGACAAAGGATATGACAGATGATGATTGGAAGAAATTGGACCGGAAGGCGGTGGGATTTATTAGACAATGGTTGGACGATTCCGTATTCCACCATGTATTTATGGAGACCTTAGTCGCTAGCATATGGCTGAAATTACAAGGGCTGTATGAGAGGAAGACAGCCGGTAATAAGATTTTTCTGATAAGACGACTTGTGAATCTCAAGTTCAAAGATGGTGGTTCTGTAGTTGAGCACATGAATGAAGTCAGCAATATATTGAACCAGCTCTCAGCTATGAAGATAGTCCTAGACAATGAATTACAGGATTTACTATTGCTTAGCTCATTGCCTGATAGTTGGGAGACATTGGTGGTGTCTCTGAGTAACTCCGTGCTAGACGGAAAGGTGTCCATGGAACAGGTAATTAGTTGTCTCTTCAATGAGGAGACAAGGAGGAAGACTCAGGGATCTACTCAGCAAAAGGCCCTTGTGACGCAAGAACGAGGGAGAGGAAAGAACATAAAGGGCAGGAAAGCCCGAGATAAATCAAGAGGCAAGTCGAGTACTAGAAAGGACGTTGAATGCTGGAATTGTGGCAAGAAGGGCCATTATAAGCATGAATGTCGTAAGAATAAGAACGATAAGAAAGGAAAAGGAAAGGAGAATGAAGATGAATCAGACTCCACTGCGGTCGCTTCAAATGACAACGTTATAGTTATTCTTTCTGCAGATCATGATGTTTGTCTCACGGCTACGAGTCAAGACACCGACTGGGTGATAGACTCGGGAGCCTCGTTTCATGCGACTCCACGTAGGGACTTCTTCACAAGCTACGAGTCAAGTGACTTTCGGACTGTAAAGATGAGAAATTCTGGCGTATCGAAGATCGTAAGAGTCAGCGATATTTGTATGAAGACCGATGTGGGCTGCACATTGGTTCTCAGGGATGTGAGGCACATTCCAGACCTTCACCTCAACTTGATGTCGACGGGAAGGTTGGATGATGATGGCTATGAAAGCCGTTTTGCTGGTGGGTGTTGGAAGCTTATCAAGGGTTCGTTGATCGCAGCCAGAGGAAAAAAGTGTTGCACCCTTTACAAGGCGAGTGTCAGTGTGTGCAAGGGTGGGTTGAATGCAGCGAAGGATTCAGCTATTGACATGTGGCACAGACGTCTAGGTCACATGAGTGAAAAATAGCTTCAGGTACTAGCAAAGAAGTGACTTCTTCCAAACGTGACAGGTATACCTCTCAAAACCTGTATTGATTGTTTATCAGGAAAACAACATAGAGTTTCATTTGTTAAAACTGCTTCTCATGTTAATAAAGTGTATACATTAGATTTAGTTTATTCTGATGTTTGTGGTCCTATGAGGACAAAAACCTTGAGTGAGACATTGTATTTTGTCACTTTTATAGATGATGCATCTAAGAGGGTTTGGGTTTATGCTTTGAAATCCAAGGACGAGGTCTTTGGTATATTTAAATTGTTTCATGCTATGGTCGAGAGAGAGACAGGTAGTTCATTGAAGTGCATCCACACTGATAATGGTGGTGAATACATTGGTGACTTCCATGAGTATTGTAAGTCTCTGAGTATACGGTATGAACAAACGGTTCCCAAGACCCCCCAGCATAATGGTGTAGCTGAGCGAATGAATCGCATCATTGTAGAGAGAATCAAATGCATGTTATCCCATGCGAAGCTGGCCAAGATGTTCTGGGGAGAAGCAATGTACACGACAATATATTTGATAAACAAGTCTCCATCAGCCCTGTTGAATGGAGAAGTACCCGAGAAGGTGTGGACTGGACTGGATCCATCGTACAGTCATCTCAAGGTGTTTGGATGCAAGACATTCGTTCACGTACCAAAGGACGAGAGGTTCAAGCTCGATATGAAGATCAAGCAATGTGAGTTCTTGGGGTACAGTGATGAAAAATTCGATCGGTTACAGATTATGGGATCCGACCGAGAGGAAGCTCGTCAGGAGCAGAGATGTGGTTTTCTTTGAAGATCAATGTATAGAAGACATTGGTAAGCCAGAGAAGAACCGACCTAGTTCAGGTGAGCTAGAGGATATAGATCCGGTTATTCCTCCCGTGGTGCCTGATGACGGGGGAGTACAACAAGGTGCAGAGGACGAGGGAGTTCCTACAAAAGATAGACTGGGAGAGCAGCCCCCACTTGATTCAACTGTTGAGCCATAGGTGAGGAGGTCATCTAGGGACAGACAACCGTCCAAGAGGTACTCGCCGTATGAGTACATTATGCTCACTGATGGGGGAGAGCTAGAAGATTATTTTGAGGCCCTAGTCGACGAGCATAAGAGGGAGTGGTTGAAAGCTATGCAAGAGGAGATGAGATCCTTGCATAAGAACCACAGCTATGATATGGTGAAATGGATATTGCGGTATCTAAGAGGCTCATCCAGGTTGAGCCTATGCTACGGTGATGGAAAACGTGTGTTAGAGGGCTACACAGATGCAGATATGGCAGGTGATATAAACTCCAAGAAGTCTACATCGGGGTTCATATTCACGTTTGCATGGGGAGCGGTCTTTTGGCAGAGCAAGCTACAGAAGGTCGTAGCATTGTCGACGATAGAGGCTGAGTACATTGCGGTGACAGAGGCATGTAAAGAGATGCTTTGAATGAAGAGATTCCTACAGGAACTTGCCTGAAGTATGAGCAGCACATGGTCTATCGCGATAGTCAAAGTGCTATACACTTGAGCAAAAATCTAAGTCAGCACTCTAAGTCGAAGCACATAGAGATTCAGTATCACTGGATCTGGGATACTTTAGAACAGAAGGTGTTATAGCTTAAGAAGGTCCACATGGACGATAATGGGTCAGATATAATGACCAAGGTTTTGCTCAAGGGCAAGTTTAAGGTTTGTAGAAACCGAACTGGCTTGAAGAAGGTGAATCCCTCTTGAGTCGAAAAGGGAAATATTTGATGAGAATTTTCTCCTCGTCGCTCGACCGGTCGAGGGTGGCGCTCGACTAGTCGAGTGGGTCTCGACTCAAAGTCCAGCAACCTATTGAAATAATTCTCCCGTGCTGCTCGACCGGTCGAGGAGTCTGCTCGACCGGTCGAGGTTACACAGATTCATGTCCGGATTTTGTGCGGACTGCAGAAATTTGAGGCGGTTTTCGTCATGGTGCCGAAGGAGTTGCCTAAACTATAAATAAGGGTTCCTAGGAATTTTCTAGAGAATATGAGAGGGTTTTCTAAAGCTTTACAAGGGTTTGTTAAAGGGTTTAGGGCTATCAAAGGTGTGTGAGAGAGAGAAAGAGAGAGAGGAAGCTTGTGGAAGGGAGGTTATGCTCATAGAGGTGATTTATTGTGCACTTGATATCTCAGCGCTTCTACGTCTTCGTAATTGGTGAGATCTCTCCGTTTTTCTTTTATTCTCTTATTGTTTATCCACTCTTGCGTGAGTGAAGAAGGTTTGATCCAAGCAGTGTGTGCTTGTGATCGGTTGTAACGTTCTACTTCATAATGGATTGTTGATCTGGACGAGGTCCCGTGGTTTTTACCTCTTTGAGGGTTTTTCACGTAAAAATCTCTTGTGTCGTGTGGTTTGTGCTTTGATTTATTTCATTGCTTTATTATCCCATAATTCTAGTGTTTTTGGGAGGCTAGATCTTAAGGTTTTGTGCAATGGCCCCCAACACCACGCTTAGTGGGGATTTAAGCCCCTTGAATAGGGCTATAAACAGGTTAGGTTCGGGGTTCGGTCCTAGAGTTCTCGGACCCGCGCTGATCAGGTTGGTTTCTTTTGGACGTGGGTTTCATTTCTATGATTCAAAATTGGGTCTGATAAGATCTGGTACTGTGGGGATATCCATTAGGTCTTTAAGGGCATTGATATGGTCGGGCCCAGATGGATAGATTAGATCAAATACACTGGTGTGACTTTCACACCTACCACGGGCTCTCTTACTGGTTACTACCCCTTTAGTTTTTATAATAATTGGTAATTCATTATAATCATTATCATTGAGGACAGGTACATGAATCCTCTTCCACCTCATCTATCAAAGGTCATGCCCTCCGTTAGCCCATAGGTCATTGAGTCTTTTCTTACCATCTCCATTCACATGCCTAAGCATTTTCCTTATACTTCAAAAGACCTCAGCTTATACTAACTCATCCCTTCTAGCTAATGGGATTCACGAATTATATTATATATAATCAAATTAACTATCTAAATCTATTTTCATATCTTATTATCTATCGATATTATTGTTATTGCAAATTATATATTTATAATTTCTGTAAAATAATAAAAGAAACCGAAATCTTAAGGATAGGCTGAAGCACATGTGATCATACTGTCCTTAAAACATTATTCGCCCCCTTCTCAAAGTGATTGAGACTGCTGATAGGTTGCAGGCAAATAGTTTATAGGATTAGACGAGCATGTATGTGCTTCTGTGTTCAGTAAGCATGAAGAACCACCAATGGAACTCTGTGTACACAATTTTTTCTAACAGATAAAACTAAAAGAAAATCCCAGATTAGAAAGAATATTAGAAAAAATGTAGTTGGTTTAAGCCACTGCTTTGGTTTATTAATTTCTTGAGGACTCCTGGCTAAGGTTCGTATTGAACCTTACTGACTTGATCAAAAGTCACTAGAGCTTTTCTTGATAGGTCATATGTGAGAGTGATTCGAGTGGTCGGTGATGATCCAATGAACCACCCAGCCACTATTTATATAGGCCAGGATTGGTCAACGTTTTAGTCTAGGGTCATAACTCCATATGATCGTTTATGACTGGTGGTAAGAAACTAGCCGTTATTTAGCTGTTTTTGACCGTTATGCATGTGGGACAACCAACTACATGTTAACCTTTTAGACTCATTGGCTAGACATTTTATGACTGTTGGGTTTCCACATGCAGTAGTTTCTACATAGTCTGGTTTAATACTGCATGTGCGGTTACACCTCTATTAATGTCGCGCCCCAGACTCGGAGACCGGGCACATGCGATTCTCAATCGCCGATTCCAGCGACGACAGCCTCCGTAGTACCCCATTCTCGGCTCCTGGCGCCCATTCATCAGGTTCCGATCCTGGGATCCCATAAGGAGGATTTATATATCATAAGTCTGATTCTTAATGAGCATACCCAAGATCATAACATCATAACCACAGATCAATAACCATAGGAACAACATTACAAAATCCACTTAGAATTTAAACTTTTTATAAGTACAAAGCTCAAAAGAGGAAAGATACAAGGTCTATGTAAGAACAACTCCAAGAGGATCAACGGCATGCTCCAGCTCCTGTTCTGCTCTCTAGCCTGAAAACACCTGCACGCATCAATCGTGCATAAGCTTTTAGAAATCTTAGAGGGCGGTGTAAGTGTGTGTAAGATCAGTGTCGTGAATGCAATATCAAGGTATGCGGAATATGCGATAATGACCATGAACACCACTAACCATAACAAGGCTATGAAAAGCAATGCAGGTACTAACAATCATCCCAAGGCTTGACAATACAATGAGGGGCCTATGAAGCCAATGCCACATGCAATATGCAATATGATCAATCTTATCCTCATATCAACCAACGTATTAGTACAGTTCCTCTCTGGGTAATCACGGGGTCAAATACACTACCTGCTGACTGCCGTTCTCCTAGCCACACAGCCTAGCGAGGGTAAGAGACCTCACCACCCGCTTGTAGACAGCCAACCCTAACAAGGCACGATAGTAGCGGACCCATTTACTAGTTGGTCAGACTCAGCCTAGCTATTGCCCTCTCACTCAGGCGGGTAAGGCCACACCCCCTCCCAACCGACCACGATACAGTGGGAGACGCGGTCTAATGGTAAAGGCACCGACGCTCATGTTTTCCATTCAGTCTCGGCGTTGGGGCATCTTCTAGTACCATGAAGGTTCTGGGACTTTCACCTAAGGACATCATACGTGCCCTAAAGTGCTCGAATAAACATTTTCAGTGTCCAAACCTGGCCATCCATGATATACCTGTGGAGGCTACGACCCTGATGAAGCGAAGGTGAATATCAACCGTGCTATGCAATGCCAGATGCATGAATCACACAAATAAACCATACATCAGTCCTGCATATACGGCGCACTCAAGAGGGGCAACTCCATCACTTAGGGAGTCCCACAACAGCCTGCCCAATGGCATAAACCATGACCAATCACATCTCAACCAAGCACGCATATGATGTACATGGGAATGGGTCATGAAGATAACCAAGTATGTCATGCGATGATGTTGTACTCTCCTCATAACAAGGTAGGGTCTAGGTACTTAGACAATTTTCCATGGAGAAGAAGGAACACAACCATTAGTAGGAGCCCAATAGCTTGGGGTAGCCCACGAGACTAAGTCGGCAATGTCATGGGCCTAAATGATGAGAATGGGCCTAACAAGGGGTCTATGGTGGGCATTTAACCACCAATAGATGAGAAATGGCCTAGGAAATGGGCCTAAAGGGGTCCTCAATGTGGGCATTCAACCACCATTGTCCCCCAACAAGGCGGCCCAACAAAAGTCTACCTAGAAGAAAGGCCCAAGGCCCAAATACTATCATAAAAATAAATGGGCAACCACATACATATATATATTTCTCACATAATGGCCTCCAAAAGATGGCCCAAAGCTACAAATAACAACATGGGCCCTTAGGGGAGACTATGGCCCAAAAATAATGTCACCAAATCCATGTATTATGTTGGACTTAGTGGGCAGCCCATAAGCTCAAGTACATAGGCAAAGATCATATCCATGTTGGGCAAAATGGGCCTTACAACATCAACCCAAAAACTAGTAAATTAGGTGGGCAATCAAGGACCCAACCACATCCATATTTCAGCCCACAAGTCCAGCATAATGGTGGAAACAGCTCATACATACAATAGGGCCAAGCTTGGACGTCCTAACCCAATCTGGGCCTGCTGGACATCCAAAAATCTGGTCCATCACTTTCGGGCTCAAACAACAACAGAAGGGTGAGCCTTTCTTGGCACTAATTATGCCCAAAAGCCTTAGAATTAAAAGCATAGCATATGCACACATTATTTCTCCACTTGGTGGGCCCCACATTCTAAAATATCCAGCCACAAATACAATCTCTTTCATAACACTTGCTGGACTTTCAGCCTACCCAGCTTCCTGGGCCTGCTGAGGTCCAGCAGAAAATGATTTTGGGGAAATATAAATTTTATAGTGGTCCCTGATCATCATGGTGGGTCCCAACAGATGGAGAATGTGGATAGAACACATAAACTCAAGTGGGCCTGCTGCTGGATTGCAAGTCCAGTAGCACCCCAAAAAGCCTGGACGTCCCAGGTGGGCCTAGGTGTCCCAAAGGCCTAGACGGCCTAACATACATACATCAAGGTAGGTTCCAATGGTGGCCGTCCCTCCAGGGAGTGGTCCGAACATCAGTGGGACACCCCAGGGAGGACGGCCAAGGATAAAACACATACATCAAGTGGGCCACAAGGTGGGACGACTGGCCCATTCCAAGGTCTAGGTGGGCCCCACTTTGGGACGTCCCACCAGGGACTGGTCCCCATCTAAGTGGGCCACACCTCAATGGTGGACGGCTGGGCAAAATATGCACATAGGTGGGCCTGAGGCGGGGTGGACAACCGGCCCATTGCTGGACATTCAGCTCGGCTGGATGTCCAGCAAGGTGCTGCTGTCCCAGCCCCTCTAACCCCAAAATTTGATCAAATATGTGGCCCACAAGCACAAGGGGTTAGTCTTTACAAGGTGGGTCACAAGATGGGTGAAGGGGATGGCCACCACCACACAAAACCTTGGATAACAACAATGGACAGCAAGGTCCAAAAGAATGCAGCAGAAATAAAAATGTTGTTGTCCTTGTTTTGAGTACCCCAAAAGGGTGGGCCCAAGTCCTCCAAAAATTGGGAAAAAATATTCCCAACCTCCCCATACAAGTGTACTTCAAGGTGGGGTCCATGAAAGTGGCCCACCTTTTCAGAAACAATTTATATTTATGATTTTTCAAACTGCAATATTGTTGGACAGTCCAGAAAATCTGGACAGTCCACCCCACATGGGCCACTCCTTTGGGTCCTCAAACAAGGTCAGATGAAGGTGAGATTTGGTACACATCTAGGTGGGGTCCACACCTCCAGGAATAGTCTATCAAAGTGGTGAAAACAAACCCCCAAATCATCCAAAAATCTGACCCAAAATCATCCAGAAACTGTCTAAAAAATTTCTGGACAGCAACATATACATGAAGTAAACTGAGCATGAAAACCAAAATAAGGGAAAATCACCCCATGAAATTAGTGTTGTGGTCTACCTCAGTGGGCCCCACAAATATCCAGACCTATTCCTCACATAAAAATCCATTACATGTGTCCTTAAAAGGAAAATAGGTCATCAACATCCATAGAGTGGACAGCCATAGACGTCCACTCTCTTTGGATGGTCTGGATGCTTCCAAGCCACAAGGTGGGCCACACACATCATAGAATAAGAGATAATCAAAAGAAAAAAAAAAAAAAAGAATCTGCCATAATAAGGCCCTTCCCTTCATCACAAACCACACATCCACTATTATTGATGAAGATATAAGGATCTACACATGCATGCATCTTTCTAATCAAGATCCAATGGTGGAGATGTCATCTCCACCAAGGATCAAGGGTCTAGATGACCCAAGAATCCATCTATCTAAGAGAAAAGGGCCATGGTGGGGTCCATGGAGAATGGCCCCACCCATGAATTATGCATGTAAGAAGGGATGGGCCAATGGCCACACCCAAGAAGACATGGGGCATCCACCATCATTTGGTGAGCCCCACTTGCTTTAAAGTATGAAATGGAGAAGAAGAACAACTAAAGAAAGTAAAAATCTGAGATCCTAGTTTACAAGAGCACCTACCTAATAGATCTCCAAGCTACCACCACCAAGAGGTCCTCCAAGCACCTACTAAGAAGGTTCAAAGGCTAAGATCTTTAGCTAAGGGCTGGATTATTGACGCAGGGAAGGACGTGAGGTCGAGCACCGTCTTCCTCAAGAGGATAACTATTCCGAATCCACGGAACTTCTCTGGACTTCTCACAGAGACTTTCTCGAATCCATGAGAAAAGAGAGCAGAAAATAGAAATAAATTCTATTAAATTCGAAATAGATTAATGAATGCCTAAAAATAAGTTCACAACCCTTTAAATAAGGGTACTAAGCAATGGGAAAGAAATCATAATCAAACTACAACTGAAACTCCTAGAATTCGCGACTTACTATAAATAGTAAACTTACTATTTATAGACGGTCGTGATGTCTACTAGTGCGCAAGGTTTTCGACCAAAAATAGTAAGTGTCCTATTTGGCTTCACCAAACCGTTCCCCTAATTATTCTAAGCTCTTTTCACGTTGGGCGCAACTCCTAAAGCCCGACGGATGAAGAGTTATAGTCAAACTAAAACTTACTATTTATAGTAAAAATGAAATTGAAACAGGGAAACGACCGTCGAATCAGGGGTTTCTCTCAATTCCGAGCATCGCAACCCTGCATAGTTGGGTTATTTGGCTAAAGTAGCTCGTTCTACCCCAAAATCATATATTTTACGTTGGCTAACTCATCCCGGATTGCAAGATACGCCTGATTGAAGGTCTGATGGTCCAGATCACTTCTGTCACCGACCGGGCCTTTTCTGATCCATCTTTGCCATGTAATTGTCCGCGACCCTCTCTACATCAATTATGGGGTTATAGGGTGGATGGAGGGCTGGATAATGGGCAAGAGGTGGGACGTCCAAGCTTGTTAGAGAGGGAGAGAAAGAGATGAGGAGGAGAGAATATAAGGAATGGAAGGAAGGATTGCTAGAGAAAGGGGTTTTTACCAAAACCCATCATTGGGTTGCTAGAAAAGAGAGATGAATGATTTCTTCTCTCCTTAGAGAAGAGGGAGATGTCAGATTTTCAGACCTTGGTTAGAGTAAAAGAGGCTTGCTAGCATGGGAGAAGCAAGAAGGTGGCCACCTAGATAAGGTAACCAATGATGGGAAGGCTAACTAGGACCTAGCTACCTAGCCTAGCCTAGCTAGTCTAATAATGACCCTAGAGTGATGCAAGCATGCCTAGGGATTTGTGCAACCCTAGGTGGGCCCCACAAATCGCGACATATGACCTAAAACAAGCACGGCCTACATCTTTTGATGTACAACTCGGATTGCCGCATGAGATGCGGTGTTGGAACAGCGACGACGATGCGATCGCTATGGCACTAGTTTCGGGTCAATCTGGATCGGATTTATATGGTGGAACTTAAGGGTCATCACAAATGCAATCCGTAGGTCGCAGGTCGCCGAAAATTCGACCGGTAGGACCGCGGGACCCGATGAAGCGAAAAGGATACTAAGGTTAAGGGTTTTACAATTAAACAACTAATTTTTAGCCTCTATAAAAGATGGACTAGTCTCATTCAGACCACTTGCCCACAACACTCTAGCCACCTAACCAATACCCTTTATCGCACTGGTTCGCGTAAGGTCGCGAGGGAGCAACCCATCTGTGATACGATGTGCACGTACGTGCGAAGTGCGCCACTAGTGCCTCTATAGCCACACAGCTACACTGCCTCACTCACCCACGAAGTTCAGCCATGAGGGGTAATTAACAGACTGTCGTTTGTTAATGACCGTCAACGTCCATGAAGCCCAACCATGCAACAAACAAACTGTTGAAGATCTGCCCACCATAGGTCGTCTCACCAATCTCCCTATCTTATGCAACCAATAGACAATCATACAATGACTATCTAGCCACGAAGCCAGCTATGTGACAAGCAAATGTCTCTCCTCTCCTACGAACTACGATATTTGTCTCGCACTACGAAGCCTAATCCGCAACAAAATGGATTATTGTCCTTGACGACCGTCCAACCACAAAGCCAACTGAGTAAGCAATGTAGCTTTCATGCCCGACGACCTTCTTGCTAAGGAAAAACCATCTTGTTACAAATAGATTGTTGTTAATTATCCTTTTTCTTTTTCTTTTCTTTCTTTACTTTTCCAACCGGCTATAGTTGAAACTTATTTACTTAATTGATCGGCTTCGATTTAATTTTATTCTTTTAAGTTATATTATCTTGATATTGTATAGTATAAGTTATCACATGCTTAATTAAAAGTCCTTTCTCCAAAGGAAAAACAAAAAAAAAAAACTCATTAGAGAGACGAATCCTTCCCTTCACAAATCGTTTGATTCTACACAATTGGTGGTTGGATAATCAGACGAACTTTATAAATCCAATCTTAATCTTTCTATCTCAACATCTGAGGTCACAAGGTATTCAATTCAAGTTGAGTGTTATAAGCTCCAACATGCCTTGTACACACACGTAACACATGTGACTTAATTCAACACCGATAGATGTAGCAACAATGGATTCCATAATCTATTAGGGGTCATTTGAATGCCTGTAAAATTTTAAGTTGTAAGCCCATTTACACCTTAAAGAATTTTAGGGTAAATAAATTATGTGTGAAATATTAACTTTTTAAGTGGTAAATTTATTTATTAGCAAGTAGATTATGTGTTTAAAGTATTTTCAATGCATAAAGTAGGTATGCACACCACATGGAGTCTGAGGAGACCGCTCTACATATAATTGGTGAGTGCTTGTGTATATCAAACATCATACTTTACGACAGTATCAAATAACTCTCCCTCTTCAAATTCGGGCTTGAGTGCATCGTGATATTTTACAAGTGTGCCAACCCGGACGTCGCAATTATGAGCCGCATTGTGGATCGATCAAAGCATGAAACTAACTTTGATCAAACAATCTTAACTATCTGATTCCACATGTTCTATTCATACTGTTGTACCATATTCCTGACCGTTCTTCAAAAACCCAATTGGAAAGAACACATGTTATAACAAGGAAAAGATACTGTAGGCTAAATATCTTCAAGAACGTACGCTTGGAGTGCTTTTTATGGAATCATAATTGACAGTATGATAAGACATAAAGTAGCTGAGAGAAATTCAAAAGAAAACCAAGTAGTCAAACAAGCGGCCTATAGCCATACAAGAGGTCAAGCAAGCGGCCGATGGTCATCCAGGAGTTCGTTCAAGCGACCGATAGTCATCCAGGAGCTTGATCGAGCAGCCGAGTGGAATGCGGCTGAGTCAGCAAGAAGGCCCGAAGTGGTTATTAGGACAAGTGGCAAGGAGGTCTCCAGAAGGTTGTGTAGTATTGAATGGTTATAACAGCCGTTAGAATGTGGTAAGCATCCAGAAGGCCAAGTAGTGTTAAACGGTTATAGCAATTGTCAGAATGTAGGAATGATTCAAATGGTCGGATTAAGGCTAGAAATAGCAGATGAATTCAGCAGGAAGATTTCGTCTCACACCAACCTAATCAAACCAAAACATCATCCTTCAATTATCCTTTCAATTACCAGTTAATTACATTTCTTAGTGTAACACTCTATTTTTCTACCAAGTAAATTGTATTTCCTAGTGTAATCCTTTACTTTTTGCCTACTGTTTACATTCCATAGTGTAATCTGTAGCGTTAATCAAGTAGCTGGTAATCTTAGCTGTAATTCGAGTTTACACTCATACGCTGGATTCAGTTCCTCATCCAGGAAAGTATTTCGTGGCCGTTCTCCGCAACTGATGTAAGGATCCCTTTCTCATTTTCTATTTATATGTACTGAAAAGTCATTTCGTATGAAAGGCAAAGTGTAACCCATCATCAGAGGATGAACCCTACCCTCTGAATATCGCCTGATCATATTTTACATATTAAGTGAATGGCTAAATAGGTGGCCGATCTCGGTCATATACTGCGTATCTTCCTATCTCGGCTGTTGGGGTCATAGTTGTTCGGTTTGAATTGAGCCGCAAGTTCAATTCTGGCACGCCCGCATTCCAATTGCTGAAAACCAGCACCAACAAGTTTTTGGCACGCACAGTGGGACCCTAAACTACTTGGTTGCCATACATATATATAGTGCATCAGCCGTGCAAAGCACTAAGTTTTTGGCATGCCTGGTGGGACCCTGTCTTTAGCTTACCAGCGTAACTCTGCCAATTAGAATGATGAATAGAAGAAGAAATTGAATTGCTTCGGTCGAACCCTCTACACCAACTGCATTGCCTCCAACCGAAGATGTGTTAGTTCAAACGGCCCTTAAAGCATTGAATCTAGACAATAGCCCGACATTTGGCACCAGGAACCAATAAGGGACGTCGACCTCTTGGACCGTTTCTCTGAAAGAGATAACAATCGTACTCCAAGATGTACAACTGAGTATACAACATGTTCATGAATATGGAAGGGCCCAAGTTGAGCAATTCCGTATTCAAATTGAAAATACTAATAGATATATGGCTAGTCAGATTGAGGTCATGCATCGATTGATGACAATGATAGACGAACGAATGCCAACGACAATGCAGTATAATGCTGAGGGAAGTTCAATCGACAATGTGGCTCGGCCACCATCTGTGCCTCCTCCGTATCGGAACCCACCGCCTATTTCAATTCAGGAGGTACAGAATGCTCCGCTATCCACTGAATTCAGGAGACTAGAGCGGGAGGCTAGGAATTTTGTTCCTGAGATTCGAAACTAGGGTCTACCAAGAGGACATCCTTTCTAACAATTCTTTAGGAACCCGTTGTTTCATGAGGGACAGAACCGAGTAGGTCCTAATCCACTTTCGATGGTTGAACTTCACTCCATGAAATACCTGTGGGGTAGTCCCTCTGTGCGAATCCACCTTATCGTAAAAGACAAAACCAAGTAGGCCTTGAATCACCTCCAATGGTTGAATCATGACCAAATTATTCTCATGGTTAAGTAGTAGGCCAAATTTGTGGCCATATTACTACCTCGAACAACCATAATCTCTATTCGGAATGGATTGACCGACAGTCTCCATTGTCATGATCGATTTTTTCGTTTCCAGATCAAGACGACAGAATTTGCCATTTTTCGATCATGATGGCCGAGTTTGACCAGGATGGCTGAATTTGTCATTTTTCGATCATGATGGCCGAGTTTGACCAGGATGGCTGAATTTGTCATTTTTCTATCACGATGGTCGAGTTCGACCAAATTCAAAAGCAAACCAAGCAATCGACTAAGCGGCCAATAGCCGTACAGGAGGTCGAGCAAGTGCCCAATATTCATTCAGGAGGTTAATCAAGTAGTCGATGGTCATCCAAGAGCTCGATCAAGCGGTTGATAGTCATACAGGAGCTCGATCGAGCGGACGAGTGAAATGCGGGCGAGTCAACAAGGAGACCTAGAGCGGTTACTAAGGACAGGTGACAAGGAAGTCTTAAGAATGTCGTGTAGTGATGAATGGTTATGGAAACCGTTAGAACGTGGGAAGCATCTAGAAGGTCAAGTAGTGTTAAACAGTTATAACAACCGTCAAAACGTTGAAATGATCCAAATGGCCGGATTAAGGATATAAATACCAGAGGAATTTAGTAGGAAGATTTCATGTCACACCAACCCAATCAAACCAAAACATTACCCTTCAATTATCCTTTCAATTACCAATTAATTACTCATCCAGGAAGGTATTTCGCAACTGTTCTCCGCAACGGACTGTAAGGATCCTTTTCTCGTTTTCCTTTATTTGTACGGAAAAGTCCTTTCATACAAAAGGCAAATGTGTAACCCATCATTAGAGGATGAACCTTACCCTTTGAATATCACCTGATCCTAATTTACATATTGGGCTAGTGGCTAAATAGGCAACCGATGTCATCGATCTCGGTCATATATTGCGCATTTGCCTATCTCGACGTTTGGGGTCTTAGTTGTTCGGTTTAAATTGAGTCACAAGTTCAATTTTGACATGCCCGCATTCCAACTGCCGCAAACCAACACCAACACATACCACTAACCAATTGATTCTCAACCCTTCATCCTTTTTCCTCCAAATGGACGGTTAAGATTGTTCAATCAGGATGATGTTCATACATGTCCCGTGTACTGTGGATGAGATACTAGCAACTGTGAACCATGTTAATGAAATATCACTCGTAGTTAGGGCTGTCAATGGGTCAAGTTAGGGCCGGGTCGAATTCTTTCCAAGCCTGGCCAGCAATTTTGAACCTATGCCCAAATCCAGCCTGAGCCCGTGACGGACTAAAATAGTTCGACTCGAGTCCGGCTCGGGACATTTACACAAAGCTCGACCTGAATATCTCTATGGATAAATGATATTTGGTGTGCCTTACGTGTAAGAGAGAGGGAGAGAGAAAGAAAAGGGAGAAAATTAGGTTTAGAAAAGACCTATCCGGCGGGCTAGGTTTATGGGCTTTGGGGTGCTAGCCCAAGTCCAGCCCGATTGTAAATACAATCGGGCTCCTGATTTAAGCCTGAGCCCGACCGTCGGCCCTGATACACCACCCCAAACCCGGCCTAATGCGGGCCATCCGGACTACCCGGCCCATTGACAGCCCTACTCGCAGTCGTTTCTTCGCCTAGGATAGTTAGTTCATACTCTGGTAGAGCATCAAGCTTGATACATGTACTAAATTTTTTGTGATCCAACTGTTGCTTAGTCACGGTCCCAAAACCAGATTGGTTGAGCGATACTAACCTCTATTCGTGGACAATTGCATGTTGAATATTGAATATTTATTCTTAACCGTCCAATAAATGTTCACCAATCCGATAGTCATATGATCAAAAAAGCATAAGTTTCGGTTCATCATACATCAAAACTGAGACCCATAATTTGGACATTTATTTCAATTACTTGTATGCCAAGTAGTCAACTTCTAAGTGCCTGCATATCATCCATCACACTCTCCCAGAGTATCAAAGATTTAACTGACTAACTGGCGCTCTTATTTAAATTATGAAAAAAAAAAAAAACTAGCCGTTGTCAAACATCACCATGTTACTATTTTCATGTACTTCAGTTCTCAAAAGCTCACCATGTCTTCACCCGCCATCTTCTTCTTTGATTGTACCGGAAATCAAAACCTGCAAAACCATCAGAGATTTGCAGCAGCTCCACGCCCAAAAGATCAAGACGGGCCGGATCCGTGACCCATTTATCGCAGCGGAGATCCTAAAATTCTGTGCCCTCTCTGATCATCACCGCAATATCCGATACGCCCGCATGGTTTTTTATCAGATGGAAGAACCCAATTGTTTTTCTTGGAACACCATCATCAGAGCTTTCTCTGAGAGCGACGAACCATTCGAGGCGTTAGTCATTTACCATCGGATGCTTTGTGATGAATCTGCCGAGCCCAATCAGTACACCTTCCCGCCGGTGTTGAAAGCGTGTGCTCGAGTGACGGGAATCGAAGAAGGGAAGCAGATTCATGGGCAGATCATCAAGCGTGGGTTGGATTGCGACGGATTCGTCCGTAGCAATCTCGTGAGGATGTATGTGTTTTGCGGTGTCATGGATGATGCTCATCGGTTATTCAACAGAAGTGTTGAATCTGATGATGCATGGAGTGATGACGTGCGGGAAGGAAATGTGGTTTTGTGGAATGTTGTCATTGATGGGTACATTAGACTTGGAGCAATTGAGGATGCGCGGAGACTATTTGACAAAATGCCTCAAAGAAGTTTGGTATCTTGGAATGGAATGATAGCTGGGTACGCACAAAATGGTTTCTTCAAGGAGGCCTTGGAGATCTTCCATGAGATGCAGATGGCGAATGTGCAGCCTAATTATGTTACATTGGTTAGCATCCTCCCAGCGATCTCACGCCTGGGGGCGCTTGATTTGGGTAAGTGGGTTCATGCATTTGCAGAGAAGAACAAAATTGAGGTGGATGATGTGCTTGGGTCTGCACTGATTGATATGTATTCTAAGTGTGGGAGCATAGACAAGGCCCTTCAGGCATTCAGGGGTCTACCGCAGAGGAACTCTGTCACTTGGAGTACAATCATCGGAGGGCTTGCGATGCATGGCCAAGCTAAGGATGCACTTGACCATTTCTTGCAGATGGAACTTGCTGGAGTAATGCCTAGTGACGTGGCTTTTATTGGTGTGTTGAGTGCATGCAGCCATGCAGGTTTGGTCGATGAGGCCCGATCATACTGGAATAAAATGACTAGAGTATATGGGTTAAGACCCCGGATAGAGCATTATGGGTGCATGGTAGATCTATTTGGTCGTGCTGGGTTGCTGCAAGAAGCTGAGGAGCTTGTACTGAACATGCCCATGAAGCCGGACGATGTTATATGGAAGGCCTTGCTAGGTGCTTGTAGAATCCATGGCAATGTTGAGATGGGTGAATGTGTGGCAAAGCGTCTGATGGAGTTGGCTCCTCATGATGGTGGATGTTATGTGCTTTTGTCGAACATGTATGCCTCTTTAGGCAGATGGGAGGCTGTTGCGGAAGTGAGGTTGATGATGAAGAAGATGGACATAAGGAAAGATCCAGGCTGTAGTTGGATTGAAATTGATGGGATGATACACGAGTTCCTTGTCGAAGATGACTCCCATCCAAGAGCCAAAGAGATCTGTTCCATGCTCGAGGAAATGGCCGATCGGTTGAGGTCAGTAGGGTATGCACCAGACACCTCACAAGTTTTGCTTAACATTGATGAGGAAGAGAGAGAAAGTGTCCTCTACTACCACAGTGAGAAGATTGCAATTGCTTTTGGCCTAATTAGCACAAGCCCAGCAACAACGTTGCGAGTGGCGAAGAACCTTCGAATGTGTGGGGATTGCCACTCGTCAATGAAGCTTTTTTCAAAGCTTTACAATCGTAGGATAATTGTGAGAGATCGAAACCGTTTCCACCATTTTGAAAATGGGTTGTGTTCTTGCATGGATTATTGGTGATTACAGCAATGCTAATGGTTCCTTTTTCACATTCAATCATTTCATTAAGCAATCAAGTTTTGTGCCTTTGCCCTTTCAATAAGCAAAAGCGAGGCAATGTATATTCTTTCATGTATTTTACAGAGTTGAATGAATGTTTGTAGCATACACTAACCAAAGTGTGCAAATTCTATTATGCTTCCCTCTTGTGATGTTTTTAGATAAATAGTAATCTCAAATAGAAATCTCGGGAGAGGCATGATCATAAAATCATGTGTTTGATGTGTGATCTCTAGGTAACTCTGGTTTGGTGGTGTTTTCAGGGATGACAATAGGGAGGGGATGTTGGCTTTCTTGGGCCATAGAGGAGGTGGTGCTGAATGGTTCTTTGTTGTGCTTAGAGAAGGGTTTTGCATCTTTCCTTCTTCTATTTTGGGAAACTAATCATTGAAGGGGATTGTCAGCATCTCATCCCATCCATGAGTCCCGCATGATGAATCAGAGCCAGAGGCTCAATTCTTGTATTCTTGAGATTAAATCTCGGCCTCTTTAGGTGGTTTCTGTTCTGGTGTTCCTTGGTTCCAGGGGTTGCAAATGAGGTGGCCAATACACTCGCTATAGGAGTGAAGAGAGTTACTACCAGCCCCCCTGTATGACTTTCCTAATGTTTTTCTTTTTGTTTTTTAAATCTCTGTTGCCTTTCAAAAAAAAACATATATTTCTTTTTCATCGATGAAAAAATTCACAATTTTGTTTTTAACAATGAGTGAACAATCAAAATAGCATGGTGCCAATCACGATACACCTGACAGTCATCATCATCATCAGCTAAGATTTATCCCAACTTATCAAGGTTGGCTACAAGAATCATTTTCCGCAACTCCACGCTTTTGAATGTCATATTGTTTGGATTTATATGGGATGTCATGTGCAGAAGTTTGAAGCTGGCTGCCAACCTCACACAACCCTCCTTTATCCAGGCCTGTGAATGGCAATGAGAGCAAAAAACTCCCACAGGCATGATGTAAGACTATTACATAGGTTGATTGCAATGAAGCACTACCTAATAGTCTATTACATAGGTTGATTACAAACAATGAGTTTTTGTTTCGAGGGTAAAATACAAAATATATCCTGGTAGGAACATTTACAGCAAAGACAATCACCCTGCTCTTACATTTTCTTTTTCTTTTTTTCTTTTCTTTTTTTTGTAAAGTGTAACATTGCAAAGAAAAAAAAAAAAAAACTTCTATTTGCCAAAGTTTCTAACATTAAGGTTTGCTTGCTAAAAGATAAAATAAATGGAAAAAAGGATTCAGTGATGCACATTTGAAAAAGATGTCCCTGCCATAATATTTTCGTATCCTATACCAAACATGGGTTCTCAGTGTATGCTAATGTGTGGTATTCAGTAGAAAGCATTTCCAAGCTTTTCTCTTTTCTTGACTCAATGCAATGAGAGATTAAGACTAAAGAAAAAAATTACTGGATGGAATTGAGTTGACTCTCTAATCCAATCAAGTCAAGACAATCAGGTCAAGTTCCAGGTCCACTCTGATGAGTTCTATCGCCATGTTCTATGGCCATAAAATTCCATATGGGGTCCAAACTCTTTTTTTTTTTTCGTGGACAATTCCTCTAAAATTTTCTAGACCATCCAGTGAGTGATGAGTTCAACCAAGAAGTGGTCTACTAAATGGGACAGTCCTAAACCATCACCAAAGTGCACCCATCATGGATTTGTATGGTTGACACTTTCTGTAAATGGTACAGATGGACACTGGATACATGCTAGAGCCCGAAGGCATCACAAAAGCAAAAAGAACCAAAACAAGCTACAAAAACATTCTTCTTCTTCTTTTTTTTTTTTTTTTTTTTTTTTTAAAATAGCTCTACAGTTGCACATTGCCACATGGCCCACAACTCTGCAAGAAAAGAAGCACAGAAGCATAGAACCTGGACCTTGATGCTTTTATCAGATTGTATCAATGAATATTACCACTGAAATGAACTAAGAAACACATGGGGATGCCTTACACCACCACAATGCGCTAATAAATACATGAAAAATCACTTCGAGATGACCTTCATGAACCGGTTCAGAGAAGAAAACATGCCCGCTGCTCTCGCAAACAAGGAAGGCCCCTTCTCTGATTTGTCAGCCACATCTCCAAATATAATCTGCAAAACAAGAGAGAACAAGAACCCGTAAATACATACTGATACAATCTAAGCATTTAGTGGTCCAACTCATTATAATATATAGTTCATTAATATGGAAAATTTCCTTCTCTTTCATCATCAAGCACAGGAAGGTGACTTCTTCTAGTTCCATGCCACTGTGGAGTAGGGATGGTGGAACAAAACTGTGTTATTTCTCATGACAGGGATTGGTCTTTGAAGTCGTCTTCATCTGTTTTCTAGTAGGATGTAGGGTGACAAAGTTTTGCTGTAGTGGAAGGTAAATGGTGGTGTCTAGCATTGGCATTTACGTGTGAGGAAACCATGACACGATCCACATGCATCCATAGCAACGGAATCCTCAATGCATATAAAAGCACAAAGGATATTTGGCAGCTTCTAGAGAACTTGTCATTTCTTCAGATATACTCAGTTTTGCACTTGCTAATTGCAACAATTATCATGTCGCAATTAGCATAAATTTATTATGAATATTGCAACCAGACTTCAAGGTCTTATCAATGCATTTCTATTAACCAATCAACAATTACCATGAAATCTGGAGTACAAGACGTGGGGGTTGAGGCTGTCAACAGGTACCCAAGGGACAGACCCAACCTGATTTAAACAGGACAGTGTCCAATTTTCAGACCCATTCAAAAATCGGGTCAGGTTTGAATCCACTACCTTAGACCTGTACCACCCACCGACCTACGCGCGCACGCACCCCCCACCTGCCCACGCCCACGCACACACGCAGACACACAGGCACATATATGTGTATTTACATGTATGTGTTTGTGTCTATAGATACATGCATATACACTAATTAATCTAAGTAAAATCTATTATATAATATAATAACTTAACAGAACCTCACCCGAACCCGACCCAAAGCTAGAACCCTAAGACCTAATGCGGACCCGAAGATGATCAGATTTGGGTCACATACCCCGAATGTGGTACCTGGACACCAACCCGACAGGAACCAACCCCAACCACCTTAGGTAGATCCAGGTATAGATAGACCAACACCTGACCTGAACCCAACTTGTCGACAGCCCTAATAGGGCCATTTGGACCAGAGTGAATTTTCTCATTCTACTATTCTAGATCTAGCTTTTGAAGTATTGTCTTCTGTTTGGAGTCTCATTTGGTTTGTTTCCCTTTTGTATGGATGGCTCCTAGCTTTTTAGTTTTCATAAATACAAACCTGTTCAGAAAAAGAAAAGCGAATTTTATCGGATTTTCTGATTTCATAGTAGCAATGATACAGGTGATTGAGCAGTGGGACTTCTTCCATCAACCATACAAGCTCAGTTCTTATTTTCAATTCTTTGATTCTTTATGATTGGGGGATGATCATATTCAACTACATTGCACCCTACATTACAGTGTAAATGAGATTTTGGGCATGGCAAGTCCAAGGCATCTACCTGAACTGCCATGAAGTCATGAACCACCTAACCAAATCACCTACCAGATAATCTTAACCATCCAAACAATCTGTTTTTGTTGAAACTGTCCACTTTCTGAAACACCGCTGGGATGGTTCTGAACATCAGATTGAAATGTTTCTTAAGAGACACAAGCAGTCCACGATGGGGTTTTTATATCGTGGATCTTATCGGATGGACTATCTTGTTTCATGATTAGACCTTTTGTATCCCGATGTTCCGTCCAATAAGGATCATTTTCCATGATAAACCATGTAACTGTTTCTTTACATTTGCCTCCACAACCTACCCATCTGATCATCCTCAACACGGAATATAGTGATCTCTCAAGTAGGGAGAACTCGAATGAAGATGACAGTACGAGTGAAGAAATCAATAGCAGTAACTAACCTCAATATCTTCGGCATCAGGACGGCTAGGTTGTTCTTTGGCTAGCAAATATCGATTTGGCCTGTCTTTATCATCGTAGAACACCTTCCACAATCTAGAAGATCAGAAAACCGAGAATTAGCGGCAAAAGCCTTGTCACGGTGTCAGTGCTTTCACTGAAAGAAGAAACCAAGGATGTTTGACTTTTGGGAAGAAAACAGGCATGTATTTCTTCTCACCCAGGATAACATCTGAAAACTGCACCAGCTGGCAATGGTCTCATTGAATAAACTACTGTGAAAGTGCTGCATGGTACATTACATTAAAATATTTAGTACCCTATCCATCTAAACATGCCTATCAAGATTACCTGATGGTCCAAATTATAACACAACTACCATATATGGTAAAAACAAGGATGATATGCCTTCATAGACATTATATGGTGTAACATGTCAACACAAAAGTACTTCAATCAAGCTAACTATTATTCAAATAGAAGTGGTTCAACAGGGAATATATCAGGAGATACTGCCTTTTCTGCTTTCATTTTAAGCTCATTCAGGACCACATGCACCAGATTCAAGAATTTACATAAGCTGATCATATCCAACTGAGTCCTATGACAATGGTTGACATTTCATTCAAGATGACATATGCTTTCCTCCATCTCACTTGCTCTACACAAACAAGTTCGTGAAATATGCTTGTAGATGGATTCTTTATAATCTATTTCCAACTGGTAGTGAACAAAACAAATTAAAAAGAACCAAGTCTATCCAAATGAACCGCCGTCATGTACAAGTAGTTACAAACCTGACCCATGAATGGAACATGTAGACAAATCACATAACTTCTGTATAACATACTTTTTCATCACCATTAGTCAGTACACCATACCCCTGTTACCGTATCTTTAGTGAATAAAGATAAAATGTTCAAGTGCAACTTGCGTCTAAGTTCAGTGGTCGATGTTTACTTTCAGGTTTTAGCAAGCATATATAATTAGATATTGTACATATAAAGACAAATTCTATGATAGTGGTATAGAGATGGAACACGTGTAAAATGACTAATTGTTGTGTATGTCTGAAATACAAGGGCCTTTAGTATTCTACAGCAAAACACAGTGGCACATGAAGAAGCTTTAAACCTCCTCTTTTGCACCAGCAGTGTCCACCAAATCCAGCTTCCGCATGATTCTATGCCGTGATTTACTTCCACGTATGCAGGAAACCTTGGCGTGGGATCATTCAAACAAACCCCCCCCCCCCCCAAAAAAAAAAAAAAAAGGGAAAGAAAAAAGAAATATGAAATATGAAAAGAAAAGAAAAGAAAAAAGGATACAGAGAAAGAAATCTTGGTGTGGGTTGGTCAAACCCACCAAAAGACATGGCAGATGATTAAAGGATGCTTTATTAATTCCTCTCCCCTAAATATTATTATTATTTTGAAAGGTGGTAGCCGCAGCAGTTGGTTGTTGTTGTTACACAACTAATAAATCCATACTTATATTCATACATTTCGTCATTCAGTTTCAACCTTCAACAACACATTGCAAGCAACCATAGCTGTTTGATTCTGTTCCTGGCCGACGGATCTTTCATGTAAGAACGAATAAATTACCTCTGTTATGTGCCTTTCCTTAGTAACTACAAGAAAGAAGGCCATTTTGTAACAAATGAACTTCCTCAATAGCTAAGTTGCAATTTCAAGTGTAAGCAGGAAACCGATAGTAAAAGCAGCCATTGCTATATAATTCAAACCAATTCACAGTTAACAAACATGAAGCACAATAAGCATGGAGAACAAACAGTAAATGAAAGAGACAAGTACCGTAAAATGAATCATAAAAGTAGGCAGGAATGGGTAATAAATGTAATTGTCCACGTAAGTTTTTTTACGACAACTCACAAGTATTTGAATGTCAACTGAATCACTTTGGCATCAATAAAGATGGAAGAATGCTAAAGAACAGGAAAGTCAAAAAGAGATTTACCTTAAAAAGAATTTACGCAACTTCCGGACATTGAAGCCAACTCCTACATCTTCACTGATAAGACGTGGGTTCCACATGATGAGTGGCCTGGGCTAATAACATAAGAATCACAAAGATAGTATAAGGAAAAACATCCTTCCGTGAAAGCTTTGCGAGACAAATTTTATGGATTTGCCTCGTCTAAAAATATGAAGTTCTAGATTTGCTAAACTATATGGACTTTCTTCTTCTCTTTCCTGATGGTAAATCTTTCTCAGAACATGGAGTGTAAATCAAACCCATGTTTGAATTGAAACTGGGATGGTCTCCTTGCTCGATCTTGATCCCCGCAATCTACGGCCAAAAAGCCGGTTATTATCACTCTCAGACCCGAGGTTAAGACGAGCGAGCCCAAGACCAAGGCGGTGCTTTGGTGGGTCGTCCGAGATCCTTTCGCGCGCGCAACGACCTTTGCTTGCTGGCTTCAACTTCTTCTTCTTCTTCTTCTTCTTCTTCTTCTTTTGATTTGCTAAACTCTATGGACATATCAAGCAACTCTTCTGAAGAACTGCTCGTTCGTCGACTACAACACACTTAAAAGATACGATAGATTTCTGGGGAGAATAAATTTCTCACTTGGTTAAGAAAACAAATCAACATTTCCTCCTCCCTTCTTAATAAAATTTTGTTTATTGATTTTTTTTTTTTAAAGCAAAACTGCACACTCAAAACTTTTTTAACGTACTGTACAGTCAACGTTGCTTCTAGGAAATAAAGAAAATAGCGTAATTGTGTACAAAACTACAAATCGACTTTGTTTTTTTTTTTTTTTCCTGTGTTTCTTTTTATGTTTTTTTTTTCTAGAAAAAAAAAATTCTGGCAAAGCAAGATTACCGGATCATCTGACAGAAGAGACGCAATTCGCTCAACATATTCTAGCATCTGATAATCAGGAACTACCATGACCACTATCTCATCTTCATTCTCAACAGTCTTTCGGTCGCTTAAACTGCAGCAAGATAAGAGAAAAGTTGACATCAAAGAATACAATTTACTCCTAGGTACACAAATAAGAGAGGGAACAAAATATTAGAAAAGCACCAACTATGGAAAAATAATTTATACGAAACAAAATAGTGATAGAACTCCCAAGGAAAAGAGGAAGCAAGTTAACAATTTTGCATCGAAAGCCAAGACCAAGCAAGACATCTCTCACAGAAACATAAGATTCCTTTGAATTCACAAATGCACCTCAAAACGCAATGAAAAAATATGTAATCCATAAGATAACTACAGTGGTTTGGTCATACACCATGGAAAATAACATATTGGTGCCTCGATATGATTCTCAACTTGAACAACACAATAACTGGGAAGCTATAGCACAAAGACTGATACATATGAATATGTTGTGATCCTAAAAGAAGATAGGATCATAAAGGTTTGAACATTTTGAGATCCATGGTAAGAAAATTAGGAAAATAACCATGAGCACTGGTCCCATCATCTAGCATGAGTCTGTAATGGTTCAGATTCTGCATAGAGTGAATCTTAGCATGCATTCATAGTTATAAAATTATATAGTACTGTAGCAAACTGGGTTATGAAGAAAGGACAGTACAAAATCATCATAATCATCATAGCCTTGTTCCAACTATTACTAGCCAGCTTTACAAATCCAGCTTAGTCAGTCATATTCCTAAGGCCTATCATCAATCAGTAAACAGGTCTTCATATCTCTTCTCCCCACCTGGATCCATCCAAGTCCTTTTATGTCTTCCTCTCATCCTCTTTTCAGTGCAACCCTAATCCATGTTTCCATCCTTACTAGAGCCATCTCCTCTCTTTCTGGCTTATGAATGAACCATATCAATCTGCACTCCATTTTTTTATTTTTTTTTTGTTGGAACAACTAGTAGGCTGCTTTAAATGACCTCGTTATTAATTCTATCCTTCCTAGTCATCCCACACACCCATTTCAACATCCTCCTCTCTGTAACAAAATCTCTATGCCAAATGTGTAATTAGAAAGTGATTGGTCACTAAACTTTTTCTTTCTTTCCTTTTCTTTCCTTTCCTTTTTTTTTTTTTGGAAAGGTAGTCTCGGAACCCGTCTCGATGACATGCATTGAGGAATGGAACAAAGAAAGTTATAAAATGAGAAAGTGATAGCTATTGAACATGATTTAACCCTTGTATCATTGAGAATATTTTTGAAGGAGTTGATATCTTTCAGGCTTAGAAATAGAAAGAAATTAACTGATAACTTTAAATCAGAATAAGCTAATATGAATTTCCTTTTTTCAATGCAACTAATTTTTATTAGAATGGAAAAAGCTATTCATACACTCATCAACAATCTTATAAAAAAGCAAAATTTTACTATAAGCTAATATGAACTTCATATACTCATCGGCAGCATAAAATAGAAAAGATCCTATCCAAGTGAAGAATGCTTAATTCCATGAAATAAGGTGAGATTATCAGGAACCAAATTATTGGACAACTAAATGACTGATTACCTGGAAAATCCAAAAGTTGCATCTTTCCACCGATATTTCAAAAGTGCAGCTGCTCCAGCATCAGGGAATATGGCTCTCACTCTCTATGAATGGAACCAGTCTAGTTAGTGTTTAGCATTCTAAGTTCATAAATAAAGTTGCACCAAACCAAGTATATAATGTTTTTTACATGTTGGGGCAACCCAGTTATCAAGTCAATGAGATCTTGATGCTTGAATCGCAAAGAAATGGACAAGAGTAAACTCACAAGAATATTTGAGTAGAGAGGAAGAAATAACTTTCTTGATATCACACTTCTCTTACAATACTTAAGAAAACTCACAACTCAGAAAATGTGGAATTGCCTACCTCCTACACCACCACCTCTTTTATAGACCCTAAAGACAATCCCTATGAATCTTGAATGAAAATTCCCCAACTATTAGATTGATTTCAAAGTCAATCAATAATTTATTTAAGATAATAAAAATCCCATCAACAAAGATTTGGCCTAAAATAACAAAAACAAATCTACTAAATACCCTAAAATCTCTAATCATATCTTCCACATCAGAACGCTATCTTTCAAAAATGGCAAATGAGATCTTTGACATTTAACCCACAAATTTTGCAACAAATAGCCCAAAATCAGAACATGTTGGGCCCTACGGTAGGCCATGGGCTTATATCACATATATTGCTGCATAGCTGTGAAAAGATGCCAACCAGATCAATCAATACATAAGATAGACTTAAAGAAGCCAAGTTTTCCCAAAAACAAAGAAGAATAAGAAAAGTATTTATAAAACAATAGAACTAATGCTACCAGAAATAAATAAAGAACTTCCACAGTCAGTTGTTATGATGCAGGACATGGACATTAAACATGATACGCAAAAAAAAAAAATTCAGGCTTAAGATCATACTAAATTAGAAACAATCACACAAAATTCCGCATCCCACATAAAGTTAAGCACTCAATCAAGGGGAATCTATGCAGGTCCAGGCCTACACATGTTAGGGCTGGATCAATAAAAATTATAGACCAAACAATACTCAAAGGAGAGTAAATTCATTCACACATGCACAGAAATATTTCCCCAATCCAAGGGATTCACAGATTTCAATTTGGGAAACTCTAGGGTTTAAAAAGGGCATGCAAATAGGGATTTACGACAATCTAGGCTTAGGGTTAGGGAAATCAGGTGAGAGAGGAGCGAAAGAGAGGAAAGAGAGAACCTGGAACCGATTTCGCACGTGTGGACAGCTAACCCGCCTGACGCACATGCGCTGGTGGTAGCCCGCACCTGTGTGGGGCCCACAATTTTTTATATAAAAAAAGCCAGCTTGACCCTGGTCGGCCAAGGGTGGGCCACCTTCCCTCCAAGTTTCAGGCTAAACGGATGATCGGTTTGATCACGGTGCTCCATCGAAGTTTCAGCCCTCCTACAGGGCCATATTCCGAAATTCTGCTGTAGGGGGAGAATCACTGCGAAAGGATGATGGATTTGATGATTGGTTGGTCGTAGAAGACGGTGGATATTGATGGTAGGAGATGGGGGCGACTCGGGATAGGTGTGGCTTCGCACCACGGTATTTAGCCCTTCGAAGAATGGAGGGTTTCACGCCTAATTAGATTTCCACAACTCAGAGAATTAGAGAAGTAGGAAAACGCAGAATTTTATTCATAATATTCATTGAAAAAAAAAAACCTACAAGAGGTGTTTATTTATAATAAAACCCTATACCCCATAACCCGCGCCATGTGCGCAACCTATTACTTAGAGATGAAGTAACCACAAATAACAACTAATCAAAGCAATCTAAACCATCCATGATGTTCCTAATAACAAAAATAACCAAAATTAAAGTACCAGATCCTTTAGAATAGTGGGCCGCGATCATGAGAACCCATGGTGGGATTCACACGACGATCGGGTCCACTCCAAGAGACCAAAACGCAATCCTCTAGCTAGGAAGTCCTCCCTATACGTCGTCATCGATCCAGATCGACGGTGGGGCACTCTTCCTCCTTGCGTACGTGCGTAGGGGGGTGTGCGTGTGCGCGTGATGTCCCCATCAACTCTCCCCAGCTGCGAAGATTTCGTCACTGGCGAAACAATACTCCTGAACCACTTCAAGATATCAGGATCAAGTCTCTGAAGCTCCTTCTCAGTGAGCCACGTACTATCTGAAGCTGAGCGTGACTTCTACTTGACCAGGAACAATTGAAATCCGTCGTCCGTCGTTGATACTATCTGATGGTCCAGGATATCCTCTATCTCCTCTCTGGGCGTGGGACGAGTAGGTATGGGAGGTAGATGCTGAGAAATGGGTCGGGAAGGGTAGGTATGGGAGGTAGAAAGATGGGTCGGGACGGGTAGGTATGGGAGGTAGAAGCTAGGAAAATGGGTCGGGAAGGGTAGGTATGGGATGTAGTAGCTACGAAGATGGGTCGGGAAGGGTAAGTATGGGAGGTAGAGGCTGAGAAAATGGGTCGGGAAGGGTAGGTATGGGACGTAGAGGCTGGAAAGATGGGTCGGGAAATGGCCATAGATCAAGAGAAAAGTCTAAGGAATCAAGGTAGTTATGCGAAAGGTTGGACAATGCATTAGTGACCCTTTGAAATGCAACCAGATCCTCCACATTGAATGTGGAACTAATTCCCATGGAAGGTGTAAGATCTACCACATACACATTGAGACCGTTTCATTTTATAATTTTGAATGGTCCAACGCTACTCGCATGTATTTTACGAATGACTCCCTGAGGATACTGTTCTGGCCTGATGCGGACCATCATAAAGTCCCTTTCATTGAGTTCCTTGAAATGATTATGTTGGTCTGCAGAACGTGTAATGTTTATTACTAGTAGTAATTTTTCACCTGATTTCTTGATGCAATGAGTGAATGTGATGCACAAAAGACTCTGCAGACTTTGATGGCCTATGGGACAGAGACATAGGGACAAGATCAATAGGTTTCCTAGGTTTATAACTAGTAATGACTTCAAAAGGACTTAGACCTGTGGACCTATTGACAGAACCATTAAATGCAAACTCGGCTATAGGTAGTACGATGTCCCACGTCTTGGTGTGTTGTATATCCCTCATAGGGGGAAACTCATCCGGTAGATCATCAGGAAAGACATCACAAAACTCATCCATTACCGGAATAGCCTCAGTGGGTAACTCTACACTAGCCTCTGGTACACTCTCTAGCCAGAAGGCCGTACATGTCTTACCACTCAAAAAGGTGGTCCATGTCTGCCAACCGATCTTGAAAAGCTTTAGGGTCTAAGTGGCCATCAAACGTGGGGGCATCTACTCTAACTTCTTTGAGAAGTTGCGCATCAGAGTCATATTGGTCTTGATGTCCCTCACGGGGTGGGTGCATGGGTGCGCGCCTATAACCGATTCCTTGGCCACCTCCATTCTTTGGTTTATCCTCCTGACCACCGGCTTGAGATTGGGCATCTTTCCCAATGGTGGGGTTTGCCCTGGCGGAGGTCTCTAGTTGGGTAATGCGTACATCAAGCTGTTCAAAGCAGTGGCCCATACGTTGTTCTAAGCGCCTACCTAAAGACTCAAACTGCTGGGTTAGCTTGTTCATTGACTCTTGCAATTGCTCCATGTTTAGTGTAGGGTGCAAGCCAAAACTACGACCCGTACGTGTGGGCATACAACTACTAACTCAACTTAAGGACCTTCTAATACGACTATATGCGCCTAGATGGGACTAAATGCTCCTATAGGACCCTATATGGGGAAAACAACACAATACTACTCAATTTCCAGCCACGTATCTGCCCAAAGAATCTGTTAACAGAAAATCCAGCAAAGGGATATGGGGATTTTCTGATAGCAGAAAATTCAGCAGCTTATTTCAGGAATTATGGACCTCTAAACAACTCTATATGATGAGACTTGATGCATAATAGACACAAGTAAACTAAACCCTAAACATGCAATGCATTCCCCTATAAAAAACATAAGCTCTAATACCAAATTTGATGCAGGACATGGAAATTAAACATGATATGTAAAAAAATATATATATAAATAAATAAATAAATAATAAAAATTTCAAGCTTAAGATCATACTAAATTAGAAACAATCACACAAAATTTCACATCCCACATAAAGTCAAGCACTCAATCAAGGGGAATCTATGCGGGTCCAGGCCTACACATGTTAGGGCTGGATCAATAAAAATTATAAACCAAACACGGAGAGTAAATTCATGCACACATGCACAGAAATATTTCTCCAATCCAAGGGATTCACGGATTTCAATTCGGGGAACCTTAGGGTTTAAAAAGGACATGGAAATAGGGATTTAAGACAATCTAGGGTTAGGGTTAGGGAAATCAAGTGAGAGAAGAGCGAAAGAGAGGAAAGAGAGAACCTGGAACTAATTCCGCACATGTGGACAACTAACCCGCCTGACGCACATGCGCTGGTGGTGGCCCGCATGTGTGTGGGGCCCACAAATTTATAAAAAAAAAAAGAGGCCAGCTTAGCCCTGGTTGGCCAAGGGTGGGCCACCTTCCCTCCAAGTTTCAGGCCAAATGGATGATCGGTTTGATCACGGTGCTCCGCCGAAGTTTCATCCCTCCTACAGGGCCAGATTCCGAAATTCTGCTGTAGGGGGAGAATCGCGGCGAAAGGATGATGGATTTGATGATTGGTTGGTCGTAGGAGATGGTGGATATTGATGGTAGGAGATGGGGGCGACTCGGGATAGGTGTGGCTTCGCACCACGGTATTTAGCCCTTCGAAGAAGGGAGGGTTTCGCACCCAATTGGATTTCCACAACTCAGAGAATTACAGAAGCAGGAAAACGCAAAATTTTATTTATAATATTCATTGAAAAAAAAAAACCTACAAGGGGTGTCTATTTATAATAAAACCCTATACCCCAAAACTCACGCCATATGCGCAACCTATTACTTAGAGGTAAAGTAACCACAAATAACAACTAATCAAAGCAATTTAAACCATCCATGATGTTCCTAATAACAAAAATAACCAAAACTCAAAGTACTAGATCGTTTAGAATAGTGGGCCACGATCATGAGAACCCATGGTGGGATTCACATGACGATCGGGTCCACTCCAAGGGACCAAAACGAAATCCTCTAGCTAGGAGGTCCTCCTTGGACGTTGTCATTGATCCAAATTGACGGTGGGGCCCTCCTCCTTGCGTACGTGCGTAGGGGGCGTGCGTGTGCGCATGATGTCCCCATCATGTTAGAATGGGGAGAAAACTACGCAACCTAGAAACCAAGATAAGTATAGACACAACATGATATTGGTAAAGGAAACTTTTTGGACACTTTCAGGATATGGTTTCATTGCATCCTGTTGAATTACTTGAATTACGTTCCGTACTTTCAAACTCATAACAACTTTCTCAATTTGTCAACAAAACAGTGGAAAGGGAATGCTATAAAGATTCTCTTCACAACGATTATAAATAGTAAATGATTTCATTAAATTTATCATACCAAGAAAACTAGAAAACATTTTTTTTGTTAATAAAACTAAAATATTAATAGCATTGGGTATATTCTTTCAAATAGAAATCCATTGGTTAAAACCATGGTATTGGATAAAAGAGTGAAGAAAGAGGGAAAAGGAAAAGGGAAAAGGGAAGGAAGAAAAGAAAGGGAGGTTGTGAGAGAGAGATGTCTCCTACATGCCTAAAGCTTTTATTTGTATTAACAACCTAATCAATCTAAGGTATACCACAAGAGTAGAGAAGATAAGGGACACACATTCTTTACACTCTCTCTTGAGTTGGAACATAGATATCACTCATGCCTAGCTTACTAATGTACAATGAAATATGAAGAACTTGACACATTTAGGGGTGTCAACAAGCTAGGTCAAGGCTGGCCAAGCTTTGCCTGAGCTAGCCCGTATTCTTCAAAGTATGCCCAAACCTGGCGAGAGAGAGAGAGAGAGAGAGAGAGAGAGAGAGAGAGAGAGAGAGAGAGGGCACATGGAAGCAAAATAAAGGTATCTGAGGTCCATTTTCTATTTTCATGGCTGGTTTTGATCTCACATAAGGACATTGTGTCTCTATTTAAGAACAAAAAATTCAAGAGTTGGTTATTCCTTGAAATAGGGTTAACAGGGCTCTGCGGAGGTTTGCAGTTCTTTGCTTCAGTTATCTAGATGAAGCCCAAAAAGCGATTGTTTCTTGCCTTTCCAACTAACCAAGTTTCCTCCCACAAAGGTGCAATAAACACTTCTAGACCTGTTGTCATTTGAAGATCCTACTCAATCTGCAGCATAGTAGCCACTCAAATTTACATTGCCTTGATTGGATTATAGAATGTTATTTCCAAGAGCATATTTAAGTAGCGAAGAATTCGATTGACTGCCTCTAGATGTTGAGAGCATTGGACATACATGAACTAACTTGTCTCACTGACAATGTACGCAATGTATGGCCGAGTTATAGTCAAATAAATGAGCTTCAACTACTTATTCTAGAGATGACAATGCACTTCAATAGGAGTGTTAAATGGCCTGGCAGCCAACATGGCTGCAGCGCTGGGGAGATCCAAGACATTATAGGAAATAAATACACCATGCTTAGACCTTACAACTATGATCCTAAAAACTACTTTAAAGGCCCCAAATCTTTGATATGAAAGACTCCATCTGGGAAGGATTTGGCATCTTCAATCTCTGCATAATTGCTCCTTGAGTGAACATTGTCATCCGCATATATGATCAAAATAGTAGTAGATCCTCAACTATTTTTATAAACATAGAACAATCAAACTTGCTCCTTATAAAAAACCAATATGAGAGGAAGTAGTAAATTTGTCGAACCAGATCCAGTAAGATTGTTTCAACCCATAGATGGCCTTCTTTAACCTGCATACTTTCCCATTCGTCCCTTGAGTCTCAAATCTAGGCGAAAGAGCCACATAAACTTCTTCTTGCAAATCTCCATTGAGAAATGCACTCTTTACATCCAACTGGTGTAAGGGCCATTTATAGTTGTCAACAACTGAGAGGAGAACTCGAATAGAATTCAACTTGGTAACAGGAGCAAACATCTCCTGATAATCTATGCCATATTGTTGATTGAACTTTATATCGCTTTACTGATCCATTTGGTTTATGTTTCTCAGTGAACATCCATTTACAGTGCATTACATGCCACCCTTCTGTCAACTCTACTAGATCCCAAATTCCTTGTTTCTCTCAGGTTGCCATCTCCTCCATCATGGTGGTTTTCCATTGAGGTTCAGCCAAGGCTAGAAGGCATTGAAATAGAGGAAATGAAAGAGATGCAGGCAAGAAAGGAAGGAGAAACGAATTGTACCATATAACAAGCATGAGGGCGGCATTCATATCCTTCGGTGGATGAGGTATGGTTTCAATTTTCAGATTTTCCTTTGCCTAATTCATTATACTTTTGAGCAAATCAAGTCATAAGGATGCAAACACTCCTTTACAACAAACCCGAACATGTCAACGATGACGTCCTCATGATTGTAATTACTAATGGGCAGTCGAATCGAAAGTTGATAAACATCGATCGATTATAATGTGCTTTGAGGCGATATAAAGTTTAATGGTTAACATTGGTAAAAGCGAATTGTTGGGGGTGGGTCTTTCTAAGGTTGAGGTTGAAGGTTTTGCATCTCACTTTGGATGTAGGATGGGTTCTTTTCCATCTTCATACCTTGGTCTTCCCTTATGTATAGGCAAGCTAGCCAAGCATTTATGGGACAAAGTGATAGAACGGTTCAAAAGAAAATTGTCATCGTGGAAGGGTAGGTATCTTTCTTTGGGTGGTAGGCTAACATTAATTAAGTCAGCAATGTCAAATCTTCCAATACATTTTATGTCCACCTTCAAATGTCCAAAGTCAGTAGTGGTTAAACTAGAGAAGATTAGGCGAGATTTCATGTGGCAAGGGGCGGAAGAAAAACATAAGTTTCATCTATTAAAGTGTGAAGAAGTGTGTAAGTAGTTGGCTGGGGGGGGGGGGGGGGGGGTGGAGGGGTTGGAGTTAATGAATTTGACATTGTTGGGAAAATGAGTTTGGCTGTTTGGATTTGAAGATGGTGGTCTTTGGAGAAAAGTGTTGGGTAGAAAGTATGGGGTTGAGGAAGGAGGTAGATGGACAAAATCTTCTCCTTTGTATGGGGCTTCATCTCTTGGAAATCCGTGAATTTCAGTAAGGTGTGGAAGGGTGGGTTTTTCATTAGGTGATGGTAAGAAGATCCAATTTTGGGAGGATTTTTTATTGGGGGATCAAAAGCTTAATGTTGTGTTTCCTCAATTAGCAAGCATTGCCTTAGAGTCAAATATTCCAATTGATCGTTGTTATTCTATACTTGGAGAGGAAATTGTCTGAGTACCTCCTTGTAGAAGAAATTTAAAAGACAAAGAGGTGGAAGAGGTGGTCAGGTTTCTAGATATGCTTTCAAATTGCCTTCTATCTATTTTAGAGCCAAATTGAATAGTGTGGATACAAGTCTGGAAGATTCTCGATGAAATCTTTTTATATGATGGTTGGTGGGGGCAATTGGGAGCATTCCGAGGGTCATGCGTCCTATGTTTGGTGCTATGGAGTTCCTTCAAAGTTCTCAAGAGTCATGATTGATAATTTACATAAGCTGACCATGATTATTCCAAATATGTGCCTATTATGTTATCATCATGATTGATAATTTACATAAGCTGACCATGATTATTGCTTGGTTGGTGGGAAGGAATAAAGTTCTCACGAGTCATGATTGATAATTTACATAAGCTGACCATGATTATTCCAAATATGTGAATTGGCCGATCATTTGTTTATCCATTGTCCTTTTGCTACAAAGATTTGGGAGGGTTTCTTCAATCTGTTTGGATTTTCATGGGTTGTTCCACGTTTGATAAATCTGTTCTTTTTAGCTTGGCATGGTGGGGGTAAAGGCAAAGTTGGGAAGCGGGTATAGCTGAGTATGCTAGCAGGGCTATGGAGCATTTGGTTAGAACAAAACAATTGTTGCTTCAAAAACCGAATGGGTCAACTCTTGAAAGTTTTTAATAGGACGAAATTGAATGTAATGGAATGGGCACAAGCAGCTAATGTGCTAGTTTTTTATCAGTTTCCTGTCTTATGGTCAGAGTTGTAATGGGTCTATCGATTGTAAATTTATTTTTCCTGTTTTTGTATTCTTTGGCTTCGGCCCTTTTTCTAATAAAATGATCATCATTTCAAAAAAAAAAAAAAAAGATCACAATGACTTCTTCAGTTTCCTCATCAAAAAATAGGACCTTTGCTGATATTCAAATCTTCACCATGCTTGCTAAGAATTTTATGGGATGTGGAGACAGCAAAGGGATTGGATGCTTCCACCTGAACTTAGACATCGGTAAATGGTACATGATAACATTGTAGGCTGTTGGAGTTGTGCCCAACAGCACCAAAGCACCGAGCTTCAAGTCATACTATACGCAAGGCAGTATCATCAGCATGACTCCAAAGAAATCAATTTTCCATAATTCCATCAAGTATATGCAAGATGTTTGAAGAGAGGCTAGACTTGAATGTGTAACAGGGTAAGCTGGAATGATACAATAGTCGTCAGTGGGGCACAATGCCGTATGGATGGCTGGTGAAAATGACAGAGTGATTTGTGAGAGGAAAGAAAAGACATGATAGGTATCTAGACCAACCATGTTGGGTGTGATGCAATTCTAACACCAATTGATGTAGGCCCACCTGAAATGACTAGAGGTGCACACGAGTCGAAAATACTCGTTTACTTGCTCGACTCTGCTCGAAGTGAGTTAGAGCCGAGTACGAGCAGAATTTAGGTACTCGAAATGAGTACGAGTTGAGCACGAGCATGAACGTATTCGACTCAATACTCGACTCGGTACTCGACCAGGGGTATAAATACCTTTCTATTACATTTCACGCCCGCCTGTTCAAACTTCAAAAACCCTAACCACCCCCCCCCCCGGCATACCAGCGCCTAGCGGCCATCCCCCATCCGGACGTCACTCCTTCTCCTCCTCTCTCTCTCTCTCTCTCTCTCTCTCTCTAAGCACCTATCCAGTGGGCCTTTTTTGGACAGTTACATTTACAAATTTTTTTTAAAAAAAATTGCAATATTTTGGGACTGATTTAGATGTAATCTAAGCTCTAACAGTGGATTTCAAACCACTCTGTGAAGGAATTTGAAACCCCCATTTACTTTGAGATGCCAAACAACCAAGGGATTTGAAATCTCCTCAAATTCCCTGAATCCATGGTGCCAAACAACCCTTAAGTGTCTGATTTTTCTCCCATTTCTCTTCTCTCATTATGGATGAGAGAAGATGAGTTAAGTTCAAGTCAAGTTTAGAGGCTAGAAAACCGTATGGCAATTGGCACTCGAAAACTCTACTCGAACTCGGCTCGGAATCTGCTCGGACTCTGCTCGTACTCGACTCGACTTGGGGCCCGAGCCAAGCCGAGTATGAGCTGGGGTTGAGCATACCGAGCACGAGCATGAGCAGGGCAATACTCGACTCGACTCGACTTGTGTACTCCTCTAGAAATGACTCCTTGACACATGCAGTGCAGCATTCACGCCAGTGAAAATAGCAAATGGGATTAGCAACCTTGTTGTCTTACAAGCGACTCAGGCTTGGTTGAGGTAGGATCTATGAGTGGTTCATTAAGGATTTATACACAACCCAAATATGAAAGGTCTATGAATGGTTCAGCGAGGATTCATCAAATTCCTTCAGCACACACGCTGGAAAATCAAGCAAGATGAACTCAAGCTTAAAGAAGAGAAATCAAATAATCAACTATGTTGGCATATTTCCAGATTATGTGTATTTAGTGAATCTTTCTTACGGCGAAAGAAATCCTAAGTAATCCTAACCATCCATCACTTCTCATCCTAACCATCTATTTCAATCACCTATTAGAGAAAGGCCAAAATATCCCTTAATCTAGTCACAAACATACATGCCTTTGCTAAAACTTCCAACAACTCACTCAAACGGTATTGGAATCACATGATCTTACATAATCTTGGGCTTTCAAATGAGTAATTTTGTATCGTTCCGACATTTTTTTTTACCCAAAAAGTGGGTAGCAAGATAAGTGATGGAAATATTAATGGAGACCTAATTGAATTGAATCTTAATGTGGTGTGGATTTATAAGTGATGGAAATACTAAGGGAGACTTGAACACAATCTTGGTAACTAAAAGCTAGGATTTCAAAGGAAAGTATGCTGAGTGGGAAGTCACTCAATAAGAGGAATCTTCATGTGGGACCCACAATGGTGGCTGAATTTTCATGTGATAACAATCATGGTCCTCCAATGTCAAAGATGAGAACCTGTACATGATCCCTCGAAAATTTGGGCTGTTGAAGGTCATGATCATGGGCTATTTAGCGGTCAACGGTGGAGAACAATTTGGCAAATATGCAGAATGCATTGTGGGTGTACCTTATACAGATGTCAGACTCATTCTTGGACTGTGAGATAAATTTTCAAACCTGAAAACAGAAATTTGCTATGACAATGTTCAAGTTCTACATGCATCCAAAACAATTTGATGTTGCAATCTTCATGAAACAAAGAGTCAGAGCGCTGTACTAGACTGATACAAGCATATTGCAGAAAACTCAGTTTCATAACACACACACACACACACACACACACCACACACACACACACACACAGATGCAAAAGATGAATAAAATAAGTCACAAACTGGTCAAGGGTTAGTCGCGTTCAGAATGGGAAGAGCTATAAATGACAACATATATGAAACAAAAACCAAAATGTCTAGTGCTGTCCATGATCAAGAAGATCTTGTTGCAGTGTGGGATCAAAGGGAGGTTCTAGTTGAGTTCTAGTGCTGGAAAGAGGAGCTCCTGTAGAAGTGTTGATTGTTAGTGAAAAAAGGAATTGGAGCACTAATGCAGGAGGATTTTCACACCGGACTCAAGTGGGATAGCCTGTGTGAAGCGGGGGCACACTCGGGGTGGGTGGCCCGTGTGAGGTGGGACCCATGTGAAGTGGGGCCCATGGGGGGGGGAGAGATAAAGGGATTGATTTGCCAGATTCTATCAGTTCAAGCTTTTAGATCAAGTGGTTAGTTGTCCCGCGTCAAAAGTGTATCAGAGCGGGAGGTTTCGTGTTCGAGACTCCTCACCGGAGGTGATTAATGCAGAGGCATTTTCATACCGGGCTCGAGTGGAGTGGCCTGTTTGAAGCGGGAGCACACTCGGGGTGGGCAGCCCATGTGAGGCGGGACCCATGTGAAGTGGGGCGGGTTTAGCCGAGGGCCCAACCCAGGCTATGAGATAAAAGCGATTGATTCGCCACGCTCTATCAGTTTGGACTTTTAGAGCAAGTGGTTAGTTGTCCTGCGTCAATACATTTAAAAGAAGAATTACCGGAGAATGAAGACTGGAACAGCCAAAGAGGGAGAATTTCTTGATGATGTCTATGAGCATGTCTACCAGTCACAATTTTTCCTAAGGTAGATTAACCTAAGACTTGTTGTAGCTAATTCATATTCCTGACACTCATCCAACTAAGCTTGCTTGACCCAAAGAATGATATTTGGACTAGGACTGCCTGAACCTTGGTGTTCAAACAAGTTCAATCATCCTATAGGTAAATTAACAAAAGCGGCTCACCAAGGAGAGAAAAAGAAATTGATCCGTAGAGGTTTTCTAACCCCACAACACCTTTATACCCAGCACACAAGTAAACCTAGGAAGGGTGTAGGACATCTGAGAGGTGCATAACCTGAATCTAACTCCCATACTTAAAAGATCAAGACAATCATCCAGCAGGTCACATGCATGTGCATTAACTGCGGACTGTTAGCACACAAACTTCTTGTTGGCGCATCTTCTGCATGTGAGCCTGTGGGGCTTTCATAATTCATGACCCTAAATAGTTATAAATAAATAAATAAATAAAAGGAGCATAGAGAATCCCTTCCTCCTAACCTGAATTCCTGTTTCTTCTTGAAGCGACTCCAAGAAAATCCTTGACAATTCCCAGAGCTCGCCTTGGGCACCTTCATCATCAAGAAACTGCAACTGTGGGATTAAAAGTTCTACCTGCACATAAACAATAATGAATGTAGAGTCCCCTTAATGGTGCTGAAATTAATAAAATGGGATGATGGAACTTAGAAAGATCTCGACAAATAAAAAGATGGGGCCATGAGAAAACCAAATGAAGAACACTTGATAAGTCGACATTGATTCATGTCACCAAAAATACAGATTGTCCTTCAATCCATCAATCAGCTTCAGCAAATCATTTGTTCAAGGATATGAAAACACACCACACAATATTATGCTAGATCATGCATTAACTACAAACTTACTATAGCTCTCATTCCACCTGAGGATACAAACATAGCACTTGCACGACTTGATTGCAGGACTGCACCCTCCAAGTCAGAAGGTAAGTCACTGAAATATAAAGAATCCATCATCTGCTGTTCCATTCAACAGGAAATTTATCTAAGACAGAAGTAACACAACCATACCAAACACTATTGAATCAGAATAAGCTATGTCATCGAGTTAGAAAGGACTTCCAAGCATTTTTAGAATGGTATCTCAACCCATTTATGCAGAAACAGCTAACAAGGTTAAACACTGAACAACTACTACGAAAATTTGCACTTTACAAGTAAATTACCAACAAAAGGAAAGATTTCCATGAGTTTCAACAGCCCATGCTATTGCACATCAAACAATAAGACTTTCCTGATTACCGAAAACATCCAATGTGAAAAGTATGAATTGGACAATTTGAATGCATTGTTTTGAAACTAATATATAGGCATCTACCAAGAGACCACTGATAACATTATGGTTGTGTTGGATGCAAAAAGTGACTTGGATTGAGTACTTTCAGTTTAATCAAGAGAAATGACGAGATTTAATGGTCCCTCCAAGTATCATAAGGAAGAAATCCTCAAGTGGAATTGTTTCTTTTTCCTCCAACTTGAAAGCAAGCATTTGCAACTAGGACTTAGGAGCCACACCCTCAATATGAATGTTGAGGTAACTACAATTTGGTTATTTCAACTTTACTAACTAGTGCAATTCAATTCATTATGCATCTGAAGGAAAAGCAACATGAAGTCAAGGGCCAATTGTCTCTCCATAGATAAGGTCATGCTTGAAGTTACTATATTTGCACTGAGCAGATTGGCAGTTGGCCTAGATAGTCATTGTGCGTGTTTCTTCTACTCCATGTGCCTCTGCATATGTAGTTGCAGGAGATCCTCACCATTCATCTGTTGGGCCCTACTGTCAAAGAATCAAAACTCATCAAGACTGAATCGAGTCAGTTCCATTGGAGAATGTAAGAAGCTGTCACATGTAGATACATCTGTGTTCTACTGTACTGGCAGTTGTACACATCTATCCATAAAATACAGTCTTTGGCATCCAAAACGAGAATGCCATACTGAAGCATGCTTTAGGCACCCATTGGAAAAGGGCACACGTGGAAATTGCGCCTTCTAATCAGCTACATCTTTAAACTGAAAACTACACTTTTTAGGGAAGTGTGCAAACCCCATTCTACATAGGGCAGAATGAAGTCCATGAAACTGGATCAAAATGGTAAGTGAGCTAGCTTCTTGCCAATTCTGCTCAATTCAAATATAGTAACTTCTAGGTGCAACCTTATTGAAGTTCTACGAACAGCGGTCCACATCATGAATGGTGCAATGTGTAATTTGAATGGCATGGTATTCAAAACAGTTATGCTGCAGCCGTAACAGTCATTATGTAACAGTAAGGTGGTGTCCGTCATGTAGTATGGGGCTGTAATGCCTGATTTGAAGAAATGGGTCATAACGGTCCAAAATGGGCCCATAACGGTCCGATATGGGCATATAACAGGCCGACATGGAGCCATAACATTTTTTCCTTTAAAAGAAATCAACCATTGCAGGGCCATAACAGCCGCTATGGCCACCGTTACCGTTATTGAATACATTGGTGAACGTTGATCAGGCTTATTTATCTAGTGGACCACAATCGGATGGTTCATAACCCCAAAAATCATGCCTGGACGTTACTAACCATTTGATCATTGTGAGTGCTGTCGGGTTAATATCCGGAGCTCATGTTTTGTGCAACTTTGAGTTAACATTCCACTTGCAGTCAGTTATAGGGTGGCCACCATAGCCTGATTGCATTTATGTTTGTGCTAAAAACCAGCCAAGCAAATCCATTGTCCCAATCACTGTACGTAAATGCTATGTACATGGTAATTGGGAACAATGTTATGGTGGGCACATCACAGAATGAACCTCATGAAAGGTGTGCCATAGTAGCATTCCTTATCCAAAAACCCAAGGCCGACACGTGTATAATTACCTTCTTATATTACACATGAGTAACTGAAATGAGAAATCACATTTTCTACATGAGAAATCGAAACAAAAGCATAAAAATGAAAATATGTGTTCATAGAAGTACAATGGTCAGGATGGAACATAACAGACCAATGGTCCAGATTACTGAACCATAGGCCCCACTGGTCAAGACCCTCATGTACTATGTGGGGTTTTGATAGGATGGTGCACATCATAGCTAGCATAGACCATGGCTTTTAAATGCTAGATTATGCTCAAAGTGTGATTTTGGCACAGCACGCATAACAACTGTCCTGGTTCATTGTTACTTGGCAAGTTTAGTGCACTGAAGGGCAATATAAATAGTTTAAAAGCCAGGCTATATGCTAACAAGGAACACATGCATTCAGATGCATTATAGCAAGCATACAACCCTAGCTTTTTTAGGGTTAAGTTGCACTTAGGGGCTGTTTGGATTTCGGCAAAGTTGTGTTGCGACAAGGAGATGAAGCAACCTTACATGTCCATTGTTTGTCAGCCCCCTTGTGCACAAAAGCCAATGCAGTTTTGGACAAGTAATTATGGATATGACTGCTAGACCATGGATTGGCTATCTTTGGTGAGAGGTGGAACTATTGGCCAATAACACTATGGTTTCGGTGCACATGAGGATCACAGTTATTCGTACACATGCATGACATGTTCTAATGTGCTGTGTGTGCGATTGTCCAAGTTCAAGCATCCCACATATGCAAATGTGCCACCACCAATTTTCACGCACCAACAATGTGGCACATGTCAATGTGCACATGCATGTGTAAAT
Source organism: Magnolia officinalis (assembly GCA_021015155.1). Classification (NCBI taxonomy): domain Eukaryota; kingdom Viridiplantae; phylum Streptophyta; class Magnoliopsida; order Magnoliales; family Magnoliaceae; genus Magnolia; species Magnolia officinalis. The sequence goes on from JAJHSJ010000002.1 coordinate 91,755,235, forward strand.
GCGCCACCAACTAGGGGTGCAACTGGGGCAAGTTGGGTTGGGTTGAGGCCTGAGGGTGAACCCAAGCCCAAACCAACCTCAAGAGGACCCAACCTGCAACCTGACCTGACCTGACCTGAATTCCAACCTGAGGTGCCCAGAATTCCTCTATACTCGACTCAACCCAGCCCAACCTGACCCAAATACATTTGATTATTCCCAACCCAACCCGAACTTATTCAAATCAAATCCAACCTGATTTCAAACTAGGTTAGCATCTTCCAACACTAACCCAACTCAAGGATGATGACAAACCAACCCAATCTCCGGTTGGATCAATTGGGTTCAAGTTGACCAATCCAAGTTCCCCACATATGCCACAATCTATCCAGTCCATGTTCCAGGGTGTTTGCAATGGGACAGAACAACTAGTCAGCAACAGCATGTCCATGATCAGCTAGACCTGACAGCATGCCATGGATTGCTAGTCACTATGCAACTTTGCCCAAATCCAAAAAGGCCCTTAAAGGGCAATTCTGACACAAAACATATCAATTTTCCAGGTTAACCGCCGCCTGAAGCATCAGAATCCCACTTTAAGTGTGACTCAACAGGTTAAAAGCTAGGTTATCTACTACCTACGTTGCACACAAGTGGGCCAGAGTGAAACCCGCGTGCACCGTGCAAAGCAGTGGCACCTATCCTGTAATTGCTTGATTCTGAAATGGGTAAGAAATCAAGAAACCTGTCTTCTTCTTCTTCTTCTTCTTCTACTTCTACTTCTTCTTCAATTGGGGATTTTTGGGAAGTTTCTTCCAAAGATGATGAGGCGCCCTTATCTACGGCCCCTTCGAATTTCTCCCACTTGGCATGGGTGCGTAGGTTAGCGCGAACGCCACGTAATCCGAAGCCGTGGAGCCCACGAAGGAGGATGGAAGGAGAGAAAGAAGAGGAGGAAGGGGGAAAGCGCGGGAAGGGATTGGGGTTGGCCGTTGAGGGGCAAAAGGCGGTGAGGGAAGCCATTGCCTTAACTTCCGTTATCATTTTCCGTTGGCAGCGTTTTTATATTCGGGGAATTATATGGTACGTCGCCGGCATACTTTCACATCATACACGCGTTTCCCACTCTGATTACTGGGGCCCACTTTTAAGAAATCCAGTCAATCCATTGGTATTTTTGTCCCACCGTTGATAGAATATGGCCTATACTCTTAGCATGTAGTGAAATGGATGAGGAGAGAAATACAACAACGGTCCACATTTAACTAAAAACGTAAGCAGCTGGATATCCAATCTGAGATGTCCTTGAGGCATGCTCCATTGGACTAAACAGATGAATTTTCGGCTGTGAATGAAATCCAACCCGTCCATCAAGTCTTCCACCTAGTGTTTGGACCAGAATCCAAAAATCAGACTGATTCATGTCTCAGGTGGGCTACACCACGGGGAACGGTTGAGATGGAAAGTCCCACCCTTAAAATCATCTAAATTGTGTGGGTCCATCATGGTGTATATATGCCACCAATCTATTCATCCCACGTGCCCCACCTGGAGGGACACCCCTAAAATCCCACACTCAAGATTCACGTGGGCCGCATCACATGAGTCTAGATGCTTTAGGCATGATTGTACTGTCCCATATGATGCGGCCCACCTAAGTCTCGGATTGTAATGAATTTGTGAAAATGTGGTGGCCCGCTCGATGAACGGGTTGGATCTGATGCACGTTATCAGCGCAAGTCAAGCCATCCGTATGCCCACGCGAGTCGAGCTAGCGCAGCCCTGAAAATGAATGGTGTGGATTGTTGAACCGTTAGCGCACCCCCTCTTGTCCGAGACGAAAACCCGAGAGAGATTTTCTACTGGACGGCCCATTTATGGCCCACTAACCTTTTAAGCCCACTTGTTTTTAGCTCCCAGGAATAATCCCCGCCAGTATGGACAGCTTTTCACACGTCGAAAATGCCCCTGCTCGATAGCAGACGCACTTTCGAACGCTGCGAGCCGCATCTCCCAACCAAAATTATGTTTTTCCTTCTTTCAGCTCTCAGATCCTTTATTCTTCCCTTTATTGCTTTCTTTTTTTCCCATTATCTAGTTGAGAATACTCCCTATGTAATTTTCAACTTTTTTGAACTCAAGATAGGACGAAAATGATTCGCCCATCTAAGAAACTTCGAACAAGAGGTATATTCAAATATCCGCTTTCTTTTTATGGACTCCACTGTATATTATACTATATATGCACATAGTCCACCATCCATTTTCTTTTCTTTTTTTAAAACACTGAATGGTATGGCATGTCCTGATAAATGAGCAAATGCAATGTTCAAATGACCCACATTGTGGGTTTTTGAAACAAAGAACGAAATGAGATGTGAAACTAAATGAAGATCAAGTGAAAGAGACCGAGCACCAACAGAGTTAATAGACCAAGGACCCACTGAGTTATTGATGAGGACCATGAACTGAGTTAAAATGACCGTGAACCGAGCTAAAATGATCGTGAACTGATCTAAAATGACCGTGATCTAAGTTAAAATAACCTTGAACTGACTTAAAATTACCGTGAATTGACTTAAAATGATCGTGAACTGACGTAAAATGACCGCAAAGTGAATGGAATTGACTAAGGACTAAGTGAAATTCGACTCACAACTGCAAGAAACATATAACTCACTTCACGGTCAATTCCGGTCAATTCCCTTTACTTCATAGTCATTTCCATTTATTTCATGATCATTTCCCTTCATTTCACGGTCAACTTCATGCATTTCACGGTCAATTCCCTTCACTTCACGGTCAATTCTATGCATTTCACGGTCAATTCCCTTCACTTCACGGTTAATTCCATGCATTTCACGGTCAATTCCGACGATTCCCCTTCTCTTCACGGTCAATTCCATGAATTTCTCGGTCAATTCTAGCGATTCCCCTTCACTTCACAGTCAATTCCATGCATTTCACGGTCAATTTCCCGCACTTTACAGTCATTTCCATGCATTTGACGATCAATTCGCTTCACTTCATGGTCATTTCCCTTCACTTCACGGTCAATTCCCTTCATTTCACGGTCAATCCCCTTCACTTCACGGTCAATCCCCTTCATTTCATGGTCAATTTCATGCATTTCACGGTCAATTCCCTTCACTTCACGGTCAATTCAATTCATTTCACGGTCAATCCCCTTCAAGGTCAATTCCATGCATTTCATGGTCAATTCAATTCATTTCACGGTCAATTCCCCTTCACTTCACCGTTAATTCCATGCATTTCACGGTCAATTCCCCTTCACTTCACAGTCAATTCCCTTCACTTCTCACGGTCAATTCCATGCATTTAATGGTCAATTCCCTTCACATCATAGTCAATTCCATGCATTTCACGGTTAATCCTCTTCACTTCATGGTCATTTCATGCATTTGACGATCAATTCACTTCACTTTGCGGTCATTTCCTTTCATTTCACAGTCATTTCCCTTCACTTCACGGTCAATTCCATGCATTTCACGGTCATTTTCGGCGATTCTCCTTCACTTCACGGTCAATTCCATGCATTTCATGGACAATCTCCTTCACGTCACGGTCAATTCCACTCATTTTACGGACAATTCCCTTCACTTCACGGTCAATTCCATGCATTTCACGGTCAATTCATTTCACTTCACGGTCATTTTCAGTCCTCAGTCAAATTCACTCACGGTCAATTTCATGACGTTCTCAGGCCAAAATGCAACATATAACTCAAAAAATTGATCGATAACTTAGTGAAATTTGCCGCAGACTTGTTGAATGTCACTTATGAGTTGACCACTTTGACATTGAATTCGTCAAAATGACCGATAACTGCTGATATTGACATCTTTTTTACCGATAACCTTGTATAAATTTACCGACAACTTCATGAAATTGATTGATAAATTAGTTAAACAAGCCCAAAACTTGTGAAAATTCACTTATAAGTCTTGTACTTTCATTCAGAATTCGCCAAATATTGACCGCCAACTCAGCAAATTCACACCACACTTTATGATTTTTTACCACAACAAGTCAACTTTTACATTATGCTTCGTTAAATATTGAATGTTATCATTAATATAATTTTCAATTTATCCTTGCAGATGACAAACCCTTGCATAAGGGAATTGGCGAGTCGGCCTCCACCCTATCATGCAGATGTTCTTTGATATGGTGGTTTGATAGCGTGAAGAGTGGTTTGAAGAAGAATAACAGTATATTAAATATATTTAGGTTGACCCCATTCTCATTTTTATTACGCATTCCATCATTTAGGTTTATAGGAGCATTATTTTACTCACTTATTGAGAGATATATAGGCAATTTTGTATTCGAGATACAGGGGAACCATGTAAAATTTTCTGAGATGGACTTCACCATAATAACGAGGCTGAAGACTTGTGACCTCTCCATACTAATATCCATTGTTCGAAGAAGTCAATAAGAGAGAAATACTTCAATGAATATCTTATCCTAAAAAAACATGTGCAGGAGGTGTTCAATAGGATAGTTGATAGCAACAAGCACAAAGATGTCGTGAAGGTAGCCCTAATATTATGTGTAGAGTGCTTTGTTAGAGAAACTGATACGAATATTATGTGTTATACAAACTTTATTGATCTTATGGACTCGTTAGAAGACTTTAATATCTACCCTTGGGGTAGTTTGGCCTTCCAGACGATGACTGAAGGGATCGAGAGTGCCTTGATGGCATCGCATGGGCTTCATTACAATGTCATCGGTTGCATATTTCCCTTATAAGTAAGGATTCTTTCCTTGTTTATTTTAATTTATAGTTTATACGGAACTATATTTATTTAAGATCATTTTGTCATTTCATTGTAACAGATATGGACCCTTGAGAGAGTACTGGATCTCCGAGAATGTATCATTTCAAACGTTCCCTCCCAAATTCCAAGATTCATACAATATCAGGGATGGAAGGGTTAGAGGTATAAGAAGATTCATCAAATACTAGAGAGTGAAGATGTAAGTCAAGTTCTATGAAGCTAAGTGGTCACTCATTGAACTATATATATGTTTTTGTACATGAAAATGAAGATGTTCTCTTATAAACTGAGATAGTTCTTATGAGCCTACCATTGAAGAGCTGGAGACGGAGGCCGTTCGTTTGGTCCATGATAGATTTGACGTAAGATGTCACAAAAATCTTCTTTTATATTGATATTTTATATTTACTTTGACATGTTATATAATTGATACATACATTGCTTCATTTTGTAGGAAATTAAAGATAAATTTGATGAAGATATGGAAGAGAGAGAGACAAGGAGAGGGAGAAGAAGGGGGAGAGGATGAGAATAGTGATGAGGCAGAGGGAGAGGGGCCGAGATTGCAATTGACTGGGGAGTCGAGGGAGAATATGGAGGAATTGGAGGCAGAGAGGATTCAGTTAGAGAGAGATAGTGAAGAGTTGAAGCTAAAGGAAAAATCGATGGAGAGGGAGAGAGAAGTAGTACTCAATGAGTTGGAACTAATGCTAAAAGAGAAAGAAGCCTTGAGGTTAGAGAATGAATAGTTGAATGAGAGGACAGTTTTGAAAATGGAGAGAGAAATGTTAATGAGGGGAATGAAGAACTGAGGATTAAAAATGAGGTATTGAAGAATGAGAAGGAAGAGTTGGAGGAGGGTAAGATAGAGTTGAAGAAGCAAATGAAGGCGTTTCTTATAGAGAAGACGCAGTTTTGGAAGGAGAAAGAATTAGATAAGGAGAAGGAAGAGTTTGAGAAGGAGGATGAGGATGAGGAATTGGAAGTTAGGGACTAAGGAAATAGCAAGGTGGATGTCAACACTCGGACGCGTTAGACGTTGATATATGTGAGAAATCACTGCATTCCATTCCAGTATATAAGAGAAAAATTAAGAGGATGGTGAAGTCGTCTGTCTATAAGCGTTCTCCATTCACTTCCATCCCTGTCATTTAAACAACTCCAAACAACGCCGCCAACATTGAGAAACTTAGAGAATTGTATACTTCTCCGATACTCTTCCAGGTCAAGATTGATCCATTTAGGATAAATCAGAGGAAGAACTGCATGAATTGGATAGTTGGGCTAACGCAAAGAAAGATTCAGCGGAATTTGTTTGGTTCAGGACCATATGAGAGAAAAATGCATGGGTTGATAGCGTGGTAAGTAATTCACATACATACATCTATGGTTATTTAACACTTATAATAGACTAGAGCTTAATTTACCATCTTTATTGATTAGGCTATTGACAAGTACGTCGATTTCTTAGAGAGAAGGCACAATTCATTTCCTACTTTATATACAAAGGACTGCAAGTTTTATCCCACATTTTTTTCGGTAACTGTATGAATTGGATCTTGGTTATTATGTTATTTCATTATACGATATATGTTCTAATTTGGTATGTTGTCTGTAATACCCATGTATCGACATGCAAATGTCGATATTGAGAATGTATTAGGATGTTGGCAGCGACGAAACGCGTTCATTATTAAAAGTGGAGAAACTCACTGTTTACGGCATTGTTAAACCTCATGAAGGGCAGAAAGTCATGTGGCAGTATGAAAAGGTAATGGTGTCGTTACAAGTTATCAACGCTAGTTGTACCCATTTCTATAATATTTATAATGATATCTTATCTTGTTAAACATGGACAGGCATATGTACCAGTTAACCACACCAACAGTCATTGGTTCCTGATGGTCATCCACCCTCGAGATCGAGAAATCGTTATACTCGACAGCTTATATTTGAGGGCACTCAGTCGATACAGGGAACATATCGAGCTGATGAAGGAGGGCTTGCCTATATTATTTCATGTTGCAGGAGATATGTCTGTATTGGATGGGAAGGCTTGGACGGTCAGAGAAGAGACTTTTATACCAAAGCAAACGAACGGATATGATTGTGGCATTTTTGTCATGAAATATATCAACATTTTGTGCAGCGATCAAATTTTGTTAAGGAAAGACTTGCAGCAATTCACTCCCAACTTTAGGAACTCATTAGTCTATGATTGCCTGAGTGACCATAAAATATGATATAATTGTCTTAGGCATGAGAAGAATCGAGAAATTTTGTGGGAGGAGCTATAAATTGTTGTAAATGATGTCTTGTAAAACATTCAGGGTGAAATGATGTAAACGATGTCTTTTATATTTTGTCATAATTTTGTAGTAAATGATGTCTTCTTAATAGTGATTTCATTATTAATGGTGATTTATTTGTGTATTATATAATTTAATTTACTCAGCGGTCAATTTACTTCACTTCGCGGTTAATTCCAGCGATTTCACGATCAATTCCCTTTACTTCACGGCCAATTTCCTTCACTTCACGGTCAATTCCATTCACTTCACGGTCAATTCCATGCATTTCATGGTCAATTTCGGCAATTCAACTTCACTTCACAGTCAATTCCATCATTTCATGGGCAATCCCCTTCACTTCACAGTCAATTCCATGCATTTCACGGTCAATTCGCTCACTTCACTGCCAATTCCATGCATTTCACGGTCAATTCCCTTCATTTCACGGTCAATTCCATGCATTTCACACGGTCAATTCGCTTCACTTCATGGTCAATTCCATGCATTTCATGGTCAATTTCCTTCACTTCACGGTCAATTCCCTTTACTTCACGGTCAATTCAATGCATTTCACGATCAATACGCTTTACTTCGCGGTCAATTCAATGCATTTCATAGTCAATTCCATTCACTTCACGGTCAATTCCGGCGATTCGGCTTCACTTCACTGTCAATTCCATGCATTTCACGGTCAATCCCCTTCACTTCACAGTCAATTCCATGCATTTCACGGTCAATTCGCTTCACTTCACAGTCAATTTCATGCATTTCATGGTCAATTTCCTTCACTTCACGGTCAATTCCATTCATTTCACGTTCAATTCCGGTGATTCCATTCACTTCACGGTCAATTCCATGTATTTCACAGTCAATTCCCTTTACTTCACGGCCAATTCAATGCATTTCATGGTCAATTCCATTCACTTCATCGTCAATTCCCTTTACTTCACGGTCAATTCAACGCATTTCATGATCAATTCCATTCACTTCACGGTCAATTCCATGCATTTTGCGGTCAATTCCGGCGATTCGACTTCACTTCACAGTCAATTTCATGCATTTCATGGTCAATTCGCTTCACTTCACGGCCAATTTCCTTCACTTCACGGCCAATTTCATTCATTTCACGTTCAATTCCAGTGATTCTCCTACACTTCACGGTCAATTCCATGCATTTCACGATCAATCCCCTTCATTTCACAGTCACCATCCGAACCAACGGATCAAGCCTATGAAAATTGCTTGCCTGTGAAAATTGGATTTTTACTGGCACCTCTTGATTAACCAAGGACCACCTATGGACACCTGGGATAACTGAGCAAGTCGCAAGTGCAGAAGTACAAGTAGCTAGGTATTGGAAATCCAATTTCTGCTACTCTATCGCTCCCCTAACCAACCAATGGGTGCTAAATATAAAGCAACCAATCAAACCCTACCACGTGGTATTTTTGCTCCTTAACTTCTCGTTATTTGCAATGATTCCATGATATCACCTATAAATATATGAACGAAACAGTAGAAGTATAGATCATATCCGAATTCTAATGCGGGGCCCACCAAAACCATTCGAATTCAAATGATGTTGGGCCCCACCACAATAAAAACTTTCAATAGATGGATGTGGGGCCCAATAAAACCATGAACATTGAGTGTGGAGCTCATTCGATAGATGTGAGGCTTATTAAATAGCTTAAACAAAAAATAGATCCGGGCGGCACTACCGCCTGGACAAACAGAGGCCGACGGCACTACCGCCGTTGCCGCCCGGACTCATTAAGAATCTGGGCGGCAGTGTCGCCGATCTGGCGATAGTGCCACCGGCCTCTGGTTATTCGAGCGGTAGTGCCGCCCGGATCTGTTTTTTGCCATTTGGGTGGGTCCCATCGTGGGTCCCACATAATATATGCATATAAACTCTCCACACACCCAAGCCCTCATTCCTAAACCCTTTCTTCATCTCCCTTCCTAAAACCCTATCTTTTTCTAAACCTTCTACCATCTTTTCAACTTTCAAATCCTCTCTCTTCATCTTCACATACCTTTCTCTTCATCTTCCAAACACCCCACTCTTCATCTTTTAAACACCTTTCTCTTCATCTTTACCCAACCATCTTTTTATCTTTCAAACACTTCTCTCTTCATATTCCAAACCTTATTTACACAACCATCTTCCATCTTGTAAACCCATCATCCTCATGGGTATAATTGCATTCTTTTCCTCAATATTTTTCATCCCCATGATTATCTCGCTAATGGGGAAGAAGAGAGGGTTTAAGCGGGTCCATCGTCTCCTCGGACCAAAAGAAGGACGAGGCGGGCCGCTGCAGATGATGCGAGTTCATCATCACCACCCGTTCAAAGATATGTGAAGAGGGCCAATGTTGAAGCAACGAGTTCTTCACCACCACCTCGTGAGAAGAGGTTGAAGAAGGCCCACGATCAAAATACACGGCCATTGGATGTGGGTCGATATCGCGATCAGGAAGTGGTTTTCGAAGTCACGGTGGGGGATCGACTATTTGCCGAAAACGACGTGCTAGATAGACTCTTGCACGGCGGTTGGCGAGCTATTTTTGAAGGCAATTCTCGAGCCAATGAGCATGATGTACGGTTTTTCTACTCTCGAATTGTTAATGCAAGACTCAAACCACTCGGATTTGACATTTCATATGGAGACGCGTTGCGTCCCATCGGCGTACAACGCATCGTGAACATACTTGGCGTGTCGCTAGGAACAGTCCATATCCCCCCAAACACAAATGACTTGAACACATCGCAACACAGGAGTGAGCTGAGCATGCATTTGTGTGGCTACCTCATTGAGTGGAGGAGAGATAGTAGTTTCAAAAACAAAGAAATGATTTCAATTTACAAAATGTTGCACTACATCTTCATACATAATTTATATCCGAGAGCAGGAAACAGCAAGGAGGTTTCTGTCTACCATGTAGAGATAATGTACCAGATAGGGCGTGGGAAGAATGTGTGCCTACCCTCCATTATCCTTTACCATATAGTGAAGGCCATGCGGACAAGAACAGGTAATCTCTCCCCACCATTTGGTTGCCTAATTTGCAAGATAGCCGGAGCTAGTGGGTTTAGGGCATCCAGCTACTCCTCACATCCAGAAAGGGTGATAACCGAAGACACCTTAAATCGCATGCAATGTTACCCTAGACAAGAAGCAAGGCGGTTAGAGGAAACTGGAGATGAGATAGCTGAAGAAGAAGAAGGAGAGGAAGAAGGTGATGAAGAGGATCGAGCTGAAGAAGAAGAAGAGGGTGATGATGCAGGTGAGGTGCCCGATGCACATCTAGGTTTAGATGAGCGTTTAGAGGCGATGGAGGCTAGTATATCCGAGGTTAAGGAGGACCAACACTACCTGAAGCGTACGATGCGGAGTATGCATCGAACGATAAAGGCGGTGTTGTGTTGTGTACAAAAGGGGGAGCGCCCCCTCCCTCGCTGGACTCGGTATCACAGTAGGGAGTTGTGATGGACATGGACTCCCTCACTTCGTATGTCTTCAAATATTAGATAGCATCTTCACGATAGGGGGTTGTGATGGATATGGACTCCCTCACTTCGTATATCTTCATGTATTAGATAACATCCTCATGATAGTCCATTCTAACTTATGCATGTATTAGGTAGCATCCTCATGCATTTCACATGTTTCTTTGCATTTTATATACTGAGTGTCTTGTTGAATGAAAATGACCTTATGAAAAATCTTTATGGGTTACCTAAAATGCACGAATATTGTGTTATTTGCAACTTACGTACTGAATGTCCTTATGATGAAACTTATGAATACCCATCACCGACGATATCAATATTGTTTCTGTATCCCTAGCCAGCGAAACTTGTAGCGATACCGATACTTCGAACGCTGGTCCTAGGACTTTCTCCAACTGGAAAGCATTACCCAAATAGTTGATGGGTTTTTATAGTTGACTGTGGACCATATGTAACTTTGGCGAATTCCAAGACAATTTCCTTCACTCCCTTATTGAGAAGTGACTGAATTGACCGTGAAGTGGAATTGACCGTGAAATGCATGGAATTGACCGTGAAGTGGAATTGACCGTGAAATGCATGGAATTGACGTGAAGTGAATGAAATTGACCGTGAAATGCAAGGAATTGACCGTGAAGTGAATGGAATTGACTGTGAAATGCACGGAATTGACCGTGAAGTGAAGGGAATTGACCGTGAAAAGCATGGAATTGACCGTGAAGTGAAGGGAATTGACCGTGAAATGAATGTCTTATTGAAAATTTGAATCGTAGTGGTAAGAAATTCGCAATTTCAAGGAAAACAACATTTGTATTACAAGAAATGTATAACATTCACAGTCGTATTACAAAAAATGTATAACATTCACAGTCGTATTACAAAAAATGCACTACAAATTACATTATTTCGGAGGTATTGAAAATTTCTCATTCAGACAATTTATCTTAATATTCTTAATAAATACAAATCATCAACAATTTCTCATTCAGACAATTTATCAAACACTTAGATTACACTTCACCAATTACATAGACTAGGTTAGTTACAACATGTATTTTGGCAATTCCTTACACAAAGAGGTCAGCATGCATATGGCAATAATGAATCCTAGATTAGTAGGCATAGAAAATATAAATCATATTTACATGTTCATTCAAACATTTCCACAAACACATGGGATGCATCTTTTATTTAATATAGTTCATACATGTATGTTATATCGAAAAATGGGTCCTTACTCTTACACGGGTGGTAGACTCCCTGGAGTTTCAACACCGGGTCAAGGGTTCGAGTACCCACGATGGTAAAATCCCACGGCGTGCGTGTGTGTGCATGTGGGTGTGAGTGTGGTGGGGGTGTGTGTGCATGTGTAAAAAAAAAATATTATAAAAAAAAAGTATGTTATATCGAAAATGTCGTATCTAAGACAATATGGTACCAATCAAGTCAGACATAAATCATTAGCTGACATTGAAAGCATTGAAAACCATAACCTAAACATTTATAGTCCGCACCTTTCGTCAGAATACACGATTTAAACTCAGTTCAAACTTTACATTCCCGAAAATGGAACGACGGGTACCTAAACCATGAAATAGGTTAGCTAGTTTATCGATTACTCAATCTAGATCTCTAAATCAAGATTAAGGTTAGGTTGTCTTACCCAAATCGTAGCCGAGGCTGATCGTGTAGCGAAAAGGGTAGGCGATTCACGGTGTGGAGTCGTGGGAGAGAATCCTAGCAACGATCTCCCTATTTTTCTCTTCTCTCCTTACTCTTTTCTCTTCTTTTCTCTCCCTTCTCTCTCCTAGGGTTAGAGAAATTCGTATGGAATGGAAATGAGGTGGTTTAAGGGCTATATATAGGCCCAGAAGTGATGCAAATGGCCCCAGGGCCATCGTATACTTAGTTTATATCTAAAGGGCGACTATTTTTGACAAACAGGGCACATAGGGAGACCTATTATTCACTTACGTCGTAGGGTAAGTCCCTTGACAATGGATCTGGGTCAGGATGTGATTTTCGTGCGATGGATAGGCGATCGATCGTGGAGGACTCGTGTCAGATTAACGGTCGTACTTACTCGATTGGGGCTACCAGTATACGGATATGAGCAGAGAAATTTTCTTTTTCTATGGGTGAAGTTTGGTCAGAAACTGACGGTCCGAAATCTTCAATTTCGCCTGTGAGTGAATGACCCAATTCACTTAAGTTTCAATACACTTTCTAAAGATATTCGCGTTTCTCACACACTTCACTCAGGGCTCAAGTTGTGTGTTTCTGGATACTATTTGAGCTCGATTCCTGCGATGGTAGTCAAGCCCAGTAGGATGGACGTAATCCTATAATTTCGCGACCATCGGACTCTTGACGTGCGATCTAGGTCCGATACGGGGTTTCAATGTACTCCCGAGAGCGACAGGCTCTTGGATTTCTCCTAGGTCTTAAGACGACATCGAGTCAGTGATACTCATGATTTTAGGTCTTCTCATTTGTGAATATGGTGATCCAAACTAAATCCACCGATTATTTAGTTTAGTACTTAACTAAATTTTGCCTAAATTATACTACAAGATGCAGTCCTCGGGTAGTTCTATATTTTTTTGGAACTTTTAGTTAATATATTATTTTAATTATTTTTTTAGTAGTTCATCATCAAGTCTACTTTATCTCCACCAAATTTCATTAAATTTTGTATTCTAGAAAAATTCTAAAAATTCTGGAAGTAGCAGCTGTCCGAACTAATAATTTTTGAATAGTTATCCCATCAACCTAGATTTAACTATATTAAAAATTATTATTTTTCATTTATTTTTATATGAAACTAGACTTATCAAGTTTCAATCTGTCTTTTGAATCACCTAAATCGGAGTTATATTAAGGGAGATATGACTTTTTGAATTCGGCTTAAAAACGCAGAAAATTTAAGCGAGGGTCTGCCAAAATTCGGTGCACCGGCGGCGTGCTGCCACCTGGGCCGTGACGCCGCGCCCCTCTAGTGGTCCTGGTGGTGATTCTGTCACTCGATTCTTGAAATGAGTATATCTTGTAAACTGGAATGAGTTATTCGACGTGCAATATATAATTTTAGGATAGGAGAAGCTAACTTATCCAAATAACCTAGTTATTTTCCAAGATTCCATCAGGTTAATGGTCTAAATTTATTTGTAGTAAATTTTAGTTTAATTATAGTTCTTCATCCTTTAAGCTTTAGGATTTGTGTCTAATATGAAAGTACTTAAAAAGATTTGAAGAATAAGGTGGTGAAAGGTGAGATTTTTGAAGGAGATGGGTTGAAAAGAGGGATTAGAGACTTTGAGATTGAGTTTTGAGAAGTCGATAAGGTGTTATGATAGACCCATTTTCCAAGGACGTCTAACTCCAAGTTGGCAAAAATCTGAGACGTTACAATACGTGATCTGGTAATTCCTCGCCAAGTACAACGGGGAGCAATATGAATAATGAGGAAGATTATAATTTATACATACTGAAAGAATATGAAAACAAGGGAATCCATTTACTTCAAACTCGCGACATATACATGAAAGTTCACTGAGCTTGACAGTATCATTATAGTCTCCCACAATATAGTATTCATCCCGAGAAATTGCGTGGCAACGAACATCTCGTGCCTTCAGTATAAGATCCTTTAATTGTTTCTCGGCCCACGGTGTCAACGGTCCAATGAATAATGATGCTGATTCTCTTCTCTTATAGAACATCTCTTGAATTTTCATTCTGACTGTCTCTATTAGCATAGTCACGGGATATTCTCGTGCTTCTTTAAATAGAGCATTAGCACACTCAACTATGTTTGTAGTGACCAAATTGAATCTTTTTCCTGGGAAGTGCGAAGATGCCCACTTTTCATACCCTATTTCCCTCAGCCATGCATGTACCGGGGGGTTGGCAAGTTCGATATCATGTATTAACTTTTCAAACTCAGCCTTCATATAAGTCTTTACAGCTTGCCAGTAGTAGATTTCTAACGACTTGTCTTTGAACGTGTTCACCAAGTTTTGGTATATATGTTATGTGCAGTAGCCATGGATTGCTGCTTGGAAGACCTGGGGAACTTCTTTCATTAGACCTTTATGCCGATCTGATATGATCACAAGACCAGGTAGATCCCCTAACGAATTGCTGAGATAGGTAAGGAACTAGTTCCAACTGTTGTTGTTATCTGATTCTCTGATACCAAAAGCGACTAGAAAAAATGAATGTCACCATCCAAAGTCGTAGCAACAAACAGGACACCCTTATACTTACATTTTAGATGCGTCCCGTCAACGGCCAAGACCCTTCGCAGAGATGTTTGAAAACTTCTGACGCACTATCCGAGCACAATAAAACATCTCTCGAACCTCATCGTCTATTAATTCACAAGCATGGCAGTTACTGTCCCCGGGTTCGCCATCCTCAACTCATACAAGTACATTGGGAGTTCTTTATAAGAGTCTTCATAATACCCCATTATGCGATCGATTGCAATCTCTTTAGCGTACCATGCCTTCTTATAGCTAATAAGAATATTATACTTCTCTTGCATTGAGAATATAATGTCCTTCGGCCTTAATCCCAGGCGTTGCTCAATGCGATTGACAACTAGTTCACTGGCCAGCTTACTGCTTGTTTGTCGATGATCGCTCTTCATCCATGGAATTCCACATGTATGCATGGACCGATAAGTCTGAATCTTGAATATCCTTGCATTATTCACCCTAGATGCGTGTACCCTCCATTCATACTTATCTTTTATACACGCCAGGGTGAATTTCTTGGATGTAAAATACAGGACCTTGTATTGAAAGTTGCTGCGAATTGCAAATTGGCTCAAAACATACTTACACCGGCTCTTGTCCTTAAACGTTTGACCAACGGCTATATCAATCAGGTCATCAAGTGGATATGAATACAGTGACGAGTCTACATTGGTTAACCAGCATCCTCGAAAGACACAATGGGAAGGCCGGTGGTGAAGTCCGATGTTCGAACTTGCTCGAGTAATGGAATGTCGCTTCCACTTACGTTTCTGATGTTGGATGTTGAGGGCAAATTTATTCTTGTAAATGAAGGTGATGCTGTATATTCACTTCTGAGCTTGAAGTCAGCCGACGCGCTCACTTGACTTGTCATGAAGTTTGATGTCTGAGTCGGCTCGGGTACATGAGTGTTGCTTAGAGGAACCTGTGAAGGGATGTCATATATTCATATTTCAGGCCATGTTCCTCACCCAAACTTCCAACGGCTAGGGCGTCATGTTCGAAACCACTGTAAGCCATCGAGTCTTCGAGTATTGCCTTATTAACGCGCTGCATTGTCTTGACGAATAAATGGATGTAGTGATCCGGATGCTTCAACTGTGCTGCTAAGAACATTCTCACATCTTCGTCGTCTTCAATTACAGTTAGAGGGACTGATTCGTTTGTGCAAGGATACAATGCTTTCAACCTAATATCATAATCCTCAAGTCTACTCTTCACAATTCTGTACATTTTAGATAGGCTGTTCATATGTAGTGTCAACGCCCATAGTAGTAGGTTTCGAGTCTCCACCCTTGTACGTGTATCGATTGTTTTCACATACTAACTCCCCACCATATGAGCATAGGATGATTACTGAAGCCATTTTTTGAAAACAAACACAATAATATAACTCGTTTAGTATTCACATGTATAAGGTGGATTTGACCGAGTAGTAGGAAATCCACCATTGTACTAGCTCAAATACGACTAACTTATCAGTCAGAATTTCAAAGTTCTAAATTGCAAGGATGTATGTCACTCAGTTCGCAATGATTTTCACTCACTTCGCAGTCATTTTCACTCACTTCTAGGGCAGGTTCACTCACTTCGTGATGAATTTTCACTCACTTCTCGGTCCTGAAATGATTGAAAATGACTGCAAAATAAGTGAACTTAAAGGCCTGTTTGATTTTGGGCTTAACTATAATTACCATGTAAATGGGTAATAATTATTTAATTACCTAGGTAATTACCACATCTTTCCCAATGTAGATGTGATAACTTACTTTTTTAACACTTAAATCGAAAATTTTACAAAATCAATGTGGGGCCCAGCTTGATGTATGTGACGTATCCACACCGCTCATTTGTTATGTTAGCTGAATTTAGGGCATGAGCAAAAAAAATGGGGCAAATCCAAAGCTCAAGTGGACCACACCATAGGAAACAACGGGAATCAAACACCTACCATTAAAAACTTTTTGAGGCCTTTTAAAGTTTTGACGAAAGCTGATATTTGTGTTTTCCCCTTATCCATGTCTATGTGACCCTATGAACGAGTTAGATGATGAAAAAACCTCAATGTGGGCCCAGTTAAGGAAATAACTTTCAACGGATCAGCCTCATTTTTGGTCTAATGCCCCAAAATGTTCTAATAAAATAGATGGATGGTGTGGATATATCATATACATTACAGTGGGGTCCACATATTTAAGTCAACATTTTTGTATTGCTTTTCGAGGTGGAATTACTCTCACCTTTTCAAACTAGGTGAAAAAGTAATAATTACTTATTTACCATGATTTACATGTATCATGGAAAATCAAACAGGCCCTAAGCGAATTGAATTGATCATGAAGTGAAGGGGAAATGGTGGAATTGAACGTGAGAAGTGAAGGGAATTGACCATGCAGTGGAATTGACCATGAAATGCATGGAATTAACTATGAAGTGAAGGGGATTGACCGTGAAATAAATTGAATTGATCGTGAAGTGAAGGGAATTGACCGTGAAATGCATGAAATTGACCGTGAAGTGAAAGGGATTGACCGTAAAATGAAGGGAAATGACCGTGAAGTGAAGGGAAATGACCGTGAAATGCATGGAATTGACCATGAAATGAATGAATTGACCATGAAGTGAAGCGAATTGACCGTCAAATGCATGGAAATGACCGTGAAGTGAAGGAATTGACCGTCAAATGCATGGAATTAACCGCGAAGTGAAGAGGATTAACCATGAAATGAAATGAATTGACCGTGAAGTGAAGGGGAATCGCTGGAATCGACCGTGAAATGCATGGAATTGACCGTGAAGTGAAGGGAAATGACAGTGAAATGCATGGAATCGACCATGAAATGAATTGAATTGACCATAATGTGAGGGGGAATCGCATGGAATTAACCATAAAATGCATGGAATTGATCGTGAAGTGAAGGGAATTGACTGTGAAATGCATGGAATTGACCGTGAAATGAATGTCTTGTTGGAAATTTGAATCGTAGTGGTAAAAAATTCGCAATTTCAAAGAAAGTAACAAATGTATTCAATATATAACATTCATAGTCGTATTACAAAAAATGCACTACAAATTCACAGTTGTATTACAAAATGCACTACAAATTGATGGTAAAATGCGTGAAATTGACTAAGTAGTGCATGAAGTTGACCGATCAATTCAATAAATTGACCGGGAACTAAGTGAAATTGACCGCGAAACTTCGTCAAATTGACCGCAAACTTCTTGAAGTTATTAGATAACCACGTAAAATTGACTTAGCAATGCATGAAATTGACCACAAACTTCTAAGTAATTTCTTAAGAATTTACCTAGAATTTAAACTTCTAGGTAATTGACCGCGAACTCCATTCACTCCCTTACACTCAGTGAAATCCGTGTTCGACAAAAAGAATAAGAGTGCGTTAATGTGAAACACGTTCTTCGGAGAAAAGTCTCCAAGATTTCACATTTATCAATGCATCCACGTTCTCTCAAAAAATGCATACACGTCCTCTCAAAAAAAGAATACACTTAGCCTTGAGTAGAATGTAATATGGAAGATGTAATGTGATAGTAAGATGGAGATTATATGGAGATTTAATGAAGAAAATCAGTGAAAAGAAGAATAGGGATGATAGAGATGAGTTCAGACGTGTATTTGGGTGTAAGGGAGAGAATGGAGTGAAATTAATAAAACAGGGGCATTTTTAACCCGTGAAAAGTCGTCCGTATAGCAGGGGCTTATTCTAGGGATGTAAAAAGAAGTGGGCTTAAAAAGGTTAGTGGGCCATAAATGGGTTGTACAGTAGCAAATTTCTCAAAACCCGAGTATACCATCAAATACGCATGCACGTATTTGGCCAAGTGCCCATCTATTCACACTTGTTAAAAATGGCACACGTGTAAAAGATCCAATCAGTCCATAACGTGGGTCGAAATATCTAGATGCTCTTGCCCAAAATTTGTGCACTTTCCCTTATTGGGTTAGTCGCAAGTCGCAACCCACAAACAACGAATGGATGACGGACGCGGATTGCATACTGACGCTGCCAAGAGCGAGGTGGCTACTGGACGGTGCTCAGTGGGCCCATCATAATATATTTGTTTTATCCACGCCGTCCATATATTTTTACAGATCATTTTAGTGTATTATCCCAAAAATGAGATAGAAAAAATTCTTAAGCAGACCACACCACAAGAAAACAGTAGTGATTGAACGCCCATCGTTAAAACTTTCTAGGGTCCACTATAATGTTTTTTTCCGACCCACCTGTTGATTCGGTCACAAAGACCTAGATGAAGTTAAAATACAAATATCAGCTTCATCCAAAGCTTGTGTGACCTTCCAGGATGTTTTTAATGGCAGGCATTCAATCATCACTGTTTCCTGTGGTGTGGTCCACATGAGATTCAGATCTGCCTCATTTTTTAGATCACGCCCTAAAATAATAGGTAAAAGAATAGATGGACGGTGTAGATAAAACACATACAGCATGGCGGGGCCCATAGAGCACCATCCAGTAGCTACTGGCTACTGAAGCGTCAGTAGTCAATCCGCGTACATGTAACAACTTGTTTTAGCCACCCATTTATTCATATACTCAAAGTAAAACTCTTACCCACTTAATGGACGATGGGATATTAAACACGTGTCTTGTACAGGCATGTACATGGGCAGGTCTGTAAATAACTGACTTCACAGAAAGATTTGTCACGTGCAATGCATGTGGTTTGCAACCGTCCGAGAGATGGAATAGGGGTGGCAAATGAAAAGTTATTTGATGCCCTGACATTGAAGTGGTTGATACTTGGGAACTTTTAGATTGTGCACACATCAATTCAATTGAAACATTCATGTCATGTGGCTAACTGTGGATAAGTCATCTTCCAATTTTCAAATTTATTTAATGATTTTAGTTTCTAGCTAATAAGTCTTTATTTGTTGAATCTAGGCCCTTGAATGTTTTTGTTTAGACTACTATTAAACAGCCAACAATCAGCCAAAACACATGTACCTTTAGGCTTAAGAGTTGTCTAAATTTAAATTACTGGTAAATTTCAGTTTGAATTTATTATACACCATGCATGTAAATTCATAATACCTGTGTATCAATGGTCCTACTTTATTAGAGTACTAAGAGCCTGTTTGATTTTTCGGCTTAAGTGTAATTACAATGTAAATGGGTAATAATTATTTACCTAGGTAAGTACGACATCTTTCCCAATGCAGATGTGACAACTTACTTTTTTAACACTTAAATCAAGAAATTTATAACATTAATGTGGGGCCCATTGTGATGTATGTTACTTATCCACACCACTCATTTGTTATGCCAGCCGAATTTATGGCATGAACAAAAAAATGAGGCAGACCCAAAGGTCAAGTGGACCACACCATATGAAACAACGGGAATCGAACGCCTACCATTAAAAACTTCTTGAGGCCCTTAAAAGTTTTGGTTCAAGCTGATATTTGTGTTTTCCCCTTATCCACGCCTGTGTGACCCTATGAACGGGTTAGATGATGAAAAACCTAAATGTGAGCCCAGTGAAGAAAATAATTTTCAATGGTGGACGAATTAAGGCCACTGTTTCCTTTGGTGTGAGTCATTTGAGTGTTAGATCTGCCTCATTTTTCGGCTCATGCTCCAAAATGTTCTAATAAAATATATGGACAGTGTGGATATATCATATACATTACGGTGGAGTCCACATATTTAAGTCAACACTTTTGTTTCGATTTTTGAGGTAGAATTACTCTCATATTTTCAAACAAGGTGAAAAGTAATAATTACTTATTTATCGTGATTTACATGTATAATGGAAAATCAAACAGGCCCAAAGTTCGTTTTTGGACTGTGCAAGGTTTCCTAGGAAACTACTTGTTTGGAGCATGGGATTAGATGGAATTAAGTTGCTTAGAATTGCATTTGGTGTAATATAAATTTTATGAAGGATTGAATTAATCCAAATATCATATCATCCAATCTCAGCTGAAAATACGATATGATCTTTTGTGGATTACGAAATCCACCACATCTGATGCCCCACATTGATGCTTATGTTTATTGATGCCATTCATCTATGTGTACTTTACATGTTACAATCGGGTTGCATATGCATGATCTAGTCTGTGAGTGCAATCTATGGTCCACCAACTACACGTTTTGCTTGATACAATTTTATTTTATTTTTTCAAAGAATGAATTTAATTCCAAACTCGGGATTGAACTGTTAAAATATCATGGTATATCCATACATATAATCACTGTGAAATAATGATGTGAATTCCACCTAATGCAATTCAATATCATTTAATTCCACATTCCAAAGAAGCCCTATATTATCTAAGTATGTCATTACCTTTTTAAGCCCTACCTCCTTCAATCTCCCATATATAATAAGAGTAGCAAAGGGCAAAGTCATCAAAGGACAAGGGAAGAATTTTAAACTAAAAGTAAATGTATTTACCTAATTTGCAAAGAAGCCGCATGCATTCCTCCAACTTTTAACTAAAACCGGCTTGGGGTTGACAAGGTACTAAGAAATTTTAGGTGCCACATAATGATAAGATTGTGGACCCCGATTTAGATGGCTATCAAAAAGAAAATTACAATAATTGGAGTTCTCAGTTGGGTCATTAGTGTACATTTAATGGATGGTCCAAATCAAAGTCATCAATGATCCAAATTCAAGCTGATATTTGTGTTTTCCCTTCATACAGTTCTTTGTGACCTAATCAACAGGTTGGAATGGCAAATAAACATTATTGGACCCTAAGAAATTTTTAATGGTGCACGTTGGATCACCATGGTTTCCGGTGGCCCACCTGAGATTTGAATCTGCCTTATTTTTGGGCTCATGCCTGAAATGAGCTGGCAAAATGGATGGACAACATGGAATAAAACACATACATCATGGTGGGCCATGGAGCTTTTCCAGCACCTACATCAGTACTGGGGGGGTCTACCGATTCTCCACATCACACACTACCAAAGTAGCAAATAACTACCCACAACAAAACTACAACTGCTTCTCCCATCAACAATGCGCATGCTGTCTGCTGGTAAAACATAGTAAATTTTTGGCCTACTTGCTATATACGGCAGATATGACGAAAATGATGAAATAAAAGACCACTCAGTGCAACCAAATCCTATTGACAAATCAGGGCCGTCCATCTAGTGGGACCTATCGTAGGACTGCCGTTCAAAAGAACACACATATTAGAAAAATTTACCCATTACCTTTCTTTAATTTCCCCAAGTAAATGTTGACCATTAGCTATTTTTTGTTTTGTGACATCTCTTTCTAGGCAACTCTAGATGGATTTATCACTTTGTCATGTTTGCAGAGTTATGTTATTATGCTCCTAGCTGCATTGAGGCACTTCGACAGTCCAATGGATTAATCCCGACTGTCCATCCATTAGGTCCAGCACAAAATACACTTTTATGGGAAAGTGACCATGATAAACGGACAGCAACAATTCTCTTTAGGTTGATATGCATGCACTAGAAATTATAAACATGCGCAGTCCAAGTCATAGGAACCACTCCTGATGGTTTATAATAAAAAGTTTTTTTTTTCTTTCTTTTTTCACGCACACCCCACACCACCACAGTGGGTACTCGAACCCATGACAGTCTACCACTTAGCCATTAGTAGGGACCCGGTTTATAATCAAAAGTTACATTGAACCATCCCATCTCAGCTGTTCCCTATGGTGTGGCCTACCTGAATTTTCTATCAGCCTGATTTTTGGGTTTCAAGGTGAATAGAAGGCAGTGCGCCTGATGGACGGGGTGGATCACTTGCCCATTTCCTCCATGTGGAGATTGGTTACTGGCAGTCATCCCCCTTCCCCTTAGGCCCACCTGATGAGCTGTTCCAATTTCATAAAAATTCGCAGCATGGATGGATCACTAAAAGTTGCAATCCCTTCTAATGGTGAAGGTTTCAATTGAATTGGACCATCGAACATAATCATTGTAGGTGCCTACAAATCCCTTGTAATTGAATAGATAGGCCCTTAAGTCCTTGACTATCCGCGACAGGGGAATACACAGAACCACACTGATTGTCGACGGCAAAAAATAAAAATTCATTATGATCGAACATTCCACTCATTTGATTTGGGCCATTGAATGTGCACTGCCATCTATATTTTTTCACCTTACAGGTTAGTGTTTGGGTTCCTAAGATCATCAGGTCAGAAAGAAAATTTGGCCAAGAGCAAAAATCCACCTAATAGCTTGTAACTGTGATAGTACATAACAGAAGGAAAGTCTTACTGCGGGAGAGATCAATGACATTGAAATGTTCAATGACACAAAGGGTCCACTACTCCACTTGAAATACAGACTTATCCATAATCCTATAATCCACCACCCAAAACAAGAATGTGATGATAATGGATCCAGCACATTATTATAGCATACCATTTTGGGCCTCATCATGTCATCTGCATAGGTTTTGATAGAATGCGGGGCCTTGCATGATGTGCTTGGTTTGCACCGTCCGATGGCAGCACGTGGGGAAAAATAAAAATAAAAATAAAAATCCAAGAGTTCAAATTCAACTAAACTGGCATTGCTCCCTTGCCGAGTGGACTACCTGATTTTTGGTGTATGGCATGTTGATAGAGCCAACTACCCAATGAATGGCCTGAATCTCTGACACGTATGCCATCCCATGTGGGAACCAGGCACTATAACCATTATATTTTCCCACAAATAATAATAATAATAATAAGAGAACATGAATCAAAAGACAACTAGACACATCACAGTGCGTTTCATATTAATATTTTGGGTTGAATTGATTAGAAACGTTAGACAGCACATTCAAAAACCACTACCGCCATTAACTCCCTCTCAAAACATCCACTGCAGCACGGAGTAGAAGAGTCTTATGCATTTTCTACCAGGAGTTATATGATTATGTGGCAGCATCTTCACAGAACATACATGGGTTTTCAATCCTGACATGTAGTACCCATGGATCAATAATCTAGACCAGTGGTCTGTTGTGGACCGCTATGGATGAAACATATAAACTATAACACCAAAGGGAAAATCTTAACCTATAGATTTCTTGCCTACAGATAAGAGGGTTAAGAAGAGAAATACAACAGCGGTCAACATTCAACTGAAAAAGGCCCTAATATTAGTCGCTGGGATCTCCCAGTCTGGGATATCTTTGGGGGCATTGTCCGACGGTGTGAGGCAACAAGCTGATTGTCTGGATTACTGAACCACAGGCCTCATTTATCAGAAATGAAACTGGTGTAAACTGCACAAAGATGTGGACGACATAACATTTTCTAGAATAGATGAAAGAAGACTCAATTAGTTACCTATTTAGAGCCTAATGTTGCTGAGGCCCTCAGACTCAGTTCCACTATCACTTAATCCTATATTGCATCAGGGTTGAGCCCATGGCTTGATTAAAAGTTGCTGTAGCATACCTGTTCTAGCAATTGATAATGATATTTTAGGTCTGGCGACAAAAAGAGAATACTGGAACTTTCCATATGCAGATTTATGTATGCCATGTCCACCAGTAATGGTGGACTAACAGAATACCTGTTAATGGTAATCGAATTTACAGATGGGTGTCAACCAATAACAAGAACTATGTTCTATGCTCATTGTATTTTTCTTCATGTATATAATTCTACATTTCGGCAGCAAAGGATTTACCACAACCGCAGGTTTGTGTTGCGTTTGGATTCTTGAAAGAGAAGCCCCCACCAATGAGCGCATCGCTGAAATCCAACTGCATCCCGTACAGGAAGAGGAGGCTCTTTGGATCACTAACTGCAAACGAAAGAAGAGAACACATCTTGAACAGCCCACACATTCGAGAAACAACAAAAATAGTGAACTTAGCCCAATTTTCCCTATAAGAGCAGAGGAGGTGAATCATATACAGAGACTCCATTACGACGACCCCTGATTGGCTAATTACAATGGGAAGCTGGCATGATATTAACTGCTTTGGGTGCTTGTAGGTGGGCCCCATTGTGCCCAGCCATTCAGAGGTGTCTTTTCATGGCATCTCCATGTACCATTGCTAAACAAATAAATATCATGTAGGACACGTGGCTGTGATACTGATACCAAATGGTGAATTTCGGCAACTATCACCGTGTAGAGGAAAAAGTAAGAACCTCCAACCAGTAAAACTGACATAAATGATAGGCATATGCACGGTTAGATATATGCATTGTTTGAATTATCTCTAATATTAGCAAAATATCTCCGATATTATCGTTATCTCCAGCTTGGCGATACCGATAACACTGTTAGCGATACCAATAACACTGGGAGTCTTAAAAATTCCAAGCATCAACAGTGTATTGCTAAGTATCGCCAACATATTGATATCACCAATATTTTCGATTGTGTAAATTCCAGGCGTCGCTTGTATTGCCAATGTATCGATATCGCCAATATTTTCGACCGTGTAAATTCTAAGTGACGCTTGTATCACAAGTGTATCGGCGATATTTCAATAATATCGCCGAGATGTAGAGATATCATAGAAAGTTTGTTTATTAAAAAAAAATCTATTTCAAATCTTTTTATGAGCACATTGTTGTATGCAGTTTTCAATTTGTTATTGCTAATATTGATAATATTTCAATATTATCGTTATCACAACATGCGTGATATCAAGACCACAATCTTTTGTTTCCTTTCCAGCTGTTGATGATTTCTTGGCAAAATATCGTGAATTGTCGATATTCTACAATATCGATGGATGTTTGGATGGAATGTTAGATGAATGATTGGATAGTTAGAAGGGATGGTTAGACTGTTTCTTACGACGAACATGCTTTTAAGCCCCCATTAAATGGAAACTTATTGTGTATGCATTCTTTTTGCAAGTTTTTTATTCATAAATATGCAAATATATGTATTTAGCATCTCCTGAAATTTCACTGAAAATTCTATTGTTTTTCCCATGTTTTCACGCATTTCCGGTAATCAGAGATATTATCGGAGATATCGATATTGTTTTCGTATCCCCGGCCAGCGAAACTTGTATCGATACCAATACTTCGAACGCTGGATTTCGTATATGGCTTGAAATCACTCCAAGTCAAGGACTCTGTGTAGACTGTAGAATCATACCACACTGGTAGAATCTTATCACTCTTAACCTTTCCAGTCATAGGACATAGGAGGAGTTCAACAATTAAAATAATAATAATAATAAAAGTAATAATTGTTCCTTTCAGTAATCTGGCCATGCGGCCTCTGCAAACTTTGGTGTGTATGTGTGTGCGCGCACACGTGTGGAAAGCTCAAACCCCTAAAGTTCCCACAAAAATTACCTCAATGACTAATAACTTATCCCTTAGTCTCCTAATATTCTAGGAAACTGACAGTAACAAACTTGTCACTGATGTTTCCCAGCTAAATTAGGAAACAAGCAGAGAGAAATTTGTTGCAAAAATCCAACTTCATAGCTTTTTTTCTTTTTCGAACAGTATCCCACTTAATAGCTTAATAACACTATGTAAGAAAAGCCAAAAATACGTACAAAAATAGGAAAAATAGAGAACTCCCAAAATATGAATCAAACTCTATTAACCCCGTTAGCAATTTGTTTTGGGGGGGGGGGGGGGGGGGGGGGGGGGGGGGGGGGGGGGGGGTGGGAGGAACATGGGGAGAGGAGGATCTCCACATGGTCTTTATTGACTTAGAGAAAGCATATGATGGGTCTCTAGAGAGTTAATCTAATGGGTGTTTGGAAATAAAGGAGTTTCAAGAGGATATATTGAAATAATTAAGGATGTGTATGGGGAAACGGAAACAAATATGAGGACCACTAGTGTAGAGACAAGTGATTTCCCATTTACTGTAGGCTTGCATTAGGGGTGAACATTGAGCCCGTACCTTTTCGCATTGGTTACGGACGACCTAACGAGGCATTTGCAATAAGAGATCCCATGGTGTATATTGTTTGCAAATGACATAGTTTTGAGTGACAAGATGAGGGATGCGTAAATACAAAAAGCTAGATTTATGGAAGGTGCTTTAGAATCTAAAGAATTTAAAATTAATCAGACTAAAATACAGTATTTGGAGTGCAATTTTAGTAACAATAGGGGTGAAAATGAGGAATTAGTTAAGATTGCTAACAAAGAAGTTTTGCAAAATGATCGCTTTCAATACCATGGGTCAATTCATGAGAGTGGGGAGATTGAGATGGATGTTGCTCTCTCTCTCTCTCTCTCTCTCTCTCTCTCTCTCTCTCTCTCTCTCTCTCTCTCTCCTCTCTCTCTATCTCTCTGAGAGAACAACATATGTGCTTCATGAATTCCTGAGAGAGAGAGAAGAGAGAGAGAGGAGAGAGAGAGAGAGAGACAGAGAGAGAGAGAGACGTATGTGCTTCATAAATTCCTAAGAGAAGCAAAATTAAAGTTATGATTGATCATCTTCCAGATGCAAAATTATTACCTCTAATGACACCTGCCTGAATCAATACAAGTAACCCAACACAATCACATAAGAATCGGGAATTTGGTAGGTTTGAACTTGTGTGATTTTCTGGCGCATTTCAAAACAACAAAACAACATAGTGTCAAGAGGTAGAGATTAGTATTGTGATTAACCTATAAAAATTTTAATTCCTGTGGTGCGGTTTTGTCAGGCCAGTTGCCTCAGCTAGCGACAAGTAGACAGTGGTTCTTCACCATGAAGGTTTGTGATGCGGACACAAGCGCATTCAAGGTGTACCAACGAAGAAAGCGTCAACCACAAGTGTCGTCCTTGTGAATAGGTGACTATTGAGGAGCTGAAGACCTTTCACATGTGATTGGACATATAGAAGACCCCACTCAAGGAAGACACATGTGAAGGAAGATTGGAGAAAGAAGACCGAGCGCCCGAACTTTCCCGTACTTATGTTATTTGCGCGTTTTTGCTTAGTTAGGGGTATTTTAGTATGTTTATGTCTTTATTTGCTTATTCTAGGGGTATTTTAGCAAGTTTATGTCTTTATTTGCTTATTCTAGGGGTATTTTAGTAATTTTATGTCTTTATTTGCTTATTTAAGTGGGCTAAAGCCCTAAATCCGAATTTCAACTATTGATTAATGAAAAGCAAACCCTTTGGTTGCCTCCTTTCTCTCTTCTCTCTAATGGTGCTTCTTCTCTTCCCTTGATCTTCCTCTTCTAATTTCTTCTTGTGCCCCTCCAACTTCTTCAAGGTAATTATTTTCTTCTTTCTATTTTCCAGTTTTGGCTAATCCTTCTTCGATCAAAATCTTGAGAACCGATCTAAACCCTAAATCCCTAAATTCTCAAATCCCTAATCCGAGAAACTTCTTGGTTCTTCGGACTAGTGATCTTCATTGATCGATTGGGTGCGACCATGCAAGATCGGGAGGTCTCATCCCTCGCTAGATCCAACCTAAGTAATAATTGAATGCCATACTCCATGGTTGTGATGAGGGCCCGCTCCATTGCATGTTTCCTTTATGATTTTCTCTGTTATGATGATTACTGCTGGAATTTTAGATCATTTATTCCTTTTATTTCCGCTGTTTAATTATGTTCATGAGCATGCATCATAATTAGGGCTGTCCTACGTCAAATTTGGTATCAAAGCCTAGGCTTGCATGGTTTTTTGTCTAGATCGAGTTATCAAATTAGGGTTTTGATTTTTAGGTTTAATTTAGAAACTTTCCAGATTTAGAAAGTTTTCAATTTTAGAAACTTTCCAGATTTCCAAATTTCCAAATTTCCAGATTTAGAAAGTTTCCAGATTTAGAAAGTTTTCAATTTTAGAAAGTTCCTAATCTGAAAAATTTTCAGATTTGAGTTGTTTCCTGTTTCAACTTAATTGTGTCAGTTCATAGTAGTTTTGCATTCATCGCATTCATCTTGAAAGTCAGAACACCTAGCAGTCTAGTTGGGTAGAGTTTGGTTCAAGTCTTCATTGTATGCCCACGAGAAGAAGTAGAGGTTTCGGACTTCAACCTACCATGAATAACGAGCAGTTATCTGAGCAACTTGCTCAATTGATACAAAAGATAACCGCCCTAGAAGCGGGTCAAAAGCGTAAGTTTGCCCGCCTTGAGAACCAAATTACCACTAACATGACTAAGGTCGAGCAACTAGAGGCGTCCCAAAAGAAAAACCCCGCTGTAGGGGATGATGCGCACTCCCGAGTGGGAAGAATCATTGAAGAACGCGCTGCCACATGTGGTGGTAGTGAGGATAGAGATCGTGGTAATGGTCGTGGTGTGGTGCGAGAGGCACGAGCCACATGTGATCATCAAGACCGCTATGATCCAGATGAGCGTGCGATGAAGAGTGTGAGGGTTGAGGCCCCGAGTTTTGATGGGCACCTGAATCCCAAGGCATTCCTTGACTGGGTTGCTGACATGGACCACTACTTTGAGTGGTATGGCATGTCGAAAAATTGTCAAATGCGGTTTGCTAAGATGAAGCTTGTGGGTCAAGCCAAGCTCTTCTGAACCAACACCGAGCGTAGGATAGAGAGGGTTGGTAGAGCCTCTATCACACATTGGTATGAGATGAAAGAGACGTTGAAGGAGAAGTACCTTCCTCTCTCATACCGTCAGAAACTCCTTGACCAATGGCAATCCTTACGCCAAGGGTCAATGTCTGTCGCTGACTACATCGCTAAATTTGAAGAGTATATGATGCGATGCGATGCGATATCCGAGAAGACCCTCTAGTAACGCTCTCGCGTTTCAAGACGGGCCTTTGTGCGGATTTTCAGCGCGAGCTTATGACTCGGCCCTTAACGGACTTGGATAAAGCATATCAAGTCGTGCAGGAGTTAGAACAATATCTGAAAGCTCCTGTCATTCGTCGTTTTGAGTCCCGAGACTCCAGTGTTAGATCTAGTTCCCAGGGAACTAGACCTAATATTGGTAGTCAACCTAGGGCACAGGCGACCATTCCGCCTAGGCCTAGGGAGGACAATGGCAAAGGGGTTCTTGGTGCCGGTCCTAGTAACATGAGCCAAGTGAGGTGTTATGAGTGTGGCAATCTTGGCCACATGTCTAATTAGTGTCCTACGAAGAGCCGTGGGAGAACCTTAGTTATAGGCGAGTCCCACGAGGGTGGGGATGACCAGGGTGACTATGAAGTTGAAGAGTATCACCCTGAAGGAGGACTTACTGATGAAGAAGAGGTGGATCTTGCAGTAGTCACGCGTGTGCTAGCTTAGTCTAGAAGTAGTGCTGACTGACGTCGAAGCACTATTGTCTACACTATTGCCAAGTGTGGTGAAAAGAATTGTAAGGTGATAGTGGACAGTGAAACTTGTCAGAATGTGATTTCCACTAGCACCTTAGATCGCTTAAAACTGAAATCCACACCTCATCTAGACCCGTATAAAGTTTCTTGGGTTGACAAGACATCCCTATCTATCACCCAGCAATGTCTAGTCCCCATCGAGTTTGAGTCATACAAAGAGTCCCTGTGGTGTGATGTTTTACCTATGGATGTGTGACATGTTATCCTAGGTAGACCATGGCTATTCGATAATGATGTCATGATCTTTGGCCGTTCGAATGCGTGTACTTTTATGTATAACGGTAAAAAGATCAAACTTAATCCCATGCCACCTGAGAATACACTAGGGAAGAAGAAGGATGAGAAGGCAAGTGAGCCTAGAGGAATGGGGAAATCCAAACCTAAGTCTCTACATATAATCAGCGCAAGAGAGTTTGAAAAAGAGGCTAAGGAGGATTCTATGGTGTATGCCCTTGTGGTTAGAGAGATTACACCTGAAGTTCCATTAGAGTTGCCCCGTGAGGTGACCTCGGTCCTGAAGGAATACAGTGATGTATTTCCTGAAGACTTACTGAATGAGTTGACACCTATGAGGGACATACAACATGCCATTGATCTTGTCCCAGGGTCTACTTTACCGAACCTTCCTCACTACAGGATGAACCTTGCAGAGCATGCAGAGTTGAAGAAGCAAGTTGATGAGCTTCTGCAAAAGGGTTTCATCCAAGAGAGTATGAGCTCGTGTGTCGTGCCTGCATTGTTGACGCCAAAGAAAGACGACACGTGGCACATGTGTGTGGCTAGCCGTGCCATAAACAAAATTACTGTGAAGTATAGGTTTCCTATACCTAGACTTGATGATATGCTTGACATGATGACCATGTCCACTATATTCTCTAAGATATACCTCAAGAGTGGATATCACTAAATCCGTATACGCCTAGGAGATGAGTAGAAGACGGCGTTTAAGACGAAAGATGAGCTGTATGAGTGGTTGGTCATGCCCTTTGGCTTGACTAACGCACCCAGTACTTTCATGCGGGTGATGACACAAACTTTGAGGGCGTTCATGGAAAAATTCCTAGTGGTGTACTTTGACGATATTCTTATTTATAGTACCACTAAGGAATCACACCTTGAACATTTAAAGAAGGTCTGTAGTGTCCTTAGGAAGGAAAAGTTGTACGCTAATCTTAAGAAATGTGCATTCATGTCTAGCCAAGTTGTGTTCTTAGGATTTATAGTGTCATCTGAAGGGATGCGCGCAGACCCTGAAAAAGTCAGGGCCATAGTTGAGTAGCCAGAACCAAGGAACATTCATGAGGTGCGAAGCTTTCACGTCAAGGCCTAACAACTTTTTATCGTCGGTTCATTAGGGGTTTTAGCACGATCATGGCTCCCATTACCGAGTGCATGAAAAAGGGAGAGTTCGTGTGGTCTAAAGCCGCAGTCAAGGCTTTTAAAGAAGTTAAGGGCAAGATAGTGGAAGCTCCTGTCATGCGTTTACCTGACTTTTCTAAAGTTTTTGAAGTAGCGTGTGATGCGTCTAGTGTCGGTATAGGTGGAGTGTTGAGTCAAGAAGGACACCCAGTGGCCTATTTCAGTAAGAAACTGAATGAGGCAAAACAAAAATACTCCACTTACGACAAAGAATTTTATGCGGTAGTGCAATCCCTGAGACATTGGCGACACTATCTGCTACCGCAAGAATTCATTTTGTTTTTTGACCATGAGGCTTTGAGATATTTGCATTCTTAGAAGAAACTCAACCCAAGGCATGCCAAGTGGGTAGCGTTTCTTTAGGAATATTCGTTTGTTTTGAAACACAAGACCGGGGTTGAAAACAAACTAGCGGATGCCCTTAGTAGGAGAGTGGCGTTGCTCAACTCCTTGAGTGTAGAGGTAGTCGGATTTGAGCAACTGAAAGATGAATACCCCATATGTCCTGATTTTGGGGGTACTTACGCGTCACTCTCTAGTGACCAGCATATTATGGGTGAATATGTTCTTAAAGATGGCTTTCTTTTCAAGGGAGACAGACTTTGTATTCCGCGTATGTCCCTTTGTGAATTCCTCATCTGGGAACTTCATTCAGGAGGGATAGCTGGCCATTTTGGTCGTGATAAGACCATTGCCCTCGTGGAAGATCGTTTCTATTGGCCAAGCCTCAAGCGAGATGTAGCCTAAGTTTTAGGGCAGTGTCGAACATGTCAGCTGGCAAAGCAAATAAAGCAAAATACCGGGTTGTACACGCCATTGCCAGTGCAACATGCTCCGTGGCAGGACATGAGTATGGACTTCGTGCTTGGGCTTCCCAAGACTATAAAAAAGCACGATTCCGTTTTTGTCGCTGTGGACCGTTTTTCTAAAATGACGCATTTCCTCCCATGTTCGAAGACGTCGGATGCGTCTCATGTTGCTCGTCTCTTTTTTGATGGTGTGGTGCGTCTCCATGGGTTACCTAAAACCATAGTGTCTGATCGTGATGTTCGATTTACTAGTTATTTTTGGAAGACACTGTGGCACATTATGGGAACTCGTTTGCAATTTTCTACTGCTTACCACCCACAAACAGATGGTCAAACTGAAGTGGTAAACCGTAGCCTTGGAAATCTTCTACGTTGTCTAGTGGGTGAACATGTTAAGACTTGGGACCTAATTTTACCAACTGCTGAACTTGCTTATAATGGGTCAGTTAATAGATCTACAGGATTGAGTCCTTTTGTAAGTAAGGTTATAAACCTAGAATGCCCCATATCTCTTACCTATGTCTGTTACCCAAAGGTCTTTTGAGTCAGCCGATGCATTTGCACGCCATATTCATGATTTGCATACACATATTAGATAGCGGTTAAATAAGGGCAATGATGATTATAAAGTTTCAGCTGATTCTCATCGTAGAGTGCAAGAATTTCAAGAAGGACACTGTAATGGTGCGAATAAGGCCAGAGCGATTCTCTCAAGGATCTGCAAAAAAATTACAAGCGCGTAGTGCTGGACCATTCAAGATATTACAAAAGGTTGGGTCCAACGCGTATCGGGTTGACCTTCCACCTGAAATGAGCATTAATCCAACTTTTAATGTGGAAGATCTAGTCCGTGCCCATACTCCCATTGTTGATACAACGTCCCTTTCATGGCCTTTTTTCTGAGTTTGCTACCCAACCCCTTCCACCCCCTCCACCCATTACCCATAAAGAAGAAATTGAGGAAATCTTGGATGACGAGATAGTATCCACAAGAGATGGAGGTTTCCAAAGGTATCTTGTCAAGTGGAAGAACAAACCATCGTCTGAATCTACGTGGCTGCCGGGCGACGCATTGCAGGGTATTGATCCAGATCTACTAGAGGGCTACAAAAGTTTCAACTCGTCGGAGTCGAGTTTTTCTCACCCGAGGGGAATTGATGCGGACACAAGCGCATTCAAGGTGTACCAACGAAGAAAGCGCCAACCACAAGTGTCGTCCTTGTGGATGACGACTATTAAGGAACTGAAGACCTTTCACATGTGATTGGACATATAGAAGACCCTACTCAGGGAAGACACATGTGAAGGAAGATTGGAGAAAGAAGACCGAGCGCCCGAACTTTCCCGTATTTATGTTATTTGCGCGTTTTTGCTTAGTTAGGGGTATTTTAGTAAGTTTATGTCTTTATTTGCTTATTCTAGGGGTATTTTAGCAAGTTTATGTCTTTATTTGCTTATTCTAGAGGTATTTTAGTAATTTTATGTCTTTATTTGCTTATTTAAGTGGGCTAAAGTCCTAAATCCGAATTTCAACTATTGATTAATGAAAAACAAACCCTTTGGTTGCCTCCTTCCTCTCTTCTCTCTAATGGTGCTTCTTCTCTTTCCTTGATCTTCCTCTTCTAATTTCTTCTTGTGCCCCTCCAACTTCTTCAAGGTAATTATTTTCTTCTTTCTATTTTCCAGTTTTGGCTAATCCTTCTTCGATCAAAATCTTGAGAACCGATTTAAACCCTAAATCCCCAAATTCTCAAATCCCTAATCCGAAAAACTTCTTGATTCTTCGGACTAGTGATCTTCATTGATCGATTGGGTGTGACCATGCAAGATCGGGATGTCTCATCCCTCGCCGGATCCAACCTAAGTAATAATTGAATGTCATACTCCATGGTTGTGATGACGGTGATAATGGCCCACTCCATTGCATGTTTCCTTTATGATTTTCTCAGTTATGATGATTACTGCTGGAATTTTAGATCATTTATTCCTTTTATTTCCGCTGTTTAATTATGTTCATGAGCATGCATCATAATTAGGGTTGTCCTGCGTCAGTTTGGTGATCTTGTGGCTGCTGATTCGTTTCAGATTTGTTGTTAGCCATGCAACATACCATGGGCTTCCATAGTAGATGCAGGTGTTGAGACTTGAGACAATGGGTGATTGGGTGGTATGATTGAGGGTCGGTGAAGGCCTGATGGATGGACTCATCAGAGTGGCCTCAACTATTCCAGAAAAGAGAGAGAGAGAGAGAGAGAGAGAGAGAGAGAGAGAGAGAGAGAGAGAATACAATTTTAAGACGTCAAAATAAAAAAATTAAAAAAAAACGGAGGCAGGATGTTAGTTGTTTTTGTTTGTTGAGTTGTCACTGTTAGAGTATATAATAGACGGGGCGCTTTTGTGTGTGTGTGTGTGTGTGGTGCCCCATCCGAAAGGTGTGTATTTGTTTTTATCAACAAAGGTACAAGTGGTGTGCTCCAACCTTTCTTCCAAAAAAAAAGGGTTAAAACAAAAGGTGAGCAATGTTATCAGCCTTTTAATTTTGTTTACAATAAATTCTCTTATAAGGAACCAATCTTGACCAAAAAGCCAAGTGATGGCACAATTGGATTCTCCCTCAATAATGACTCCAGAGATCTCCAAGTGCTCATTTACGAGATTAAGACATCTTGATAGCTTCCAATTCTGCTTATTTAGAATTGCTATGACTAGAAGAGAACTACCCTAATTGAACCATGATAATCCCTTAGACAAGTTTCTTAACATTAATATCAAATCTAGTTTCAAGTTCCCACCAATTCTCCTGACAAGAGTTTGGCATTCTAATGTTTCTGGTTTCAGCCTCATGAAAGAAAAGTAACTCATATATAGCAGTGTTCTCATTGCTTAAGATCAAAAGAAATGGGGAAGCAAAAAAGAAGACTTACCAATCACGAAACCATTGTATTCAATGATCGAGTCATCTGGTCTTGTGTTGGCTCGATTCTCAAACTCCATTGTGTATGACATTCCAGAGCAACCACCTTGCTTAACTCCAATTCTTAAACATAAATCTTCATTTCGCTCTGACCTCATCTTATTCAAATGCTTCAATGCATCCTCAGTCAATGAAATGGCTGGTGCAATGCTCCCAGCGGTAGTTGCAGCTAAAACATTGACAAAGTTATTGCCAAATGAATATAACATCCCAATATGGAATATTGATTTGCATAAATTTAAAGGTCTTTTTTTTTTTTTTTTTTTTTGAAGATTACAGGTCTCTTTTTTGTTATTAAAAAAAATAAATGGGAGAACAAATCATAGAGAGAAAGGTTCAGACTTTCAGCCAATAAGCACTAGTGTATGACAATGGGCTCCTCATTCTTGCCATAACTTTAAAAAGTACTTTAGAAACTAGAAAGATAATTTGAAATATTGAAACTGCAAGTTAGAAAGATATTGTTAAGTACAGCATTTGAGCTCAACCCATAAATTTTTTTCAGTGTGATCCTTTACAAGAAGCATATCGAGATACAGATTTCTAGCACCATACAACCAATACCAAAAGATTATTGACATCATTGATTGACAATCGGTTTTGGTGTACCATCAGTCACCACCGAGACAGAGCCGTATTGCCCCATATTTTTTAGCTGATACAGTTGTTGTACCATTCATGGATGAAACCAGGTACCAGTTTCAGACAATGCTTTAACCTTGACCTGAATGGTTTCTGCTGAAATGGCAGTTCAAATAAACTTAAAGATAACACAATGACTTGTGCACAGTCATGAATTCCATAGGCAAAAAGTAGGTGCATGGACATTGGCCAAATCGTATTGTCCATGCAAGTAAGCTACATGCCAAGGTTTTTTAAAATATCATAAACACTCATCATGACAGTCACTTTACAGAAACAGGTCACTCTCCATTGTGTAATGTAATGAAAAACTGCAATTATTTTCAAAATATTAATGAAAATGGCAATCGTTATATGATGGTGTAACAGCTGCTATTTAATAAAGCCATTTTCTTACTGTACTAGCATTATCTTATGGAGTAACACGTCTTTAAGTAAAAGATGCCTTTTAATTCCTGTGGGCCAAACATTTTCCATTTCTTCATTGAGGTTTTCCATAATAAATCCCAACATATTGCAATAGGATACATCAGAACTAACCTTGCAAGCAGCAAAAAGACTTGATACTGCGATACTCCGGTGTAGGATGTGCGTGTAAGTGTCAGCACACACTCACACCCACCCACACGCCCACCTGCCCGCAAACACGCAGAGTGGGCTTGGGCGTGCACGTGCACACACAAATCTGGCAGTTTATATTGCCTCTTTCATTTACTGACCATGCACACATTTAAATAGAAAGAAAGGAGAGGAATTATAGGATATATGTGACCCGAGGCTTTGCACAGAGAAGGTGGACACACACACACATCCGCACACGTGCGCACATGCATGAACCCACACACATGCCTGCACACATGCACATTGCGTGCCCATGCACAGCCACATTTAATTTATTTTTTTTAAAAAAAAAACATAAACACAAATATTGTGTCTATATCACCTGTAGCACACACACATGCATGCACACTAAAAAGTTCATATAAAAAAGTCGGGTGTCTATATCACCTGCAGCACATATTGATCATGGAAGGAATTTGATACGCACTCCACATGTATCTAATGGTTTCATTTTATTTCTTCAAGGGAAATCGTACTTCCTAATTCAACTGTTCATTCCTTATACCAAATAACCCCAGACAACCCAACAAATCCCTTAGCCTATTACTTGCTGAAAATGAAGATAGTGTACATGGAAAGACATAAACACATTCAAAAATAGGAAAATAAAAAGAGGGGTGTATCTGAATCACAGGATATGCGCCCACAAAACTTTGCATAGAATAAATGGATTTTCAATACTGACAAGTAGGGCCCATGCTTCAGTAATTCAAACAATTCTAACAAGTAGGATTCCTTTTCAGTAACTCAAACAATTCTGACAAGAAGGGCCCATGCCAGTGTCACAAATATTGCCGAGATTTTGAAAATCTAGCGCCAATATCGCGAAAAGCAAACTAAATGATAATATTGTGATATTATATTGAGATTTTCAAATGCTCGGCAAATTTTAAAATATTGCGTTTTTACCGTAATATTCTCACGAAAAATAACAAAACCCTTAGGGCCTGTTTGGATGCCTGTAACTTTTTTAAGTTGTAAGTAAGTTACATGTAACTTAGTTACAGGTGTATCTAAGTTACAGGTAATCCTGTTTGGATGTAAGTTGTAACTTAGTTACAGGTAACTTTGTTTTTGTGTTTGGATAACCTGTAACTTTGTTACAGGTAATAAGTTAGATATTCACGCCAGATAGAGTTTGAAATAGAGAATCGTTGAAAAATTAGATTGACACATAAAAAAGACTGGGATAAAGTTATTCCATTTTATTAAGCCCATATAAATGAATAGTTTGGCCGATTCTTAGGCTAAACTAATCAACAGGTGGACCATAAAAGTGGGCCTATGTTTTCAAAATGCTAGTAATGTGAACAAAAAACTTGAAGTAACATATCCAAGCAAAAATTTTCATTTTCTTCACAAGATATGTTTACATTGCTTTAAGGAAAAGAAAGTAAAAAACAAATAACATCAAACTAAAGTAATCTATTTAGGAACCATGTTCTCTAACCATACATGTCTTTGGGTAGGGGATACACTATGAAGGAACCCATGTATAAGATTTGGCCGATCTGAAAGGAACCTAAAAGCCTTATACATCATATCTTCATCGATAGTTGTCATGTTCTCCAACTCCTCCCATAATTTCGTTGTCATAAGTGCAGCATCAGTTGTAGACTTGAGGGCAACAAATTTGTCTATTGACCCGCAAAGGCCATTAAATCTTTCTACAACAGTTGATCCGATAGTAGTCTTCTTTTTCTTCGATGGCCCTGGAGTTGAGGTTCCTGTAGTCCTTTTACTACTTCCTCCAGATTGTTGAGTTTCAGATTGTGTCCCATCCCAAAATGAAGAGTCCATGGCGCAAATGGTGTATATGCATCAGAGTTAACTGGAGACAACTGGATATCATCAAAGGCATGAGTTGGCACGACATCTTCTTCATCAGGATCAGCTGGAGTTCGTGCATAACTCCCCGTGGCAGAATCGTCTCCGTATATAGACTCGAACTGCTTGAGCAGTGGGAATGGCTTATTTCTAATCTTTTTTATCTCAGGTTTTGCCTGTATTAACTCATTCCAAACCGCTGCTTCGGCAGTCACATATTTTCTTTCATCGTCCCATCCAAATCCACTCTTGCTCAGCGCAAGCTTAATCAACAGATATTTGCTCTTCAACAATCGTAATCGATTCTTGTAGTTCTCACTACTCACATGCACAGAAAATATTTCTTCCACCATTTTGCACACTTTGTTGATAGTGACCTCTCTAAAAGCATTATCGGCTTTTCTTCCTAATAATGCTTCCTCAACTAGTATATTAGCCATACATTCGTCCATATAGTCGGTCCAATTGATCTGTGTCTTTCGGCCTCTATTGCTTGGATTTAAAGGTTGCGTCATTCCTTAAAAAGATATCAAATTTGTAAGTTACTTAAGATATATCAATTGAAAAAAAATGAATTTAAAAAACATTACTCTAAATTGCATCCGTGCAATATTACATCAGTATACGAAGACTAAAATTAAGATATAAGCATTAATATTCGTTACAAAAAATTAAAAAGAAGCATTTAGTTATCATTGCGTTGTGGATTATAGTTTGCCCACATATCAGATGCGACTGCAAGTCTAAAATCTTTTCATCGCTTCTTCTCCCTTCTAACTATGACAGATTCATTCTCAAATTCGTCTTCATCCTCATTATCACTAGCTTGGAATTCTCCATTTATATCTCCATTTGCATCCACATTTTCTCCCATTTCGTCGTTGTTATTGTCATTATTATACTCCAACTCAAGATCTTGATCATGATTTTCATTCACAATGTGATTGTGCAGGATAACACATGCATGAACTATATTCACTTGTGTGCGCATAGGATAAGCTGGGGCAGTCTTCAATATAGGAAATCGTGCTTTTAATACTCCAAATGCACGTTCTATAGCATTCCGTAACGAGGAATGACGAAGATTAAACAACTTTTCTTTCGTCCTTGGCTCGCAACCCTGTCTGAATTCCTTAAGGTGATATCGAACTCCACGGAATGGTGCTAGGAAACCGGGCATGTTTGCAAAACCAGCATCAACTAAATAATATTTGCCTACAAGAAACATAAGCCCGAAGTCACTTAATTTTAAGGTACATATTAACTAATTAATATGTATTTATTGATTGACTTGAATTAATACCTGTTGGGACAATCAATTTATTGTTTCGGCTTACAGCATCTGCTAACATTCGTGAATCTGAGGTTGATCCCTCCCACCCAGCTAATATATATTGGAATTTTAAATCAAAAGAACAACTCGCCAGGACATTCTGGGAGATATATCCCTTTCGATTGCGCCACTTAGCTTGTTCCTTCAAACTGACCATGGCCGGAATGTGTGTGCCGTCTATGGCTCCAATACAACCCTAAGGAAAAAAAATATAACTTATTTTTCCTTACTTTAGGATTGAATTTATAAAAATGCAAAATATGTACTTACTAACCTGAAAATAAGGGAAAAACCTCGTACTATTCAATATCTCAGGAGGCAACACATTCCCGGGCGGTTTTAGAAATTCGGAATGTAGCCCGACGATTGCGTTAAGCATCCTATTGAAGTGACGACTAATCGTTTCCCCAGAATGGTTGAAATGATGCTGCATAACACGGTTCTTTACGTGATGGCTAAGTGTATAAAGAAAAATCACCAATCCTTCCTCTATGGATACGCCAAATGTGCCTTGCAAGTGACTCTTCTCTCATATAATGTCGCGAAGGCGAAAAATGTATCTTTGTGCATACGAATGTAATTGAAGCACGTTAGTCCCGGCCCATTAATAATCGCATCTGCAGCTTGAGCACCTGTCCAATTCGGATGGTTTTAGGAAGAAACATGGCTTCTTCTTTTGGTTGAAGTTGCCAGATTGAGCTCAATAGAGAGGATCTCTAAATAATTTACAGTTGTTCTTTTAGGGACGTAATTCAGCATGTGGACTTTCATTTGGAGGGGTGGCTCACAGGAATTATTTTCGCTATGAGACCTTTTTTTTTTTCCCTCCGAGAAAGCATTTTCTGGATTTTCCAGAGAAATGAAAACATCCAGAATGAAAGAGTGATTTGAAGTAGACATGGACACAACTGTTAGTTGAACACGGATAGATATTCACTGGATACGTTCAGTTTATATATTATAATTGCATGTGTAAGGCCAGTTTGAATGAAAATTCTGGAGGCAGAAAAGGAATGTGCAGAATTTCAGTCCCCACCACATTCACATATTTGGCAGGGCCCACTGTGCCAGCTTGTTGTTTCGCAGGAGGAAACTACGCAAAACAGGAAAGTGCAGAATTTCAGTCCCCGCCACATTTGCTAACCTTTTCTTCAAAAAATTTGTCCAAGCTGGCCCATAAGAAATATTGTACTATTTATTCAAATAATATACAAGGGAAATATGTTATATTAGTTATAGAAGTCTATAGAGAAGAAACCCTCTCTTGTGGGAAAGAGAGTTCCTCCTTCAAGGCCCTAATCCATCCTTTAATTTTTTTCTTCTTTTTAAAAATTTAGTCTGCCATTTCTGAACTAAAACACCTAAGCATACCATTCCACAGTATGCAAAATTAAATGATCATTGAAAGGGTATTGACAACTATGTGTGGAAAGTCCCACCAGTTGGGCCATATGTGAAATTTGACGGTGTTTTGTTAGATGTTCTGTTCCCGGCTGGTGGGGAGTCTCTTTTGTCATTTTCAAGATGTTGTACTGGTGTTTTATGTATGTTTGCTATCCATTAAGGACTCTAACAAGGCTTATGATTTTTTTAAAATATTTTTTTTCTTCTTCATGTTTTGGATTTTTCAAGCTGGTTTCTTAAATTCAATCTCATGGGGGAATGTGAGGCCTTTGTTAACATTCCTCAGTCCAGAATCAAGCCACCTGCTGATCAAATAGGTTGCATGTATTTGAGAGAAGTGGATGATCAGAAACAAAATACCAACAACAGTCTATGTTCGACATACATGTGGCCCACTTGTCATGTTAATGATTGATGGCCCCTGCCTGATAAATGGCCTGGATCTTGCACGTTTGCTCCAGGTCTCACATCTGATGGCCCCTGCCTGATAAATGGCCTGGACTAAACATGTTAAGGTGGCCCACTATGATGTATTTGTTTCATCCACACCATCTATCCATTATTCCAGAAAATTTTAAGTCATCGGCCTAAAAATAAGGTGCATCAAAATTTCGGGTGGACCACATCACTGAAAACAATGTTGATTGAACAGCCACCATTAAAAACTTTTGGTGGGCCACCAATGTTTTCGATCAAACTGATATTTGTTTTTTTACTTTCATCCAGGTCTTTATGACCTAATCAACGGCTTGGATGTCAAACAAACATTACAGTGGGCCCTACTATTTTTTTAATGGTGGACTTTTAATCGTTATTGTTTTCGGTGGTGTGGTCCACCTGAGATTTAGATATCCCTTGTTTTTGGAATCAAGATCTAAAATAATTCAAAAGAATGGATGGACGGCATGGATAAAACAAATACAATATGGTGGGCCCCACAGATCATCTGCATTTTCAACGCCACCTCACCGTACCGCCTCCATCAACGTAAATGGAAAAAAATAAATAAAAAAAAGGAAAGAAATGAAAGAAAAGGAAAACGCGGAAGGGTTTCGTACCTTGCAAAGCTCGATGGGAGAGGGAGAAATCAACTGAGAGAGGGAGAAGGAGACTTGAGAGAGGGAAACAGAGGCGAGAGGGAGATGAAGACAATGGAGGGATGAATGTCTATTTTTATACAGGAATGGCAACAAACCTTCTTCAATACGGAGCTCCGATTCTCCCCAAATGTCAGCTCGTAGCCCTCATTGCGCCGCATGTAGCTTGAGAGACTTCAATGGCCTCGCCTTCAATGGCCGCTTGTAGCCTTCAATGCCCTTCAGTGAAGCACTCCGTCAGAAGGTAGGTATGCTTCTTCAATGCAGGTGCGATTCTTCCCAAGGTTTTGCATTTCAAAAATTCCAACCGTTACCTGTAACTAAGTTACAGGTAACTTGAAAAACGACTTTTTCTCCTGTAAGATTTTCAGCCCTTTCTCCTGTAACTTAGTTACAGGTTGAGAGAAAGTCACCTGTGACTTTTCTCCCCCAAACGCCAACTGTAACTAAGTCACCTGTAACTTACTTACATTTTAGAGAAGTTACAGGCATCCAAACGACCCCTTAGTGTTTGATATATGTGTGCATGTGTTTATGTATGTATAATTTATTAATTTGGAATTAATATTTTAAATATTTTCATTTTCAGTGAGATTTTCCCAATAATATCCCGATAAACCATCAAAATTTGAAAATCTCACAAGAAATTTCCAGGCCGAGAAATTGTTGAGAACGAGATTTGTCAATAAGGCCCATGCTTCGGTAGTTCAAACGATTCTGACAAGTAGGGCCCATGCTTCGATAATTCAAACAATTCTGACAAGTAGGAAGCACGCCTCAAAAAACTCCAGTATTGGAACT
This sequence comes from Magnolia officinalis, assembly GCA_021015155.1. Classification (NCBI taxonomy): domain Eukaryota; kingdom Viridiplantae; phylum Streptophyta; class Magnoliopsida; order Magnoliales; family Magnoliaceae; genus Magnolia; species Magnolia officinalis. The sequence goes on from JAJHSJ010000002.1 coordinate 91,798,311, forward strand.
TCCTAGCCCCCAATCCCTGAAACTTTCTTTTTTTCATTTTGTCTCCTTTCTTTTTAAGTTGAATGTGGACCATTTGCCTTAATTTCTCTTCTTAACCGTCTATTTCTAGGCCACAAATCGAAAGGTTACAATCATCTTATGGAGGATAAATCTTTGGGAATTGTCCATCACCCATCACCATCATCATCATTATCATGAACACCATCATCATCATGGGTGTAGTAGGAATTTGGTAAAAGGCTGAAAATTCATCGGTATCTAAGCAGCGGCATCTGAAACGAGAATTTTGAAACGGAAAATTTAAAATAATAATAATAAATGAATTCGAAGACTTACCAGAAGCAGAGCTGGATCGGATGGAGATGAGTTTCCTGCGATTGAAGTTTACGGGAGAAGATCGGAAAGACAGACATGAGGGAGCGTTGGATATGCGATTAGAATTTCTAATAGGACGGCAGGAGAGAAAGGAAGCAGAAGAAGAAAGGGTTGCCGAGAGAGCCATTGTAGAGAGAGAGAGAGAGAGAGAGAGAGTCTTGCGAAATTCCAAATAGAGATCTTTTACAAGGAAAACGTGAAAAAGAGAAACAGGGGAAAATGGAAAAGAAACTCCGTCGCGACTTAGGCTCCAGCGTGTCTCGCCACCCACCGGGGCCCACATTTTAAAAAGGTCCGTTGATCTGATCCGTTCATATTCTCATTGCTATCATAAATAAACTATTTTTTTATAATCAAAATCCATTAATAATCTGAAACTTTGATTTTTAAAGTTGAGTGATACCATGAAAATATTCTTTTCATTGACCTAAATCGTCTGCAGATACTGATGGTTGCGATCATCTGATAAGTATTAAGTTTCTTAAACTCATTCATATAGCATAGATTTTATAAGATGGACAGATCCGATCATTGCGCCACTCAGCATGTGGGTCCCAGTGGGCGACGATCACGGAAGATTGTTAGTCGCGACAAAGACAACGAATTCGAGAGAGAGAAACATGAGGTGCTCGTGTTGTGCTACTCTTTCCAACTCACTTTGGCTTGTCCGGTACCGGAAATGCCAATGCTGCTCGCGCGAGTAGAATTGGAATACATCCCAACCGTTCGTCGTCTGGTAGGCCATACGTTCAATGGGTGCTGACCAGAAAACCGGGTGGATCTGCTCGTCGAGTGTCATTCACTTGCATGTTGTACGTGGACCGTGGGTCCTACTTCGACATTTCTGTTAGCATGGCCCATGTGATAGCCTGACAGCCTTCATGTGATATGGACTGGGGCTACCAAATGAATGGCTCGGATATCTCAAGCGTCCCTTGGGCCCTGCTAGCACGCTTGCCGGTAATTCGGCTTTGATACTGTGGTCCGCAAGTGTCTAAGATCCGAGCTCTCCACCTTGTGTGCCTCACTTTTCAGATCATCTGGCCGAAAGTTCAAGCCTCTTCGCTCCTCAAATGGGCCACAGCGTACCAAAAAAATAGATAGCTTTTAGCCAACCGTACATCATGGTCCACCTGAGGATAGAAACAGGCTGATTTTTAAACCAGAAGATCCAATCAGCTAGGCCCACTGGATGGAAAGCTGGAATCTTGAACGTTGGTGACACACGAGCAGGTGCTAGGCAAACCTCTCTAATCTAAGAGAATAAGATCCTCGGATGTTAAAATCGCTACCACTTGCACGTTAATTTCAATTGGGACCATCGATCTTAAAGCTGGGCATCCAGTCGAGTCTGACCGGGTTAGGGCTGACCCGACTCCACCTGGTTTTGAAATAGACCTGGCCCGAACTCGACCTGATACTGAGTCCAGCATGCCTGATCCGATCCAAGTCCGACCCGGACTAATCCGCACCGAGTCAGGTCAAGTCTGCACCGAGTCAGGTGTAGCGAGTATCATGGACCAAAATAACAAATCAAAACCTAGGTGCACTTGCTAGAATTGCTACCTCTCCATCAACTACACCGCATCTCAGATCTGAGTTTTCACACACAGGCGCGCACGCACACACAAGTCAAGTTTTGGATCAAGCCAGTACCAAGTCGGATTTCGGGTCGAGTCGAGTTACTGGGTGACCCAAACTCGACTCGGTTTGAGTTCAGATTGGACAAAGTCTACTCAGTTTGGATTGACTTACCCACTCAGTTTGGACTGAGTCAGGTCTGTACAAGTCCGACAAGTAGAGTCGTCCCGTGCACAGCTCTACTAGTGTATGAGGTATTAGATGATCCTAACCATCCATCATAGGTTTTGCTTATTGAATTTGGACCTTTGATAAATGTTGCCCGTATTTGGAGAGTTATCCGTAGTGTTGGAACTCGGGACGGATTGGGTTGGGTTGGGTTGGGTTGGGTTGGGCGGGGTTGAGGGTCAAGCCCAGCCCAAGCATACCTCAAGGGTACCCAACCCACAACCCCAACCGTTCTGAATTCCAACCCAAAGTCCTCTGTATTCCATGCAACCTGACCGGATCTAACCCAACCCAATTCCTTGTCCGTGTTATGCCCAGTTGCGAACACAGAAGTGGGTCGCATGTAGACCCAAACTTGCTACTTGCCAGCCTCTTCCAATCATGGAATCTGCTTCCCTGGGCCTCAAAATCAACATGGTTATTGGCAATTGTTTCCAGATGAATTATACAGCCCATTGCGTAGTCATGTGGCCCATGGTTTAGCGATCCACACCATCAATCTAAGCCTACATGGACAAGGGATGCCAGAACTTCCCACGAAGGAAAATCTTTAGCCCTTCCATCAATGCCCTACAAATACAAATCCATGAAAAGAAATCAACAGTACAGATTCCATGGAGAGAGGTCAATGACCAAAAGGGTCTGTATCACCAACCCATCAATGAAACAATCAGATCCACGGTCTGGATCGCCAAACCATGGGCCCATGTGTAACATATTGGAAGGGTAGAAAACTCTTGCATCTACTGAGACTCGAGACACTCTAGTTCCTCTCCTCTCAACATAATGTTCCTTTGACAAAATTGAAAAGAGTAAAGGTCTGTTTGGATAGAAGATCTTGCAGAATCGGGATTTATGTGGATCCTAATTTCAGCAGGCTGCATGCTCTCCATTTGAATTCACTTAATCCCAATTTAGTAGGATCCCCTGCCCAAACGGACCATAACCTAATACAACAAATGAAGTAAAATAACAAAGCTAAAACTTACATGCTGGAAAAATAATAATAATAATAATAACAATTTACCGGAACAAAATACAAATTATATAGAAGAAAACCTAATCCAACTTGGAATCAAAACTGGACCTGGACTTGCACAATAAATTAATCTAGCTTCTTTTAATTTCTTCCTTCATTTTTTTCCTCCGTCAATAACTAGAAGAAACTCTCATTCTCTCCCCCAGTTGGTAACCATGGCAAATTGGCTACGTGCATTACAAAAATTTGTTGCAACTGGACCTGATAATTTCTCAACCACCAGGCAACAGATCTCTTGATGCAGGCTGAGAACTCAGAATCTCTTCTTTTTGTTTGATCTCGATCCGCTGCCATCAGTTCCTCTTTTCTTGTTACTCTTACCATGCATTTCCTTGTGTTTTCCATGCTTCTCCTTATTCCTATCAGACTTCACGCTAACAATGCCACTCGAAGAAATCTTCCCCATCCCATTTTGCAGAGCTTCCTCGAAATCAGCATCTCTATCCACAATCGCATACTGTTGGAGGAAATCTGGATTCAGCATGCGCTCCGTCTCGGCTTTCATTTTCTCCTATATACAGACAAAATAAATTTAATATCGAAAGACAGCTGAACAGAGAAACAGACAAAATAAATTTAATATCGAAAGACAGCTGAACAGAGAACCAGCGGATTAGGAATTGCAAAGCTCACCTTGACTTGTTTCGCTGCATTATTAAGATCATCATCCAACGATATGCTGTGAGGTTCCATCACAACCTACGTAAAAAGAAAAATTGAAAGATTTTAACAGTGGAGTCAAAACTCAGATTTTGGTTGGTAATAATTTAGGGCAACAAACTGAAAAGCAATAGAACCGTTGTTTGCCATTGCCGTCTTTTCATTACAAACTTGGTAAACAGAAGACAGCAGTTAGATCTTAGTGGAACAATGGATGGTTGGAGATTCCATAACCCTCATTTGCTTGCTTGCCCTTTGGGATGCACATGTATCAGGTGGGGCTTTGGTGAAGACTGTGTTGGCATGCTACTCTAATAAAAGTGAGCCGCTGCCATGGATGGGTTGAAGACTGCCTTGTAGGGCTGTTCATGAGTCGAGCTAGCTTGAAAAACTCGCTCGACTCGGCTCGAGTCAGCTCGGATTGACTCGGCTTGAATGGCTGATTCGAGCCGAGCCAAGCTAATTATTTGAAGCTCGAGTTAAGTTCAAGCCGAGTTCGACCAAGGGGCATTTCAACTCGACTCGACTCAACTCGAAGCTCGAACTCGAGCTCGACTCGGCTCGATTAATAAATATATTAAATATTAAATATTATATATATTATATTAATATAAGTTTTAAGTTTTAACTAAAAAAAAAAAAAACCCTAGAATCTCTACCATACCGCATGCACCCCATTTCCCTTTCCCTTTCCCTTTCTTCTCTTTCTCTACCCGCTGCCAGCTGCACGCCCGCCCAGACCACCACCACCAGTTTTCATTTCAGCTCCACAATAGTATGATTTCAATATCTTGAGATCTACTTCTTGGGTGAGAAACCCAAGAAATCCAAGATGTGTTCTTCTCAGATTTGTTGGAGCTTTAAGGAAATCCAATGATCTGATTGGCTAGAGCTCTTTACTTGAATTTTTATCTGTGTTCTGCTCTGTTCCTTTTCTAGTACTTGGATTTCTATTAGTGGAAGAAGATCAAGAACAGATCGGTTCTTATAGGTTTCCTCATCCGATTCGAAGCTTTGTTTGGTATTTTCATCGGGTTTTGCTTTAATTCTCCTAAGATTTTTGAATTTTTCATCAATGGAGGAGGATCAAGAACAGAATCCATTACTCTCTCACCCAACAAGCTCGAGCTCGACTAGAGGTAAACTCGACTCGACTCGAACCACTAGCTCGACTCGAACTCGACTCGACAGCTTTGGCAAACCAGCCAAGCTTCAATGTTGAGCTCGAGGCCGAGCTCGAGCTCGAACTCGAACTCGAGTACATCATGGACAAGCCGAGCCGAGCTTGGCCCACCTCGACTCGACTCGGCTCGATGCCCACCTCTGGCTTGGCATAAGGAAAAATTTTCCAAGCTAATCAAAGGCCTAAGCTTACTAGCCAGCCGGGGCCTTGACATCTAGGCCCAGGCTGACTAGTAAGCTTCGGCCCTTGATAAGCTTGGAAAAAATCTACTACTTTAAGGATCGCTTAGGTCCTCTTCTTCACGTACCTCACTGAGCCGAGGCAGCAACGAATCAATCTCCTTGGCTGCATTGCTGTATAGGTACTGGTAGAACTTTTTCATAACTTTAATGAAATTGGACAATATCTGATGCCTTTCTATCTTCTGCGAATTGAGTGTCAACTGTCCCTGTTAAATCCAGAAACTAATGATGTTGAGCCCATCGCAACAACATATATAATCAAACGAATTGACTTCTACTGCATTATAACATGGCTGGCTCACTCTGCATATGCATTGATAGATATTCCTTTAGAGGAATGATTGAGTCCTGATTAATTGCTAAGATTAAGTAGTTTAATCAGCTACTCCATGAATGAGAATTCCAATCTAACCTCGATATAGGTGATATCTTGGTTCTGCAAGCCCATGCAGAGTAAAATTGATGCCTGAACAGCTGACAAAGTAACTGGAAGCCTCTCCTGGAAATACTGATGAGCAAGGGTCGGTACAAGGTCTAGGATCTACAAAATGCAGAAACAATTAGTTGTATTTGCCAGCATCATTTGAAATAGGATCAAAACACGACACAGAAAAGTACTTGAATTGCAAAATATTATTAGTTAATCTTGGAAGGAAATACAGAAAGGGGCACAGAGAATAATTATTCAATAGAATTACAAAATACATAAAATTGTCTTATCGCTAAAGGAAAAATAATGATTGTAAAAGTATGCGGTCCCAATGCAGCAGCTAAGAAAGAACGTGTTGATAACCCCCAAGCAGAGGCAGTATCTCAAGATTGAATCCAAGTAAATGTAAAGAAATACTAAAATAAACAACAGTAAATAGGAAAAAATTGTTTCATTAATCAATGAAGTAAATCTTATCAGTGACAACTATATCAATAATTTTTTTGAACATTGATAATTTTATTGATCGAAGGCCAAGGTCTAAAAAATACATACACCCATAGACTGCAAGAAAATTACAGCTCTAGCCAAGTTTATTAGCCAACTTTGATGCTATCCCCCATTCCATTACATGTGAATTGGCCCTACTAAACACCTCCAATACTTGCCCCTTTCAATTCTTGAAACATCCCTCATTCCTTTCCATCCATAGGAATCAGATACCCGCTAATAAACTTAACCACCAAACTTTTTTCCCAACCTTCCCTTTTCCCCCACCATGCCACATCAAAAGAAAGCAATCAACACAACTCGGCATCACCCATGCTACACCGAACAAGTCGAACAAGCTATCCCACAACATTTTTGCAACGGGCAATGTACAAAAGAAGATCCATTGATTCCTCGCCGTGGTGACATAGTAGACATACATTCGGAAGAATCATCTTTCTCTTGTGGAGATTATCTACTGTTAACACTTTCTTCCCACTAGGCAAGCAAGGCGCCACTACCTTTGGAGGTGCACCGTTAACCCGACAGAAATGTTGTTGGACTGACCTCTTCGCAGCATCAATCCATGTAAAAAGATTTCACTGAAAACTTACCAGACTTATCTTTTGACCACCTCATCGAGTCAAATTTAGAAATCACCAGATTCACTTTGGACAACAACTCAAGAAGACCGATAAGCTCATCAGTCACTTCATCCTCTAAATTCCTTCAACAGTGGAGCCCAAAATGCTTCTTCTCCTTGAATAGAGAAACATCTATCCACCTTCAGGTCAGCCTCTTTTGCCACCCCCACTAAAAGTGGGAATACTTCACTTAATTTTTTTTATCCCCCAACCATATATCCTCCCAAAACCTAATTTTCTTAATATCTCCCAAAAAAGAAACCTATCCATTCCCAAGCTTTACTTTTATCAATGCGACAACTTTCCATAGATATGATGCCCCATATAATAATGACGACCTAGTCCACCTACCCCTATCTGCCACCCCATATTTCCTACCTACCACTTCTCTCCAAAAAGAGCCATCTTCCACTCCAAACCTCCATACCCATTTTTCTAACAAAGCTAAATCCATAACCTCCAAATTCCACAAACCAGCTCCCCCACAATCCCAAGGCTTACGTACTGCCTCCCACTTGATAAGATGGAACTTGTGTTTTTCTTCCACTCCCCTCAAAAAAAAAAAGAAACCCACTTAATTTTTTACAACTTATTCTACACATAAAGGACAATTAGCATTGATGGTGGGCCGCACATGATGGATGGCCTACATCAAGGTGGGCCCTTAGTGATGAATGGTCCACATTCAAGACGGGCCTTGTATGACGGACGGCCCACTTTGAAGGTTTGGCTCACACAATGGATGGTCCAAATCAAAGGTGGGTCTCCATGTGATGGTTGATCCACATCTAATGTAGGAGATAACGGATGGCCCAGATGTCTTAAAATATAAAGATTGTAGTCATCCATTCTTTCATCATTTGGGGCATGGTTCATCTATGGTGAGATCCATCAAAATAACCATTTGGATTGCTCTTACAATAGAGTTGTTGCAATCTTTAAAAATGACATCAACTACTCCTAAAAAAAACTCTTATTTGAAGGCTTTACCAAATGAGCTTATTTCAAATAAGAGCTTTTTTTGGACTTGAAAACGTAATTTTACCAAACGAGGTTATTTAAAACAAGAGCTATAACAAAAAGAGCTTATTGGAGTAACTCTTATTGAATTAGAGTAGAGATACCAAACGAACCCTAAGATTCATAATAGTGAATTTACATTAGGCTGAAACGCCACAGCATCAGAAGAACCACATTAGTCATTTCAATATTTTGATTTACATTACTGTTGCTTCTGTTTTAGCCACCTTTTTCTATTTCTTTCACATGTATATACATATATATATATATATATTATATATATATATATATATATATATATATATATATATATTATATATATATATATATATATATGAAGTACATGCATGTATACATGAGTTCTATGAACAGTAAGTTGAACTCTAAAGGGAGATAAGAATACACAAGCAAGGGAGAGGTTGCTCAAGATAAACCAATAATCTATCACTTATTCAGCTAAAGACCACTCCTCACTTCATTAGCCTCACCAAAAACATGACTAAACTGAAACACCGAAATTTAACCAATTGCACAAGCTACCAGTAATCTCCACAACCCACACTCCATTTTATACCATGATAGGCAGTAGTTGAGTCACCTCTTTTTCTCTCTTTTTTAACAGGTTAGTTGACTCAATAGGAAGATGCCCTACAAAGATGCCTTGAAAATTTTCAACTCTTCTAATGTAGTGCATTCAAGCAGGCTTCATTTGAGTCTTCAATTCACCTCAGCTTCATTTGAGTCCTCGATTCCAATTGGTATGGAAACGACAAGATCAACCTCTCCCTTCTGTCCATCAGGTTAACCATCAAGCTTCCATCAAAATTAAGCCTGACGGAACCTAGTTCTTTCAAATTCATTGCCAATATTTTACAAAAACCTCTGTTGGCATTCCAACTTACAAGTCCTGGACTCCTAGGAACTCATCACCCGGAACTCTTTCCAAACAAAAGTCCAATTAATGAAGCCAGTGTTAATTTATCTGTAGATCTCTCTAAGAGCTACTACCAATTCCAGCAGATAAAAGTTGAGAACAAAGGTTAAAGTGACCCATGCGATTTCTTAACAATTTTATGAGTATATTGTAGTTACTATAAGATCTCAACTTCAAAGGTAAAAGCAAAGAAATTTCTTACTATATGAAAGAGGCAACAAATATCAAGTTATGTGAATGACTGATTACAAAGGAATCAGGACAGCAGTTTGTCAGCATTGCCAATATCTTACCAGATGATAATCTGCAAGATTGTTGGTATAAGATTCTAGCCGTTTCATATCATATGGTGATAATAATTCCTTCGGGGACTTTAAAAATCCATTTTCAGTGGATGCCGTCAGTTCATCTTTGAAGTTGATCTTAGGGTCCAAGATGCTACAACAGAAAAAGATAAGTAGAGAAATAGCATGTCAAGTTGACACTCTTACATGAAGCAAGGGTGAGATTCAAAGACTGACCTCATAGCAAGCTTACAATCCAGTGTTCGGAAGCTAGAACCCAGAAGACAGGTAAACCTTCGTCTGAAATCTGTAAAACGACCATGAAAATTGTTTGACTCATGAATTCAAGCAACCCAATAGCCTGGTCAAACTTAAGAATAACCACAGAATAGTATAGTATAGCTTAGAACTGACTCACCTTGATAGAACGGACCAAAAAAGCCCCATTTACTCGAGCCATCAACTTCAATCTCATCATTATTCAATGGCTTGAGGACCATACAAGTATGCTCGCCCGTCACGGCACTCTAATGCATAAATAGAAAATTTATCATACTGATCAATCCTCTACCATACATTATTAGTAATTATCAAATCACAACAGTACAGTAGAAAAGGTTAATGATATTATAACTTGAATCTGGCCAATGTAGAAAGGAGCAAACTTGTGTCTTCTCCAAAATCTGAAAAGAGGCAGTGTCATTCCAAAAGAAACGCCAATGTAGTGGAGCTTTTCAGGTTGTCGCTCGTGAAGATTAACAAGAAGTGGAGGAAGGTTTGCTCTGGGCATTACATTTTCTTCTAGCAATGAAGCCTGCAAGCGTTTATACTCTAAAATGAGAAAGTTCAAACCAAACGGTCAAGGAAACCAATGCTTTCAGACAATACAAAAGACTCCACACTATTAGTACTTTAAGAACAAAACATGCAAGAGTATCTAATAGTGAGAAACGTATAGCCTGGATGCTCCATGATGAATAGGTGGATTCACATTATCAAACTCAATTTTCTTGATAGAACCTGAAAACATTACCGGTACCTTTTGAAATTTCAGTTGCAACATTGGATGCAACCAACAGAGTTTGGACGATTGTGTGAAATACTAGGGGATATTTGGACTTGAATGCTTACATTGGAAACTCTCTTTTTTTTTTTTGGCCAAGCACCTAAACAAGCTTGCTCTACTGTGAATTAAGATTCATTTCTAAGGCTTCAACTGAAAATTATCATGTCATCAACCATAGTTCAAAACAAACCTTCTCGGCAGCTTCCATGACTTTAACAGGGAGCTTCTTCTCAACATTTTCAACATCTACCTCAGTGATATGAGTCAATTGCCCTTCATAGTACCTGCAGAAAGGATAAAATGAAAAAATATTGTCCATTTCAAACATCCTTCATGGAACAGATAAAAAACAACATGCACCGAAAGTCAAAATCACATCCTCACAATTTTTTTTGGCTAATGAAAAGTTTTATGAAGTGAAGATTTTATTAAGCAATGCATGGAATCAGCCTTATTCAAAAAGTGAAGATTTTGTGGAGACTGTCAATTCTGGCTGGATTAAGGTCAATATAGGCTGCGGAATGGGAGATATTTCTCAAATCTGCAAAGGCTTCCAAATGAAGTGTTCAGGGGTCAAGACTGGATGTCATAGAATGAGCTTTGTTCCTGAAGCTCTTCTATTTTTTCTTTTTCTTTTTCTTTTTTTCTTTTTTATCCTGTTTCTTTTTTGAACTCTTGTTAGCTTAAGTTTGTAGCTGTTCTTCTGATGATTTCTCATCTTGCTTTTTAATAAAAGTTCGTACAGAAGAAACCTACCAATCAAAAAGAAAAAATAAATAAAACTATATGCACTCAACAGGACAAAGGTACGTCAATTCAAGCTCTTTCTCAGATCTTCAAGATTCCAGCGAGATATTAGTTAAGCATTTCAGCAGGCTTATGAAACGAAGGGGAAGTTACAAGTAACAAAATAAAGCCAAAGATACAGACCTTGTCAGAAGCTGCACCGCAGTTGAGCCATATCTTAGCTGCAATGAATCAGAATGCAAACATTTATAAACTTGGACATAGAATACTGATTAGTGAACACAATTTGTTATTTATACAACAGGATTACCCCCATGGCTTCCGGGTGGACAGCAATGCGAACAATTCGAGCTCCAGAAAGACTCGGAAAAACTGTGTCTTGAAACTGTTCACAAAACTTCCATGGTAGTTGATCGCCATAAGGTTGATGACCTTCGCTTAAACTTTTCATTGCAGACTCACGAGAAATCTGTCCTTCAAGGCAGACCTGCAGACAAAGATGATTTAATACATCTCACAAAGGATCTTTACTAATAAGAAATAGAAGCAACTTTCCGAGAATAATAAGAATGGGTTGAAATGTTCCACATTCAAGTAGAAGAAAAAACAAAGCCAGTTAGAGCACAAAAATCTTCATGTGAAGGAAAAGAAGATAAGCAGAAAGAATGGGTACAACATTTCTTTAATCATACATCCAAAACTACTCAAGTGGACTCAACTAGAACAAAGTTTTAAGTTGAGTTACTAGTGGAAATGTCTGTCAAGATTTAAAACATGAAATTAGATTATTTCATCAAGTCATACTCAAAAAACTTGATTGGCTCTATTGGGTGCTTTAAAAGAATTGGGATAATTTGGAATTATCTTAAAGTGATATGAAAATACTATCCCTACACTTTTCTTCCATAACTTGTGAATAAAAGTGTTCAAAAAAACCCTACCTTCATTTGATCAAGCAGGATAAGGATAAAAGTTCAATGAAAACAACAAATGATGAACAAGTTGATTCATGTGTGTGCGGCCCAAGGTGTTCCGTATCCGTTATGATACGCCCATAAAGGCCGATACGTATAGGTAATGGCCATGACCGTTACACGATATTGGCGTGAAACGGGGCAGTTAGTTTTTTGCGACCCTATCAGCCGTTACGGTAGCCGTAAAGGCCGTTACAGGGCATAACAACCGTAAAGGTCGAAAAGCTGTCAATTTTTTCTATATAAATTCATTTTCTCCTCTTTTTCACTTTTCTTATTCCAAAAACACTCTTATATCGTTTTACAACAGATTTCGACCACTCTTACTATAGCTTTTAAGATTAAAACCATAGATTGAAATTATTTGAGCAAATAGAAGCTCCGAGGGCCTTTTTTTTTTCCATAAAATTGAAAAAGTAATATTTATGCATTTTTATTTATTTTTTTCTGATTTTTAGTTCTAATGCTTGATTGTGATGTGTTAACATTAGAGACATAATCATATTTAAAAAATTCACTAGACAGCCCGATACAACACTCTCACCAAAGAGTGGACCGTTATACTACCATAAACATGTTCAAAACAAAACAAAAAATAAAAAAATAAAAATAAAATAAAAAAATGAATGCATATTTGAAATATTTACATTATTCTTGATTTTTTAGATATTTTTCAAATTTTTTTGAGCAAAAAAAAAAATTTCAACTGTTACGGGGGTCGACTGTCATGGCCGCTACTCGTATCGGTAATGGTGGTGACTGTTACGGCCACCATGTAACATATACTAAATGTCATCATCACTACCATCTAAGCCTTATCCCAACCAAGGTTGGTCAACTCAATGAGTGGACTCAGGACCCGTCCAAGTCAAGCCCAGTTTTTCTGCCCCACCAAGTCAAATTTTATGCAAATTCAGTGGGGGTAAAAATAGTACAAGTCGAAAAACTTTTTCCGAGTTTTCCTTAACTTGGGACTCGGATGAGTCACAAGAACTAGGCAAGTCATACTCTTCTTCTCCTCCTTTCTTCTTCTTCCTTCACCTTTTTTCCTTCTTCTATCTTATTTTTCTTCCTCCTTCCTTATTCTCCTTGTTCCTCTTTCTGTGTTGATAATGCTAGTGGGTTGTGGCATGCTGCTGTTGTGGCTGCATCTTTCAGTCCAACCATGACTACCATTCAATCCTAAAATAAAAGACAAATTTTGATACTTTGGCAGAGCATAATGGATGATACTCAAGCACTAGGACATTTTAAATGTGGAATATAAGTCAAATTAAACCGTGCCAATTATGGTTTTATTTAGATGAATTAGTACATATAGTTTTAAACGGATTTAATTACTGTTTAATAAATTAGTGGATATTTAATGAATGGCTGAAATGAGAAATAGTTTATTGTCCGAATTTAGCAAAACATATGCCCACTAATGGAAGATTATGATCATCCATTCAATCTGCTTTTGATAAGATGAACTATCTATAGTCGGCCACACAATTTGGAAAGTTTAATTTCAGTATTGTATGCCATAAATGCAACTTAGAAGTGCCTATATCAACCACCAACCTCTTGCAAAGTATTAAGTAACCCCCAAGGGGTTGGCTCCTGAGATAGTTCACTGTGATTTTTAAATTGGCAGTGACTCATCTTCTTCACATATGCAGTTCATATACGGCTATCTAAACATGTGGAGTACATTATGTATGAAGCTTGTCTCTAGAATCACACAAATCAAGCAATTCTAACCATCCAAATGATGGTTGTCAAATGGATAGTTAAAATAAAATAGAAAGTATTCAAATTCCAAGGGAAAAACCAGATGGTTGCTACCATCTAACCAACCCCCCTTTTTTGGCTTCATCTACAATTCGATCAGCACTTTTGGATGGATAGATAACTACACATGGAGCAATGGCCCCAACTCTACAAAACATGAATCATCCTGATTCCTGCATTGAGTTGCACAAATCAAATTTTTTAAGGTAAACCGAGTTTTGTACAAGTCCCGAGTTTGCCAACTTTGACCCGAACTAATCAGTGTCAGCTACACGAATCTTGTTCCACCATTCCACTCTACTGAGGACTGTACCCTCAGTTAAGCCATAGATCATTTAAGTATTTTCTTAATTCCAACATGGCTCCACCCACGTCCTTCTGGGCCCTCCCCTTACCCTTCTACAGCCTTCTGGTTGAACAAACTAGCTACTCTAACCAGTGCAATTCTTGGTTGCCGTTGCACATGGCCAAACCATCTCCCTCATCTTATTACCTAAAGTTCCCGTGATTGCATTCATTTCTAATTCTATCCTTACTTGTCTTGCCACTCATTCATGTCAACATCCACATTTCAGCTAACCTCATTCCATGAACACGTTCCTCGATTGCCCAACATTTTGTCCCATAAAGCATAGCTGGTATTACAACTATCCAATAAAATTTCCCCTGCAGTTACATTGGTAGGCAGCTATCACGCAAAACTCTAGAGGCGCATCTCAACTTCATCCACCTAGCTCTAATTCTATGAACAACATCCTTCTCAATCACTCCGTTCTCCTAAATTACCAACCCAAGATATCAAAAATGGTCATTTTGGGGTACTTCTTGGTCAACAATCTTAACTAATTTCTCATTTCCACTCCTACTGTCACAAACATTGCATTCCATATACTATGTTTTATTATGAATAATTTTAAAACCTTTAGATTCTAAAGCAACCCTCCGTAGCTCTAGCTTTGTGTTTACCCATTCCCTCATCTTGTCAATCAAAACTATGTCATGTGCTAATAACATACACCACGGGGCCTCCTCTAGTAAATGCCACAGGCTAAATGTAAAGGGAAGATTTTACAAAGAATGTAGGTGCTAGAAGTTGATTGTTTTTCTTCAATTTTCCTACACTCCTACTCTGTCCCACCTACTATTATGCCTTGCTTTCCTCCTTTGACTTGTGCAGTTAATAAATGTGGATCCATCCCTCTGAAAAAAGACACATGTGTGTGGATTCGACAAAGATGAGTCACACTCCGAAACCGATATTAAAATCCTTGAGCAGGAGCAGGAGCCAGAAGCGTATTCAAAGAGAGAGCCCACCTAGTTAAAAGGATCCTGCAATATTCTACCTACCCTTCTAGTCTTCTCTTCATACCTCTCCTCACTAACAAAGTTAATGGCTCTCTCTCCTGTCAATCAAGACGTGGTTGGGTATTTGAGTGAACTCAATGCAAGTCAAATGGAGTTAAGCAGTAAGGTTTATTAACGAGGGCCATATACATCAGGAATCACGGTCTAAGATCCCAATTTCAAAGTGCAACCTATTTTGGTACAAGAACGAATCGTGTTGCCAATACTAATACAAATAGTCATGTATGGTATGACTCACCAAAAAATCAGAAAATAATTAAAAGAAACAGAAAATAATATTTTAAAAAAAAATCTCCCTCCCTCCTAGGGTGGCAATGTGTCAGGTTTGGGCAGGGCCAAGCTAGGCCCGGGCCTAGCTTGAAACTTAAGATCCAATGCCCAAGCCCAACATGGCCTAGCACAACAGGCCAAGCCCAACCTAGAAAGAATTGGCCAAGCCAGGTCCTAACATGACAAGCAAATTGGATGGCACGAGCCCAACCTAACTCAGCCCAGCCCAAAAATTGATTAAATCCATGTTTCCCACTTGAATGTTCCTAATCTATCCATTTGTCAAGTGGACCACACATGCAAAACGAAATGGACATTTTGAGGAATGAAACCAACAGTCTACATTGAAGATGGATAGGAGGATTGGAATGGCATGTTGGTATAATATACTATGTACATATAAAGTCAGGTCGGGCCAGATTGGGCCGGATCGACTCTGGCTGAAAATGACTTCAGCCGAATCCTGACTCAAAAATTAATCGGGCTACACATGCAAGGCCCAAGCCCATCACAAAGCAGAGTCAGGCAGGCTACCCGGCCCATTGCCACCGTTCCTCCCTCATGGACTAGTCACTGAAAAGATAATAATAATAATAATAATAAAACATCTCCCTGCCTCCCTTTACTTGGGGCAAATCACCCTGACTCATCCAAGTAGGCTACGAGTCAATGCTGAGATGGGCTAATCAGACCTATTCAGTGCAAGTCACCCCATTTATGTACAAGAGGATCTGTATTGGACCAGTAGTAACCAAAACCAATACAACTCGGATGATACTGAGCCGTATCCGACGATATTTCGAACCATGTTAAGAATATTCAAGCTATTGCAATATAATAAATTAAATTTTGCTAAAAAGTGAATAACATCACAATTGGAACGAGATGATAGATATGGCATTTTCTGAAGGAATATTTATAGAATGGCTCAATTATCTAATGTGTGATATGAAAACTACCCAGTTTTCAGCATTAATATATAATACACAAACAACAGCAAAGATAGACCCTAACCTGAATGACACATAATATATCAGGAAGGCGGTTCTGTGACTCATCAACCGGACCTGAAAGTGCAGTAATTAGCAGTCTGTCCGTCCTAGGAACAAAAGATGTAAAAATGCAGTTCAATATAAAATAAACATACCAAGTAACACAAACAAGTGGTGTGCTGGAGCATCAGCCATTAATTGTAAGTCATTTGGAGAATTTTTGTAGTGTGAAGCAACATAAAGTGCCATCATCCGCTGTAAAATACAGAAGTCACAAACATCAGCAATATGTTAGTCAACCCTCGTACACAAACAAAGTAACAGTGAAACAGGAAGATCTCGATTTTGAAAAACTACCAAAATGACCACTTAGTTACCTGCAAAAATGTCTCACTATCTTTATGATAAGAGAAAAGTGTGTCTCGGTTTACATAATAGAGGTCGCAGTCACTAGGATCAGGTAACCTAGCAGTACAACAGGTCACATCAGTAGAGATATGGGAGATACTGTCTCTCCAGGCACTCAAGAGGAGATACTAACCCACTGAGTCTAGGGACAGAACTTGTAGCATCCAAGCAAAGCAAACCATGAAGCCAAGACTCAATGGGATCACCAGGAGCATATCTGATAGATTCATGCAATTCTACCTTCTTGAAAGACCTACCTATGATACAAAGGTACAAGTGCATCAAATTAACTTCAATAATAATGATGCACAAGAAACAAGTGTGATTTGTATTAGTAAAAGAAAATATGCAATTCCATGTCTGAGTATGCCTCTTGCAGCACTGACTTGGAGGCTGCCCATCCATGATCCTTCTTTGCTTGCTTGCCGTTAGGGGTGTGCAATTATTAGTTGTGATGGTGGTGCGTACTGTGGGACCATGTTGGCATGTGAATGTTGTCAAAGCAAACCTCTGACACAGGCAGTTTCTAAACCAGAGAAAAAGGGGAAGATTGATGTCTAGTGAGAAGCTAATTGTAAAACTTTTGCCTATCTACCAAAACAGACCCCAAATGCAAGAGAATGCGAAGTGCCCGTTTGGCAAATGCCTAAAAATGATTTAATCTTCATTTTAGATAAGCATAAACAATGTTTTAAATATTGACAATATCGGCTGATATATCATATATCCCACATGTTCGATCCGGTGAGCATTTTCAATTCCGGTCCCTTTTTTTGTTGAAATTATATTAAATCAGTGTCAAATGGTTACAAATCCATTGGTTCTTCATGTTTTGCATGAAAAATCATGGAGTTGGAGCTTTGATTTCGATATCCATTGGTTCTTCATGTTCTCCATGTTTTTTTTTCGAAATTAGAGTGTATGGCGGTCTGATTTAGGGAAAATTCAAAATTTTCCCAATTTCTTCAAAATTGCTTGCAATGTTGCACTCCAAACATGAAATCAAGCATGTATGAGGGCTGATCTACTGATTTGTCAAGTCCTTGTCAATTTTCGGAAAATAAAAATAATGTTTTAATTAAATATTATTTTTAAAAAAATTTCGAAATGTCCCTTCAACCAGCTGTCAGGTGAGACTAATTTCGAAGTATTTAGGAGTGTTTGATGAAATGATACACTCTAAATATTATGCATTCAATTTGAATATAATTGCACTAGTTCAATCAGAAAGCGCATAGCTTAGGACCTTATACAAAGGAAACTTAAAAATATGTATTAAGGTTTTTTTTAAACAATCCCTGAAGTTTCATAGAAAAATTCAACCATTTTCCCAAATTTTCACCATGTTTACCAAAAAGTATGATAAATTACCTGATACAAATGATATATCCCATGCGATAACCGATACGTATCTATATCCCAAGGATGTGATACGTAACGCGATATTTCGAACACTGACCATAAGTACGTATTAGAGATCAAGACTGTTGGTTATCAAGATTATTTTTAGTCCTTAGTCCTTACCGAAAAGAAATATAATCTCCAATATATAAATATGATTAATTAAAATGAGATGAACTCACTTTTAGGCGTCTGCCAAACAGGCCCAAAGGCACGAAACTTAACTCATTCAAGTTGAAAACACGACTTAGGCAAACAACGGATATGTTACCAAGGGATACAATTGAAACAAAACCATAGTCAAGGAAAGTGTGAAGGGAGATGCAACAGATTCAGTTGCATGGGCGATGAAGCATGTCTTTAAGATGTTAGCAAGTATAAACTGCTAGGAAGCAGGAGAAGGCACAAAAGAAAGTCTAAAGCATTATTTGAAACAGAATCAACGCATGGATAGAAGGTTTGTGCAACTAAGAACCACTATTCTAGTGTGTAGCTAGTTAATAATAGAGTGGCAGCGCAAAGTTAATATCACTCAGATGCATTCGCAATACTACATACTCCATTAGTTCTCCCAAATGCATGTAGAGCCTGGACATGCTGTGTGTGTGTGTGTGCAGAGATGGGGGGAGGGAGAGAGAGAGAGAGGTTTCAAGTCCAACCCGTCCAATAGGTTAGCCTCATCAATAGCCACTTATTGAGTGGAAAATACTTACTGAGGATCACCTTTTGGAAGATTCATCAACAGCCACTTATTGAGTGCACAATACTTGTGTTCTGCTATTTATCAATGGCTGATTAGTAGATAGGCGGAATTTTGCACTAGGCAATCCTCATGGTGGGGCCAACCTATTGGAAGGGTTGGATGTCACATGCACTTAAGAGGTTGGAAGTTATCATCTAAGTGAACTATAACTTGTGGTCCAACTAGTTAGACTTGAGACTAGTGTGCGTGCGTATGTGTGTGTGTGGAAAAGGTGCTATAGGTCGACCTCATGGGAGTGCTCCGTGGGCCCAATGTGATGTGTTGTACATCCACACCAAGCACTTGGTAGGTCCCCTCCAGTTTATGGGATATCCCAAAAATCAGCCATATCCAAAACTCAGTGGGCGACACCATCTGAAGCCATGTGCACCATGCCCAAAACATCTAAAAGAAATTGGTGGGGTCCATCTGAGTTTTGGAATGGCCTGAAATTTGGTGTGACACCTCATCCAAGTGCGACGCAGCCAATGGATGGGCAGGATGTCTGAACCACTCTCCGTGGGCCCTTGGACGGTTTCAATGGGTGGTCATCCACTCTCAACTGTTGTTTATGGTGTGGCCCACCTAAGTAATGGATTGGCCTGATTTTTAGGCCCAAGGCCCAGCATGGAAGGGTGCATCTAATTGATGGAGTGGATGTCCAACAACATCACAGTTGATCTCACAAAGCTTGGCCTCACTGGAAGTTCACATGAGTACATAATATAATATACATATATAGAGTGATCCCCTACGAACTGTATCATAAAGGAGCTATGTGCACTCCCATCCTCAAGAGTCGAGGATAGAACCTCAAGAATCGAGGATAGAATTAGTCTCACACACTTGATTTTTTATTGGCCCACCGTGCTACATACGTGAAATCCACTCCAACCGTTAAATTTGCCATTGCATGTTATGCCCAAGGCCAAAAATTGAGGTTGACCCGTGATTCAGGTGGGCCCCACTGAAAGAAACAGTTGGGAGAATTGTCAATTGTTGATTTTTAACGAGGCCCACTGTGATGGTTATGTGAAATCCACTCAAACCTTTTTAATGCCACACTAAAAGTTAGGCATGGGACCTAAAAATCATGCCCATCCATGATTTAGGTGGGCAACACCAAGAGAAACAGTTTAGAGTGTGTGTCACCTTGTACATTGTTTCAAATCGTGTGGCCCACCTGAATCACGAATTTGGCTGATTTTTTAGTCCTATGTCTAATATTATGTAACTTGCCTAATGGCCAGAGTGGATTTCAGAAATACAAGATGGTGCAACCACGCTACCTTACATAACCTAAAAGGTTAGGCAAGCCTTAAAAGGCATTTACGTATTGCATGCTGACTGCCACTAGCGACCTATTGGACACTGCTTTGTGGGCCCTGCAACAATGTATGTGTTTTATCCATGCCATCCATCCATTTTGGATCATTATTTTAGGGCATGAGCCCAAAAATGAGGCAAATCCAAATCTCGAGTGGACCACACCACAAAAAACAGTGGTGATTGAATGCCCACCATTAAAATTTTTTGAGGGCCCATTGCAATGTTTATTGCCATCCAACCTATTGATTAGGTCACAGAGACTTGGATGAAGGGAAAACACAAATATCAGCTTGATGCAAAAATTTTGTGGCCCTCAAAAAGTTTTTAATGGTGGGCATTCAATCACTATTGTTTCCTATGGTGTGGTCCTCCTAAGATTTGGTTTGCATCATTTTTCGGCTCATGCCCTAAAATGAGTTGACCAAATGGATGGACAATGTGGATAAAACACATACATCATGGTGGGGCCCACAAAGCACCGCTACTGGCAATACAAAATCCCCCCCCCCCCCCCAGCTACTATGTCTCGAAAATTCCTTTTAAGTGAATGGCGAGGTCGCTAATAAGGTGACCGCACCATCCTACATTTCCAAAATCCACTACGATCATTAGGTGCATTACCCGATATTAGATGTAGGGCTCAAAAATCATCCCGGTTCATGATTCAAGTGTGCCACACGATTTGATATAGTGTACAGGGCAACGCACACCCTCCAAATTGTTTCCCTTCGTATGGCCCACATGAATCACAAATGAGCCTGATTTTTGGGTCCCATGCCTAAATTTTAGTGTGGCATATAATGGTTTGAGTGGATTTCACATAACCATCACGGTGGGCCTTGTTAATAATCAACAATGGACGTTTCTCCCAACTATTTCCTTCAATGGGGCCCACCTGAATCATGGCTCAACCTCAGTTTTTTGCCCTCGACCTAACATGGGATGGCACAGGCAATGATCGGAGTGGATTTCACGTACACGGCATAGTGGGCCCATAAAAAATCAAGGATGGGCAACTCATAAGATTGCACGTAGCTCCCCAACACATTGTGTGTGTGACACACACAAGCACGCGCACGCACGCACACGGGATGGTGTGTGTGTGTGCGCGTGCGCGTGTGTGTCACGTACATAATAAAACCAGTGGAGGGATGACATAATTAGGTGGCAGAGAAAGACACCACCCTGTGTGAACATAGACTTCTCCATTCACTTAGATAATCAAACTAGTGGAGGGATGACGTAATTAGGTGACAGAAAGACACCACCCGAGAACATAAATATTTTGGGAAATGAAATTCTTGGCTTCAAGATTTTCATTCGCAACCAATACATATATGAAGCATGAATGCTGATGTATTACAACCATACTAATCACGGTTACCGAAAGAAGCAGGAGGAGCGTTTTCAGAAGCAGGAGTCGCAACAAAAGCTAAGATGCAAGATATTTTATGACCTAGCATGACCATGAATGGTGAGGTGCTACAAAAATAGAACCATAAACTATAGCTAGGACTCCATTAAACTGCAATTTGTACCGTGCCAAGAGCATTTTCTAGCAGTTCTAATCATAGATGGATCTCAACATATATAAAAAGAACCATAGTTTAATTCACTAACAATAAAAGCTTCCTGTTGGTTGTACTGTCTGCATGTAGCTGTGGAAAAACTCAAGTATAACGTGATACCAAAAATCCACCAAAGAGGGTTAGGTTTTGATGCCAGACAAAGCAATGGAACTTAGAACTGGGTGTCGAGTCGAGTCGGACCGAGTTAGGGCTGACTCGACTCGATTCGGTTTTGCAATAGGCCTGACACGAACTCGATCCGACTCGATACCGAGTCCAGCATGCCTGATTCGATCCGAGTTCGGTCTGGCCTGGACTGATCCAAACCAAGTCCAATCCAGTCAGAAGTACCGAGTCGGGTCGAGTTGGCACTGAGTCGGATTGAAAGATGAGGGAGGGAGTGGAGAGGAGAGAGAGGAGGAGGAGAGTGATGGCGGTGGGTGGTTGCCGGGCTTGGAAGAGGAAGAGGAGGATGAGGGAGGGAGGGAGGGAGTGGAGAGGAGAGAGAGGAGGAGGAGGAGGAGGGTGATGATGGTGGGTGGTTGTTGGCCTTGGAAGAGGAGGAGGATGAGGGAGGGAGGGAGGGAGAGAGAGAGAGAGGTTGGGATCGGGTCGGGGTAGGGTTAGAGAGTCGGGTCGAGTCGGGTTTCGGATAGAGTCGAGTCTAACCGGATCGAGTTTCGGGTCGAGTCAGGTTGAGTTACTGGGTAACTCGAACTCGACTCGGTTTGAGTTTGGATTGGGCGAAGCTTACTCGGTTTGGACCGACTCAACCATTCGGTTTGGGTCGAGTCGGACGAGTCAAATTAGCTGGATCGAGTCATCCGGTGCCCACCTCTAATGGAACTTCTAGGTCCTCTATATACCAACTATCAGTCCCACATAATTTTAGAGAGAATTAAGAGATTGGTCATTTCAACGACACTTTTCATTGATGTTATAGAGGATTTCAGGTGGAAATTTTGTTGAGAAATCAGTGAATTATGCTGGAACAGGTGGGGATAGAAAAGACTGCAGCTAGATGGAAGCTACCATAAGATGATGTCTCCAAATTGCAGTTAGTTGCACAAAGCAAGAGCAGAAGTAGATTGTGTGTCGACATGGAGATGTAGTGGTTCTCTAAATGTCAGGAAGGGCAATTTCCCAAGGATGCAGGAGCGAATGCAGATGCAGGAGCAGAAGCGGAAGTGGTGCACCAGCAAAAGGTCCTTCCACATAAGGGGAGGTGGTTTACGAAAAGCTTGCTAACACAGATGTGACTGCATGTGCCATCCTAGCATGTCTCTGATTTCAAATTCATGCATCATGTATTCATGCATCATGTTGGCCCCCATCACTTAGATGGACTGGGCAAAAAGTTCAGGAAGTCAACTCATCAGATGGGTCCTGTGCATATGAAAACAACAAAAGGTTTTTAAAAGATAGCCGGAAGTCTACACTCAACATATGCGTGTGGCCAGCATGATTAGTGACCAGCCTGATTCTTGGCCCAGGTCATCTACAAGGTGGAAATACTAATGCACAACTCTGTGTCATTGCAAATTTGGCTTAGGTTTAGGCTCTTCTTGAAGCATTAAGGATTTTCCAGCTCTCATTTTTTAATAGTGGAAGTTATTAGCTCTAGTCCAAAGAAAAAGATGAATGATTTTTACTGGGTGGCTACAGAGTATGAACAATGCGAATGAACTATTCAATTTGAAGGAATCATTGGATGTCATTTTCAAATATGTTAGGAGGATAGCCAATGAGGAGGAACACTCTCCGATGTGAAAGAGGGTGCTTAAAGACAACATCTCTGTACCAGAAAATCAGTTCCAGCTGTAGAATGATGTCGTTTGCATCATGTTAAAGAATTTATCATAAATGGAAGTTATAAAAAGTCAAAGCTACACTTCTTAAAGTTGAAGTACAAGCTGTGGACAATAAGGTTCACTAGATCTCTCTTTTGTTCTTTCATTCCCCAAAGACCAGCAGAATTGGCAAAAGGGATAGTATGATTGTTACAAAGATACATACAAAGCATACCCCTTGGTTGCTAAATAGCGAGTACTGTCAATTGCTACCACATTGCAGCAAGTCATGGTGTCACACCCGCAAGCTCCCACCAAGGACTAAAAAACAACCAGCTATTTGTCCTTTTAAATCTCAACAAAGAGGTTAGATTCACAGGAATCAGCAAATTTAATTTTAGACCATTAGACTTGTTCCAGGGAGGACAGTTTGCAAAGAAGTCAGAGAAATTGCTAAACTCATCAAAGTTAAGGGCTACTCAAACCAGAACAATTGCTTTTGATGCCAAACAGTAAGATTTTCAATAGACTTGAATATATAAAAAGACAAGAACCACAAAAGCCAACTGAAGCTCAAATAAAGAAAAAGAATACAAAAATGTATATATATACCAGAGTCAGATCCACCCACACTCTTTGACTCCTGGCTTTGCCGTTCCAGTTGTTCCAAAAGCTTTAGCGATAAGGAGCGACCAGTGCCTTCATAGCTTTTCACAAAGAAAAATAAATAAACAATTAAAGATTAATACCAAGCAAGATCAAACCAGTGTATTTAAAAGGCAAGCTAGGCACATGCTGAGCTGTTTACTCCATATGTGCCTCACCTGGGCCCTAGTTGAGGCAACAACCCTGGTTGTGAGCCTCGGTGTGCACTGGGGTGCAAACACAGAAAAGACCCACCGAAATAACCCTCATGAGCACCTCAAATAAGGGCTTTTTGGACCTCTTAACACCCTTTAGGGAAACGCTTAAGAGGGCCCCCCCTAAACACTTTTTCCTCTTTATTTTATATTCAAACTAGGTATAGAGAAATACCTCTTCTAAAATTTCTTAGATTCTTTTATCATCTAGAATATTCTATTGAGATAAAAAGCAAGGGAGCAAGATACAATCCAGGAGGGAGGCAACATTAATATTGCACAAGGATACCCAATCAGTCCCAAAGCAAGATGATTTTCCTAGAACCCGCAAATTACTTCCACAATAATGCCCATGAGATATCTTTACAAAAAAAAAATGCCCATGAGAAGACCACATAATATTAATATCTCACCCTATCAATCACTTACATCATGGACTTGCTTTTATAATTAAAACTCCTTTTTTTTTTCCCTCCAAACTGTCCTCAGAAATGCAAAGGGACTTTTTTTTTTTTGAAAGATGATTCTATTAAAAGGCCAAAGGCCAGAATGAAACAAACAGAGAACAAGAAAAGAAAAAGGAAAGGAAGAAAAGAGACCCATAGGGAGCCCACACCCTATTGTACAAAGCAACCCTAAAAGAAACCCATGCTGAAGAGAACTTGGAATTACAAAAGCATCTATTATTTCTTTCTAGCCAGATAGCCCAAAAGAAAGCTAACAGTGCAAGCCTCCAATTCTTCCTGCCAAGCGAACCACCCTCCTCACCATGCCACGTTGGAAGTAAGCCCACTGCCGAAGCCGGAAACACCTAGGAAAGGTTGGTCAATCTGAAGATGTCGGACCAAGCAATGCGGGAAAAGGAGCAATGGATGAAGAGGTGGTCCACAGACTCCTCAAGACTCAAACAAAGAATACAGGCGTTAGGCAAACAAAGGGATCTTTTACAAAGGTTATCAATGGTGAGGATCCTATTTCTTGCACCAACCAAACGAAAGCGTAGACACCTTCGAGGGAGCTCCATACTTCCAGAGGGAAGCTGTATGGCAAGGACCCTTAGGAACCTCGATATGAGCCAAGATGGAATAAAGGGATCAAACTGAGAAAACTCCATTGTTGGAATGACACCCCTGTAAGGAATCCTTTTCCTCAGGAGTAGGCACTATATCTTGCAATAGGGAAAGAAGGGACAGAAACTCAGAAACTTCAGAGTCAGATAGGTTTCTCCTACACGGGGGAAGCCACACACACACCCTCTCCTGAGCTACAAATCAACTTGCAACAACAATATTAGCAGAGGGGCAAAAAATGGATGGGGAGGGAAAAGATTGATTTAGTGAACAGTTACCACACCATGTATCCTCCCAGAAACGAACTATGGACCCATCCCCAATGGCAAAAGTTAGAGCAGCGGCCAAAATTGGAGCAATAGCAGCCACAGATTTCTAGATAAAAGAGGCCCTAAAGAGGGAAGAGTCCTGAGGCCACCACACCATAGGGGAGGTCCCATATTTAGCGGCCACAACTCTCCTCCATAGGCTGGATTCTTCCACACCAAATCTCCACACCCACTCACAACGGAGGGCCAAATTAACCACATCTAAACGATTAATACCTACAACACCTTCAGACATAGGCTTGCAGACTTCAGTCTCACTAAGAAGGTGAAACTTCTTTGTAGTAGAACCTCCCTCCCATAGGAAGTCCCTTCTCATTTTGTCAATACGATTAAGAACCAATTTATGACACTTAAATAAGGAGAGGAAGTAGATGGGGAGATTAGAAAGTGAAGCCTTAATGAGAGTAATTCTGCCACCAAGAGAGAGAAGTTTACCTTTCCAAGGGGACAGTTTTCTCTCCATCCTTTCCACATTCTTATTCCAGAGATGAAGGGCAGGCTTAACAAGGCATAAAGGGAGACCCAAATAGGTTGAAGGCAGATTCCATAATAACATAAATATACTCTTATAAACTTGGACCCCTTTGAAGTTGCAAGAAGACAACCATAATAATTGACATCGAACACGCAACATCAGACTAACCAAAGCACCACGCCCATCAGCAAGAGACAAACATGCAATGAAGGGAGAGGTGATACACCCTTTAAGCCTCCCTTAAGCAAATGCATCACCCATTAATAATTACTATTTTCCCACCCTGAAGGTGCTTGCTCATCAACACCTCAAAATTGACCAAACAAATGAAATGAATTACTCTTGGAGGAGCTTTTGCCCCCAATAGGCAAGTTTTAGGGGCCAACCATTCCCTCCCTCCATGGGGTGCATGTAAGGAGATTGGACAAAGAATTGTTGAGATGATACCACTAAAATTCTCAAATCATGGCCAGAATTATCAAAAGACATTTTCATTTTCTACCAAGTTTCTTCAAAAGAAAAAGCACCAAACTTAATTGGGAACCCATTCTCCCATGAAAGAACATGTTTGGCATCTTTTCTAATAAATGCTACAAATTTATTAGCACCAAACAAAAAAAGAGTACAAACCAAAGTACAAGGGAAAATAGGCTGATGAGAAATCATCCCAAATATCCCCCACACACACAATATTAAAAAGTTACAGAAAGATTGTGACACAGAGTATAAAAATCCTCATATCAAATGCAAAGTGGTTATCACTGATACACTGATCCTCCCAAAATCCGATCAACATGCTGCCTCTTGCCTCGAATGAGTGCCTAGGTCAGCAATCTCCACCTTGAGGACAGATCCAATGCCTAAACTTCTGTATCTCAATGAGCACCCCACCCATTATCAAACCCTTGTTTCACTGCTATGACCCTTTTCCATACCATGTCATCTTCCTTGGATCTTCGTATACTCACGAAATCATTTTATGCTTGACTGCTTTCTTTGATAGTGTAGATGGTTTGATTAAAATTTAAATTTGATGAATAGATGCTTTGGTGTGAATGGTGCTTAATTGCCTTAGCTTTTTTTTTTTCTTTTTTTTTTTTTTTTTTAAGCAACGGGAATTCATTAAAAAAGGAAGAAAATTTACAGAGTGGGGCTGCTGAGATAGCAAGCCGAAAAAAAAACAAAACTACAAACCTAAAAAAGGGAAATTAAAGTCTTTAAGACCCAAAACATAGGAAACCCATTCGATCAACAGAAACTTAGCAAAAGAGCCCACTTTCTGAGCTGAGTGGTGGACATTATTGAAACAACGATCATTTCTTTCCTTCCAGACGGCCCACCAAATAGCAAGGATAGCCACCCTCCAGATACGGGTTTTAGAGTTGCCCAATTTAAACCCGTGCCAGTAAGCTAACGTAGAGGGAGCAGAGCTAGGGAGACACCCACTAACGTTGAAACGGGAGAAGAAGTCACTCCAGATTTGGGAGATGAAAGGGCAGTGGACTAAAAGATGGTCCACTGATTCCTCGTGCCTCATGCAACAAAGGCAGACGTTGACCAACTGCATGCCTCTCTTCTGCAATTGTCGACAGTTAAGATACGGTTTTTAGCTACCATCCAGGCGAAGCAGATAAACTTGGGGGGAGCTGGATACTTCCAAATAAAAGGGAAGGCCTGAGGTAGCAAGGCAAGGAAGGGGTCAAGAAAGGAGTATTGAGATCTGACCGAGAAAACGCCTGATTTTTCTTTTTTCCAGATGATGGAATCTGAGGCTGTAGGATCAGGGACCGCCTTAGATAGACAAGCCATCAGATAGATGTATTCATTGACCTCCCAACAAGATGTCCCGTATCGGTATCGGTTGGCGTAACGGTGCCCTCCGAAACCGATACGGATACGGGGGCGTAACGGTCCGTAACGGCGCAAATATTTTTTTTTGCCAAAAAAATATGAAAAAATATGGATTAAATCCAGAATATTTTAAGCATTCCAAATATGCATTCATTTATAAATTGGAACATGTTTATGGTGGTGTAACGGTCCACTCTTTGGTGAGAAGTTGTATCGGACTGTCTGATTAATTTATGAACCAAATAACCTGAATTTGATTTAAATATTTAATTTATATACTTAATAACTTGATATCATTTCTCCCAATAGTTCTTTAAAAAAAAAAAAGAAATTAAATTCAGGTAGATGGCGTTGCCAATTTGAGGCTAACTTGGAGGACCAATCTATACACCAAATCAGCCTCAAATTCATGCAATTTATTGTCATTATTCCACTTATGAATTGGTGGACATTTATTGGATAGTGAATCATGAAAAAAAAACAAAAGTCCACAAATTAACAATTAAAACTATTCAAACAATTTGATTTTGGCATCGTGAGTTAGCAATTGCAGTCCATAATTTAATTGCTAAATTTTAAGTTAATATATGTCTCGTGTACAATTTTTTAATGCTCGAATTAGGCGAGACTCGAATTGTGAAGTGTAGCACACGTATCAAAGTTTTTTGGGCCCCACCCGTGATGAATGTGTTATATCCACACTGTCCATCCATTTTGTCAAATAATTTTTAGGGCATGAGCCCAAAAATGAGGCACATCCAAAGCTCAGGTGGACTGTACCATAAGAAATAACAATAATTAAACGTTCACCATTAAAAATTTATTGGGGGCTACAAAAGTTTTAGATCAAGCTGACACGTGTGTTTTCTCTTCATCCACGTCAATGTGACCTAATTAATAGGTTAGATTGAAAATAAACATTATAGTGGACCTTAAGAAATTTTTAATGGTGAGCGGTCTATAACCAATGTTTCCTATGGTGTGGTCCACCTGAGATTTGGATATTATTAATTTTTCAGATCCTGACCTAAAATGACGTGGCAAAATGGATGGACGACATGGATAAAATATATACATTATGGTGGGGCCCACTTGGGTCTGATCAGATCAGATTGGATGGAAAATAACCGTTACCGTGGGCCCTGTGAATTGTTTAACAGTGAAAATATTATCTCCGCTGTTATTTTTGGTGTGGTCCAGATGATCTTTGGATATAATTCATTTTTTAGGTAGTGCTCTAAAATGATCTCTGAAAATAGATGAATAGTGTAGATGTAATAAATACATCACTGTGGAGCCCATATAACTTTGATCTCTTTGAACCGTTCGTACAACTCGGAGCTCGAGGAGTGTCAGCGCTCGTCACAGCGCGACACGTACCTACAGCTAGGCAGCTAGCTGGTGCGTGGTACACCTAGAAAAAAAAAAAGCAAGAGAGGGAAACCGAAAAGAAAAAAGAGGGAAAGAGGGAAAGGAGAGAGAGAGAGAGAAGAGAGAGAGAGAGAGAGAAGAAGAAGAAGAAGAAGAAGAAGAAGAAGAGGAAGAAGGCAGCCGCAGCTGCAGCTCCCTGAGAAGAGGAAGAAGAAGAAGAAGAAGAAGAAAGAGAAGAAGAAGAAGAAACGAAAAGAGGTACGTTTTTTTTTTTTTTTTTTTTTTTTTTTTTTTAAAGGCCCGTAACAGCCGTTACGGGTCAATAACGGTCGTTACGCCCGTAACGGGACCGTAACGGCCAATACGGGTAGAAAATCGGGTAATGGCCGATACGACCCCGAAACGCGTAACGGTTCCCACCGTTACTGTTATGTATCGGCCGATACAGCCGAAACGTAACCGTTTTGGGACACCTTGCCTCCCAATCATAAAGATTTCTGATACAAGGGATGTTCCACACCACACCGGCTGGCGTAACACTATAATGACTTGGTACCAGGCTGTTTTTATCAAAGGCAATAGCGAAGATACTGGGAAACCTTCTTCTCAGAGAGCTGTCTTCCACCCATGGGTCCTCCCAGAATCTAATTGCAGATCCATTACCCAGGCAGAAATCGATATTTTGAAGAGTAGATTTTTTGGAGCGAAGAATTGTTTTCCAAACATAAGACGCTCTATAGGTAGTAGAGTCATTGGTCCACCAGCCACCCGGAGAGGAGCCGTATTTACCTTTGATGATCCTATTCCAAAGCGCGTTCACTTCTAAACCCAACCTCCAGGTCCATTTGCCTAACAGAGCAATATTCATAATCCTCAGATTTTTAATACTTGCACCCCCTTCCCTATAATGTTTACACACTTCTTTCCAGTCCAAAAGGTGGAGCTTTTTCTGGTTCTCCTTCTCTCCAAAGAAAGCTTCTTCTAAGATTGCCAATGCTAGCCAACACTGAGGAGGGACATCTGAAAAGCGACATGAAGTAGACTGAGAGGTTGGAGAGGGCAGCTCTGATTAGACTTAACCTACCACCCATAGAAAGGTAACGGCATCCCCATCTGGCAAGAGATCTTTGTACTTTCTCGATAATTTTCTCCCACATTGCAATCGGAGGGGGGCCTAGAGTGAGGGGAAGACCCACGAAAGAAGTGGGGAAAGACGCCGCGGAGCAGCCCAAGAAATCAGCAAAGGAGGAGAGCTCCTTATCAGAGATGTTGATGTCGAAGACCTTTGATTTAGACATATTAATTCTCAGGCCCGACACTGCCTCGAAGCATCTCAAGGTAGTTAAAATGTTTTCCATCGCCTCCGACTCTGCTTCAACCATAATCAACGTGTCATCGGCGAATTGGATATGAGAAATAGGCTCTTCGACACCCGGCATTGAGATACCCGTGTACAGACCAGCCCGCTGACCCGAAAGGATCATCTGCGACAATGCTTCAGCAACTACAAGGAACAGGAGAGGGGACAAGGGATCTCCTTGACGTAAACCGCGAGTACCAGCAAAAAAACCTTTGGGACACTATTTAGGAGGACCGAGAAATGAGCCGCACCCACACATGACCTTATCCAGCTTCTCCATTTAAGCCCGAAACCTATACACAGCATCAGGTACTGAAGGAAGTCCCAATCTGCGTGGTCGTACGCTTTTTCAACATCCAATTTACAAAAAATAAATACGCTATCAGATCTGTGGCAAGAATGAAGGCATTCGTTCGCGATCAGAGCTGCGTCGATAATTTGTCTACCCTTGAGAAAAGCATGCTGATGGCAGGAAATCAGCTTTCCCAGAACCGTGGATAATCTAGCCGAGAGAATTTTTGCCAAGATTTTGTAAGAGCCTCCAATTAAGTTGATAGGCCTGAATTCCGCGAACGTAGCAGCACCTGGCTTTTTGGGAATTAGAGTAATGAAAGTCGCTCCCAGACCTTTTGACAGTTTTCCCCTGGCGTGGAATTCATGGAGGAAACTCATTATATCGGATCGCAGGGTGTCGCAGAAGACCTGGAAAAAGATGATAGGGAAGCCATCAGGACCTGGAGATTTATCTCCCCCTAAGGCAGATAATGCTGATTTGGTTTCTTCTTCAGAGAAAGGGACCTCCAATAGATCCGCATCCTGTCTTTGAAGGGCAGAAAAAGCAATGCCATCAAGATGAGGCCGCACCCAACCTTTTGAAGAAAGAATGGATTGGAAGTGATTTATCGCACAAGCGGCAATTTCATCTTTATCGTCAATTTGAATACCATCAATCGTAATGCTCTTAATGGCTTTGGCACGAGCTCGCATATTGGCCAGACTATGAAAGTACTTAGTGTTTTTATCTCCCTCAGATAACCATTTTGCTCTGGATTTCAACGTCCAAGAGATTTCATCTTCCATCGCTCTTGTCGATAAATCCTGAATAATCTGGATTCGCCTGTTCAGCACAGGAAGGGGAAAAGGTTGATCAACAACTGTCGCGTCAATCTGTTGGAGCTCTGAAAAGAGGGCTTCAGACTCCTTATCTCTCTTACGAAGCTCATCTTCCTTCCATATCCGGATCTTCTCCTTGAGAAGTCTGAGTTTACACATCAGCCTATGGCCAACAAAGCCTTCCACATGAAACGAGGTCCACCAATCCACAATTTGTTGATGGAATCCCTCCCTTTTGAGCCACGAGCGGTCAAATTTGAAAGGTCTGGGATCCCAATTTTCTTCTTCCGAGGAAAGCAAGGATCGAGTAGTGGTCCAATGTCGTTCGAGGCAGGGCTAGTTGGAAGGAGGATCAGAACGTCTCAAGCCAATCCGTAGATAGGAGAAACCTATCCAGACGAGACTGAATTGGAGATCTTCGGCCATCGGACCAAGTGAATCTAGCACCACACAGCGGCAGGTCTACCAACTCTTGAGACTGTATCCAATTGGAGAAGGCATTCATGGCGGGGTTAACTCGCCTGTGCCGGGAGTGCTCGCCCACAAAACGAATGACATTGAAGTCCCCCACGAAACAGCAAGGACC